>JAPMOQ010023642.1:15084488-15163230 GCA_026543055.1 Argiope trifasciata | reverse complement strand
CCAGAAAATGCCTTGAATGGAAATAGTGTACAATAACGACGTAAGATAAAACCTAGACGTGAACTGAAAATTCCATGCGGTTGAAAGTATCCGGAAAGCGATTTTAGATTTTAGACAAATTATTCTCAACTGATCAAAACAAAATTTTGACTCCAAACTACACTTGTAGTCACAAAATCCCGTACCAAATTTGATAAATTTAAGTCACTGCATTTTTAAGTTATCACGTTTACATATTTCTTAAAGTACAGATCGAAATATGGTGAACTCCTTATTGGGTATGATTCGGAATTTAACAGATATCTATACTACATATTTTAGATCAGTGTATCGAATTTTATCTATTTAGCTCTCTCAATTTTGCAGTTATTATCCTAACTTATATCCAGACAGCCGGACAAACAGATTTCCTCTAAGCGAATTTTGCTCAATGTAATAGAAATCAACAAATTTAATACAAAAATCGCATACGAAATCTCATGCATCTAGCTCAAATTATTTTTGTGTTATCTCTATTATAGAAAGACGTTTTCCGAAAATGTATTTTTAGAATTCAAGGAAGTCTAAAACGTGGACTTTCGGCAAAATCTCGAGTTTGAATTTTTTGAGAACTGCAATTCTTTCTCTAAATTTTGTATACGAGAAAGCAAAAATGACAATTGTAGCATTTTTCAAAAAAACATTTCTTAAAACCAGCCAGAGACAATATATTGCACATTTTCAAAATTTATGAAAACTCGTCAAATGAATTATATTTAACGAGCTGCTTTAAAATTTTTGAAATTTAAATAAAAGCAAAAAAGGTTTTTCTTTCATATATTACAACAGTTGTAAAATAATCAGACTGAATGATTTGAAGAAGCAATGATATTATCTTGAATTCAATATAATAAAAATCATTGTTATAATCTGCTTCCAGAACTGATTTCACAAAAAAGAAAAAAAAATTCAACCAAAATTTTTATAATTGAAAAGCTATGTTTTTAATCTTTAAACCGATATTAAAATATTTTTATGCAATAATATGTTTTGATTCTATGATAAAAACGCATTAAAATTATGATTTTAATTTTTAATTAAACTTCGAATTAAAAGTTTTAATGCTTAATGTTTTAATGGCTCTTTAATGCTAAAAAAAAAAAATCCCATAACACTTTTTTATTTCTTTAACAATTTTAAGTACAAGACCCAGCAGGGGTTCTACCCAACCCCTAAGTCAAAACAAATTTTACCAATTCAACCAATAGAATTTTTCAAATGGATGGGGGTATTTAAAAAAAACACTGCGAAAAAGATCACGATCATTGAAAATTAAAAGCTTCAAGTTACAATTTCATCATATTAAGTATTACGAGATTGACTAATGCAATTACATACCTCAATCAGTTACGATTTATTATAATACAGTTGAATACCTAAAATAGGTCGTTCAACAGCATATTAATGAGAATGATGATCAAATATGTAACTGTTTTTAAAGCAACTTTACCTATATTCGATATATCTTTTTGGTGCACCAAATTTATCCTGCTGTTTTCGTATTTTACGTTGATCGGACCAATTTTCGTATATATATCAAATATCGGACCATCTTTGACAACAAATCAGAGTTTAAATATATATCTTTACCATGTATAACTTACATAAATTCTTCAGAGCCCAACACATTAAAAATTGAAGTTTGACTGTTTTTCGATTCGCAATATGTATGACACTTTACATATTTCGTAATGCCCCTTTCAGATATTCCGATATTTTAATGAATGGTACTACACGGTACTGAAGGGGGGGATGGAGCATTAAACATTATTGTAATATGTGCTGGAAATCCTGGATTTTTTCCTTCAAATTCTTTTCTTTTGTTGCTTTTCTTTTTGGATACATCCGACAAACAAGCGCTTATGACCACGATTTCAAATTATCATATTCAATTTGAGAAGAAATAATAAAACTAAAAGCTTTCTTTGCTTTTTACCAGAAAAGTAAGCAGTTTTTAAGGACCTTTACGACACAGCAAGTAGTAATTTGAAATTTATCAATGATAACTAAGATATCTTTTATGCTATACAGAGGCGGATTTCCGCACAGCCGTTGGAGGCGGTCGCTTCGTGACGAGAGACTTGAGGGGTCTCAAAACCTATATCGTAATGCTGAACCGGAAGTAATTTGTTTTCCCTTTGCAGATTTTTTCGGAATTTTTTTCTCTTTCATTCATGAAAAGAAAAAGGGGAAAAAATAAATAAATAAAAGGAAAAGAGCAAACCAACATAGGGCAGAATAACTATGAAGGGGAAAACTAAAAATAAATAATTTCAAATGTAGTGATATTCAAGAAATTTCTAAGATATAAAAAAATTATAAAATATGGAAGAAAAAACCTCTCGAAATTTTAAGACCAATTCTAAATAAATTGCAATATGATTGGCAAATTCATATGATTTGAATATTTTTATTAACTGAGGATGATATGGCAGACCGAGATGAGGGACGATCTAAATGCTTCCTTTTTTTTCAGGAACTAGTGCGCAACTGTGTTTTATTTATTGGATTTACAAAGATAGAGTACTCAAATGCATTATAATTAAAGTGAACTTTCTGTTAAATCTCAGAATATTTTTTTTATCATGATTTATTTCAAATTTGTTTGCAGATTTGTGAGATCCACCTTTCCTTTCGTTAGATAACTGACTCACGAGTTAAAAATTCTCAGCTAACATAAGATAAAAGGGGAAAAGAGACCCCTTTTACAAGAAATGCTTTGTCGATGCCATTTTCTGCACCAACCAAAGGGTGTAACATTGACTCTACTCTTGACATTAGACCGAAGGGATGACATTATTTTGAAGAGATTTCTGAGTATTTTCGTTTCCTGTCGTCTATATTTCCATTACAGTATTTTATTCTTAACAAGATTTTCTTTTTGCTGAAGTTTTGAAGATGTCAGCTTCTATATACATTTTTCAAGCCTCGAGGCAAACAAACGTGTTTTATTAGAATTAAAAATATAGTTTTTCTCAATTATCATAAAATCTTATTAAGTGACATTTTTTAATGATTGAAAGAGAATTCCTTCTACATTTTTCCATATGTGTTAATTTTTTTTAAAAAAATTGAACGTATTTGGCAACAAAAATAATAAAACATGAAATTATTAATTTTCGGGTTACTATTTCCTTATTAACTTAATATTTTTTTAAAAAAACATAAAAATATTTATTTTTTATAAATTTTTATTTAAAAAAAATCCATAATAAATAAGAAATATGTAACTATTTGAATTCTCCCAGTTAAAATTTTAAAGAAACATTACTTAATTTTAAAAAATGAACATTATTTTTAGGATTTATTTCCAACATAGCAAAAAAGGTAATTAAAAATACGCTTCATGCAATTGCTTTCATCATAACATCTATTAAGAAAAAAGTTGCCAACATTTTATTATCTGGGAACAAAAATTTTGTAAATGGTGTATTCATTATTCAACAGAGGAAGAATTACTCTCAGCTGTATGGTGAAGTTTTTATTAATGTGAACTCAGTTATGGTAATCAGTAAAAGTTGACAGTCAAAGTGTCTGATTTAACCTTTTCCCTGTTGTGCTTTTTTAAAAAAATTCGCTAGTTAATTTTTTTCACTTATACTAGATTATGAATTTTTTTTTTTACTTCCTCTTTTTTTCTGCAAACACTATTTAGATTCGGGGGGGGAGGCATTGACATGTATTTAAAACTAGTAAATTACATATTAAATGTGAAAATTTTAAAGTATAGTCTTATTAGATTAATTGGTTATATTAATGTCCCGTTTTCAAGCAACACTAGGGCTGTTTTGGTCCGGATCTCGTAATTTTGAACCGTGGTTAGATGACGAGGACGACACCTGAGCTGGTACCTTCTCATCAAACTTCCACACCAGCCGGATGACATTTGGACCCGACGGATTTAACGTGCACCAGACTCACACGGTGGTTCTTCTGTGGAATCGGGCCTCGAGCATGCAACCCTCCGATTCCGAAGCCGAGACTTTACCACCAGGCCACCAGGGCCTGGTCTTCTTTAATGCGTTATAATCAAATGCATATTGTGTTTAGCAAGTTTGTGTTATGTATGATCCTTTAACATTTAAATTATAGATTGTTTCAGGAAGTTTAACAGTCTGCCTTATGATTTAAAATGAATTCCTTCCAAGAAAAAAGTTTTTTTTTTTAAAAAAAAAAGCTTTTTTATAATAACTATTTTGTTTTTATGTTGTTCAAAATATACTTTTTTATTTTTTCAGGGCATTAAATATTTTGAAAGCATACCGAACTATATATCCCCTGCCAAAAACATCCATCTGGAATTTCTACTTCCCAGGACCACAGCTTTGGTGCAGCCAATGGACATGGGCATCATAAAAAATTTGAAGACCTTTTATAGTGAAAGGTAGGTTAATTACGTCATTGAAGTAACTGAAGAAAGTTTGCTGACCTCATCATCAACAGCCAGAGAAATCAGTGCAAAGGTCAACATCTTACAAGCAGTTACATTTTTGGCCGATAGCAGGCGAAATATAAGCCGTGAGACAATTCAGAACTGTTTTTCTCACTGTGGCTTTAAGCATTTGGTCTTGGAGGTGGATGTGGACATGCTTATTGAAAGTGAAAATGGTGAGGGAAATGTGGAACTTCAACAGGTCGAAGATTACGAAGAATTTCCATCCATCGACAACGAGCTTCAATGCTACGATGAAAATGAAGACTACGACGCTGAAATTGTTGCTCGAATTACAGCAAAACACACTATAGCATCGGAAGACCAGGAAAGTGATGATGAAGCCCCTAATGAGTTGGTGCAAGTGACACCACATGATGCCAGGAAATAAAATGAAACTTTGCGTCGCTATTTCATGCAGGAGAGAAATGAAGGCAGTCCTATTGCTGCGTTAGATGTTTGTAGTGATTTTGTTCAAGTGCAGTCCGTCAACAGAACGCGTTAGATCACACAGGATAAGTTCTTCAAACGTTGACTGGAATTTGATAAGAACTTTTTTTTTATTGTGCTTCGCATGCTGAGTATCGTATAGATCGTTTGAAGAATTTGTTTGTAAATTTAATTTTCCATGAATAAAGTTCATAAGCAACAGTAGTTCTTGTTTGTATGTTCGCCATACGCGTGTGCCGCACAGTAAAGGTCATAATGACATTTTAATACGTTACGTATAGCACGTCTCGTCTTGTAGCATAGGGCATGTTCGTGTAATCGGACCAGCCGATTATTATATTAATTTCTAATTATATATATCATGACTATAGACTTTAGTATATTACATTTATATTTTGTCCTAGAGTATTATGTAAAAATGTTTGAAATAGCTGTAAAACAATATGAATTGCATGCTCATATAAGTTTAGAAAATGTAGTTTTTATTTGTTTATCAATAAATCATCAGATTATATATAAAACAATCAATATTTATTATAATTATTAAATATCATTAGTTATACACAATCTTTAATTATAAATTAATGCAACTTTTACAAAATATTTGAAGCTTTTTTTAAAAACAATTCTGAAAAGTTATTTTTTAAGTCAATTTTTCATACATATACAACATACGTTAACTTTCAATTTATGTATTAAGAAAATATCTATTCTGTTTTTGATTTTAACTTTTAATAAATTTCGAGTTTATTTTAATCTCTAAAGAATTTCACTTTTTTCTCTAGGCTAGTACTTGATGCTGTACCTATAATTTTCCCTCATCCTTTATCTCAAAAGCAAAAAGAGAAACTCCAATGGATAGGGCTACACATAAAGAAATGGACAACTTAAAAGCAGCTTTAAATAACAATCTCCAGGACACAGTAAAAAAAGAGATAGAAAAAAATCAACACTTTTTTTAATCTATTTTTTAAATTTAAAAAATTTAAATCAAATACATGGAGTATAATTCAAAAAGGAAATGAAATAATTTTTATTCGTGTAGAAGCTTCTTAAGCTTCTAAGGTAAATAATTCCTTATTAATTTTTTCCAAATTAGAAGCTCATATACATGTTGCAAATCATAAGGTTAAAAATCTAGGCAATTTTTCTTTCCCACTAGTCATAAGCAAATCATGTACAATTACAAAAATTCTAGATCATTTAGAAAATTTTAAGTATGATTTAAAAGGAAAAGTTGGAGTAAAAGTTACAGTGCAGTTAATAAGCAATGTATTAATGGCCCTTTTGGAAAATTTGAAGTTAGCCCACAAGTATTTAATTTTTCTTCTTCTTGGAACTAATAAATATACATGCAGGTATTTATCTGATATTATATTTTCATCTTTCCTGTAGACTATAGCACCATCTGGATATAAATTCCAAATATTATATATCATCTATGTTCAAAGTGTAGTTTAAGCCCACAAATAAAACAACTGGACTCATATTTTTTGTTGTACATAAAACAGAAATTTAAATATTTGCAGGAGAAAGACAAAATTGTGACTTTAATGCTAGATGAAGTTTGCATAAAAGAATATTTTGAATATAAAGTAGTTGTGTAACTGGCATGACATGATCTGAAGCTTCTGCTTCTAGTGCCCAAGTATAAAGATGCTCTTTATGGGGAAAATCTTACTTAAATTTCATGTGCAATATCAAAAATGTAATTAAATAATAATTTAAATTGTAAATTGACTTTTATGATTATTGTCTCTTTTAATATTGTAATTAAATTTATTTGTAAATTTGTATTTCAACTTGATTTAATATTATAATTATTTTCATTTGTGCGTGTGAAATGAAAAATAAAATTTGAGAACAAAATGTATTTTTTTATTGCCTGTGAACATAAAAAGTTATAATTCTAATAGTGTGTATTTTTTTTCATTTATATTTTCTTTTACTGTTTCTGCAGATGGTATTTAAATTTATTATAAATGCAATGAAATGTAAAATTAGACGTCATAAGCGCTCGTTCGTTAAAGTGTACGAATTACTAATGTATTAAATGAAAAAAATTCTTATTGTGAATAAACTGTGAAAGTAATTGTTTTTGATCCAACACAATTATTAGGTGTAAAATTTGAATTTTGTATTAAATACATTTGAAAGTTCATAAGTAATTTTAGAAGTAAGCAATTATATGTTAACTTACATAAAATACATGCATTACCTGTCACTACAATAAAAAATCATCAAAAGTTTTAAAGAATCTTAATGATTAATTTAATTTTATACTTTAAAAAATATTTTTGAGGAAAAGATAATTAAAAAATTTTTTTAATCTCTATTAAAACAAGAAGAAAACTAACAATAATACTCCAAAGTATATAGCTAATAAATTTACATTGGGGGTTAAACCTTAGAAAATTTGAATGTTATTAAATGGTCAGCTATAGAAGACTTTCAGATTTTCTACTTTGCTGCTTCTTTCATTCACATAGAGGGTAAATAAGTCTTGAATTTTATGCAAGACAAGAGTCTTAAAAATAACTTACTATTTCAACTGTTAAGTAAATTTAAAATTTACTTAAACATCAAGGAAGAAACCGAGATTCAGTTCACGGCAGCTAATCATCCAACTCATGTGACGTCACAAACAAGCTGTGAGTCCTTGTATTACGCAGGTTGTGGTCCAAAGCCCTGACATCCAGATCAGGGCGAAGATGCGCTTCCCCAAGGCCTAGACGTTGGCCTAAATTAAAGCCCGTGGGAAATGAGGTTTCAATTCACAATGGATAAATATCTCTAATTGTTGCTAACTGTTCAAGACAGGGATAAGATCAAAGATAAATAACAAAAATTTAAAGTATAAGAACAAAGATTTAGCAACAAAAATTTAAACGATAAGAACAAAGGCGATTCGAATCATGGAAAAATAGCTGCTTTGAAAGAGGTAAGAAGTCATATTGTTTTACATAGATTTGTTGTATTAATTATTTTCTTATAAAAACATGATTCTTAAAACTATTTCTAAGAAAGATCTGCAAGCATAAATTAATAATAAATGTTCATGATAAAAAAGAAAAGTGCATTCAATGTATTTGAATATTGAGAGCATTTTGCTCATGAATTGGATATCAAGCAGTTATAAATATATATATCGTGATTATTTCTCGTCTAATATAACAAATTTAACTGTGGAAAATAGTAACGTTTTTACTTTATATATATATATATATATATATATATATATATATATATATATATATATATATAGTGGGTGGCTTGTAATCAACATTTCCTAAAGTGGAAACAATTTTAAGAATTTTCCTCACATTGCCAATTTGTAATGGCAAGCCACGATATATCATTTCCCGTTTAAAAACGCGTCAAGAGCTATTTACGAAATACAATGAATCAACCGCATTTTATATGAGCTTTTACTATTATTCATTGAAAATGAGGTCGTGCAGGAATTAAGATTATGAAAAACTAACAAACGAATTTAACTTCTCCAACTTAAAAGCAAAAAAAGTGATGCTTTGTATTTTTTATGACTTTCAACACCTATTTCTTTTTGTAGAAATTTTATCTTCATTATTTTTGGCGTCTGTTCCTTTTATTATCATTTGTCCTCTTAATATCACTTAATAGGTATTTTTGTTCTTCCTAGAAAATTATAATTTCTTGTTATTATTTGGCATTATAATTTCTATCATCACCATCCAAAAATATAAACTTAATTTTACTTTCTATATCAGAAAATATGCGAATAAACTGCATTTAGGATATCAGTGCATTTTGTGATATATTTTTATTTCTTAACATTATTTTGGAGCACAATGCTCTTTTTTTATAATTTGTATCACAACTTTTTAAAAGAAAAGGGGAAAATGTTTTCATGAGAGTTCGAGTTTCAAATAGTAATATATATATGAGCTATTTTAAAATTTCTGTATTATTAAAAAAATCTTAAAAGAGGTAATTTTACATATTTTCTGTTTTTTTTAATTACCTATATTGTTATAAGAAAATACCACTCAATCCTTCGGACAAATAATTTTGACACTATTTATACCAAAGTTTTGAAGAAAAATAAATAATAGTATTTTCTCCTAATAGTTACTGAATAGAATATTCATTTTATCTTTTTAAGATAACAATTTTTCTTTTAAAGAAGAGAAGCAACTTTTTTCATCTATTTGAAGTATACATATAATGTAAGAATTGTTTAAAAATACGAGCTAAGTTAAAATTAAAAGCTTACTTATTTTTAATTCCTATTACTTTCTTGCTATTGATAGAATTTAGCGCCCGTGACTTCATGTTGTCAAAATCTGCCACTCACGCTATGAACTAGTCAAGGCCGTAAATATCGTTACTGATTCAAAATGTGAGGACCTGGTTTATTACTAAAGGTTCTAGAAAATATTTTGTCTTCAGAAAATAAGATTTATGGGGATTTAGTACTCGAAACCAGATAACACTGTAAAGTTATATGCATGCTTCCACTGATATATATGTTTCAATCAAAAAAAATTTTTTAAATGCAAAACGACATTAAATTTTAAAATCTAACACACAAAAAAAAGGGAAAACAGATGCCTCGCGGAAAAAAAATTATAAAAGGAATATTATATTTGATCAGAAACATTGAATTGAGTTGAAGCATCTGTAAATAATATTTTAACTGTTAGTAACACAACTGCGATATACATTTTATCTATACGTGCAGACCTAAAAATAATTATACCTTTAAAAATTTGCAGTGCAATGAAATCAAAACACGTAATGAAATCAAAATAATAAAAACTTTTTGAAATCAATCATGGTGCTAATTACCAAATTTTTTAAAAAATTCCAATAATGAATAATCATTGATTGATAAATGTGAGAACATCATCAAACAAATCACAGTAAAACAGATTCTCACGTCAGATTTGAACGAAATCTTAAATAAATAAAACTGCCAAAGCTAAATTTCAGATAGACAATTGATTAGTAGCTTCCTTAGTATATAAAATGAGCAAATGAGGGCAAAATAATATAAAACAAAACAATGTTTTATTCAGGCACACCCAACATGATAATAAATACAGAATAAAAAGAAAATTTTTGATAGCTTTAAAATAAGGAAAATAATAATAAACTTTTATTAACAAAAACTTACTGGCTCATTTCATAAATAAAACCGCCAAATGTTAATTAATGAAATCAGTTTTGATTTCCTAAAGCAGATGATATTCAAATTCATGAAGGAAAGAATACATTAACAATGTAAGTGACATAAAAACGAACATTTTACAACACTAAATTTACACATTTATATACATATATTATAAGAATATAACAACAAATTACAATGAAGAATACCCATATGACTAGCCATTAATTTTAAAACAAATTCATTCAAAATTTCTTATCACTAAAATGAATACATTAAGAAAAAACAATGTGAAAAACTCGTTCGTGAGAAACAAAGAATTAACTTTTTACAAAAATGCAGAAAAAGTCAATCTTTACAATATTTTTAACAGCAGTTGGCTTATCTAATCAAACATATTATGAAGAAAAAAAACCCAGTAATATTACTTAATCGTATAATAAAATAGATTATAAGTAGGCAGGAAACATAACAAATATACTTCATTTAAAAAAATTATGCAACGTTACTAGAAATACTCAATGATCAGCAATTTATCATTTTTAAAAATGCTCTTATGCGTTTTAAATACTCAAGATTCTAACTCAAAAAAGAAAGTGTCAGGATTTTGATTTATTCCAAATCAATTCATTAGTTATAAACAAATCAGAAAGAGTAATTAAATTATATTATAATTTATTTTGCATATTTAAAAAGTTTTAATATATAAAATACAAGACTATTAGCTACATACACATAAATTAATTATAAAATTATTTTATGACTTCATTTAAAATAGAATTGCAACATAAATTCTACATTTATTTGGATATTTTTTTATCTGCAATTAGAAATAGTACATGTATATCATAATTATAATTTTGCAAAAACATTTTAGAATAAATTTTGAATGTCCACACACAACATATCATATCTATCAGAGAATATTTCATAAATAAGTAAATAAAATTTTAGGAAGCAAAAATTGGTGATGTAGTAAAAATGAACAGATTGCAGAGAGCAAAAATAAGGCAATTTTAGAGTACACATTCGAAAACGATTTATAGACAAATTTATTGCATTGTAAAATATTGCGCTTTAACTTTTGGCTTATCAACTAGGATAAAATCATTTGGGTATATTGAATACAATGTTCATGCATATCTATTTATTGTGCATGACATTTTTAGCAAACTGACTCGATTTAAATATGGATAATGTAATAGATGGATAATGTCTTTTGTGAATCTTGCACAGATAATAACAAAAAAGAGTTATACAGAATGAATATGAACGAATGAATTAATTAATAATATTTCTTTTAAATGAACGGCCTCTTTTCCCTCTCCTTTGATTAGTAAATCCTTTGGAAAGCTTCTTGCCCCAGCGCTGATAAGTAAACTTTTGAGGTCTATTCCAAAGTCTGGTTGTGACGTCTCTTTTATAAAAATCTTCATTGCCATAATCATTTGATCTATCTGATGAATAGAACTTCGAATCTCCTTCACACTGATTTCCATGATGGTCATTAGTCTCCTTCCAAAGAGACGATCCAGCATCCCATTCATTTCCTTCAGTTTGATGGCTAGGTGGCAGTAAAGCAGGCCACTGGTCTTTAACAAGATTGCTATCAGTTGCTTGAGAAGGAACTACATGCATTGTTAAAGGCGGTGGAAGAGGAAAAGAGCTCGAAACAATTGGTAGAAGTGGGAAATGTTTTATGATGGGTGGAGGAGTGTGAACAGAGAACCCAAGAGGCAAACGAGGTTGAAATGAAGAAAATGTCTGAGGGTAAAATGTAGAATTAACATGCTGCGAAGTGTCTTGTACAGTAGAAGCATAAATTTGTGGTACAGATGTATGAGGGCTAGACTGAATAGACAAGCTTTCTTGAGATGGAGTTTCAGCAGGTTCTATTCCTGGAGGTGGAGGCTCTTCACCTGAATTCCAGCCAGGAAGCAAAACATTAGGAGGTATGCTTGCAATACTTTTAGTCTTCTGCTCAGATAACGGTACTTCAGTTTCTGTCACTTCCACAGGCAACTGTTCTTCTGGGTTATCTATTACATCTGGCACAGACAAACTATTTAGAGATACATTTGATGGAAACGTATCCTTAGATATAAAAGATATATCTTGGGAGCTAGTTCTTATTTTAATTCTGGGGTCTGATAGACTTGTAATAGTTGATCTGTCCATATTTTCATCATTAGCTGGTGGTGTTGCTGCTTGAAGGTTATAAACTTCTAAATTATTAAGAGCTTTAGAAGAATTATTTGAGCTCTGAAGAATTTCAGGAGGTCGTAAACCATCACTTTTCTGTTCATCAAAATGTTCCCCAAACAAAGTTTTGATACGCATATCAACATCTCCCTTTTCCTTATTAGAAGTCTTGAAGCGTACAGGATTGAAAAGTTCTTGTAAATTTTCTGGTAAATCTAAGAAACTAGACATTCCAGTTTCAGCTACTGAATTTATATCCAAACAGGGAGCATTCGGAGACTGCACAACTGTATCATTCTCAGGTTGCGAAATCAACTGTTTGAGAGCATTTTCAGTTTCTTCAACTTGCCGGCTTAGCGCATCTAAAATTTTTTTCTGCTGTTCCAAATTAACTGTTGATTTTCCTTTTTTAACATCCAATGAAAAATTGGCATTTTGTGATTTGGGTGGTTCAGACGTTATATTAACAATATCTTGTTCAGGATCATAAGGTTTGTCATCATCCTTTTCAAAAGATGAAACATCAGAAATCGATGCTTTGTGTAATAGGGTGGTAGGCTTATCTACAGTATAATCGGCATTTTTTGACGTAGAATCATATGGAAAAAAATCGCCTTTATTTGCTGAATCTGGACTAACTACAGATTTATTCTCCTGTTCCTTTGGTTCATCCAAAGATGATGAAGTTGGAAGAGGTGGAGTGTAAGAACGTGGTTCTTCAGCAGGGATATGCGAATCATCAGTCTTTTCTACCACAGCTTTGACCCTGAATTATATAAACAAATAAATTTTAAAAACACTATAATAATGTATATTAAAGTAATCTACACTACTATTATAAATGTCAAAGTTTGGTTGGATGGATTTATAGATGGCTGGCTGGATAGATAGTTGAATGGCTGTTTGTTAGTCAATCACGCCAGAACGGAATTGGAAGAAATTTGGAACAGAAATAGATTATAGAGTGGAATAGACTACTTTTTATTCCGATTAATTGAGTAGCAAATTTTTATTAATTACAAACTAATGAGTAAGTCTTCAGGTTTTCCCCCCATGCTAATGAGATTAGGCTTAACATGATGTCGACTATAATTTCAAATAATTCGGGGTTGTATTTTTTTTTTTTTGTGTTTGATGCATTTAAAATTAAACATTGTTAATTAATCAATCTTTCGGAAAAGAACTTTTGAATTTAAATAAAACAGAATAAAGGAAATTAAAAATTTCTAAAGTGTATTACCTTACCCCAAACGGCGCAGAAAATTCATGCATTTGCGTTGCCCCAATTGACATTGAAAATTCACGCATGCGCAGTGTGTTCTGATTGCCGACAACTGTATTTTTTACGGATACGGACTTGATTTTATATGGCCAGACTAATCAGCAAAACAATTATAACACTAAGACTGTCGAATCGTTTTAATCTCCAAAATGATCCCCTTTATCGTGAATGTACAATACACTGACTACCAATAAGTATTTGGACACCTGTGATAGAAAAGAAAAACTAACTTTATTCAAAACCGATAGTTGGCAGAGCCTCCACGAGAGGCAATTACAGTGTGGACCCTCCGGGGCATACTTTCCACAAGTCTTTGTATGACAGCTAGTGGAATTTTCTTCCACTCGGCTTGGAGAAGACATAGAAGTTCCTTCACCGATTTTTCACGGGTAGTGCACCAGTGAATTCGGCGATGCAACTCGTCCCAGAGGTTCTCAATAGGGTTCAGGTCTGTACTCTGGGCAGGCCAGTCCATTCGATGAACTCCATTGGCACCATACCAAGCCTTGGTTAACATCGAAACATGACAACTAGCATTATCGTCCTGAAAGTAACCGGAGTCCAACCCGTAAAACTGCCAGAACGTAGGAAGCCCATTGTCATCCAAAATAGTGCAGTAGGCATCGGAGTTGAGCTTACCATGAATGGGAACTAAGGGTCCCAGCCCATACCAGGAGAAACATTCCCAGACCATAATTCCACCTCCGCCGAACTTGACTGTTGGCACAATGCATTCTGGCAGGAGACGTTCTCCAGGTAGACGCCAGACCCAGACCCTACCATCCGAACTATAAAGGGTGAACCTTGATTCCTCACTCCAAAGAATCCATTTCCACTGATCTACGGTCCAATTTCGATGTGCTTTGCACCACATTAACCGAGCAGCACGGTTGGACTTTGTGATCAAAGGCTTATACGCAGCAGCACGACCATGAAAACCTAGAAGATGTGCTTCCTTACGGATGGTATTCATTGAAAAAATACTCCCGGATGCCTGTTGAAACTCCTCGCGGATGAGGGCCATCGCTTGGGTACGGTTCTTCTGAATTTCTCTGGGCAGCACTCTTAGGTCTCTATCTCCCAGTTTTGTTGGTCTGCTGATTCGGAGTACATTCCGACAATCACCGCTCACCTTCCACTTCTTAATCACATAGACCACTGTCGATTTTGGGTACTTCAGATCGCTAGATATGTCCCTTAAGGATCGACCGCATTTGTGATACCCGATAATTATACCTTTCTCGAAACCAGAGAGCTCCGAACTGCGAGGCATCTTGCAGGCGACTAAAACCGATGCTGTTTCCTACACGATATATACCGGCGGATGCCGTGACGTATCTTAGGACCGCAGATATCGTCATTTGCATAGGTATCCAAATACTTATTGGTAGTCAGTGTAGCACTAACGATACTGAACACATAATTCTCTCGTGCAAAAATTACACATATTATAGAGACAAGTAGTGGACTTCTCTATAGTTAGATAAACAAGATATCTCCTTCAAAAATGTTTTGGGTAAAATAAATAAAACTAAACCTGCAAATAAAACCGATCTGCAAATTTCTCTCCAAGTTCTGAAGCACTTCAACATCTATGAATTTTATTGACCATATTCTGTTGAGTCCTCTTTAAGTCTCTTTCCTTTATCACCATTCCGTGTTGCAGAAACTGTCCGTGTTATTACCAATATTTTTGCATTGCAACTTTAGAATTTCGAATATGGACTAAATCATACCAACGGAACTGCTTTGTAATTGTCAACTGACAGAAATTTCAATTTTGATTTTGTGTGTGCGCTCTCTTGTGTTTAGTAATACAAATTTTTTGCTCTCTTCACCAGGAAACAGGAGATAATAGCCATTGATGCTATAAATTTCAATCTCCTATTACTTTCAAGATCAACGAACTGGATTCTGAATAATTGGTTTGGTGTTTTGTTTTATTTAAAATATAGACTATTTTCAAATTTAGAATTTAAATTGTTATTCGGTTAGTAGTGTAGGCTAAGCTTTGATATGCATCCATTTGGAGCTTTGCTGCGAGGTTGCTAATTTTTTGGTAGTTCTTTGGGGGTTTACACTGCCGTCATTTTTTTGTTTTTTTAATGTACTGTAATTCGACCTTTTATGTTTATTTCTCTTGCTTTTTTTCTTCTATATTTCCATTAATTTGCTGCAGCTTTATCCAAACCCTACTATTGGAAACACTATTTCTGCAGTTCGTACCACATTCGGCCAATTCGCTAAAATTTGGCGACAACTTTTTTTTTGGTGAAAATAACTGTATATCAAAGCTGTTTGGTTGCATGTTTTTGCAATTAAATTGTATTTATGTTAGTTATATACTTTTCTTATAAGCTTATAGTTTTAAGTACATCGTTTTTGCTTAGTTGTTTCCCCCACGTAAACAAAATTAGCCATAACATGTGTTTTCAACCAATTATTTCAAACTATTCTGTTTATTTTCTTAGAGTTTGAAGCATTCAAAACTAAGCATTGTTGATTAATCTATCTCTTGGATTCATTCTGAAGTACTTTTAAATTAAAATAAAATAGAATAAAGGAAATAAAAAAAATTATAATCTGCAAAGTGGTATCCCAGTTGGAGTGGAAAATTAATGCATGCGCAATGTGATGTAATTGTTGACAGCTGAATTTTCATTTTAATTAAAAATTAAAAATGTGTATAATAAGTGTTGTAGCTATCTCAATCGATAAGTAAAATAGACGATTTTAAAGAGATAAGGACATGATTTGCTGTTTTATTACAGGTACACACTGTAAATAAAATGTTTTAAGTTTGTTGCATTCTTTAAATTTGGTTAAATCGTATTTATGTTATATATTTTTCGTATATGCTTATAGTTTTAAGTAGATCGTTTTTTAGGGTTAGTTTTTCGAAATGCCCGGAAAATTCAAATATAATCTTTCGAAAAGGAGTAATCAAGCTCGGGCTATGACAGTAGCTAGAAGTCGAGAATGGACTCCTCAAGCGGAATTAAGAAGAATTAAGCAAGCAGAGCGACAATCTACATCTATATTAGCTGGCGACGCAACGTGCTGCTGAAACTCCGGAACAAACTCAAAAACAATTACTACAACACGCCGAATATTTGGCATCTAGACGTGCTTCAGCAATCACAACTAAGGCGGCTATGGCATGCACATCATTTGGCTTCAAGGTCAAGTGTATCATAGAATTAGGTCTCTACTACTTTCTTCGAACATGCAACCAGAGTTCTTACAAGGCTTGGGCTTATAAGAACTAAATGGCAAGGCTTGTTACAAGGGTCGAAAGAGAGACGATCCGCAAATTTCAACGAGTACATCACAACAATAACGCGTTAGTCAGAGAATTTAAAACGGCACTTGAGAATATACCTGGTGTTACGCACATTTACAGGATGCTATAAGAACCGATGGCGATGTCAACCACAATAATTTATTGCAAATAGTAATCCTTCTCTCATCATTTTTAAATAGCCCGAGATACTTTCACGAGAACACACAACAGGCACTTGCTTACGTTCGTAACCACGGGCGACCAAACCTGTTCATTACGTTGAAATACAACACAACCTAGATAGAAATACTGAAGCACTCATGCGAGGCCTGATAGCGAACGAAGACATGATCTCATAGCTAGAATGATCAACATTAAGGTCCAAAAATTAGTCGTTCTACTTACTAAAGGCGAAATATGGAGAGAGGCTCAATGCTTTTTGTACTCGATTGAGTGGCAGAAACGTGGATTTCCCCACGTACATTTGTTGTTGCCGCTAAAAGAAAATACACGTAACTAAATTAACATTATTAGTGCTGAGATGTTTGACCCAAATGCTTACAAAAACTAAACGTCTCCTTGCATAAAGGCCAAAAAGAGCACAAAACGTATTTCCCAGTGCTAATGAAATGTATGCATACACATAACAATGGATATCCGTGAAACAGGCGGGGAGCACATAGTATGATGGTAAGACTACTAAAATTAAAATTCGTGGCGGTTCTGTAGAAATTAAAGCGGACAATAGTTGGATTAAGTCATATTCGTCCCTGTTGTCTAAAATATTTAACGCACATTTAAATATTGAATTTTTCAGTTCTGTTCAAGCGATTAAAAGCATTTCCAAAGGAAATGACCAAGCTGCTTTTAGTGTCCAACAAGGTAACGCTGGTATTAATCTCAGATATGAAATACAAACATTTAGGGGGTAGATAAGTAAGTAGCAACGAAGCAGCGTGGAAAATCTTAGGCTTACGCACTCCAGGTGGTATACTCCAGTGTCACTAACCCATTGGAGAGCGAGTATATTCCACTGAGCAGAATTGACTAGAAACAGTGGCGACACCTCCGACAACAACTCTGACTACATTCTTCCAAATGTGCGAAACTGATAATTTTGCTAAACCCCTGATCTCCTCTGAAATATCACGGTACTAAACATGGAATGCATCTAGGGAGGTATGGAAGCGTTGCGTACAGGGAACACCGGTTGAAATCTGGCCAGGTGTGAAGGCAGGGGACGCACTGGGTCGGATACATATCGTGAGCGTCAGTTATTTTGAATGTTTTCGTTTGCGAATGTTGCTCAATGAGGTGCGGGGCCCGACAAGTTTCCAGGTGCTTAAAACCGTAGATGGTCAAAAGCGAGCAATGTTCAGGGAAGTATGTGAAGCCTGCGAGCTAATGGAAAATGACAACCACTGGGACGCAACTATGGCGGAAGCCGTCCTTTGTAACTCAGTAATCATAGTTAGGGACCTGTTTGCAATTTTCGCAAGCACTGTGGACTATCAAAATTCCCCTCCAGCTGTGGGATAAATACAAAGACGCTTTATGAGAAGATATCGAGCATAAGCTAGATGGCATTCATAATAACCTATTCATTAATGAAGCTGTCATACTGATTGATAATAAAATGATTTCCAATCTGGAAAATGTCTCGTTGATTTCAGCCTATCCACACCACAGCAAAGAAGTGAATTATCAAGCAGGCGGTACAGGTAAGATGTTTGTGTTGAATCTTCTGCTAATCCAACTCCGCAAGGACCACAATATAACACTGGATGTAGCTTCATCGGGCATTGCAGCAACTTTGCTTAATGGTGGCCAGACTGCACACTCCGTTTTCATATTGTCGCCTAATCTTTTACGCGAATATACCCCAATATTACCAAAAACAGCGATTGGACGGTCCTTTTGCAGCAGTCAGTTAATACAAAGGGACAAGTGCACACTGTTACACAAGCATACATTAGAGGTGTAAAAACTGCAGGCTACAAGACATCCACTGCACCCAGGCAGTGATGGGCGGAGTTGTCGTTTTACACGGAGGTGATTTTAGACAGACACTGCCAGTTATTGAGAGAAGCGCACGGCCTGATGAAATAAACCCATACCTCAAGGCATCGTCTCTATAGTCTAGGTTTGAAAAGCTCTCATCTTACAAGCAACAAGCGGGTTCAACTGCACAACAACCATGAATCCGGTGCCTTTGCAAATAAGCTTCTGCAAATTGGAGAGGGTCATCTAGAAACGAACGCTGATGGGAAAAATCTTCGGAAATAGAATTTTCCCATCTAGCGACTACAGAAGATGGCCTTATCATGCAAGTTTTCTCCCGATTTCGAGATAATGAAGAATGGTTGTGTGAGAGGGCAGTGCTGACTAAAGAATGAGTCTGTCAATAAAATAAACAAAAATTTTTTAGACATGATAGTCGGTAATTCACAATTATACACATTCATAGACACAGTGATGACTAATGACAATAGTGCTGCCTACCCCGTCGAATTCCTCGCCTTCCTAGAATTAATAGGTGTACCCTCCCATAAGCCGGAACTTAATGTTAGTATTCCAGTTCTACTGACACGAAGTCATGACGCACCAAGATTGTGCAACAGCGCCAGGATTCGTATCATAGAGCTTGGCAATCATATTATAAAATTTATCATTATTATGGGAGCTCCTAAAGGAGACAGCGTTTTAGTTCCAGGCATACCTATTATCCTTAAAAACTAGTAATTTTGTTTCAAGAAGTTGCAATATCCCGTAAAATTGGCTTTTAAAATGACCACTTTTAAGGGCCAAACTTAAAAGTGGTAGGCATTCATCATTGAAACATTCCATGCTTCTCACTCGGTCAATTATATTGGTTGCTCACGTGCTGGAACTTAGATGTTCACGTGTTTTAAGTGCTCAAAATATGCATGTGCTGACAGGAAAATAATAAGTAAATAATAATTGCATATAAAACGGCATTGCAATAAAAATAAATTTTGAAATTTTCCCGTAGATCTTTCAATGAGTAACAAGTTTCTGGATTATATCATATCAAACTCTATTTTCAACTGCACCATAATGATTTGGTTTGATTACATTTTACATTGTAACCAGACCGTCAGTTTTCTTGCGTACAAAGTCACGAGTAGAAGCTGGTTGAATTATATAAAACTAAACATACGGTGGAAGTTTTCTGGAGACAACAGGATGTAACACTGGTTTAAATTTATGACGAACTATAACACCCAGCAATAGATGAGGTCTAGGAGATGGCAAACCTACAGAAGAAAAAACAGATTTTCAAAATATATATAACTTCAGTAAAAACAATATATGATAAAATAACAGTCTCAAATAAAAATAATTTTATAGAATGAACACAAATATATAAGACGTTCTGAAATGGAACAAAAAGTTAGTAATATGTACCTGGTCCATCAAAAGGTACCAAAACCATTGGTACTGGACTTGTAGAAGCCAATGGCAAAAGATAAAAGTCTTTTATCTTTTTAGAATAGTTGGAAACAACACCATATCGTTTTCTACTGCTCAAGTAAGAATAAAATGAACGATAGGTAATGGCTTCTTCATCGTTAGCTGCCTGGAAGCGAATAATAACCAATTCCTAAAAGGTTAAATTATAAATATGTTATAATTATAAGTTTTCACATGTTTTCATTAAAGAAAATTTTATCAATTGTTTAGAATATTGAATAAAACACAATTCCAATTTCAAATCATACAACTGCACAAAAACACGCTTTATGGGATTTAATAACATTTAATTTGAATACAGATTCTTATTACTCTAAATATCAAATATAATAATTTAATTAAGTTGTGTTCAAATATATTAGCTTCTTTTAAAGCAAATTATAATAAATTCAAGCTTGATAGGATGGAAAGACATTCTTTTAACATTATGTATAATGTTTTGTTAAAAACTCAAAGAAATTTCATAATAATCATGCTATAAAAGAATAACTATGTACGGAAACGAAATTTTTAAAACTTACATAAAAAAGGCATGCTAGAATTTTGATATGTTTAGGAAAACAATGCAATATTAATATATCCAATTTCCAAAATATCTCAATAAAACATCACTGTTGCCTCAAAAAATTACAATAGTTAAATTAGTTTCCAGAAACATCACATTTTCTTCTTTTTAAATACTTTAAAAACCTATTTGCTCTTTTATTCACAGCTCTTACATTTGCTTACATAAAAGTAAAGAATATTATGTACTTAAATAAAAAGAAGTTTTATTCATAAAAATGTCTTCCACGGTTCTTTTTAAAATCTTCTTCTTTCTTTAAAGTTTTTTTAAGGGTACTTTCACTGCTTTTGAGGAAACTTCAAATATAATAATTTCATGTACCAATACCAATTAATCAGATGTATTATTGAAAATTAATTGTTACAAAAACAACTGAGCGCAACATTTCCATCGAGATTACAACAAAATTTCGAATTTGCTTATTTACTCATTCGCCTTCATAATGTGTGTGTGTATATATATTATGCATTTTACATTGTATACTTTTATTCATTACAAATAATGTTATTAAAATATTATTAATAAAAAATGCACTACATACCAAAAACATTATTACAAGAAGGGTGATTAATGTTCTTTCAATTCTTTAAGCACTATACTTAACTTATCCTCAATACCACCTAACTCTGATCCTTTTGAGAGGAAAAATACAATATCTTTACACTTCAATAATAAAAATTTTAAATAATTTACCAATTCAACTTTTCCTGTTAATGTATCCTATCTTTTTTCTCCAGTTCCTCATTTATACCTTTTTAACGTCTTTTCCAGTGATTTCAAAGGATTTTTCTTTTAGCAACATTAAATGTGTCATTTATATATAGGGTCCACCTGTTTACATTTTCAGCAAAGAATGGCATACGGTTTTCTAGATCGATGAAGAGTTAAAAATGGTATTTACCATTTTGACCAGGGAAAGAAAGAAGTTTATTTTAGCGCATGTCAAATTATCTTTAACAGCTTGGTAATAGTCTGACATTTGAACCAAAATTTGGTTTTGGAAACTTCTTTTCAACCTCTGGATATAATTTTTAAAGCCTCTCGAATTTCTAACGTTTTTCCAGCTATTGAGACTTTCCCCGCCATTTATGGATGCAAAATATGAAAGACATTAAAAAAATTTTTAATACAGTCTTCCTTACATACAAGGGAAACTAAATAATCATTAAAGAGCTATAAGCAGACTATCCAAATTACTTTCAGTTCTATTTACTATTAATGTCCAAGTAAAATTTGTTGCAGGACCTAGATATCTTCATTATTTTCTGAGTAATCATCCATCGTGTAAAAATTTACGGTCACAAATCGTTTTGGAATTTCTGATTTTGTACCGTCGATAAATCAATTTTAATTTTCATAAATTTTTGTGCAGTGAAGTTCATCTGATGAGGATTTTAAGACCTCAATAGAAAAGGAGCTTTTTTCGAGACTCGTAGCAAAAATTACAGATTTTTCGAGCCCTATGAAGGATTTTCATTCCTGTGGGAACCCAAAGCAAGACTGGGGAAAAAACCATTTGTATGGATATTTAGATTTTTAAATTATTGAATTTTATAAGGAATAAAATGCATACTTTGCTTCCAGACTGCTTTATTTTTCCAAGATAATCCCACACTTGATCAGGAATTATTCTGCCACATATTTGTATAGTGTCAGGTAAATCCTAAGATACATAAAAAAATTCATAAAAAATTGACAGTCGGTTTTCTGTATTAAAAACAGTTTCGAATTGAATTAAAAGCAAAGAACATATGCAAGCGTTTTGAGTAGATCTAAGGGAAAATTGCAAAAGATTCTTGTTATAAATTTGTAATCTAATACATTATTATTCACGTAAAGTTGCGGCAACGTGACTTTCTTGATGATGTATATTTACTCCGAGTATCTGAATACGGATTTAATTCAAATGATAAACTATAAAATCATATTGAAAATAAATTGCATTTACAGTAATTGACATTTTAATTACATATTACAGTGAAATTAGCAAGTGATAAAATTTCAATCATCCTTTAATAAAATACAAATAGAATATAAAAATAGTGTCTGCATAGCATTAATTAGAAATCAGTCCACGTTTTTACTGATACAAGTTGCCATATTTCTTTATTACTCAATTTCTTTGCGAATTTTGAATGAAATAATAAAATTATTTTATATTCAAGTAATTCTAAATTTTTATGGTACTTGCCTGAACCAACAATTTTTTATTCAATGAATAAAAACTTAAAATTTTAGAAAGAAAACTAAAATAATTAACAAGCATTCTACTTTACCTAATATAAATAACATTTATTTTTTTAAAAAAAATAATAGTAAATTAAAATTAATTATTAATGTGTGAAAGAAAAAAATCTAGGTATATCTTTATTATTCATAATTCTAACATATGGTATGAATAACTTGATAACTGTTAATATTTTAAAACTCAATTATCAAGCTTAATTTTTAAGGAATTTAAGACGGAAGAAAAACATCTTACAGCTTGAAGATGATCAGTTGGACCTGAAACTTTGTAAGCAATAGTTAGAAATTTGGCTACATCTTGCATATGAACAAAGCCTTTCCAAACTGAAGATAGTGTTTTGGATGGGGCATCTTTTAAGGATTTTTCATTTATTTCTGGAGACCTGAAAAAAAGGGCAAAGAATATATTATTACTCATATTAATTTTAAATTTAAGCGAAATCTTTGAATAATATAAAATAAATTTAAAACAAAAAATATGACATATTTTCCCTACAAATTTTATTAATTTTCGTCGTATTCAATTTGAAAATTTAGAATTTGACAGGAAATACACTAAAAAAATTTTGAGATAACAACAGACACCATTATGAGGAGGAGACAATATTAAAATAAATTTTGTAAAATCAAAAATGAGATTCTCATTAACAACATTAAAAAAATCTGATACAAACTATGATATATATAAATACATATCCTAAAAATATGAAAATTAGTCACATTTATTCCAGGTCTGTAAATGCCGTGAAACCGCATTTAATCCCACAGACAATAATAAATACACTACTTAATAGAAGGAAAAAATGAATTATGAAAATAATAACTCTAGTCTAAATCTAAAACTTTCCAGAAAAATGGGACACATCGGGATGGATTTACTTCCCTCTTGAAAAAGGATATTAATTATCAGTAATTATAAACATTAGAAAAAAATATACTACAAATAAAAAAATCAGGATTTGAATGCAAAAATCTATTTAGTTTCTTTTCTTTTCTTTCTTTCTTTTTGCTTGACAGAGACCATTTACTAATTTCTCTTTCTTATTGCAGATAATTACTACATGAAAACATTGTAAATCTGTCTACCTCAAGCAAATAGTCTATGAGGATGGCAGACATAAACACAGAAACAGATCTGAACCCAAATTCTGAAATTCCGATCATTTATAAATGGCATCATATTTTAAGTAATCATAAATTTCCTTTCTTAAGTGAAATATCCACCGTCGCTGTCATTCATCATAAAAGAATATAACTAAAACGACTAAGCATAATTAGAAAACACTCGCCTTGTAGAAATTTTCATTTTATCCGCGATTCCGCAGTTGAGGAAACTTTCAAGAAAAATCTTAGTAACTACGGTGAATCCGAAATAGTTGGCATGTATGCTATTATAAAAAATCACTATATTTTCCACTTTTCATGAATTTGTCTTTCGAATAGAGAAATTCTTGAAATATCAGCAATTATTTTAGTAACTGTTTGATTCCGATAAGAAAATACAGTTGAATCCGGTTAATTGGACCACCGGATAATCGGACCAGCCGCTTATTGGGACCGAATCTTAAAGAACCGAAACAAATTCTATGTACATAAGCCTAATATTATTCGCTTATTTGAACCAAAATTCCGTTTAAACGGATCAAAGAATGTGGCAGGGAAGATGAAAAAGAAGCCACAAGTCGCCTGTGTACAGAAGGAAGTCCGAAAGGGAAAAGAACCAGTGGGAGGTGAGCAAGCCCTTTGTTTCTTAGAACGGTCAGCTTGGTAGCTGCCAGTGAGGAACCACTGCTTCTCTTTTCGGGGAAATGAAATCTCGCGTAAACCAGTATCTTCAGAACACTTTAGTCAGTGAACTGTGCGTGTCTTGTCTCCCCTGCCAGAATGCCTGGAAAAAACATCCACCTGGAATTTCTACCTCCCAGGACCACAGCCAATGGACATGGGCATCATAAAAAATTTGAAGACCTTTTAACGTGAAAGGTTAGTTAATTACGACATTGAAGCAATTGAAAAAAGTTTGATGACATCATCATCAACAGCCAAAGAAGTCAGTGCAAAGGTCAACATCTTACAAGCAGTTACATTTTTGGCCGATAGCTATCGAGATATAAGCAGTGAGACAATTCAGAACTGTATTTCTCCCTGTGGCTTTAAACATTTGATCTTGGAGGTGGATGTGAATATACTGATTGAAAGCGAAAATGGTGAGGGAAATGACAACGACTATCTATCGACAACGAGCTTCAATGCTACGATGAAAATGAAGATTACGACGCTGAAATTGTTGCTCGAATTACAGCAAAACAAACTACAGCATCGGAAGACCAGGAAAGAGATGATGACGTCCCTAATGAGTTGGTTTAAGTGACAACACAGGATGCCAGGAAATGCAATGAAACTTTGCATCGCTATTTCATGCAGGAGGGAAATGAAGGCAGTCCCATTGCTGCGTTAGATGTTTGTAGTGATTTTGTTCAAGTGCAGTCCGTCAACAGAACGCGTCAGATCACACTGGATAAGTTCTTCAAACGTTGACTGGAATTTGATAAGAACTTTTTTTATTGTACTTCGCATGCTGAGTATCGTGTAGATCGTTTCGAAGAATTTGTAAATTTATTTATCAATGAATAAAGTTCATAAGCAAGAGTAGTTCTTGTTTGTATGTTCGCCATACGCGTTTGCCGCACAGTAAAGGTCATAATGACATTTTTATATGTTACGAATAGCACGTCCCGTCTTGTAGCATAGGGCATGTTCGTGTAATCGGACCAGTTGGTTATTAGGACCAAAATGATAGCGTCCCGATGTGGTCCGATTAACCGGAATCGACTGTATTCCCTCTTTCTCATACACTAACACCTACATACTAAGCAATTGTAACTTTAATGAGAAATTTGCCAGTTAGTTATTATATGACCAATAGACTTATTTCACCAGATAATAAATTTGAATTTAATTTTCTCATAAATTATGTTAAAATGTACAATACTGTATTGGAAGAATAAACTAAAGGGAGACTTTCATAAGAAACGAAAGGAATTACTTATTACACACAAAAACTGAAAAACTATCACCTAATGCTGGGTTAAAATTTTGTAATAAAAAATATTGTAATCATTATTCAATGAATGTTTTTAAGAGTTCCTACAAATTATAAATTTATATCTATGGTTTTTTTAATACATTTTAAAGCAAGAATGCACACTAAATAAGTTTAAAAAAAAGACATGTCATTTAATAATTAGACAAAATTTTCTTTTAACTCAAACTATTAATGCATATCTTACTAGCTCGATTTTTGATATTCAGTGGAATTTCGCATAAAGAGTACAATATAGTCTCGAATCTTACCCAAATGGTGAAACAGTTGTTAAATGAAACTATGTCTAAGATCATGTAACGTAAAACAGGATAATACGTCCTGTTCTGATAACAAATGTGCAAATAAATTTATCATATTGTAATTTACTATTTAATACATTGTTTTTTTAGTTAAAAGTGTTGTCTAAAATCCTTTGATTGAAATAGTAATTGAATAAAAAATATATACTATTTATATATATAATAAAACTTTCAGCAAATGTGAAGGACTGGAGTTAATTTGAAATCATAGCTTTGTTCTTTTTCATGATTCAGCAAACAGTTAATTTTTAGAAGATTTCAAGAGACTTCTCTGTCAAATCATGGGCAGAATCAGAACTACACTCCTCACGAAAAGGCTGAAATCAGGAAAAGAAGGTGTGGAAATGAATGTAAAGATTACATAGCTTCAAAAACGAATTTTGACGAAATCTAGCTAAGAAAGCTAGATTTATAACTTCCATTATTAATAGGTGGTGAAGGAATTGCTCTAGGGAAGAGAAAAACTTGTGGGAAATACATAATATGTATATTTTGATAAGTTGTTCAGCTATTCCTAAAGCTTTTATCTCACTGGTTTTTCTTAAAATCTTCGCCAAAAGAGTCACTGTAGGAGTTTTGATACAAAAATCTCATATGTATTTTAGTTTAATGAAAATAAAAAATTCTAATTTGACGATCATACTCTATGCTTGTGTTAATCAGAAGTGAGAAACGCAGTTAGAGAGACGTCCATCTGTAGTTAGCCAAAATTCAAAAAGTTGGTGAAATTCTATAAAAAATTTCGGAAAGTAAAAAAATACCTAATTTTTGAACACAATAACATTTAAAACACGTCTTAGCGAGAAATCACATTAAAAAAATCTATTTTTAACCTAGCAAAATAAAATGCAAATTTGTAGCAAATAAAAAGTAAATAAACAACGTAAACAGTATTGCAATTTTTCTGGATAATTAGCTAGCTATACTTGTGATTTATATTTATTAAACTGCTTACACAAAATTAAATATTAATTAAAGAAAAAGTTATTTATATTTACTCCGACACAGTAGATGTTGGTACTTCATCCACTGAATCATCTCCTGCACTGGACACAGGTGACTTTCCATCAGTTACCTTTGGTCCATCAGAGGCATTTGGGGAACCAAGATCCACCGATATAGAATGAGCCACTCGAACCTTTTTGGGAATATTTTCATCAGCAGAAGGTGGTACAATTTTTCCAGTACATATCTTGCAATTGTTATCAAACAAATGAGAACGGTGAAGATGAGTACTATCCTTAATTTCTTCCTTTTCAGTATCAATAAGATCATTCGGCGAATCCTTTGCCAACGGTTTAGGAATATCTTGCTGCATTAAATAAGAGGAAATAGATGTCAAATTGTATTAAGAATATATAAAAACCGATAAATCAAATAAATAAATAAAGCAAAATTACTGCAGTATTTAAGTGATAAAAGCCACTAATGAAAAAATACCAGTTAACGTACGAAATTTAACACGCTATATTTGAAAATTAAGAGCTCTTAAGAATTTATGGGGCAATACTTGAGTGATAATGATTTCATCGATAATCTCCTAACCTTCTTAAAATAGGATCTTTATTAAGTTTTAAGACTACACTAAAAAACTTGGAAAATACGTTATTCAATACTAACACAATTTGACATACTTCAGGTTTAGCTTTACTATACACTAAATATAATTGATATGCATTTCAGAAAACTAGCTATTAATTGATTCGGCCCATTTCATTCAAAATTTCAACCATCTAGTTCATTCCATATTTTAGTTGTTGTGTTAAATTTGACATAATTCAAAGATGTGTTTATAAAATCCAAAACTTAGGTGTTTATTATCTTTCAATTAAATTGGAGGGAAAATCGCATACTTTTAAAAATTAATCTTGTGTTGCCTATAACACTTTCGAATAGTTCAATAATAAATATATATTTTGAAATAAAAATGAATATATTATCAGTTTTTTTAATATACTACGATACTTCTGTATTAACGGCATGCCATTAGCAAACATTGTCAATAGACGCCCATGATATCTTCGGCGATCTTGTACGACGATTAATTTCTGATATTTGGTTAATATAAGTATCCTACTCCCGTTAAAGCTACCATATTTGCCCCCCCCCTTAAAAAATACAATATACTATCAATAACGAGACATACTTTAACGGATCGTCAAACGAGGTCAATTCTCATGAAATATAAGTCACATGACATCTATGACTAAGCTATGTCTTCTAAATTTCCATCGAGAATAGAGTTGAAAATCAGTTAGCAGCTAACATATCCTTCAAACTGTTTTCTTCATATTTTATGCCATGATTTGGTCTTATAAAATACATATTTTGATAATAGGCTACTAAATAATTATACATTAATTCGTATCGTTAAGCAAAACCATAAACCATGTATTTTTTATGAATTTGTGATAAATTTTTGATTTTTTTTTATGTGCACGATTTCTTCCAGAAGGCCTTTATCATTATCCGAAAAAATTATTTTAGATTCGAATTTTTTGATTTATTCTAGAATAGACTTGAGTTACATAAAATATAAACTAGCATAAATGGAGAAAAAATAGCATATTCAAAGAATTCTTATGAACTGATATATGATATGACACAATCTGCTTTTCCAAATATAAGGCAGCATTGAAGATTTACAAATGCATAATGGCCAGAAATGCAAGCCGTTTCAAGAAACTAAAACTACTGAAAAAAATATAATAATTGATTTTCAAGACAGTTTAATCATATATATATATAGAAGAAACTGAAGAAATTTACAACACGGTATTGTACATGAAATAATTAAAGATATAAATATAAATATGATTTGTTTTATAATTCTATTACATATTGCTTTTAAATTCAAAAATATCCAATTGTATAATTAAAGAGTATTTAAATGGCGTAAGAATGTTTTGGTATCTTTTTGCTATTTTGTATAAAATAAAATATTTATTATTTCAGTTTATTCTAATATTTTTTTCTTAAAAATTCTTAAAGAAAGCTTCTGATAATTCTTGAATATGTAATTTAGACCATTAAATAACTTTAAATTATTAATTTTAATAATAATAAATTTAATATCTTAATTTTAAACCTAAGTATTAATTAAAGTAATATAATATACAAATATGCAGTACAATAAAGAATGTTGGCATTATTTATTCCAGTTCGAAAGGAATATAAATAAGAATATTTTCCTTGTACAATTCTCAGTTTATAATAAAAATCATTATAGTTCATGAAAATAATGGCAGATTTATCAAGCAATTTTTCTAACAGAATAAATTACTTTCTTTAAAATTTAAATAAATAAAAACTAAAATCATGTATTTGTAAGAATGATTTTAAATTTGTAAAGATAATTTGTAAAAAAATTTTGGAAAGAATAATTTTACATTTTGGAAATTTGAATATTTAAACACTGTAATGCTAATTCCATTTAGAAAATACAAAAAGACAGAAACAAATCTTTGTCACATAATTATCTTATTACATCAAATAAATTAGAACAAAATATGAAGATAAAGGGTAAAAAATTTTATTAATTTTAAACATACATCATATTAAATAAATAAGCATAAAGATGAATTTAAAAGCATCAATAAGTTTAGTTTATGTTACTTTCCTATCAATACAATTTATTGAGAATAAATTAGCGCCTGTACCCTCAAGTTGTCAAAATCTGCTACTGATCATAATGTCAAATTTTGATACGTATATTGGTAAAATATTTAATCAGAGATTTCACTTGCTGAGAAAAATTATAGATAACTGAATTTCAGACAGTTCACAAAATAAATAAACTATAAATTCACTTATTTGTGCCATTAACAGATTGATTACTATGCATGAAATAAGATTTTAAAGCCTAACTGAAATGTTGTTTGATGAATTTTTTTAATGTTAATTTTAGTATTTTAAATCAAGTATCTGTAATATAATTCTTTCTGTATCATGCAGGAAAATTAATAATGATTAATCATCAAAATAGTACGTTTGTTTAAATAAGCATAATTTAAATTATAAAAAAGACATTTTTTCAACTTTTATTGTAAAACACTTTCCAATTAAATATATTACAGACATTGCTTGCAGGAATAAATTTGGCAATTTTAAGCTATCTCATTTTTAAAAATTGATTCATAATTATATATATGTTGCATATATACATATTTTTTCTTTTTGTAATGGACAGGAAGTCTATTCAGTATTCTGAGGACTATTTCAGTAATGATATACTATAGTTGTGAAAATCTTTATTTAATGTGTAAAGTGCTAATTTTTATTTCTAAGAAGCTATACTTTTTACATTAGAATCTTCTGATTTCACAGTTAAAAAAAATTCCATAAAAAGCAATATGTTGGAAATTTTTTATTCAGTCATATTACTAATTACTTTTTTAAAAAAACAAACCAGAAAAATTTTCATCACTTAAAAATCAGAAATCACAATTTCTCTTTTTCCTTCTATATAGACACCAAATCCTAAAATACTCAGTTTGAGCTTCTATTTTTGCACAAGTTAATGTTTATACAGTAAGGCAAAAACAGCATACTTGTTGGATAAAATTTTATTTTGAATTTTAAAAGTTATCCCAGCAGTTATTTTTCAATGCAATTTTTATTTACTTTTAATTTAGGTCTATCAAATATTATACACAGCCTGTTTTATATTTATACACAGCCTGTTTTTGATTTAAGATTACGATAACTTACAGGCTTCTTACTGACAAAAAGTAAAATAGTTCCAAAAAGTTCAAATTTGAACTAAGGTATACTATCAAAGGGATTCATGCAGTTAAGTTATTATGCTATAATTACATATATGGTCATTAAAGGTAATTGAAGCAAGATGATGCTCACAGTAAATTCTATTAAAGGGAAAAAAAAATTTTGAAATCCCCAGCAACCAAAATACATTTAATTTTCATTTTACCTTTGTAGTTTATTTCACTTATTCCATTATGAGAATTCTTTGATTAAAATCTGGTTGAATTTTAACTAAATTTAATAACACGTTCTTTTCTGTGAACATTCTTATGTAATAAGGATGCTAAGGAGATTTACATTGATACAGGTAAATTATAAGAATTTACGATAAATCATGAAAGTAAATAAATTGCATATTGTAAATAAAGATTTGAGTGTAACATAGCTTTTTTTTGGAATCTAATTTTTTAGGCTACAATTATTTCACAAATGAAAGACTATTGCAATTGATGCTAAAAAATAATTGTATGAGATAAAGTAGCATAAAAAAGGCTTATCACATAGGCACTTAACTTCTTAAATAAATTAGTACCTAAAATTTTATGATTCTAACTTTATTATTTTACCTATGAAATGGGTAAGGGGCATAATTTCTTTCTTTTCTCCATGGTTTTGTCTTTCAATTGCTCATCACGGAAAAAAATTAAACTATTTCAAGGGTTTCCAAATTTTTAAGTCTTTCGATAAAAAAAGTCTGGTTAGAATGACGATTAAATTTGTTATTCATACAATATTCCTTTATAATATTAACACCTCAAAAAACGAATTTACTTAATAAGACAGTATTTCCAATTAGGGACTTCAAGTATTATTAATTCCTTGAATATGGGTATTGGAGATCTTAAGTTTTTTTAAAAGCTGTTTTTGCCTTTTAAATTATTTAATGCTTTAATTTAATTCCAGGTTTAAAGTTAAAAATTTAGTAATTCGATGTTCGAGTCAGTCTCGTCATTGCATGAAAAACGGTTAAAAGAAGCCAATGCATGCAAGTGAAGAATACACAGGAGGATTATTAGCTAACAATAGCTTCCAGGAAATAAACAGCTACTTTATAGCCCGATAAGAAATTGGGCAAAAAAGTAAGATAAGGGAGTTTCAATTTAAGATTTAATTGTTTTTGACTAAAATATGTTGTTTTAGAAAGCCAAACAGGCACATATACGTATATATTTACTTACACTGAGGAATTTAATAATTACTTTGTGTAATTTTCCTAATTTAATAAGAGTTACATAAAAAAAGTTAGCGCAAATATTTAAAAAATATTTTCTCCAGCCTTCTTAAGGTTTTACATGCTTATAAACCTTCCAAAAATTAAAGATGCCACCAGTCGCACATTAACGAATGGTGTCATTAATTCAGGGTCTTTTAAGGTGGAAATTCTTAATGCACGCGCTTTTTCTTCATATTTCATATTTAAGATAATAAAAACAGTCAAAAACTTATCACGATTGAAACAGTTAGTAATCAAAATTTTGAATTAGGAAAACTTTGAATTAAATTAGTCTTGTTAATATCATGAAATTAAAAATACAATTGTCCAATAAAGATACAAGCACATAGGTATAAAATAATCTTTCAAATCCATAAGAAATATTTGTTACCAATTTAGCATCTTTTATTTTACTAAGTTTTAATAACCTTGGGAAATTTCTTCCTATTTAAGATTCTTAGCATATTCATTCATACTCCGAAACTATAGGCAGAAACTTGGAACCTAAGATACATATTAGTAAAGTGGTTTTTCAGTTATCGTTTTTATAGGGTCAAACAAAAAAAACAATTAGAAATCAAGCAGCAGTAATTAATACAATCTACTAGGAAAGAAAGAAAAAATCAGAATAAATGTCAAAATTAAGATAACAATTTGGTGGATCTTCGATTACATTATCGGTCAACAATTTCAATATCGGGTACTTTCTATCATAATAAACTCTGAAATATTAAGAATTTATATCACCTCAAGAATGCTTGTCAAATCATCTTCGATTTCGACTTCTCCTTTATGAGTTTTTTTCAAGAACAAGCCACCTCCATTTTTTTGTTGCTCTAACTGTACTCTCTTGATCATATCCAATAACTGCAATTTTAAAATTGTTAGTACATAATTTCTAGAACATTTTCAGATTAATTCAATAATAATGCATTTAACTCTATTAATTCTCAAGTTAATACATTTCTTTACGGATTTCTATTGTACTCGAAGCATTATCATTCAACAGTAGATAATCAGTAACAATTAAATTGTTATCATAAAATCCATAGAAGGAAAGAAAGTCACGAAAATAAAATTTAATTACTACCGATATTTAATATAATATAGCCGATATAAACATTTCAAACCATTTGGTAGACAAATATATAAAAATCGAAAACACAAAAACTACACCGCATTCGACCATAAATTTTACAAATTAAAAAAAAACTCTTACATAACTAGTACAATGATACTTTAACTAATTTAAGAATATCGCATTTATAAAATGCCAAAAGTGAATCATCATTCTCATGCATTTGGGAAAAAATGGCTTAATATGCTCTGTAACACATGTTAAATCTGCTAGAAATGTTTTTTTCAATATTTCATTGCAAACTATCTAAGAAATTATCACCCCTCCATTAGGCACAAAAAGTAAGAACCTTGGGGAAGGTTGTGAAAACCAAAAATACAAAAAATTTTATTTTCAGAGGCCCAGTATAGTTTTAAAAAATCGCAAGAAATTTCGGAAATTTATGATCGTCCAATTCAATTTAAAACTGTAATAATTTTAGAAACAAGATTACTTCCCAAATTTCATGTATCTAAATTTTTGCGAGTTACTGTTACCAGAATTACATGCATGGGAAAATAAAGACTGATAGATGGTCAATTCATTGATGGATTTCACTCAAAATATGGATGTATAATTTAGATGCTAAAACTGTGAACAAATTTTACTGATATAGATATTTGCATTTTGAAGTCATAGTATTCACCTGAACTCAAATAAAGAGGAAGGAAAAAACCTTCACATAAATGAATTTTGTTCAAAATTTGAACAAAAAAACAGAAAAACAATCTGCAGCCAAAAGAGGAAAAAAAATTTAAGTAAATGAAAAGGATAGGTTTTCCCATTTTACATTTCTTTAAAAAATAACCTATTCCAGATCAAACCTATTCAACTGGAATCCGAATTAAAACCCGTTAAACACTGAAAGGTCCGATAGTTTTTCCAACAAAATCTACAGTAGAAAATAATTTCGAAAACAAAATCTACAATCCAGCGGATGAAACGAGATTTTTTCACTCATCAGAAGTAAATATAAGCATTCGAATACAAAATAAGCAGTTTTTCAAGACTTTTAATAGCAACACGCACCCTGTCAGAAGTTGTTTAAAAATTACTTAGTAATAATAATAAAACAAAATGTATATAAAAAACATGAAGTTCCCATCCCACTTTATTTTGCCAATTCATATATTTGAACATCAAATTCTGCAACTTATACAGATTTTTCAATCATAAATGAATCCAAGAAAAAGATGATTTATAATTTAATAGCCCCTGAAAGTGAAAAATCTTAATTTAGAATAAATTATTATTCTAATAATTAAATCATAATTAAATAACTTCGTAAGAAAATATAGGTTGAAACGAATCAGAGGAATCTCAAGAAAATTATAAGGTATTAATATTAAAAGATAGTAATTCCTGGTATGTTCCTAGACTGCTAGCATAGCATGGGCTTACAGTAAGCGCATGTACTTACTTATTTGTCGGGAATTAAAAATCGCATATTTTCTTCAGCAAACTAAGCAATTTACTCAGAGTAAATTCGGTGGGCGCACATAGTTCAACTAAACAGTTCAGTTGGGGAAGGAATCGCGTAATATGCGATTATCTTAATATATGTAATTGAGTTTCAAAATTTTAATACATTGAAAGCGAAATCAAAGTTGTAGTCAATGAAGTTCATTTCTTCTACTTCATCACATAGTCTTTTTTTTATAGTTTAGTAGATGCCTGACAAGAGGCTGTAATGCAGTAGCAACTGCCCTCATCAATTGTCCATGAGGATTGAGAACTTTAAAGTGGAGGGGGCAGACACAATATAGTTTTAAACATTTAATAATTTTAACATAAGTATAATAAAAGGAATTGAACAAAATAGATAGAAAACATTAAAAATTGCTCACATACATGTTGGTTTTCTTGTTCTCTCCATTTAGCCAATTCCAAGGAGGCCAGTTCCTCAGGTGTCATTCGGACCAATCTATCTGGAGGTATGTTACCTTTCAGAATTTTTCTAAACAATCCCTGAGGAAAAACAATCTAATTAAAATGTCAAATAAGGTATTAGTCAGTTATAGCTCAAAAGAAACTTCAGAATAAAAAAAATACAGACAGTTACACTAATGGTGGCTGCTGAGCTTGAAATCAGTAGCCCAGCAAAAAATATTTACTAAGAGAGGCAATTTTTAAAAAAAGCTACTTTAAACCATAAGTAGTCAAGAGATTTTCAAATTGAAAATCAAATACGAAGTTTGTTTCAATTTAAGTATAGTAAAATAATTTGACTTTTTACTAGTTTTATCGATAGAAAATTATGTTAATGCTGATAATAATTCAGAAATAAAATCAGGACCTCCTTCCACACATATATATTTCCATTTTCGCACAGTCAGTTCGATAATTCTCGTATAAAAATGAATATTACATAATATAAACCGTAAATGATCTGGATGATAGTTAATCCTTTATACTCGGAAAAGTAATTCGATGCAAAATTATTCGGCTACCGCAAGGGCTTGCTTACTGCTATGAAAAAAACTATTATTTTAAGTTGAATTTTACTGAAAATTGATCTATATCTTCATGCTATTCTTTATGTATTTTTTAAAAATTAAAAATAAAATGTTAACATGTTGCACCATCCTGAACGGTGAGTAGGAGTATGGCCCTTTACTTATAGGTCCACTCGGATGGTTATTATTAATCATCCGAGTGGAAAGTTTAATAATAATGACATCTACTTTATAATTTGTCATCTCAATGAGATTTCAAAAATATTCAAGCTTCTTTCCGAAGATTGACTTCTAACAAAAGAAAATGGATATTCAATAAACCAAGTATGTTTCCAACGAAGGAACAAGAATCGGAGCTAAAACTCATCAACAGCCAAAAACAGATACAGGAAATAGAAAACCAACAAAGGAAAAAAAAAAGAGAACGGAAATAAACTTTGGATGAGAATGAAAAAAAAAAAGTAAAACACACCAAACTACATCCAAACCTCGGCCACACGTAATTAAACGATTGACAGTTGCGAAGCAACCCCTTTCGGCACAGATATGGCACTTACTTTCAGCATCTATCTCTTTCTATATTATATTTATTATTTTTCGTTATTTTTTCAAGCAGAAACATAATCAAACTGCTGATTTCGAAAGTTGACTCGTCAATCAAAAATATGCTTATAGGAATATATTTTGTTACGCCAATTATGAATCATGTTCCAAAGAATATTTTTTGTTAAAGTCAAGTCTATCCCACTTTTCCCCAGAGACAAAATTTGTTGGAAAATTGATTGCATTGATAATATTTACAACTAACTGATTGATTAGATCGAGAACAAGTGTTCCCTTTTCGTCCTCATAATCAGATCCTCGTTCAGGAGTTAAAATCCAAATTTATCAATACAGGCTTTTTTTAAATAGTTATTTACAAATCAAATCAAAACTCCCATCTTGAATCTAAATTTCCAAAGGGAAAACAATAAATACTAATTAACAATAAAAGTCTTTAAAAGCACTATTTACAATGATAAGAGAGAATTCTTTCATGACAAGCGGGAGCCTCCTCAATTGTTGGAATGCCTTCCCTATAGCCAGGTGGCATTCCAACAATTTGGCCATTAAATAAATATGGTTCTGTTATAAAGATTATATGGCACATGCACAATATCCTGTTCCAATGAGGCAGAGACTTTGCATGATAGGTTGATGTGAGCATAATTTAGTGAAGGCACAAACAATTTATAGAGCATTAACTCTGGATTATAACAATTATTCTTTCTCTACAAAAATTCAATCTCAAGGATTCAAAATGCTGAGAGGATTCATAAATTTGCTCTTTACGGCATGATTTATTTTAAAGAGATTTTTGTATTTCACATTTTGCCATTTCCCGTTCGAACAGCAATTTCCTTTTGACAAGAATCTGCCTTATGATGCTCATCTCCACACCTTGTACACTTAACATCAAATTTATTTTTATTCTGACATTTTACAGCCAACTGTTCAATTCTGTAGCAATGATAGCATGATCTAAGAATTGGTTCTAAGGCATTCTCTAAATAATAATCCTTAACAACCAAGGTTGATCTTAGATTTAGTAAAATTCTTGAAAGAGATGATACAATGAAATTATCTAATTATCTGCATTCGATGTTTTCATTAGTAATTCGTATTTTATTTCTGATATATCACACATTTTCCTTATCTAAGCCCTCCCCAAAACGATAAATTACTACCTTCCGGTTTACATTTATCGGCCGTTTTATCATTATTTAATCTTTTAACCACTTAACTGTGTTTTTTTACTGCCCAATAAGATGCCACCATCTAATTTGAAAATATTTTCTCATTTTGATTCGATGGAACAGATTGAATATTTGACTTATCAATGTATTCGAAGTAATTTTAATAATGAATTTATAATCGTAATGAATGGCTGATTTTTTACTTTCAACAGTCAAAATTCAATAAATCAATACACGTATGGAACTCGGGCAAAACAGTTAAGCGGCTAATATTTTCTCAGTTTCTATTTCTTCACTTATGTGCTTTATTTCATCCTCGCTTGAAACCTCAGTTATAAGAAACTTAAATAAAAAATATACTGCATTTCTAAATCTCAATCTTAACTTTTACCGGATTGATGCCAGTTTGTATTTTATCTTTGATATTTCCTAGTACAACTTCATCTATAGGAAAAAAGTGCTAAGCAATCGTCTTCCCTCCATCTGCTCCTGGATCTTTGCATTGAATGTTTAACCTCTCTAGTAGCATCTATTTTGCTTGTTGAGCCTTCTTCAGCCCTTTGGATAGAAAATACATTCTCAATAAATACTATCTTTTCATGTCATTTTCCCATTAACATTTGAAAGACAGTTTGTTGTCTTGAGATTACTGATAGAAAATCTACCATGTAATCCCGAAGACATCTTTTCTCAATTTTCAGATGCCCCCAAGGAAAGCGAAAACAGACGAAAGTTCTCAGGTTCTTCGGTCATTTTATACAGATTTGAAAGCTTTCCAAAATTTACATCAAATTCAGATTTGCAGCAACACAAATATTATTGACGATATTCGCAGAGTTGAAAATTAATAAAATGTTTACTTATTTAAATGAGGCCAATACTGTTGCTATAATGCAAATAATAAATGATTATACAATTTCACAATCAGCAAGAAGATAACTATTTTTTCCATAGTTAATTAATGTATTCATTGTATTTAAATTGGTCTAGTGTTGCTGATGTCACTTAACGAAAATTGAAATATAGTTTTAATCAATGACTCTCCAGGATTAAAAATAATCTATCAAAAAATTCAAATCGTCAAATTAAATAAATAGTTGAACCCAGGGCTGTATTAATTAATCAGTAAGACAATCATTGATGATAATGAATAGTGCTTGTTTAAATTTTAGTCATGAGCAGATATCAACTTGGTGGCACATCAAAAATGGCTGTAGTCCATTCTACAGAATTGTAAAATACCTTCTAACTTAAACATTTCACACACACACACCTTTACTTGAAGAAACGACATAACTTGAAGCACCAAAAACTTCGCAAAAAGTAGGCAAAATCTGATGCACATAACGATTCCACATTTCAGAAGAGCTCAAAAAATAGCAAACCAACAACACCAATTAGTAAAAGTTCCTTTTTTTAAAAAAAATCTTTCTCTTCTAGCCTTCTTCTAAAAAACAAGGCTTCCTCATCTATTTGGTATTTTTCTAGTTTTTATTTTTTATATTTGATGATCACCAAACCCTCAGAGTGAAAAATAGAAACCCATCATTGAATTCTCAGAGTGGGAAAGAAAGAAAATTCGATTAAAAAAAAAGGAGGAAAGGAAAAATAATTTCAGAGAAAGCAGTCACTTCGCAGCCTTAATATACAAGCCGACACTGAACTACTTTTTATTCCTTTGAAGTTAAATATCTTCTAAAGTTTCCAAAACGATACAAAAATATCAATTGATACATTTTACACATCATACCTGATTTCGAGGATCTTTTATGTTGAACATTAAACTCCTATATTTTGCTCTATACTTAAAGCTGTTATCTTTAAATAAGGAATTAAGTTCTTCTTCAATTTTTACAGCTATCTTTTGCACATCTTCTTCAGCCATTTCAAGATCATCAGATTTTTTGACTCTATTGAGAATAAAAATTATTAATGATCAGCAATATAGATAATGATGCATGCACTATTATCGCAAAAACAACTAAAGAAATTAGAATTTTAAATTGATTTTCATTGTAAAATCATTTTGAAGCAATTTAAATACTATTTGCAATAAATAAATTTTTTATAGCTATTAGAAAATTGTAGAGATTCACTAAAACAGAAAATATTATTTATAAAATAAGAATTTAAAATTGATAGCTTCGGTTCATAAATCTTGAAATAAAGAAAGAAAAAAAGGATATCATACCTTTCAAGTAAAATATTTTTTAAAGTCTTCCTGACATTTAATCGAACTGTAGGTTTTGCAGATTGATTTGTAGCATCTGTTGTTTCGGAATTAGAGTTGGATTCAGTTTCCTTCTCTGTAAGACATAAAAATAGTCCGATTTGATAACTTAAAACAGTATTTTAAAAAGTTTCCCAAAAATTATTGTTTCCATTGATTTAGCTAAAAAATGTCTTTTTAATTCACAGAATGGCATATTACGATCTTACATCCAGTTATATTTCAGCTTCAAAATTATTTTAGTCACTCGAAATTAAATTAGAAGATAAAGGTGATATAGAGCAGTTAAATATTGTAATAATCCTGTGAATTTTTACTTAAAAAATGAGGGTTACACTTTTTCAAAAGAGAAAATGAAATCTTAAATATTAGATGAAAGACAAAGAACAAATTAATGAGAAAACATAAATCGCAAGATTTCATCTAAAATCCATGCATTATAGATGAAAACAAATTGCAAAAGACTATTTATTCATTTGCTCCAAATTGGTATAAATAATGCACTGCAATGTGCAAATATCCAAACTTGCTCAACATGTAAAATCAAACATTTTTCAAAGATGAAATCATCAGTTAAATGTGCAAGAAAAATGGCAGTAGAAAACCTAGAGCTGACTGACTATTGATTAGAGTTATCCTAACTTTTCTCTGATTAAAGTTGTAACATATCCTTAATTTACAGATACTAATCATATTAGCTTCCAGACTTTCTTCCAATTCCGAATCGTTTTATGCATACAATAAACATTATTAAAAATTGTTTTACGAATTGTTTAATATAAAATATATTTTCATGAAATGTAATTTTTAAAAACTGAAATGAAATATCCCCCTCCCTCTTAAAAACTATTAAAACAATATATTACATTTCTTGTATAGAAAAAATACTAGAAATTTTAATAAAATATTTTGCTTCTAAAACATAATAAAATTCTCGGCATCAAAAATATTATTTTACACAAGTTAAATTATGTTAACAGTTACGTTTATTATGATCGTTCCTTAAAAGTTTAAAACCAGTTTGGTTTGGTTTGGTTGTTCAGGTTTTCCAGCGCAAAAGCCATATCTGGTCATGTTGCGCCAATCAAATGGTAAGAAGCATTTCGATGATATTGAAAAAAATTGTTAAAAACTATGCAAGGTTAAAAATTCCAATCACAAGCCGATGCATTAAAACGGTATTTAAAAAAAAACACGCATGAAAAAAGCAAAAGTTCATTAACTACTAACACTCGAAAAAAGATTAAAAATTGATTTAAAAAAAAAACTAAATAAAATGCAACAACCCAATGGTCTGTAAAAATAAAAAAATATTAAAGTGAGGTTTCTCATCTAGTAGCTCACGCATGTCTACAGAAACTGCACTAAAAAACCGCGACCGACTATTGTTAAAAATAATAATATCGATGAAAACACGATATAAACTTAAAACTGTATGGCATGCCGTATATGTTGGACATGGTTCACCAAATAAAAGATGTATATGGCTGAAGCCGGTATGACCAATGCGGAGCCGAGTTAATTTAACATCGAGTCCCCGCACTGAGATTGTACGTCAGAAACGAATCATTTACTCGAGCGAATGCAGCTGGTAGAAAGTCAGCTGATCCCAAGATCGTTGCCACAAAATGCAGACATGGCGAGCAAAAAAAGTGTTTTTGCATCGTTATGTGGACGTTCTCACTGAAGAAGAAAGCTTGCTGTTTTTTTTGCTGCAACATCCGCCTTCTTATTTCCCGGTATTCCGACATGACTTGGTACTCAGCAAAACAAAAATTTAAAATCTCGTTTTTCAAGAGATAGAAGAATTTCCAAAGCAATTGGATGCGTCAGATTACTGAAATTGGAAAAAGATTCCAAAGCGCTCCTGCTGTCAGTGTAGATACAAAAGATGTGTGTACAAGAAGTCGAAATCATTTGTAGGGCGCATATTATTGCAACTTTTCAGCACTCAAAACTGAGAATGATGCGAGCAAACTGTAGTTATATGTCTGAGTAGGCAAAACAATTCCGTTACCTACATGACTATTAGATTTTGATCCATCAGTGTACGAATAATACCAGCTGCGATGATCTTGAAAGAGCTGCTGAAAGATGATACGTGCTGTTGTTGATTTATCAAATCCCCAAAACGAGTTCAAGAATGAGAAATTTGGAGTATCCCATCGTGGGAAAGAAAAGTAATTAATAGGTTGAAATGCAGTATCTTGAAGTCCCGAATCATTCAGAAAATTTTTAGCTCTCCCACTAAAGGGAAGAATGTGAGAGGGGCGTGCATCATACAATCTCCGAAGACCAACTGGAAGAGACAACAGACTAACAGGGTGTTTCGGAATCCACTGCACTCGGAAATGATATTGTGCAGTTAATTTCTGACATCTCGGATCTAAAGGCATTTGATTACAGACTGCATACAAGCTTTAAACAGGTGATGTGTGGAAAGCACTCAAGCAAATTCTCAGCCTGAATGATGCTCTGTATCAACCATGTACCATGCAACCGTAATCTATACGGGATAAAATAACAGCTTGGTATATTAGGAGAAGGGATAGCCTATCGGCACTCTAAGAAGTGTTTGGCAGCACTTTTAGGATATTAAAAGATTTTTCACATTTCTTTCACAGATGTAGAGCATGAAAAAGAAAATGCGGGTTTTTTTTGTCAAAAGTCATTTCTAAGAATCGCACGTCATTATCAACAGGAATGGCGTTTCCTTGAATGTTAATTATAGGATCTGGATGCATATTTCACTTCCAGCAGAAATGTACGCAACGACTTTTTTCTGGAGAAAGAGTATGTCCATTTCTTTCACACTAAGAAACTAGTTTGCTCATTGCATTCAGCAGTTGCCGTTCAATTAAGAGCAAATAACAGCTTTAAGAAGGAATCTGCAAATCGTCAACATATAGTGTTCCTTGAACATATGGAGGAAGATGATATAAAATTTCGCTAAAGTGAGTGAGAAAGAGTGTAACACTGAGGACACTTGCTTGTGTAACACCCTCAGCTTGCATAAAAGAATCAGAATAAAAATTACCCGACACGTACAAGAAAAATTCGAGTAGTCAAAAATTTTTGAATAAAAACAGGGAGGTTTCCTCTAAAATCCCAATTTAAAAGTGTTTGAAGAATACCGTAACGCCACGTATGATCGTAAGCCCTTTCAATATCGAAAAAGATGGAAACATGATGATTTCTGCGAACAAGGGCATTAAGAATTTGTGTCTCCAGAAGAACTATGTTATAAATGTTATATGCGTCCTCATCGGAAGCCACTCTGCAGCGACGTTATGTATCCATGTTTCTCTAACTCATACACTAGGCGAGCATTGACCATACGTTCGAGTACTTTGCACACACTGCTCGTTAAAGCGATTGGCCAGCAGTTCAAAGGGCTAGCAGGATCCTTTCCCGGCTTAAGAATTGGGATCGCTATTGCTTCAATGCCATTGTGAGGGAAATATTTGCTCAGACCAGATTCGATTAAAAAGTTTTAACAAATTGGAAAGAAAAACCTCATCTAAATGGCGAAGCATACTGCAAAGGATTCCATCAGGACCAGGGCTAATTTCATGTACTTGAGACAAGGCTTTCTTCCGCACAAACAGCTTAAAAGTGCTTTTGTATTCAAGAGATCTGCGTGAAGTAAAATTTAGATTAATTTTTTCCGCTCAATTCTTAGTCACTAGAAATTTGGGTCAGTACGAATCTATAGCTGAACTTTTTTAAATGCTCGCCCTAGAACACTAGCAACTTCTAAAGGTGTGTAATAAATTACATTTCCCGATTTCAACACAGGAAATGAAAATTCCGGATAGATTCCATTAGCAGTCTTCACTTTTTTCCATAATAGTTTGCTAGGGGTAGAACACGTGATGGATGAAACGTATTCAACCCGGGATTGCCTCTGGGTACGACAGTGAATGCAGCGAGCATAAGCTTTGGCTCGCTCCAACGCAACAAGATTTTCCGTTTTTGGGTATCAGCGAAATATGCTCCAAAGCTGTTTTTATTTCCTATAAGAGTCGTGACAGACCTTGTTCCACCAGTTTCTGCGAATTTTTCGTAGACAGGGTGAGATTTTAGGGATACTTTTATTTGCGGCTTTCATAATGCAATCGAGGATAAGCTATACTGCTGTAGAAATATCTGCTAAGTTAATCATACCTTCAGTAATTTTGGCCAGTTGCGAGAAATCAGTCGAATTCGTATGCTGGAAGAAACAAGATTGACCTTAAGTTTTACCACCACCATCAGCATGGGGTTCTATAATAGAAAAATGATCATTCCCACGTAAATCATTTCCAACTGTAAAATTTAGCAACGGTAAAAGCATGACGACATCTAAACTGTGAAATCCACGCGAGAGTTCATGGAAATAAGTTTTATCTTCATTATTCAGCAGATGGAGAGCATTATTGGTAATGAACTGCTCGATCTGTCGCCCAGGAGAATTTGTGCTATGCGAACCCTACAAAATACTATGGCCCTTGAAATCACCTAGTAAGATAAGTAGTGCTGAAAGTTGCTCGACTAAACTGTCAAGATCCTTTTGACTAATATAATCATTTGGTGGTAAATAAACATAACAGACTGCAATTAATGTTCGTACATGTACTTGAACAGCCACAGCCTGCAAATCAGTGTGGAATGGGATAGGTGTGTTCGGGAAAAAATTGGAGGTCAGGATGCAAACGCCTTCAGAATTATGTGATTTACTGTTCGAATCTTTCCGAATAGCATTATAACCCCGTAATTAGAGAGGCATATGTGATTTCAAGAAAGCTTCTGGAAGATGGAAGCAAGCTGGATGAAATTCGTTAAGAATGGTCCTAATTTCATTTAGCTTGGACCTAGTGCCACGATAGTTCCAAGAAAGGAAATGACCCATCAAGAAAACGTTGCATGAGAGGTATTAGGGACATTGGTAAGAGTTGTCGATAAAACGCAAGTCATTTGGATTTCATCCTCCTCTTCGGATGGATGCAGCGTGATACGTTTGGAACTTTAGGGCACTGCACCAAAATGAACGATAGATTCTTTTTGATTATACACTGATTCGCAATTCCCAGAGCGAAAGAGCTATTTAAACTTGATGCTTTCATCTTTCGGGAAAGATGTTTTTCGGAAACACCACGTTTCGAAAGCTTAAGCCTTAGAGATTTATTCGATTTCCGTTTGCTCTGAGTTATCTCAGGTTTTCCAGTTTCAGGAGCACTGGTTACGGATTTTTCAGTATGAAAACCTGATTTCACAGGAGGCCTACTTTCGATGACAATTTTAACACAATCAGTGCAAGAGCAATTTGCACAAAATTGTTTTTGTAAAACGAAAGCATAAGATACACCAGGTGTCGGTGTCTGGACGATGACTTTACGCCTAACTTCAGAGTATGAGATATTTTCTTTAAATATAACAGCCTGAATCTGTTTCTCCCTTAGCCAGTGGGGACAAAATCTAAAGAAGTGTGATTGCCATTGCAATTCACACATTTTTCTTCAGCGGAGCACGATTGACTTTCGTAGTTTTTCACTGCACAAAGGGCACAAGTGAGAGTCCCGCGGCAGTTGGAATTCGAGTGTCCAATCGTTGGCATTGAAAGCACCGGAGAAGATTCGGTAAGTAAGGCCTCATAGTTAATCTCATGTAGCCAACTTTTACGCGATCTGGAAATTTTGGTCTATTAAATGTTAAAATAAAGTGTTTTGAAGGAAAGAGCTGTCCATCCTTCCTAATTTTTATACGACGTACATGCGTCACTCTTTCGGGTTTCAGTTCGGCAGTAATTTTTTCCATGGTGCTGTTGAACAGCTCGCCACAGGTTATAACGTCTTTTGAAGAATTAAGCGTCTAAATAGTGCTTACACTAACAGTTAGAGATGCTAATGTCTTCAATTTAATTATCTGCCAAGCTTTGCTTGCAATTACTGACTTCTACAAGTAAGTTGCCAGAGCAAAGTTCCCGAGTTGATGCAATTTCTCCAAGTGTTCCTGTCATTGCTTTTTTTACTAGAAATGGTGAGACATTGTTAAATGTTTCGTTGGTTTCAGCAATGCATTTAATTACAAATAATATGTTGAAAGGTTTTTCAAAAATGTTAATGCTCTTCTGTTGTCCACTGAAGGAAGAACTGCTTTTTTTGCCCATATGATATTGCAGGCAATTGGGGCCTACCCACCATGGAGCTCAACAAGGAATGGCAGTCATCAGTTCTGGGTTTTACCAGCCTCGGTACTTACCATAGTCCTGACCAGTACCTATATGCTCGGAGTCACCCCCGGGGGCAGTGACCCCTTCGCTTGATCCCCTTGAGCGGCCCAGTTAAGTTCCTGGGTAAGCGGCCCATTGAGACCCCGAAGACTTAAATATACCACCCGTTTAATGGGTCGCCAAGCACAGTCAACACATGGGATTTTTGGCTGTCCATGAGAAGCAGGAGCAAACAGAGCGGCAACAGCTTCTCATGGAGAGCTCCCTCACTCGCTGTCGAAGGATGGAAGAATAAAGCAGGCAGTAGAAGACGTCGGTTAGAGTAAACATAAAGGGAGTAAAGATCCCTGAGGACCTCGGTATTGGCGCACCCGTAGTCATCTATAGTAGGTGAGCTCCTAAGGGGCAAAAGTTTAAAACAGTTGAAAAACTAATTAGTGTTGTATCAGAAATAAAATTGCATGTTGCCGAATATATATATAAACATAACGATTACTTCTACTAACGATGTACATCTACTATATATTTAACATAATTAAACAATAGAAACTACTAAATATTATTTTTAATCTTTTTTCCTTAATAAATAAAAAAATTACTTCCTCCAATTAAAAATTAATACTTTTATAAAGGAATAAGAGCATTTTAATTTCCTTTTTATTACAATATTAGGTGTAAAATACAAGTTTAAAGCTAACTCAATTAACAAATTATGTTCAAATGCTTACCAATCAGAATGAAAATGTAAAAAAATAACAATAATTAATAATTTCAAAACTTAAATGTAAGTTATTAGAGGACTAATAATATTTGGTTTAAAACAATCACTAATACTTTAACTGATTGAAGATTCAAAACCTTATATTTGAAAAATTTTGAATCTTTAATTTATTCCTTAATTCTTCAACTAACTTTTTCAACAGCCAAAGGATTTTTTTTTTAACTTTTGTTTCTTTGAGATGATAATCTACTATTTCTTTTCATTTTCACATAATTCCTTTCTTTTCTTTAAACTTCATATTTGGCTCAAGAATATCTAACACAAAATCAATTATTCTTACACTTTAAAATTACTTATTCTACTATTTGCTTGAATGCTGTCATAAACAATTACTTTTGCAATGAGCGTTAGTTATTTCATTTAAAAAAATCTTTTTGATCAGAAATCTGCTCTCAACAATACTGTTGCCATGAGGAAACAATATTAACATTTTTAATAATGATATTGCATCACTGCAAAATTTTGAGTTGTGAGCAGGTCGAAAACCTATTTATTACTACAGTTATTTTCTGACGAAAACCAGTCTTTCTGAAAGGTTAATTAAGAATGCTATTGACTAGAAATGCCAACTTATCGCTCTTTTTATCACTATGAAACTACAAAAAGTTGCCATATCTGTGAAAGAAAGCTGTCCTGGGTTTTGTTGCTCTAATTATTTTGACAACATTAAGGCTCCGGAAGTCAAAAAACGATAGCGCGAAATCGCTGAACACGCGCACGTAACTTTCTCCGATTTTTATATGTTATTAGAATTCCCTCGACTTTTCTATTTGTATAAAATTCCACGATTTTTCCCTGAAATCACAAATTCCCTGGTTCTGTCAATACCTTGATTTAGATTTCTAATATGGATCTTGGTGCGTAGTATTCAAATACAGATTACAAAACATAAGGGAATTTTCTACTGGAAAAATAATTCAAAAATAAATGAATTTCATAAATTTGTTTAAATAAATATAGCTATATATGCTATATGCTCATGCCATAAACTATGAATTTTTTAGGATATCTTTTCCCCTCATCTCCTCTCTAACCAGAAAATAAAACAATAGCAAAATATTTCGCTGAAAAAAATTGAATTAATTTTATATCTATTCTTTTACTAGTTGATATAATGTTAAAAGAAATTCTGTCAAGTAACTCAAAATCAGATTTCTTCATCAATTTATCATTTATATTTTAAAGCCACACAATGCAGGTTTTAAAAAAGTAATAACATTTCATGGCTCTAAGGACATCGACCTTAAATCCTTATGACTTGAAATTTCTTGAATTCAATATATCTTGCATGTATTCAACACAAGTTCCATGAGAAATTTCAGAATATATTGAAATGCTTGCTTGATGTTGTATAACATCTAAAACAAATTTCAGAAAGTCAGTATAAAAGCGGCCACGTAGATAGCTCAATGGTAAATTTGCTTACTTTGAGAATTAGCATCTTTTTTCGTTGATGAAGAGATGTTAGATGAACAAGCGATTATGAAAGAAGGATTTGATTTCAACCAAGAAACAATTCCACCAGCTGTAGGGCCATTCTCATTGGATATTAAACTTCCCTTCAAACAATCTAAAACTACAAGTCTTTGTGAATCAAATTCCGGACCCTGGAAAGAAATTATCATATTAATTTAACAAATTAAAAAGAAGTAAATTCTGCAATTTATTTCTGCAAGTTTAATCTGCAATTTAGATAATTGAATTCCTCAAACAGTAAAATGCCATCAAGTTTGAATGCAAAATCTAAGAAACCAGCATCATATCTTATTTTTAATTATGATGCTTTATAATAATGCATATTGCAAATTTCATTTTTTACTTCATACTCCAATAAATAAATCTTATCTTGAGCAAATACATATTCAGAAAATTTTAACTTAATGTTTTCTTTTTCACACACTTGGAAGATTTGTTTTAAATGATCATAGCGTTCTTCTAATGAATCAGTAAAAACTAATATATGTTATAAAAACAGGGAAGGGCAAATTTTGAAAATATATGTTTACTCAAAACAATTAACACTCAATGATTACAAAAGCCAATTGGGGTTTATTGTGTTTATGTAAAGGAAGTGCCAATAGCCAGATTCAAGGTCCAAAGTTGAAAAAACTTTAGCACTAGTTAATTTGTCTAATAAATATCTATTCGAAGCAGAGGTTCTGCATCGGTTTTGAAAAAAAAAAATGTAATTAACACAAAGACAAGCTTTCTATTTTCATCTCTTTTGTATGTTAAAGTTATAGGTAATGAATAATTCATAGTAGATTCTTTTATTAACACTGCAGACAATTTTTTTATCTGTTTATCTCAATTTCATATGTAGCAGAAGTTCTTTAAGCCCTTGTGAAACTAATAAATCAAATGTCTATGAGGTTCCATTCTAATTCTCACCATATCATGTTTCTTTCATGCAAAAATATAAGAATACACTAACACAAGAGACAGCAACAGATTACATGGTTTGTTTACAATCAGAGGTGGAACATTTCCTTTCAGGTATTCACTACTTTCTTCTGATTATTGCTAGAGTTATCAGTATTTTCAAGAATGTGTAAAAACATTGAACTATAATATGTGAATATAATATAATCTTTTCATTTTGCAATATTTTATTTTTCAAAATTTATAGCAATTTACATAAATTACAATTTGGCAGCATTAAGTTTATATAAGATAAAGTGTTTTCCATGATATATAACTTTAATTTTTTAATTTGTTCAATTTTTTAAATAAATGTCACTAAACTGAGTTAATTGGAACATTTCATGAGTTTATTTGGCTTGGGTTTATACTTTCTTTCAGTAAGTCAAGGTCTTTCCCTGTATCTTCACATATGACAGGAGGTGGAGGATTTCACTATGAAGTAAAGTATGATGGTTAGATACATTGTCTAAGTTAGTTAGACTTCGTTAAGTTGTGTCGGAACATTAGTAATTGTCACTATACTGGGTGAGGGGCCTCAGGAAAAGGATTTTGTGAAGGACTTCTGTGCATATGTAAGCTTAATTAGTTATTATAGTCGAAGATTAGTTAAAAATTCAGCTTATTTCAAAGACTATTGAATGATATGCATTTAAAATACCTTGTTTTGTACAAATTACAAATGAAAAAGGTGGTAATTCCTGTTGGAAATGCAGGTCATCTTGGGTTACCAAAATTGTTTAGATGCAGCATCAATAAATTTTGTTTATTAACTGTGCCTGAAATAATTTTTGGCTTGATGCATACAAAGGGAGTTTGTGACCAATTATCAATGTTTTACCAATCCAAAAAGGATGTTGGCTGTCTTGAATTTATTAAAGTTTCATTATTCCTGATCAGACTTAATTCAGAATGTTATGGCATCTTTAAAAGTTTAGCTGCTGTTGTAAACTATTCCACAGGGGTAGAAAGGGTGTTTATGGATACTAATCTCTTTAATTCAGGAGGCAGTCACCAGTAAGACCTTGAAGAATGTGTTGCATATTAAGTCCTAACTGCCTACTACAATTTAATTTATGAAAATAATCGACTACATTATCATTTGGTTTGCCAACATCCTGGCTTAATGGACCCGGGGTTCGAATCCTGGTTCAGGCATGGCTATTCTTCCCTTGTGTTCTATCTGTGAGATGGGTGAATGAGTCCCCCCTCCCATAAAATGGGATTGTACAAGCGAATGTATGTCATTTTCCTTAGAGCTAGAAATCAAGTCAGACTTCTGCCTTCGGGTACTCATGGGTTTTACCTCTAGAAGCCATTGCATCCCCTTTCTGTGTAAAAACGGTCATGACATCATCATTTGGTTTAAATTTGTTCAGGGAAATCAGAAAAATTTACAAATGGGCTGAAAAAATTACATTGGGTGGAGTAAAGATCATCAAAGTTAGTAATGTTCAAACAACAATTTATGTAATGAATTAAGGTTGGCCCTTTTAGAAATTTGTCTGAGTTTTATATTTTCCAAAACCAGTTTTATTAGTGTCTCTACATATTTTTTTTAAATATTTCAACTGTAATTCCATCTCCATCCCATTTTCTGGATCACAAGGAATTATTGAGGGATAGCACAGTGAGAACTGCATAATCATCACTTTTTAAAGCGAGTATTAGAAATAATTAAATTAAGAAAAAGGAATTTGGACCAAGAAATAAATTTTTTTAGAATAAAGTAGTATGGGCTAATGTAAGATTTGGGGGGGGGGGGGAAAACAGGAAGTTAATTAGGATTTGAGTTAGATTATCGTTACATATTTGTTGTGAGGATTTGTTACATTGCTTCTCTGAGAAGAAAGTTTCTTGGTAAGTACAATAGATAGTTTTAAGGGGTACAACAGTGGTTTCTGAATGAACAAGTTCAGTGACCACTCTCTCAAGCTCGGAAACAAAATTTGGGAATATTCGGAGACAAAAATGGAAAATCTAAAATATACTAGTATCTTACTATCGCCATAAGGACTCGAGTTCCAAAGTTTACTCTAGAAGATTCGATGCCCTGTAAGCAGAACTGCACACACAAGAGAGTCAGTAGTGGAGTAGAAAAACGCCAGTAGGTGAGTGAAGGGAGTATTTATCTCCAGTGAATATTCTTTAGGTGCTTCTTGTTGCAATGATTGTTTACTACCAATTTGCTGCTTATGTGCTGCTACAATTGCTTATTACCAATTAGTTGCTGTAGTTGCTCATTATCAATTTGCCATTTATGTGCTGTTTTTACTGCAAATGCTGTTTTTGTGTACATTCTGATTGTATTTCGCTACTGTGCATTCTTATAAGATAAAGCCTCTTTGTCCGTTACTGAGTCCGTTGGACTTAATATTGTATAACCAAAAGATAAATGTTGAACTTTAAATTTTATATATATATATATATATACACACACAAGCACACACGAGCGCGCGCGCGCTTTATTACCTCCCCTTAAAGCGGCGCTTATGACAAAGACCACGCTGGCCATATGGTAGCTAAGGTTTATGAATAGCTTCACTGTGAAAAAATTTAAAAAAATGAAATTTCGATAAGATATCCTTTAGGGGTGTGTCACTATTAGAAATTAGTTCATTTTAAGAAACAAACATTTAAATAGTTTATGCCACGATAATATAATATGCAATTGATATTGTTACTAACTACAAATATTTTAGCCTAATTGGATTATCTAAATGAATTCACCCCCCCCCCAAAAAAAAGTCGATGGATAAAATCAGGTAATTTGAAACGTCGTTTTAAGTAAAATCCAAACGATCAAGATGGTTGGAGGGGGTTGCCTAGGCAGTAACTAAACTAAACTACAAAACTAAATTGCACAACGAGCTTCCAATTCTGTTCTAAAAGAACAGCATTGGCGTTTCCACTAATAAATCGCGAGTGAATTGTATACTGTTTTCTGACAAGTTTATTCATGAAATGAAGAGACCTATCAAAATACCATGCATGACTGGGTAGAACTTTTTAACGTTTAATCATCTTCATTTTTTAATTGAGATTTCAAAATTGTTCTTTGTTTCCATGCATGGTTTCATCAGAATCAGAAGGCCTTAATTAGCGCCTTCCTAATCAGCCCAACGTGGGATGGCATTCACTGAAAAAGAATAGAATATTACAAAGATAGTCGAGGGCTTAGATCTAAAACAAACAAGTTCGTATCCCCTCTACCCTCCTTATTCGTCCAATCAGAAAGCTGTATACAAACAATGCTACAATTTATACATCTACTAAATATGCATGCTAGATAATTATTATACATCTATAATAATCTATAAATCTACTAAAATCGAGTCCAATAAAAGTATCAAAATAGCGCAGACCCTTATAAACTGCAATTATCCTAAACTCGAATATACAGCAATGGTCAGTGTTTTTGGGGATAATACTGATTACGCTAGCTGAAGTTTCCACATGCACACAAATACCAGAAATACCTTAATCGCCCTTGCTGCAATCAGTATACATCTTAAAAGAAGATTGAAAGATGCAATGAATGGTCCTTAGGGCTACTTTTGGATTAAGTCATCCTTGTCTAAAGTTTAACATGGTCTTTATCGGAATCAAATGTAAAGTCTAAAAGGAGTTGCAAAGAATGCTGCATCACATTACTTGAGACAAACCCATCTCTTTTGCCAAAGAAGAAGGACTTGGCTTTTTCAGAGGTTGGTTATTGTGTCAAAGGATGAAGTTCTGTAATTATAACGGTAACTGGAAAGTTCGATAGACAATAACTTCTCAAGGAAAAGGATGGCATATCACATTCATATATCATTCGGGCAGTCAGAATTATTCTACCTCTTAACTGAATCCTTTCATTTAAAGTAGTGAACAAGAGTAAATGAAAAAATTATACTCTAGAACTGGCCTTACTAGAGAGGTATAGTCATATCATTGACTCTCCGATCCGCCTCGATGGCACACGGATTAAATAAACTAAATGATCGGACCACTATTACAGCAACACTGATGGGAACTACGGTTGAGTCCTAAGGACGATCACTGACAACGATACAATCCTTCCCTAAGAAAGTACGTCTCGTCATCGATGGGAGGAGTAAGGCCTACACCTTTTCGTGTATCCTCCAGGGTGGCGAGAATCAAACACCATTCTAGAAGCCTCTCATCCTCCTTTCGAGGTGCCTCGCAGGTGACTCTAAAGAGGTATAAGATGTTATTAGGGTTCTAGCATCAGCACCCCAGTCACAATTAGAGTTAAATTAAAGGATGTTAAATCTTTAAGCCACCTGAGGTTCAATATATTTGTTATTTAACTATCAAGGCTTTATCCTAGATATAAAGCATGATTTAAATAGCTGCCATCAATGTATACTGTAGGCTGGTATAAAAATTTCAATTGGTAGAAAAACCTTAACAAAAAGTCTTAAGGGTACTGTCAGTTTCTGTCTCTCAGAAAAACACAGACATTTAAGGAAGTGTAACTAAAGTTCAATATTAAATATTGCAACAACTTCAAGATACTGTTCGGCATTCAAAATATATTTCAACACCGCGGGGAAATCGTTCAATATTTCGAGCTAATAGATGCATGAGAGAAAACTGATAAATGAGTCCCAAAATGATAACATGTGCAACTTTTAAGCTCAAAAGAAGAGATGAAAATAAACATATTTCAGAGAATGCGATTAAATCATTAATGCCTCTCAAAATACCATTTCTTAGCAAAACTGAATTTTCTACCTTTTTATTAATTAAAAATAAATGTAGGATACAATGATGATTTAAATTTGATGATCTTTGAAATAAACAAAGATAAAACGAAAGTGCTTCAAATCAAATCAAGCTTTCAGGATGTATAATGAGAATCTGCAACAAAAAATTAAGTACTTTTACGCACCTTAGACCCCAAAATTAAATAGTATGCATAAGCAAATTCCATATTTTTTTAGCACAGTACTTTTTCTGTTTAATGCACAGTTTTTTACAGAAAAATAGTTTTAAAAATTAATTTTAAATGCTTATTCTTTAAATTTTAATACTTATTTCTGAATTTGCATGTCTTCTATTGTATAATTTTGTTTTTGACAAAAACCTAGCTCTCTCTCTGTATTTATGAATATATATATATAGTTAAGTTTTGTATAAGATTACCAATACCTTCATCTTATAATTAATTTCTTAAAATTAATACGTTATTTATTAACTCATTTAGATAAGTACATTTTTAAAATTGTCTATAATGGTGTAGAAGGCATGAACTTATATTCTATATTTGATTTTTATATGAGCAACAACAAATAAGATTCAACGCAGATGGGATGGAAGAGGAAAAATTTTTTCTGCACACACTCCATTTCATTTAGTAATTTTATTTGCAAATTTAGTAATTTTATCATAAAAAAGAGAACTAAAGCATTTTTATGGCTATCATCATACGACTGGCAAAGCTGACATGAAATCGATGTCAGAACAATGCCATGAAGGCCAAGACAGCCTGGTTGGTGGGGCGTTGGAACCGCATCCCTTAGGCTGCGAGTTCGAACCTCAACGGCCGAAGAATCTACGCGTGTGCGGCGACTGGCGCGCGTATAAATCTGTTGTGGTCACAAAGTCCTCCATGTCGAGAGTAATACTGTTGGCGGTATTGGTTCAGAGGTGATCGTTCTCTGATCCAGGTCTAAATTAAGATCTGTGGATGAGTGAATGAAATCTGCCCCATAAAAAGGGATGTCAAGCGTGAGTAGCAAACTCGTACTCTTGGTCCTAGATGGTACTACTGAAAAACATAAGACGCAAAACTTTCGGCTTAAACCATCTTGTCACTGGCACAAGCTCTGAATACTGGCCTAGTTACAGGTACACACTTTCTCTTTAAATGTTCATACCTCAGAAATAAATCTTCCTAAACTCCTTTATGTTTACCTTTCAGCATTGTTTTTTTAGTCATTATTCCACTTCCCCTCTTGTGTAATATACCATTTTTCAATTTCTGCTATATTTCTTTCCAGTTCGCAACTACACTTTTCTTAACTATGAAGCTATACTTTTTGCTGTTACACCAGAATATAGGCATAGCATAGCGCTATTTTTCTCCCCCATAGATACTACAGCTTTTTTTCATCACCCACTTTCAAATCTTTACTTTTGTCACTTAAAAAATACTAAGCATATCCAAGAGCAATTTACAAACATTGTACGCAATGTGCAATTATAATCAGGAACAGTAGTAACAACTGAGATCTGTTACACACTGACAAAGCATTGAACAATGAGCAGAACACTTCTTTATTCCTGCCACGACTGGTACTTTGCACACGATACGCAGGATGATCGTAAGACGTCTGCTTCCAATATTTTACTTTCTTCATTTAATTTCAATAAGAGAAAACTAGGCTGGATTGTAGGAATCCGGATAGTCGTAAATTGGATGCACAACAGCGTACTGTATACCTAGATCTGTAAACACTACATTACACCCTAAAATAAACAATTTCAACTTTTTTTTATTACATTTCTTTCAAAATTAAATAGAGTTTTTCACATACCACTCCCATTAATTAAACATTTTGCTTCTAAATTGCTTTTAAAGCAGAAATATTAAGCAGCATTTTATTTTTATTATGAACTTTAAAACGGTGTTAATGTGAGAAAAATTTTATTACATTTAATTCCACAGTTAGAATGGAAACATTTTGAAAAATTTCTGCTAATAACAAATAAATATAAAATATTGCCTAGCAAAAAAAAAATGATAAAACATGTAAATGATATTTTCTATTAAGTACAAAAATTACACTAAAAAAGAAAGAAATCTGAGAAAAAATATATTAAATGCAGGGTTTGCAAAGGGAAAAGTAAGTAAAGTAAAGTCTAAAAAATAATAATAAAATTAACAATAATAAAAAAATGGATATAGTAGAATAAAAGTGTGGCTATTAAAATAAAACTTTAAAGAATTTACCAAGCTCTTTGTTATTTAATATCTTTGACAGACCTGAAATGCAAATTAATTTAAAAGTAAAAAGGTATACCTTAAGACCACCTTTGGCATCACGCATTGTTTTCAGACATAAGGCAGCATACTTTTCAATACAGTCATCACTACAATAGCACGAGTTTGCTCTGGCTTCAGATTGGCAGTTAACACAACTTTGTTTCTTTTTAGCTGAATGGTCCTGGAATTAAAATTCTAATGAAAAATACATGAGTGATATTAATGGGTGTAAACTGAAATTAATCCCTTTAGAAAGAAATTTCAGAGTATAAATTTAATTTAAACTTACAAGAAAGAGTTAATAATCTCAAATATTCAATATAAATAAAATAAATATTTTTGACAGCATGACTTGACTCAATCTATTCAGTTTTTTTTTTTTTTTTTTTGAAAATAATTTTTTTTTATGTGTGAATTAATTTCACGGATGTGTGCCGCAGCGTCTTGAAGAAAATGCAGTGGTTCATCAGTCATATTTCAGTTTATTACAAGGTTGAAAGATCAAAGATGAGTAGTAACTGATGTTTTCAGGTGTTATTTTCAACGAGTTTGTGAAAATTGGTGAGAAATGCGAAGTCAAGGGAGAGTAGCAGTTTCTTTTTTTAGTTCAGAAAGAAGATTTTCTGTTTTCTTGGAATTCAAAACGAAACAATAATTTTGAACAGCAGATTAAGTCAATTCTATCTATTATATTCCGAGTGGAGGAAGAAACACGCAAAAATCAATAGTTAGTGTTGATTAAGATTGACTTAAAGTCCGTAGAAAATAATTGTTAAGTTACGATGCAATAAAATTTATAATTTTCTTCACAAACTTCTTAGGGTCTCAGAGTGTTTTGCTGGCAATGATTTTGGGAAAATTTAAAACTTGTTAATGATGATTAATTTTTTACAAATTCGTAGGCCAGTGGTCATGACTAACAGTAAATATTCAAAATTGTTATACCAAAATAACTTCAAATGCAGTAGATAAAGCAGTAGGGAACAATAGTGTAGAGGATCATATAAATCCCAATCAAATATTTCGTTTTCGCATTATCTACCTAAATAAAAATGAATGAATGTCTGTACGTATTTTATGAGCTGCCGTATCGCTCAACCGATTGCGATAAAACTTTGAAGACTTGTTACTTGCACTTACAAGAAAAGTTTTAGCAAAATAGAATTATCTAATATATAAACAATATTTTTGGATCTATTTTCTCATGTATTAAACAAGGATTATTGTCAAAGTAATTCGCCAAAATCAGAACAGATTCAATGAAGATGCTAAATTTAAACTACAAAATTTTATAAAATTTTAGTGTTTTTGCCGTATATTCTGGAAATATTACAGTAAACAAATTTTTGCAGCATTATAACTTTAAAAAAAATTATTAATTCAACTATATCAACAATTTAAGACAAATATATTTTCTGTGTTTAATCAATTTTAAAAGAAAATATTTTAATCACATTTTCTAACATTAATCTAGAGAATTCTGAACAAATAATAAACGAATCACGAAAGATACAAAAAAAAAGTTTATCCCCTTACAATTCTCAAAGAACAACTAATATTACAATTCTAAAAGAATACATTAATCTATTATATAAAAATGAATTGTTGTTTGTTTGTATTTTATGCGCTGCCAAACTATTCAACTGATTTCTATGCAACTTGGTTAACTCATTGCTTGCATCTGTGTGCAGGTTATCGAAATGGTGTAGTCATCATATCTGTTATATAAAAAGGAATTTTTTTTTGTTCGCATCCTATGCGCTGCTGTACAGTTCGACTGATTGCGACGAAATTTGGTTAAGACTATTGCAAGCACTTCCACGAAGGTTATATTTTAAAACTCAGAATAGTCAAAATTTAAACAGCACATCTCACCGGAATTAACAGCACATTTATTAAACAAAATAGAATCATTGTGATTGATATCAGTCAATGTGGAGGAAATGAAATCAAAAATACTTTGTGAAAGCGCTAATTTTTTTTCTGCTTATTAATGAATAGTCTTCTGCATAGGATGTTGTCATTTAGCATGCTCACTATTTTGTCTGAAGCACACAGTACATATTATTCAGAGTTCATCTCACATGTACAAAATAAAATTATTATCGATGCCTCTAGGGGCAAATTATATATAATGGAATTTTTTCAGTTCAAACAATAATTTTTTTTATTTATTAATTTGATTTACAAACAGTATTTCGATTATACTAACGTATATAGTGTTGACTGCTTCGAAAAGTAATATGTTCCCAAACGTTCGTCACTTAATAGGTCCAACAGCACAACATCTAGAAACTGGCCACATTGCGCTTCATAAACAAACGAGGAACAGCAAAAGAGCAATTATGCAGATCGTTCACAAATTGTAAATTCACGTGTTTTCGAGTCTCAAGATCAACAGGAGGCAAGAACCGAAATACTACGTTTACATGCTACCTGATCACGAGAATCAGAATCGAAAGACAAATATGAGGCAAGAAGCGTGACATTGTCCTTAAAGGAACGTCGATTGGAGAAGAATTGCTAACGCTACGTTCATTCCGATGCGCATTCTTGTAATTTCCTCCAACATTCCTTTTGATTTCAAACGACTACAGTTCCCTATTCAATTTTCATTCTCGATGACCATCAACAAGGCGCAAGGTCAATCACTTCAAGTGTTTGGATTGAATCTAAAAAATCCATGTTTTTCACAACTATTTGTATGCTGGATGTTACGAGGCGGACGGTCAAGAAATTTATCTACTTCTGCTAAAGACGGAAAAAAAATATTGCCTACCTTTGAATAGTAATGTTATACAAAAAAAAAAAAAAAGAATTATTATCTTTTACACTTTTTCTTTAGAAGGCATTCAATTTCAATGAATGTATTCATTACCGATACGAAAATGAATGTTACTCTTGCTATCCTTCCTAATTAAACTAAACAGTTATTTTAAATTTCAAACGATATTTCAGAAATTATTTCTTCTGTGACAGTAACGGTGTGGTATCGGATACTTTTTTTTTTTGTCAGAAAGTAGACCTGAACAGATCTAAAACTTCCAGATTTTAAAAACATCACCAAGCTAGAAAAAGGTTGTGGTCGCAGTCGCAGCATGGCAATATGAAAATGTTAAATTGTTGAAGTTTTTTTCCCCAAAATAGTTTGAACATTTTCTCTCTAGGAAGAACTGCACTATGAGATATTACTTGCAGATATGACCAAACAATATCGCATCTTTTGAAAATATGTCTAAGGTGTTGCCGAATTGGACCGACAAGTTTAGAGGGGTGAGAATAGACATCAAAGGGACAAAGAATTACGATACAACATAGGGTCCCAAATGATGTTTCTTCGGGGAAAATCGCAAAAATATAGTGAGTCAGACAATTGTTGAAAAATGTAAAAAAAAGTAATAACAAATAACAAATGATGTTTCAACAATGAATTTTTTTAAAATAAAAGTATATTCTGAAAAGTTTTTTTTTTTTTTTCCATATAGGTAACATGTTGATTTGATAATCCAGAGAGTCGTAGATTACTGGAAATGAAAAAATAGTTTAAAACCCTTATTTGAAAAAATATTAAAATTTGAAAATATAAGGAATAGGATTTGCCGGTTTTTCAAACCCGGTTTCTAAAAGTAAATTTGTCACATTTGAAATCCGGTTTTTAAATTAAGGAAACCACTTTCCCGGAATGCCTGAATATTCTTCTTCTTCAAAAAAGTATGTTCTCGGTTGGGACAGAATCGTCTAGCAGCTGAAGGCTTAGGACGACCAGATACCAATTTATTTAAAAGTGAAGGTATATTTGAATTTCTATAAAATGAACTAAAAAAACGTATGCACCAAAATAAGTTTGATATTATTATAGGCTTAAGAAGAAGGAATTCAAGAAAGGAGGCAAGTAGAATTAGCAACTATTTCACTGTATTTGTTAAGTCTACAAAACATTTCTAGCTCAACGAAGAAATCTAGTGTACTTTCTTTGGCTTAAAAAAGCAAAATTATTAAAGTATCAAAAAAATATATTGTTTAAAATATTTCCAAATTTTTATGTGGAAACCGATTCTGATGAAGAGCAAATCAAAGAAATCTCATAACAGGAATGCATTTTTAAAAGAAACCATGGAAAAATCAATTCATAAGTTTCTATAAAACCCTGAAGAAAAATTTACAAATCCAAAGACACTGAAAGTTGAATTTTCATTATTTGAGACAACGAATAAAAAACCCAAAAAAGATTTCTTATTTGATGCCATTAAAACTGTAAAAGCACGTTCAGTAGCCAAAGAAAGAGTATTTTTAATTTCAGGCAACATTGTGCCAAATAAGTACAAGATTTAGCCACCGTTCAGTAGATAATTTAAGTTTTCATAACTTTGATATTGATTTCGTTGTTTTTTGTTTTGTTATTTTATGCAAATAAATATTTTTCTCATTCATAAAATATTTTCATTCTTTTTTTTTTATTTGAAAACCGGCTAAAACCGGTTTTTTAAAGTAGTGAATTTGAAAACAGTTTTTCAAAAAAGTTGGTTTTTGTATAACCCTAGTAAGGAATTTTATGCTCTTTCATTTGGTATAAATGTGTATTTTGAAAACTAAAGAGCTTAGTTAAGACATTCAAGAAAAACTAAACTGTACACCTGAAAAATCGCAGCAACATAGGTACTGATGTATGCAGAGAGTATTGCCCAATGTGAAAGATAAGTTCTGAACAGGGGTAGTAAACATTAAGGAAATGGAAAAATTATCATAAGACATAGTGTCGCAATCAGCGTTTTTCAGTGAAAATTGCGGAAGCACTCCGAAATGAGTCTAACGTAGAGAAGAAGCCTTCTCGAACGTAAATTTTTCAAGCGTTTACACAAAGTAAAAGCAGAGAGTAAGTATTCATTAATGAGCATTGCAGAATTGATGGTCATTAAACTTCATATGCAAAGAGATTTTACGAATGCAACTGAAATGTGCTGATGTACCATCATGCATTAATCAATGTTCTAGCGTACAATTAACGGTGTTCCTAGCAGTAAATCCGAAGGAACGTGCTGGAAGAAAACAAAGTAGTTTGAGTCGCTGAAGCATTCGTACAGAAGATAAGGTTCATATAGATAACCCTACCTAGACGTTAATATTAAAATTATGTTGCAGTATCGACAGTAAATCCGAAGGAGCGTGCTGGAAGAAAACAAAGTAGTTTGAGTCGCTGAAGCATTCGTACAGAAGGTAAGGTTCATATAGATAACCCTACCTAGACGTTACTATTAAAATTATGTTGCAGCATCGACGAGATAATAATGTGGATATTTTCAAATAACCGAATACGCGCAATGAACGCGTTGAGGACTCGTAAAGCAGGTTCCATCTGAGAATAGAACTCTAACAGAAAAGTGTTCATTTTCCTGTATGGTATTAAACGTTCAACGTGCGAACTGCACCTGATTTGCGAAGTTCACTGCAAAACGTTAACTGCTATCCTAAGTTGTATGGTAATTTTTTTTATCTCCTTAATGCGACTATACCCGGTCAGCATTTATTTTGTGCATTGGGCAATAAATACTCGCTGCAAGCATCACCACCGATGTTGTAGCAATTTTTCAGGTGTTCATTTTAGTTTTTCTAGAATAACTAAAAGATTCTTCAGCTTTCACACTACATATTTATATGAAATTAAAGAGTATAAAATTCCTTAAATTTTCAAACTTCCAGTTTTCTTCAAATATTAAGAATTTTAATAAATATTAATAATATAATTTTAATATTTTTGCAGATAAAGATTCTAAACTTTTTTTTTTTTTTTCGTTTTTACTGTCCCCTGAATTATCAAATCGGTATGTTATCTACATGGGGGGAAAATCAGGCTTGAAACGTCATTTGTTATTTTTTATTACTTTTTTAGTTTTCCGAAATTCATGGACTCCCTATATATTTGCGATTTTCACCTACTAAATGTAGTGTGGATAAAATGTTGTATGGGATTTTTTTATCCTTTTGATGCCTACTAATACCTCTCTCAACGCGCCGATCGAATTCGGCAGCACACACACACACACACACACACACATTGCAACTTCATAATACAACCATGTCCTTCTTAGCAATTTAGACTACATAACTGATCCAGTACGTTGAGAAGATAGGCAGGGTTTTTGTTTGTCCATCCTCCCATTCTTTCTCTATTTTTGCCTTTTTGTTTTCATTTCTAAAACGTTTGACACTGATAACATTTTGCCTTGATCTAACGATATCTACAATTTAACCCTTCTTACAAAATTATGTTTTAGGTCAGGCAACATTTATGGAAACGTTTAAAAGCAAATTATTACTCTTGTTTTGCTATCTAACATGAATTTCTGATGAGTGAAAGTAACTTACATGATTCTTTGATCTTTATTTGCATCTAGTCTGGAGTCCAGGTTACATATATGCATTAATATTTCACTTCGCACTCCAAATTAAAAAGTAGGAAAATTTATTTTTATTTTGAATATTTCTTGTGTGATTAAATGCCAACAAAGCTAGTTCATAAACAAGGATTTTTTTTTTCCTTCTCGTTCACAAACTTTAAGACTGTTTTACTTCATTTCAGAGTTTCTCTCTCTCTCTCTCTCTCTCTCTCACACACACACACACACAAAAGACTAAAGAAAAACTTTAAGCAAATGCAGTGTCTGATTGTGCTGCTGATAGATATTTGGTTCATTCAAGAATTTCTAAACATAAAACATTTTTTTCCTTCACTTGCAAAAGATCCTGATGTTAGGAAAATTTGGGATTTTAAATGTAGAAGGAAAGATACTTTTCATACGCAAATACTCGTATTACTCTCAACATTTCAGAGTAAGCGATTATTCTAGTGAACTGAAAGTTGGACAAGCTGCTATTGCTACAAAATTAAAATGAAATCTGTGCCAGTATTGAATTTGCTGTTAAACAAAAGTGAATCATCACCTGCAAAAAATTAATCAACTGATGTCTCAATTATGCCTTGAGAGCTATGAATAAATTTTGCCCCCGAAACAAAAATTTCCGGATAAAAGCGCAGATATTTCATACAAAAACTGAGTCATTCTTACAAAAACAAGAAAAATAGATTGTTTCGTAGAAGAAAGAAGTAAAAAGCTTTATACTATCAAGTACTGAAAAAAAAAAACACGTTTAAAAAAACTCGTCAAACGATCAATTCAACAGAAAATTAAAAAAAGTATCAATAGAATTTGTTAAATTATTTTCTGAGGATCAAATATAAGGTTTAGGGCTTCGGATTCCCAACATTTTTCTCATGTTTGATCACGCATTTGTTATTTCAGTTAGATTTCGTCTACAACTTTAAGGAGAGGAGAGAATTTATAGAAGATAATTTTATTTATAACTAAAAAAAACTGCCGTACGATGTTTAGTCACGCAAGTACAGCCTTGAAGGTATACTTTGATTCAGTTTTTATCAAGTGCAACATATTACGGTATTATAACATGACATATCTTTCATTTATCTTTGTAGTTGTAAAATACGGAGTTTAATTATGACGCTTTTTTTCTGTCGTTTTCAATGTTTACATAGGCGTTAAATAATCACAATAAAGCGAGTTTATGTTGAGTAAAATAAATGTTGGTGAAAGCCCCATTCAAATAATAATAATTCAGCCTCCCCAGAAAGATTAGCACACACCAATAGAAACTTTTATCTAAAATTTTAATATCACGCACTTTGGTATGAAAAATGAAAGAATGTGTATAAAATAGTAGTAAGTCCATTTATGTTAAAAAACTTGTAAACAAACGTTACGGCAATAAAATAATGGCATGTAAAAGGCCTAGTCATTAACTACATGATTAGAAGTGCCAAAATAAAGGATTCTAGGATTCATTCTTAACCAGCAGGATTATAGATCATATTTTAATCACCAGGATTCTATGAATCATTTCAAATACAGTTATTAAATGTAAGATTTCTTAAAAGTGCTAAGAAACAAAAAAGTTTATAAGCTTGAAGTAGGATTTCTGAAATTTTAAATAAAAATATTGAACAGTAATTAATCATTAATTTAAATCTTCATTTTAAATAATTATTTTTATTTTAAAACAATACAAGAAAAATGCATTAAAATAATACTTGCCTTTTCTTTTAAAGTGTTACTTAACTTCCTTCTTGGATTCAAAAACACTGAAGTTGACTTCCCTGAACAGCGATTAGCAACTTTGATAGTACTCGTCTTTTTATTTGGACTTGTATTCTGAGAGTTTGATAGTAGCTGTTTTGTTAACAAACATGATTTAAGTGAAACATCTGATTTTATATTTATAGCAGAAGATTGCATTGGAGAATCAGACAATTTTAAAGAATCATCATGTGTCTGCAAATTAGTTGAAGAAATTTGTTTAAAAATAGCAGATCGTTTTCGTTGAGATGACTGCTTCGACATTTTTTCTTTAGAAATTGTATCTAACCTTTCCTCAATATTAAATTGAACTCCTCCTTTAAATGCAGAAGCTTCGTCATCTGGAAATTGGTCACTAGTTGTAGAGTACAAATTTTTAACATCATGAGCAGAAATCTCATCGTTTCCAAAATTTGTAGAATTTAGTACATTGGCATCATGAAGTAATGGGCTTTTTCTATTTTCAAAAGTAAAATCCTCATCTTGCTCATCATTTCCTGAATTCTAGAGGGGAGGAAAATTAAGAATTTTTTCTCTCAAAAAGGAAAATGCATAGTTCAAATAATAAAAGTTTAACTCCAAATTACAGAAAAGTCACAACATGCAAAATTTGGCATTTATCTACTTCACCCTAATTGTACTGAAAAATGAAGTTTCATAAAATGAATGAAAAAGCTTTCACGGAAAATGAGAAGCACACAAATCCAAATAAATACATGGTAGCAAATATCCAATACAACAGCAGATTATTGAAATTTAAGTTTTTCGTGTTGTTTCAGAACTGTAATTATAACAAAAAAAAATCTGCAATAAGTTAGAAAATAAAAAATTCTTTAAAAAATTAAATTTCTTTGCATATATCTTTTTCAAATAGTTGTAGAAATTGCACAATCTTCAATTTGAAAAGAATACATCATAATATTTCATTAAATGTCTATAAAGTTAACTCATATCATAGATAAAATATTTAAGAAACCATTGGTAATTAAGATTCTTTTAGCATATTTTGAATATATAATTATTCATTACATATTAATAATATTGAGAAAGCCCCAAAAGAACCTACTATGCTGAATCTTACATATTACAAGCATTTTCAAAATGACAATGGCTGGAAAATTTAAAAATAACATTTTTTAAAGGGAAATTAAGACGATGAATAAATTTCGAAACTGCTGGAACAGTTTATGAAAAAAATATCTCTTCCAACAACTTTGTAGATTGTTTGCTACACATGCTGGGCAATCTATAAGCATTAACCCTAAAGCACTTATACCAAACATTATAAATGCAAATACATAAAAAAAGGCAAAAAAAAAATCATTTTCCTCTAAAAAATAAAAAAAGTAATTCTTTGAAGTGATGTTTATCAATACTACAAATTATAAATGAAGATTAATTCTTAAAGATAAACCACAACTTTTTTAGTTTTTAGGGTATTAAAATAGTTTAATTCTTATATAATTTATAAAATTCAATATACATCAAAAATTTCAAAATGGATAATTTGTAAGAGTATAATTAAAAATGTTACACTGAAAAAAATTATTCATTAAGAACATCATTTTATGCAAGAATTAACATGCCATTTTGATCTCATAAATCGACATATTTGTACAATAAAAATATCTTACATAAACAGTTAAACAACGTTTAGCAAGAGAAGAGTGAAATATCTAAATTAAATCATACTTTATACACTTTCTCAACTAAAAAAATAGTGTGTGTGTGTGTGTGTGAGAGAGAGAGAGAGAGAGATGAGATGTTACCAAATTTTAAGAACAGAAATTTGTAATCCTAAAATATGATTTGATAATCTTATTTTTCCGATTCATCTTAACATTAATTATTCATGGAAATCTTTCAAAATTATCAAGACAACAAGAAATATAGTAAAAAATATTACATGTTAGCACAGTAATCACATATTACATATCATCATTACATGTTTCAGCCCTTTGCAGAAACATCAGAAGTGCGATTTAGATCTGATGTTTTCAACACTATGTCATGTATTTCATTTTCCGACTTCGCATTTCTTAAACCACTTCAATAAATTCTCAAATCAATCTTCTTTAAAAAAATGATAATGATGAAAATCTTCAGCTATACAACTAGACTCAATAACAAAAGTGTGGAGTTGCACATTTCTACTATACATAGTAAAAGTATTAATACCACTCTCAGATGGGTTTACTAAAGGCTGCAATTCAGATTTCTTATTTTTTGAAACAGATTTTCTATTGTCTCCACACTGAACAACAAAATGAATAACAAACAGAGATTCAAAAGAAAGAACAATTCTTAACTGCAGTTGATATGCGTTTAAAAATTGTTAACAGCACTCCTTTAATGTGAAGAAGATGTAGTGCTGTTTAATGTAATAAATGTAAAAGTTATTTATGGTTACATTTAAATGTTGTCTGTTGACTATAATAGAACTTAAGAAAATAAAATTGGCACTAAATGACTGAGCCTTGCTTTAACCTGTGTATGCTTTCGAAATATGAAAAAAGAAAAATAACACTGAAAACTTTACTATACCATATTAGCTTCCAATATTGAATAATTAAATCTAAACCAAAGGCCTGATAAAAAAAAAATAACCTTCTCATTTGGATACTCTATGTCAACTGCTTGCTCCGATGTTTTCTCAGCTTTCTGTGGTGATGGTTCCTCTATATTAGAAACAGAAAAAAAATCATTTCAAAAACTTAAAAGTTGATTATCTATAATTGAAGTACATTTTTATCACTTTTAAAGTCAAAATAAATACAAAAATTTGAGCTAATGCAATATTTTAACAATAATCCTTATGAGAATCATAGTTAAGTAACAGGCAAAATATTTTTGCAATGTTAAGAAAATGAGTTTTTCAAAAAATTTCAATAAATAAATATACATATTATAATAAAAACATCCCTAACAAAGTTAACAAATAACAAAACACATACGGATTATTAAAATGATCTTAAATCAGCTTCAACAGTTGAAATACCTGCTTTTGTGTCATTAAGGAAAAATAATCTCACAGCAGAAGTTTAAATAAAATAGTTGTATGACGTACTTTTTGAGCAACAGTTCGGACAGTTCCATTCTTTTTTTTGTTTTTCTAACTGGCGACCATATTGCTTTGTAACACCAACACAGCTTCCATGAAACCAGTCTTCGCATTTGTCACACTGAATCATGAACCTTTATATAAACAAAAATAAATAAATAAATATAAATCAAATAAAACACAAACAATCATCATTGCCACAAATAGTAAAAATATTTTTATATTTAAATTTAATTGAGGAGAAATTAATTCTTAAAGGCTTACAGAATCTAATGTATCATACTTCCCTACTTCAGTAAAACACATATAATTACAAGGTATTTGATGTTGCAAATTCTGTAATGTCAAAAAGACTTATTAAATATTTGGTAAATAATATCGTTAGAAGTAAATATTCAGCATGAAAAATATATCAAACTGTCTTGATGAATGAATCATTAAAGTATGTTGCAACAATAACAAGAAAACTAAATTCATATACATAGGTGTAAATAAGAAAATTTTAATTATATAATCAAATAACATAATTTTACAAAATACCTAATTACTAATGGTTGTCCTCAAAGTACTCTGCTGTAAAAACAGAAATAAAAACGCCGACACAAGCTGTAAAATAATTTTTTATTGTTTCTTAATTATAAAGTTCTTGGATGTTCTCCGTACAAATAAAAACATAATGCAAATAAGTGATAAGCAGGTACAAACAACACTAAATCTTAAATTTTAATAAAATACGCAAGCAAAAAAAAAAGTTAAAAGTTCCATGTAAGAAATATATATTTGTTACTACAAATGTTTGATGTCAATAAAATTATTGAGCAAGAATTGTCGGCAACTCTGAGAGAACAAGATGCAGCTCATGTGTAGTGACTATTTTTCTTTTCTTTTAGCAACACTGCAGAAAACCATGTAAAAATTAGTATTTCTTTAGGAAATAATTTTTAACAGGTTGATTCCTAAAAAAGGAGGAGGGAGTCACAATAGTAGATTCTGGATTTTTTTTTTTCTATAGTTAATTGCTCATAGATGACTTCATTATCTTTTCCTACTTCTGAAAAATGGGAGGAAAATTTTAGTTTGGAAAAATGTATCATTTGAGTAAATTGTTTTGTCAAAGAATTTGGTTTTTTATCATATAAGGTATTTCTTAACTTTGTTTAGTAATTCCACATGGGTTAACAAAAAGAAGACTCTGTTTTCTAGTATTAAGATAATTTCTCTTTAATAGCGGAAGTAGCTTTAGCTGATAGTCAACCTGTTCATGTCCTAGAAACCCTATATATCTACGGACCCAACAAAATATGTTTTAAAGCTCATGCCAGTACAAAATATCTATTCACCACTAAATGCATCCGCTCGTCAGCATGAAATAATTTTCAAAGCACTCATATTATGTGTCAATATGCAATACTGACGCTACTGGGTAATCAATTTTCTGAAACACACACAAATGTGCTTGAGTAGTTCCCCCGTCAAAACCGAACACGATGTACGTTGATGATAAATGTAAGCATTTATTCGAACGATAACACTGTAACCGACACGGCTTTCAGATTTCAATCCATCTGTATATTTTGGATCATAACAAGAAAAATGAAACCGGTCAGAAACGAAGAGTCGCTGGAAAATGACAGATGCAACAGACAATTAGTTAAGAGTAGAAAATGGTTAAGTTATGGAAAAGAAAAGAACTGTTTCATAAGTAAGAATAAGAAGAACTGCTTTTCCTACTTGGTGAGAGATACATGCAATGTTCTTGAATGCAAGAGTTCACAGTCTCTGCATTTGAACGTTGATAGGTTTTCAATTTGGAACTAAAGAATTAATGCAGTTTTTATTGCCAAAGAATTATATACCATTTTAGAAACAGAACAAATGCTGGAGAGGAAAAGAAATTTGATAAGCATAATGTGCTTTTTTCAACGCTACTCGTCGACAGAATTTCATCTTCCTTTAAAAAGGAAGACAAAACATTCCAAGTTTCCAACTTATATATCTAGTAAAAGACTTGATAAATCAAATTATGCACGGTAAAAACTTTTCATGATTAAAAAGATCAAAGCGACAGCACATTGATGAAGTTCTGAAACTCGTTTTGGAATTACTTTTATCTAGTGCTGAAGTAAGTGAAATTGATTCAATTGTTTATATTCTTATCCCCTTATCTAAAAAAGGCACTTACAGTGAATTTGGGAGAATCAGTTCAGAGCAAACTTAATTTTAAAATTTGTTGCACAGACTGTTAGTTAGTAAGTTATTTTATATTAACGTGCAGTTTTAAAGCAACACTAGGCTAATTTGGGACGGACTTCGTAATTTTGAACCTCGGTCAGATGACTAGGACGACACATGAGTTGGTACCCCCCTGTCCACATCACACCAGCAAGGACAGATTGATTCTTTAGCTTTAAGGAGATAAAACTTTTTCCACGATGTCTCCGATAGATAATGCAAATTTTGTAGCAACAGTTAAGAATATCTTCTGCGATTTTTGTAAAAAGACAGGGTACACTTCCAAGTTTTGTAGATCCAATGCTCTCAAATGTTATTCCTGTAGTAAACGTTAGACATAGCAAACGTGACTACAGGGCTTGACAGATTGTAGCAAATTGTGTTCAGCTTAAAGTGAAAAAGTGTTCAGCTTATGAAATAATCTTCGTTGCAAAAACTTTAAAATGAAAATAATTTTTTCATTAACTAGATTACTAGTTCGCAGATGTGTTCCAGAAAAGAATGGTTCAGCTATCTGAAACCAGCAATAGGAATTATAAGCTGCATTTCCACAAATGGAGTTCTTAAGATCTCTCAGATATAATCGAGGTGAAATATCGAATAACATTCATAAACATTCAAAAAATGAACTTTATTCACCAAATTTTGATGAGCAGTTGGTATCAGTGCAAAAGGTTAGAGTAGAATTCACTGAATTTTGTACCATCACCAAAAATGAAAAAAAAAAAAAAAAAAAAAAATCTTGAAAAAGAAAGTAGACAGTTATTATTTGGCTACCGGACAAATTGTGGCCAATTTGTTAGTAACTTTCTGCCCCAAACAAAATTGCTCTCAAGACATATACTGACAATCTGTGATGCAGAAGGTGTGATCATTCGTGCAACCACAAATTGGAACAGTAAAGATTATCTACTGTCTCGATGTTTAGTGAAGCTTGAACATGCGCTAAGTTAATCATCATATCTGTAAGTAAAAGGTATCTGGAAAATAGAAACTGAATCAATGGTGGATATATACACAGATATTTGTGGATTTATGATACCCAAGACTTTTGAAGGTGAGCAGAAATATTTTATAATTTTAATAAAAGATTATTTCCGCTTTACCTAAACTCTATTACTTAAACCAAAAAAAAAGTGACGTAGTTTTGATCTAGAAAACTTGGTATGAATTAAAGCCTTCGGTAAAGAAAATTAGATATTTCAATGGAAAAAATTCGTTAGTGGTGAATTTTTTAAAAATTTCCAAATAAAGTTGCTATTATTACACATCATTATATATATAAAAAAATTCAACGAAGAAAAGAAAATTTCAGATGTTTTAAAAAATAGTCGCTTACCAGAACATCGATGGAAATGAACTTGATGGTGAAAATCAATATGAAGAAAGAGTAATTGATAGTTTGGTTTGAACTAATGAAAATAATGTTGATTCTAAAGAAAATCTTCTAAGGAAAGGAACTATTCGGTTAGAATAGTTCCAAGATACTGAAAGTAGCGAAACATTATTTACTCAAGAAGAAACTTATAAATTTTGATGACATTTCAAATGTACCTCAAAGTGAATGAACAAAAATAATGAAAAGACGCTCTGAAAGAGGCCGGGACCATAAAGATAATGGCCTAGTGAATTTAGAATATTTAGCAGTTGATAGAAATGTTATCGCTTGCAAGTGGGTACTGAGAAATCAAGACAGCGGCAAACACAAAGCAGGGCTGTATTCCGTGTATTCATGCAGAAAAGAGTCGTCTATTTGAAGATTTTTTTTCTTTTATTAGTAAGACTGTTTTATATTTATTCTGAAAGAAAATTCCAGCTTCTTGTTTGTTTGTTTTGGATATTAAAATTGCTTTAATAAATGGAGTATGGTTACGCAACATTCTTGCCACTATTCTTAATTCACAACATTCTTACCTCTATTTGTAACAAAATCAGTTTATTTTATGCTTTGCATATTGCCACTATTTTTAATTATTTTTGTTGCATAAAAATGTAGTTTGTAAATAAAGTGAGTTAGCTCAGGCTTTCTCGTTTGAATGATTTACTAGCTACTTGCAAGAGAATTAAATAAATAGGAATCAACCAAACGGTAATGATGATAATTTTGATAGGAAATGTAAATATGAAAAGAATTTATATGGCTTAAAGAAAGTACTACAGATCAATGATACCCAAAATTTTGATTCTATTGATTGATTTCTTAATTTTGTGAATAAGTTAGATTTAAAATGATTAATTCGGTATCATACCTATTTGTAAGATATATACATTTAAAAAAAAGCCTTCTTACGCTCATAATATAGGTCAGTGGTGCGAAAACTATCTTCATTTGCACCCCGCCATTTTGTGTAAAATTTTGTCGTGACTCCTCGACAAGCAATAGAATTTTTGTTAAATCATTAACGAAGTTAAAATGAAATTCTTTCAGGGATTTCCTCTTACAGGATATTTTTAAAAGAGTGTCGTGACGTCATCGATTGAAGCAACGCTTTTTAAAATAACGCGCCAAAATCAAAAACCATGATAAAAATTTTATAAAAGTTTTAACAACAGAAAAATTAGTTAATAAATCAATACAAAATGTTTTGAAACAATGCTTTATTTAGGCATTGAGTAAAATATATTTTTAATGAAAAAAAAAACTTTACACAATAAGAGTCAATGTGAGGTTCTTTAAATATTTTGGTATTTCAGTTCTTTAAAATAAATAATTGTTAATAATCCTTTTTTTTTTTTAATTTAGCGATTCCAAAAATTTTGTCGTGACCCCCGGTTTGTGCACAACTGTCTTAGATGAGATGCTCTATGAAAAAAGAATCCTATATTTTAAAGTGGTTGAAAAAGTATAAAATGCTTAGTTGTAATCCTAAGTCTTAGTGAACTAAAGCAACTGCTGCTACATTTAGAAAGACCAGCCTTCTTAATATATCGCATGGAGAATAATTGATATCATTTTAATCAGCTTCTCTAAATAGATTTGACATTTTATTTGCTGTTAATTAATTAAATCAATTACAGGGGCATCCTAATGATAGTTCCTAGAGTACTTTAAAAAGAATCTAAAAAGACTTGAAAGGTACTACTAAAATGAAAGTCACACACACACAAAAAAAAAACTAGTATGATTAACCGTCTGACTGCGTAATTTTTTAAAACCATTATTTAGATGCAATGTTAGCAAATAAGTTCAAATATTTTTCAAACAAAGTGAATAGATACATATTGAAAGTGTGTTATACGACAGTAACATGCTATAATAAAAATCCGTAATCGTAAAAACAAACATTCTAAACTACGGAAAACGCGTGATGCAACAGAAAACGAACTGATTGCCAATGCGCAGAAATCGTGGTAAAAGTAGCTGGCAGGTTAAGATCTATTTATGTATGTTGATGCTGATTGGCGTTGAAACTAAAATGATAGAAAATCTGTGTCTGGTTGATCACGCGATTACATAATCTGCCTAAGGCAAAGTTTTATGAATTTTCACACTGATGCAATTCCAAAAATTAAATTTCATTAATGTGTGATCAAGGAGAGGAGTTGGAGTAAAGGTAATTGCACATTATGTCAACTCGTTTCAAAACTGTAACGTTATATAATTCTAGCTGGTATCTGGTACGTTGCTGCAGCCATAAATTATATTAAGTGCAATCAATCAATAAGTTGGCAATGTTTTATTGAAATAGGATGAACGGTACTACAGTACATAAAATACGAACAAATATCCTTTTTTATATATTAGATTTGTGTATTCTTTTAGAATTGTAAAGCTGGTGTTCTTTCAGAATGGTAATGAAAGAAACTATTTATTGTATTTCTTGATTCGTTTAATATTCGTTCTGAACTCTTAAAGTTTAATTTTAGAAAACATGATTAAAATATTTTTTTTCAAAACTCATTAAACATAGAAAATATATTTTAATGTAAAATTGCTAATATAGTTGAAAAGATAATTTTTTGAAATTTAAGATAGTGGGAAATTATTTGTACTATAATATTCTTGGAAACTACTGCTAAAAACGCATACATTTAATTGAAATTTAAAGTCCTCATGATTGGTCAACCTAAAATTTTCTCGCATAATCTGTAATAAAGTTGTTACCTCTAAGAATGACTTGCATGACATTTGTGTTCAATAGGTATACAATATTAACCTTTAACTTGGATTCTACATTTCTACTGAATCTATTGTCTCCTCGGCGAGCTATTTGGGGATTTATCCTTGGTAAATAAATGCAGTTGAGATTCAAATTTTCAATTTTTTTTTTTTTTCGATATTTGCACTATGCCTATAATCATACCGTAGATGCAAGCAATAAGCTGACCAAGTTTCATCGCAATCGGAAGAACGGTTAAGGAAGACATAAGAGACATACAGACAAACATTCATTTTTATTTATATAGATATATAATTGATTCTCTTATCAGTATTTTCTATTCGATATTCAGAAAAAATCCTTATTGGCTATATTTCAATCCTGTTTAACGTTTATATATATGACATTATATATATGTTTTGTTTATTCGTATTCTAAGCGCGGTGCCGTATTGTTAAACCGATTGCAAAGAAACTTGTTAAAACCTATTTCTTGCACTTCTGCAAAGGTTATATTTTGAAATTGATAATTGACAAAAGTCAAACAGAACATTTAATCGAAATTAATCACACATATATCAAACAAAATAAAATTATTGTGATTGATGTTAGTCAATGTGAGTGAAATGAAATCATAAATACTTTATGCAAGAACTAATTTTTTTTTCTCTTCTCATCAATAAATAGCCTTCTACACAGGGTGTTGTCATTCAGGGGCGGCCTGCGGCAAATCCCATATATTATTCAGAATTTATCTCACGCATATAAAATAAAATTATTATTATCATCGACGCCGATCAAGGTATATGCAACGGAAATTTTCCAGTGCAAACAGTAATTTTACTACTTATTAAGTGGATTAACAAACGATATTTCGATTATACAAATGTATATCGTGTTGATTGCTTCGACAAAAGATATGTTCGCACATGTTCGTCACTTAATAGATCTAACAGCGCAACATCTAGAAACTGGCTAAATCGAGCTTCTTAAACGAGGAACGGCAAGAGAGCAATAAAGCAGATCGTTTAGAAAATGCAAATTAAGTGTTTCAGAGTCTCAAAAACAACATGAGGTAAGAGCCTAATGATAACATATACATGCTACGTGACCACAAGTTTCAGAATCAAAACACCAATATGACACAAGAAGCGTGATACTATCCTTAAAGTAACGTCGATTGCAGAAGATGTGCTCGCTCCACGCATTCCCATTATTCCCACCAGCATTCCTTTTGATTTCAAACGACTGTAGTCTTCCCCCCTTTGACTTGCATCTCGATTACCATCAACAAGGCGCTAGGTCAATCACTTCAAGTGAGCTGACTGAACCCCCCCAAAAAATCAGTTTTTCACATAACCAGTTGTATGCTAGATGCTACGAATTGGACTGTCAAGAAATTTATTTGTTTCTGCTAATGTCAGAAAAAATATATATATTGCCAACCCTAAAGATTTTGAATGATTAAATAATAAAATAAGATAGAATAAATATTATTTACACTTCTTCTTAATTAATCATTCAATTTCAATGAATGTATTCATTTCCAATACGAAAATAAATGCTATTCTTTCTATCATTCCTAACAAAACAAAACAAAACAGTTATTTTAAATTTCAAACGATATTTCCAGAATTATTCCTTCTGTGGCAGCAACGCGGAGTGTACCCGCTAGTCTTATATATTAACCAATTATGCATACCGATAAAAGTACATGAATCTCCAAAATGGCAAAAGAAAAGACAATTTTGTGGTGTTACTTGATTGATTTTTTTAAACGCATATTTGAGGGAGGTCGCTGCGGTAATTTCTCTTCAATCATTTTTGCAAGTTGAGGATAATTCACGTTCATAAGTCACTTATGACATGATTAAAAAAATATTTATAATAAAGAATTTTTATTAAGTAAATAACCTTTATAAACTATTTTGATGAATGAAAATTTCCTGTAAATGAAAATATTTCAAATTGAGTATTAAAAAATTATTTATTAATCATTATTTTTTACTACGCTGAAACCTATATAAAATGAATAAATGATTAAAATAAATGAACAGTATTGTTAGTAATAGCTGAAAATTATAAAACATAATTTTAATACAACGGTACGATAAAGAACATAAACATGAAGCATTGATTGCTTTTCTTTCCCAATTCTCGGTTGTACCAGGCTCACAGAATGTATTTTCATCGAAGTGACCCCCAGCTTAGAGCTGAGTGAATAAATATACAATTTAAGTCGAGTTATAAGGGTTCCATATTTCAAACAGCTTCATGTTACAGTTTAAAATTTAATACTAAAAAAATTTTGTATCTAATCACACAAACAATATCGGAAAAATAATGCAATATACCTAGAATTATGAGGTTTCCGACAAATGCACCACAATTTCTTAGGGTCATCTTCTGCAGAAGAATCTGTGCTGATCTCCTCCTCCAGACAGCCGTTACTCCTATTCAGCTCGCCATTTTTGTTAATACAATTCTTAGTACTGCGAATTCTTCTTCCTCTTCCATTCAATTTGCCAACTGTAATTAGTAAGAAAATGCGTACTAAAACAAATCTGTATTTATCTAATAAGTTGATATTCAAATAAAACTGAAACGTTTGTTTGACTATAAGCAAATTCTTCAAAATCTGACTAAACCTGGGATGAATCGAAATCTTTTCAATCAAGCATATAAAAAATGAGTCGTCATAAATTTTTGCAACCTGTAAGACTGAAATGGGCATTTATTTTTCATAAGCAAGAAATCATATTTCTGAAACATTATATGAATAGGTACATAATTGTTTTTCTGGGGGGTTGGACCCTTTAAAAATCTTTTAAGTGTAAAACCTAAAAATAATGAATATCCCAAAATAGCACTAAAAATTAAAATGACAAAGCAGTATAAAATAACTATATGCATATATAAAATTCAACATCTAAACTATATGCTTTCACAGTTAAGAAAATAAATAATTTACTAAACGGCAGCAGAGAATAAGAATTGTCAAATATAACAGCATTTCATTTCCTATGGTGATTTATCAAGTAACTTCAACCTTAATTGTGCATTTCAAGGTGGGAATGACAGCACATAATACAAATTGGAGATGGGGCAACAATGTCTCTTTGAATCTCTTCAATTTTAATTATTATTATTATTATTATTTTGTAAGCAATTAAATAACACATTATTTATGTAAATAATATTCTGTTGATGCAACAGCCAAAGTAACAGATATATGTTTGCTATATTTCATAATTATTTTAAATCCATATGCATGTCTGAATTATGAGAGCTTTCTATTTTAATATAAATTTATTCAAAAAAGTAATACTGAAAATTATTTTCGCATTTGATGCTCTATAATTGGCAGCAAAGTCTGCTTTAATCAATCTTTAATTTTAAAAAATTTCCCTTATCATGTAATTTGATAATACATGAATTTAATTTGGATAATAATTTCAATTAATTTAATTTAAGATTATGTCTAGATCATTCAAAATTCAACTTGGCTTAGTACTTAATAACAAAAGCGAATATTTTTTTCATTTAAAATTCAATTCTGCAATCTGGAAAAACAATAAAGAAATTATAATAATGACTAAAATGTTAAAATAATGCTTATTTGGCGATTTTAATCAAGTCTATCAAATTTAAATAAATTTCACTCCAATTTTATCTAACTTTTTTTACAATAACAAGAAAAACATTTTAACTAAAGTCGGTTATTTTTATTTTTATTTATTTTGTAAATTAACTCTGCTTGGAGTGTGTAATTTAAATCTTTTAGATAAAATTGCATTTAAAAAAATGTACACTTATACATTCAGTTGAACTCTAGAAAGTTAAAAAGTTTTGATATATATTGGAGTTTAATTCATTTAAAATAAATACATTGACAAACGTTTAATTTTACTCACGATTAATCCGTTTGTTTTTCGCCGCAGATACTTTTTTGCTTTCGGAAGAGTCAGATGTGTCTCCAAAAAACTCCTTTTTCTTAATCAAACGATGTGATTTTCTTTTTGGTACCAATTTTGATTCCTCATTAACGCATGTAAAGGAGGACAATCGATTGTCAGATTCTGCGATATTAATGGATTCTGACAATTTATCATCATTGTAATGTTTTAATACTTCTTCAGGTTGGTCTTTAATGTCAGAAATATCAATAGTAGGTAAGTTAATAAATTTCGAATCAGTTAAATTACGCTCTTCATTTTCTTGCACAGTTGCATGAAACTTAGACGACTCAAGAAAAGCTTCAATGTTGATAAAATTGTTGTAAGAATGTTGCATTTTGTTACTTATAGCAAGTTCCCCTTCAATATCTTGAAGACTAAGAGAGTTCATCTGATGAAAACTGTTTTCTTCATCAGAGACTGATTTTTCTTCATAGTGCCTTTCTCTAATTTCAAGCTTTTCCCCCACATATTCCTCTGAACACTTCTCTTCTAGATGTTGATCTGTGAATTCTTCTTCTAAGGATTTAAGAGTTTGTTTCTCTGTTTTCTTTAAATCTATTTTTGACTCGTCTTGTTTAAATACTTGTCTTTCTTTCACAGCGCCATTAAAAAAATTTCTTTCTTTCTCTCCTTGATTTAACATTTGTCTCTCTCCATCCTCGTTTTGCATTTCTGAATCAAGTTTATCATTTTGTTTTAATATTTTTAAAGTTTGTTTTTCTTTATCATCTTGTTTTAATACTTTTAAAGTTTGTTTTTCTTTATC
>JAPMOQ010023642.1:15051765-15082193 GCA_026543055.1 Argiope trifasciata | reverse complement strand
ACTGCGGGTACTTTCGAACTTTCAGACACTGCGGGTACTTTCGAACTGCCAGACACTTCGAATACTTCCAAACTGCCAGAGACTGCAAGTACTTCCGATCTGTCAGAAACTGCAGATACTTCCGAAGCGCCAGAAACTGCGGGTACTTTCGAACTTCTAGAGATTGCGGGTACTTTCGAGCTTCCAGATACTGCAGGTATTTCAAAACTGCGAGTGGCTGTGGGTACTTTCGAGCTTCCACATACTGCAGGTATTTCAAAACTGCGAGTGGCTGCGGGTACTTTTGAACTTCCAGACACTACAGATACTTCGGAACTGCGAGCGACTGCCGGTACTTCGGAATTGCCAGAAACTGCAAGTACTTCGGAACTGTCACAGACTGCAGGTACTTCCAAGATGCTAGAGATTTCAGGTACTTCTAAAATACTTGAGGATTCTGATACTTTCTTTATATCACATAGCTGTTGTGCCTTAGTTTCCACAGCATTCTCATTTTCCTTACTGCAAAATTTAAAAATATATATAAAGAAATATTGAAAATAAAAAGATTAATAGGTATTTCTGATAACAATAAATGGGAGGTAATAAACTTAGTGAAATAAATTTATATATTCTAATATTACTTTACATCATTATTTATTTAAAAATTTTGAGAGAGAAAAAAATTTCTTCAGTCTACAGGGTGGGGGGGGGGGGAGATGCATTCAATGAAAATACATTATGGTTATTTAAGCAGAAAACTCACAAAAATTACTTTATGATAAGAAATCAAATGAAAGGAAATTAAACAAATACTTGCAAAAATTCGAATCTAATTGTTAAATCATAAGAAGTTTCAGATAATGCATAATATTAATGCTTTTTTTAACAATCTCTTAATCAATGAATACATTGTGTTATAAAAACTGTATGCCAACTTAAGAAAATAATTGTTGAATATGTTTAGCAAAGATTAAATGCAATAAAGTAACTAATATGAAGTATAAATGGTATTAAATACTATTTAAAAATAATAAACTAACGAGATAGGATGGCGACTCAAAACCTATTGCTTAATGATTATAAAAAACAGCAAATATAGTGCAGCTTAAATAATATGAAAATAAACTTAACTCCATTAGCATTTCTTTATTTAGCTTCAGGGATCAATAAACTACAACAATATTTGGATTGATTTTATTAAAAATCAAGACAGGTATGATTAACAGGAACTTATTCCTCAAGGTATGCATGCAAGAAAACATTAAATGAATATCAATATTTTTTCTAATCATATTGTCTAAATTACAATAAATGACAGTTTGATTATTAATCAAAATAAAGCCAGGCAATCGGAAAACAAGTTGAAAAATGTATTATAATAACTTAATTCAGTGTATGATACATAAACAAGAGCACATACTTTTTTAAGGGGACAGAATATTTAACAGCATAATTATGCTCTAGTAAAATCAAATCTTCTAAGCGTTCTGGAGTTTCGAATGGAGAATTGTCATCTACATCGCTTTCATCATCACTAGCAACGGAATCGACAATAGTTTTATTTTGTCTCTGAACCTACAAAGGGAAAAAAGTGATCAACAGATTCTTAATAATATAGAATTACATTCCTGTATGTATAACGATAAATATAAGATTAAATAAAAATATTGAAGCTTTAGTCATTTAATATTGAAAAGTACTCTTTCATATTTTCATTTAAAATAAGCATAGGAAAAATATTTCAAAACTTAAAAAAATAAAAATAATTAATTCAAAAATTCAATTATTTAACAACACAGTAAATAAAGGCAATAATGTTTTAAGGTGTGTGTTTTTTTTTAAGAGAGATGGAATCACATAGTTTTGGAATATTGGGGCAGGAAATGAAATATATTCACTAACACTTTCAATACATATCCGATGTTAATTGAAATTTCAACTCATTAACTCTACTAATTTCTGCCAAGATTGTTTTAAAAACCTTGCAGGAACTTTTAATAAAAAAAATAATTCGCCTTAAAAAAGATTTTATTTTTTTAAATATATATATATATATATATATATATATATATATATATATATATATATATATATATATATATATAATCCTTTGAAAGAAATACTAGTTTTGAACATTTCAATTGAAAAACCCTTGCTTAATTGCGCCTTTCTTTTACCCTTAATTTGCGTCGAGACAAACGAAAGCTGAAAATATTTAATTTAAAACAAAAAAAAACTACTTGAATTTTTACATATGAGTTAAGATCATGGTCACTATTTATTAATATATGTAATAATTTCAATTTGAGCCGGCGTCCTGACATAGGAGTAGCGTGTCTTCCCCGTGATCTGGGCGTCCCGTTTCGGGCATGGTTGTTCTGTGTTCCATCTGTGAGATGTAGGAATGTGCCTCCAGTAAAAAGCGATTGTGCAAGCGAATGTGTGTGTCACTTTCATTTGAGCTAGAAGTCAGACTTCTGCCCCCTGGGTGCTCAGGGACCTTTACTCTCAGAAGCTACTGCACCCCCTTTCCGTGGAAACAAGGACACATCATCATCATTTCAATTTGAACTTCATAAAATTATTTTCAAACCACTTAAATTCAAATTATTAAAAAAAAAAATCTAATTTGTGCGAGTTTCCACCGTCTCTCGGGATGTATAGCGGTAATTTAAATTGCCCAAGTAATTCTTTACTTTCAGTTCTAGCATCACTCGTGAAAACGTGAACTGTTAAAACGCTTCCTACTAGCTCTTCCATCTACTTTCGGGTTCATAATCACAGCGGGGAGACTATCTCTCCAATGATTATAACTCGAACTTGCTGAAAACATATCAAACGCAACATTTAACCTTCCAGCGGGCGCGGCCGTCATACCAACATGAAAGGTCGCGCGTATTTCTCACATACGCTATAGTAAATTTTCAAAAGCGTAACCATTCAACTTATATTGTAAATAGTTTAGGATTAATAACTACAATCACTTTAAACATTTTTTACTTAAAAAGAAGCAGAAAAAAATATATACATAGATTGCAATAACAATATAAAATGACCACAGGTTAACTGAATCGGTTTAAAAGTAAAATAAATGAAATTGTCGATATTTTGACAGAACAATTTGCATATAAAATATAAAGTGCAAAAATACAGAATTTATGTATAAAAAGGAAAAAGTAATTGAAAGTTAGATATGAAAAGGAAGAAAATAGTTTCATTGTTATTTCATTGCAGCGTTGCAATTTGAGCAAATATGTTTAATGTGCTCCAAATATATAAATTTCTGTCAAATCTCACAACTGAGCCACGTGATTCTAGTTCGCTTTTCTTTTTGGAAGGGGGTTTTCGGGTTTCTTCCCTGACGTCGCATCTTCCAAATCAATGCCTAGTTCAGCTTTTCTCTTTAGCACCTTTAATTTTAGCCCACTTTGTAGAGATAAGGGGTCTTTTTTTCAACATTTTCCTTCGTAAGTGCATTTGCCAGCTGTCGCCAGTCCAAAACAACACAGATTTATTTGCAAAATCATACAAAATCAGATGTAACAAAAACTTACATGAATGGCCGTGCGTGTCTCTAAAATACAAATATCTGATCAACAGAGACTTATTAAAGCCACAAACTTACGACGACAACTGAAAGTAGGTCAAATGGAGGGCAACAAATAGCCAAGGACAGACGTTCCCAGTGCCACCAGATCTAAAGTTATAAAACGAAATTCATCTCTAGTATATCTCTCACATACGCGCGCCCGATGGAAGGTTAAATTCCCTCTTAAGTCTTTCAAAACAACATTATATGGAATAGCAGCTTTTTATCAACGACTAAGACTGCTTTCGAGATATTATATATAATATTTAAAACTCTTGATTTAAATACAAAATAATTTCTAAAGTTTTTTTTTCATTTTGCCTATCTCAAAGTCATTCTAAAAAATTCTCTTATTTCCTTATCTGATACCATTTCTCTGCTTAATTAACTCAGGAGGAACTTTGTAAAAAGTTGAATGGGCTAAAAGCTTATCCCATGCTGCGAGTGAAATGATACAATAGCTGACATTATATATATTTGGTTTAATTTAACGGAAAAATAAAGTACAATCAACGAAAAACTTCTAAACTGAAAAATTTCGGAAAGATTTTAAATTAACTTACTCAGATTCTTGCCTCAAAAAATTGAGAGTCCACCTATGAAATTTTTGAAATATCTCGCATAAAAATAAAGTGTCACAGCTAAGTAAATATGAGTAGGATTGACGAGGCGCCTAGCCCCGGCAATTGTGGGATGGAAGAGGCCTAGCGTTCAATATGTTGCCGTGATCGTCTTCGTATGGAACACTGGGAAATCGGTTTAAATTCTATTAGTGAGCTGGGTGAGGTGGTGTGTGTCAGGACTCTATGCTGACTAGGCCGTTTTTTTTTTGTTTTTTTTTTCCCCTGAGTTCTAATAGTTCAGCAATTACGAGTTTTTAGGGCTATTAAAATATATCAAAATAAAGTTAACTGGGCATCTGATTAGAGTTGTATACAAGTACGTTATGAGGTCTTCTGGTTTTTATATCTGGGTTATATTTAGGAATATTAGCTATTGTGATATTATCTACTGTTTCTAGGTTTTTAAAGAATTTAGTTGTGAGTTCAGCTACGAATTTTTTAAAAGGTGAATAGTCTAAGCATTTATACATGTTTGTATTTGGCATATAATAGTACATATTACAAAATTGACGTATTAATTTATTTTGTTGTATTTCTAGGAATCACAAGTTTGTATAGGGAGTATATCCCCAGACAGGGCATGCATTGGTTAGCACTGGACGCAAATAGGCGGTGTAAATAAGTATTTTATTTTACCGGCTCATTTTAGAGTTCCGAGAGATTAAAGAGAAGAATTTACGTGTCAGGTCTTGAAACTTTTTGATGGTATAATTAAAATGGGGTTACCAAGTGAGTATATTGTCCAATATGACTCCTATGTATTTACATTCCTTAGAACACGGGATAGATTGATTTTTAATTTTAAGTGGGGGGAGGTACTTTTTAAGGGAGTTATTTTTATTAAATAGGATAGATTTTGTTTTACTAGCATTAATTTCTATTTTCCAGGTGACAAACTCTCTTCAAGAGATTTGAGGTGTCTATTGAGAACTATTGTGATGTAGTTGGGATTTTTATTTCTAGCTAATATTGTTGTATCATCCGCGTATAAACAGAACATTGTGTTAAATTGTTTGGGGATATCCTTAATATAAAGAAAAAATAATATTGGTCGCAGCTTAGATCCCTGTGGGACTCCTGTGTGAACTGGTTTAAGTTCAGAGAATACCTGATTAAGCTTAATTTTGAAGGATCTGAAGCTGAGGAAGGAGATTATAATTTTGACTAGGTGTGTGTGTGGGGGGGGGGGGGTATTTTGTAAATAATTAGTTTGTAATTAAGGGCTTCTAGCCAAACTCGGTCAAAAGCTTTCTGAATGTCGAGGAAAACAGCAGCAGTTTTCCGATTATTTGTAAATCCTTCTTCAATAAATTTGACGGCACTTAAGTAGTTGGTGGGTTGTGGAGAAGTGTTTTCTAAAGTCATACTGTTCCAGTGTGAGAATGCTATTTTTGTCTAAGAAAGAATTGAGTCGATTAAGAATGATCTGCTATGCAATTTCGCTGAAGGAGACTGGGTCTCTGGAGTTTTGAAAACTTTTCCCGGCAATATGTCACAGCTAAGTTGCATGTCTTTTGACTTTTATAATGACCTCTAAACGTCTTTGAACCGATTTGACCAATTTTACCCTATTTTTCTTGCAACACTTGTTTTAAATGGGCTTTGTTTATAATTTTGTGTTTTTGAACCACGTTCTCGATTATGGCCCACAATATATAGTAATATTCAATGGCATTGTTGTCAAGGTACTATGCTGGTATGTGTAACTGCTATTTTTAATGAAAAAGACACCATATTTTAACGTTACGTGCACTGTTAAGGGTCGTTGTATTGCTGAAAAATTGAATTTCCATCTAAATCTAAATTTTTAACAATTTCCTTTAGATTGCTGAGAAGTATATCAAAATAAACCATAAGGTTTATAATTACATCTATAAGAATTAAATTTCCTAACCTGGATGAAGCCATGCAACCTCAAATCATAACGGAGTCATCACCATATAGGACGTTTTTTTTTTAATTCAAAACAATATTAAGCTTTCTCCATAAATTACGATGGCTATCCTAGCACAAAATGTTGAGTTTTGTTTCATCACTAAATATGACTTTCTTTCAAAAGTGAATGGTCTTCAATTATGATTTTTTTTTGCAAACTTCAACTGCTTAATCTGAATTTGCAAACTGATGAACGGTTTCTCTCTAATAATCCGACTTTTATATCCAACTTGCTATTGGCATTTCGCTCAATTTCAGCACTTACATTTTTGCCTATGATTTATGAAATTTTTGCTGTAAGTTAGATTAACTATATGGTTGCAACAACCTTAAGAAAAGTGTTAAAAATTTGGCTTTAGATGGAAATTCCATTTTTTAGCAGTACAACGAACCCAAACAAGAATGCACGTAACGTCACAATACGGTGTCTTTTTCATTATAAACAGCAGTTATACACAAAAGCACAGCACTCCGACATCATTGTCATTGATTATTACCATATATTGTGGGCCATAATCGAGAAAGTGATTCAAAAACACAAAATTGCAAACAAAACCCATTTAAAACAAGTGTTGCTAGAAAAATGGGGTAAAATATCTTCAGATACCATCAAAAGTTGGTCAAATCGGTACAAAGACGTTTAGAGATCATTATAAAAGTCAAAAGACATGCAACTTAGCAGTGACACTTTATTTCTATGCGAGATATTCCAAAAATTTCATAGGTGTTTTGAGGCAAGAATCTGAGTAAGTTTATTTAAAATCCTTCTGAAATTTTTCAGTTTAGAAGTTTTTGTTGATTGTACTTTATTTTTATTTTAAACTAGCCGACTTTGACGACCAGCTGGTTCGCCATGAGTAATGCGTTCTAAAATTTTCAATTAAATCACATATTCATTAGCATTCATTGAAGTTTATTTAAAATCCTTCTGTAATTTTTCAATTTAGAAGTTTTTGTTGATTGTACTTTATTTTTATTTTAAACTAGCCGCCTTTGAAGACCATCTGGTTCGCCATGAGTAATGCGTTCTAAAATTTTCAATTAAATCACATTTTCATTAGCCTTGAAGTAATTCCAGGCATTGATTGGCCTGAAATTAATATTTTCTTTAAGATGATGGACGGAAAGTTCTAAAATAACACGTTTTCCTAACAATATTCTTTAATTTTATAAATGTCAGTTTTAATTATTGATTTAGAAGACTGATTGATATAGCAACTTTTATTTAAAATATTAATACAAATATTTTGTAAAATATAGCTCACAGAGCAAAGTATGAAGAGCAAGCTATGCAAGCTACATAAAATGTAATTATTTACTTCATTTAGATCAAATTAAGAGTAGATCAAATAATATATATATGCCTATTAATAATATTTTACAAATTCGCCATTGGACCGGAATTTGAATGCATATCCTGTATAAATGAAGATAATTTATTGAATTAATGACTTAAATATTGCCAACGATCATAGAATCCTATGCCTTGCATTGCAGAAAATATTACGTTTTATATTTATTTTATTTTATCCAGTCACGTGCCGAAAGTTACATTTCTTTAGATTTAATTTGTAGTAATAGTTGATTTTTTTTTAATTTGAACTTCCGTCAAAATGATGGCAACACGGTAATAAAACCTAATTTTTTCCCTTTGACATGCTCTTGCAGATTAAATTTTATTGTTTTATCCGAAATATATTGTTAAAAATATGGTTAAAACATTTCTTTAACAATTCGTTTAAAATAGAAGTTTAAGTTATATGTTAAAACACTGATACTATTAGAAAGCTAGTTTTTTTTAAATCGTAACTTGATGTAAAAGTCATGTTTGTGCGATAATATTTTCGGAGTTATAGCGGGAAAATGTTGAGATTTCGCTTAATTTTTAATTAATTCAAATTCAAATTGAAAAATGCGAAAAAAGGGCTCCAAGGTGTACATTCCCAACCCCTAAAGCATACATGTACCAAATTTGGTAGCTGTAGATCCCACGGTCTGGCCTGTAGAGCGCCAACACACACACATTGAGTTTATTATAAGTATAGATAAAATATATATATTATTTTTTCTTTCAAATCAGCACAAAATTTAAGGAATAGTTAAAAGATTCAGTTATTAGTAGTTAAAGAGTCGGTAACTTTATTCGGAAAAACTTTTTGAGTTTAATGCTCTAAAAATTTATCGGTTATGCTTCCAAAACATTAAAAATGTTTTTTTCGGTGATGTTGCCAAAATATTAAATGTTTTTTTAAAGAAAGCGAAAAAGAGAAAAAAATTGCTGAATAAATTATTTAAATGTTGCAAACGATTATAAAAACCTTGGCTTTGCATTTTTTTTTTTTTTTAAGAAACTATCAAATTTTATAATGGAAAAAAAATTATTGAGTTAATGATACAGATATTGCGAACGATTATAGAAATATGCCATTAAGTCGGGATTTCAATGCATATCCTGTCTAAATTCAATCAGGTTAACCGTAAATCAAGAAGATTTGTTGAATTAATTATTTAGATATTGCAAACAATTATAGAAACCTTTTCTTTGCATTTATTTTTTTTAGAAAATATCACATTTTATATTTCTTTTATTTTATCCAGTCACGTGCTAAAAGTTGCATTTCTTTAGATTTAGTTTACGATGATAGTTTTTTTTTTAATTTGAACTTCCGTCATTGTTTTCTTTTATTTTATCCAGTCACGTGCTAAAAAAAACATGGTTAAAATTTTTCTTTAAAAATTCGTTAAAAATAGAAGATTAAGTTATACATTAAAACACTGATACCATTAGAAAGCTAATTTTTTTAATCTTTAAATAGATGTAAAAATTATGTTTGTGCGAAAATATTTTCGGAAGTTATAGCGGAAAAACGCCGAAATTTCGCTTAAATTTTAATTAATTTGGTAGCTGTAGGTTCAACGGTCTGGCTTATAGAGCACCAACACACACACACACACACATTGATCTTTATTATAAGCATAGATTAAACCACTTTTCACGTGGAAAAATAAAAACAAGTTTGCACTTCTCGGTAATGTGCTACTTATATTGGAAGTCGGATTAATCAAGTAAAAGTAAGGTGTACTCTCAATTTTTTGAGTCACTGTATATATACTTACACAATGAGTGGTCACTTTATTATGAAAACGCTAAAATAATGGATTGAATGCCAAATGAATCAGTCATTATATTATTTTGCTAGCGAATATATGGGCATAGAAACATGCTTTTATTGAGTTTGAATGCAGGACGATTCTAGAAGCGCCGGGACCAGTAACAGCAAAATAGTCGCAATTTTAAAACGTTCGAGAACAGCAGTTATTAAAGTTTATAGGAATTGGACTACCAAGTAGAAAACGAGTCTCAATAGCAAGCTTATAGTCGTCATAGGTTATTGAATGTCCGAGCTGAAAGAAGACCCGCCAGAGCTGTTCAATCCAAAAGAAGAGTAATAATAAGTCAAAAGAGGGAATCTTAATCAATCAGCATCTGCGAAAATATCTGAACGAACTTTAATAATGCATTACATCGTACAGACAATCGAAGCCGACGACCTGTTCAAAAGCTTCAATTCTCTGTCTTAAGCAAGAGAAGACGTCTCCAGCTCGCAAAGGAGCATAAGGATTGGAAGTAGATGACTGGAACATGGTCATGTGATCCGATAAATCGATTTTCAACTACGCCATGCAGATGACAAGGCGCGAAATGAAAAAAACAGCACGAAAGCATTAATTACATTTGCATTGACACAGCACTTCGAGCTGGTAACATCGTGGGTTGGGGGATGTTTTCATATTGTATTAGTCCAATGTTTAAAGTGATAACAACATCTAAATAACCAAGGATATTTAAATGTTATCGCAGATCAGTACATCTTGTAATGTTAATGGTATACCCTGACAGAAATGGATACATCCATGTCAGTGTTTCTTGTCATAAAGCAGGCATTGCCATTAGATGGCTGAAGAACGTGATGAAGTCTTTAACTTGCTTCGTTCAGTCATCGGAGTTTAATCCAATTAAGAATTTGTGGGACGAGATCAAAAGGGACTACAGGCAGCTAGATTCAGTACCATCAAAACTTACTTAATTGCAAAGAGCAGAGTACATCGAATACGGTCTCAATTTCTTCCTACCAACATCTCACATAATTCATGCCAAGAATCCATGTAGTATTAAGGGAAAGAGGGTATATAAAGTAACAGATTTATAACATCGCCTCCCAGCATGGTTGGTCCAATCATTAGAAAGACAGACAATCAGCCTTGTTGGATGCTGATCGGATGCCGAGTCAGTGATCCCAGAGCTTGGCGACCAAATACATATTGCTGGAAAATTCCAGAATTTTAGCGATTCAGCTAATAGGAGCCGAGATATGTCTAATTGTTCCATGACCTTCTCTGCTAACCTCCTGGAACTATAAATGGCAGGTAGTCTCAAGCAGCAGTCCGTCGTATATTGAGCCGTGAAACGAGTCATAATCGTGAAAAGAGTCAACGGCGAATAGTTGAATAAATCCGGCGTGGCTCAAGCATTTTGTGAAGCTCAAGCGATTGCTGAACTGAGCTGTGTGCCGAGTGGAAAGAACATCGCGTCGTGTAATAGTGAGTCGCTAGTTAGATACAGTTAAAGTGAGGAGACAGTGAAGATTTATAGACGTTTGGAGAGATCATAGAGTGAAGCTAAGCAGATTCTCTCTTCCTGTTGAATTCTGTCTGACCGCTTTGTGTGCTGTCGTTGTTATAGCTACCGATTACTACTTGTGGGCTACCGTTTGTTATAACGTGCTGTTGTGTGTTGCTTGTGTTCGTCTTGACTGTATATTTGTCATTTTTGTATCAGTGTCCCTTAATAAAAACTAATGGTCCATACTAAAAGGGGTGAGAGAATTCTACAAAACAAACAATTTTCACCATACAATGTGGGGTCGGAAAGCAGACGTCAGACTGCGAGAAGATACTTGCTTCGCAGAAATGGAGAGTAAAATAAAGACAAAGAATAACAATGCGGAGGCAAACAACCTTTATTTATAACAAATGCTCATATGAGTAACCGGCAGCTGCAATACAGGTTTCACTTCGGCAATGCATTCAATCTCTCACACGTTGGAATATTCCTGACATATAACAAACGTCTGCAGCAGCAGCGTTAATTCGTGCGATGAGACCCTCCGGTGACACGATGGGCGTTTCGTACACTACACTTTTTAGCAACCTCGAGAGAAAGCAATCTAAACATTACAAATGGGGGGATCTAGGAGGCCAAGAGACTGGACCCCTTCTACCAATCCATATGTTCGCAAAGGCAGTACAAGTAGATTCATACATTCCTGGAAAATTGCGCTGGTGATCCGTCGTGCTTGAATCACAGGATGCATTGAACATTTGCTGATCCATGTTGCAGAAAATCAGGTAACACCTGCTAAGGGAAGGTGGGGTACTTCTGTCCGTTTAGGCTGTCTGGTAACAGATACAGTCAAATTAAATGATAGTGGATCATTGCTGTCTTCACATTCACGGAGAATCTTTGCTGACTACCACTCGAACGTGTACCATATGGATTTACTGTAGCCCATACATGAATGCTGTGCATATTAAATACGACATCACACTTAAATGTGGCTTCATCCGTGAACAGGACAATTTCCTTTAGTGCCCTGATGTTTGCTTTCTGACCCTACACTGGGTTGTGAAAGTTTTTTTGACAAGTTCAATAACCCCTCATAGTATGGACCAATAGTTTTGCACAAGCTCACAACAGCTCATGTAGGCCAAGGTCTGCCGTACCCATATCTGCTTTCTTGACCAAGGCGCCTGAGGTGCACGGCATATGACCCGGTTTAGAGGTCAACTTAACGCAGAACCCTCAGAGTTTAGTTCCCAAGAATGCTTGGTCCTCAGTTTATCGACCCACTAAAGGGATGAAAGGCTAAGTCGACCTTAACCATTTCGGAGAGAAAAATAAAATGAAAACATAAGGTACTACGCTGGGAGTGGACGGCAAATTAGTATATGAAATTAAATATTCACAACAATGGGGGAAAATATTAGTATCTCCCTACTAAATAAGAATCAGATGAAAAATTTTACATATAAATAATTCATTCATTATCCAACTATGATAAATTTACTATTCTTATTTTATTATTCCTAATTCTGTAAGAAATTAATCCATTGGACATGATTACCTACAAAGAAAAAAAAATTTCATAGATTTTTTATTTCAGAAATAAAGAAGTACAATGTTAATTTCTTTTTTACTAATACAGAGCCCAATCCTATTTTTTGTACAATATGACATATTAATTCATTTTTACATCATATATATTGAAATAAAAATGAAATAGACGCCACTGTTTCTTATAACATATTTCATACTTTTGTGTTACTTTAAACAGGGAATTAGCTGTTGAAAAAGAAATTAATATTGCATATTTTTAATGAAATATTTTTGTGACAGTTTTTGTATACATTTGTTTATCCTTTAATGAACTGAAAAGTTTATTCTGAGTTGCTTTATTTTGGTAAATACATGAAGTAGTCATTGAACTAGAGGCAGGTAAACAATGGAAATCCATGACAGGACAACCGCAAATACAATTGCCTTAAATTTTTAAAATTACATATGATTTTTGAAAATGGGGGAATTATAATAATGACAATAATTATTTGTATACATAATGTAATCCCAATTTATTATCTTTGAATGTTGAAGTAAAATATCTATATTGTGAAACCACAGCGAAATCGTAGCAATTTCAATGAATTAATTAATAGTTCAACCAATCAATTTCCAAGCTAAATGATATAAAAGTGCAGGTATAAGCCTGAAAAACTCATGAACCTATGACTATACATAATAAAACTAGAAAAAAGTATAACAATATTTAATTTCATTTGCATTGTGATTAATTGCTATTTCTGATAAATTTACAATTCTTTTTGCAGTTTATTTACAAAGAAGTCTTATTAGAATGGTGAGCATTTCAACTATTTGATTTGCTGCAGTGTTTCCAGGTTATATAAAAAATTGCGCTTGCTTTTTTTTAATGTATCTGAATTCCTCAGAATGATTTCGCTTTATTTTCTACCTCTTGTTTACGGCAATTCCGATCTTAATATGTGTTAAGTAGTTCTATTCTTTGTAAGTAAAATCATTATAGAATAAACAAAAAAATCGCATTTTCCAATTATAAGTTTAAAAAAAAGATAATTAAAAATATTTCTCGCTTAAAAAACTAATCATATTTTATAAATCCTTATCAGATTTATTCATGATAAATGAAATACTATATAACACGCACATTAGCAGAGTTCTTAATGAATGAAATAATTTTCTTCTTTCTAGAGGGAACTTCCCAATTCAAAAGGTTAACATCATCCAACAAAACTGAAAAATAATTCAATTAACAGAAAAGAATTCACCTATTAACACAAAAGTATAGATAACATAAAGGCATATAACATCTATAATGACACCAATTTTTTTAGAGATAATTTTACCAATAACGACAGTTCGATACTTTGAAGATCTCATAATACAGCAAAACTTCTGTATTAATAGGAGATACAGACGTTTGGTAATGAATTATAATTATCAACAATATCCGATTGTTCATATTTGAACAAATAAATTTCAGTGAAATGCAAAAATAAATTAATTCTAGAATACTCTTCATTTCGAGTAAATCAGTGCTACATTATAATATTAGGCCAGCAATTACATCTGGCCTAATATAATTCAATGCTATTAAAACAAATTATACTTTTGTTTTCATAACATATAGTACGACTGACTAGACGCTTCAAAAAAGCATAAACCAATCGATTTATTATCATTATTAAATAAAAAGCATTAAAAAAATTGAAAATCGTACAAGAGAACTGGGACTTAGTTACGTAGTCTTTTCTATTGAAAGCAAAAGTATTTTCTCCCATTATGTCAATCAAATAGACACTCTGAGGGGAAAATAAAGAAGCAAGAAGAAAAAAAAGTCCACAGAAAATGTAACTAAATGTAACTAACAATTTTTATTCACAGCAATTCTGATTAGTAATATAACAAACGTAACTATTCTAAATTATTTTGACAAAGAGCACAAATGCTAAATTATGCCTCCGTCGCAATTCGGCCTAAAAAGGATGAATTAAGAAATTATAATATCATAAATTTTGCAAGAAATCATGGTGAAAAAGTAAATTCGTCAAACAATATGTTAATAAACAGTATATAAAAGACAAGTAATGAATCGGTTAGTGATAAGCCATGAACTGAAGCATGATAGATCTATCTGCTTCAAAATTAAAGGTACCTCATATACAATGCCGACGATCCCACACAGCCGAAATTTTAATGTACATTCCTCGCCACATGGCGTGTGCGCAAAAATGCGAATATCCATTGTTTCTGACCGTCAATAAATCACTAATTTTCATTGATTGATTTTGTTAATTCGTTCGACTAATTAAAAAAGACCATGAAATTATCAAAATTTAAGGTTTGAATAAATTTCTCTGACTTTTTCCCTTTCTCCCGATCTTCAAGAATTCTGTGACCACTCCCAGTTCGTTTACTCTCTTAATACAACGTGCAATAAATAGTCTGAAAGAAATAAAAGCATATATGGAGAAAATGTTTTTTAAAAAAAACATCAGCTAATTTAGAAATTTTGTGATCATATTTTTATTCAGCACAACGAATTCATTACTTTTACATCGATACTACAATTTTAAGGAATTTTGTTGCATCGCGATATTAAGCATAGCAGCCTTAAAATGACCCATACACATGTATGAATCTAACTACGAAGGAAATTACCATATTAAAGCATCAACTAAAGTTCATCATTAGAAATATTCAGTTTTTGAAAGTGTAGTAGTATTCTAATAACTACAGTCAAGTAGAATACAAAAATATTATTCAACAATTGAGTAATATCAATAAAAAAAAGTTCCGAAAAGATGAATACAATCTAGATATATATATATTTCAGAACTGTTGTATCTACAGAGAACATCGAATGGTTCACAATTCATTGGAAAACTGATTTTATAAAAACTAACACTGCTTTTAGCAAATTTATCAGAACACAAATTGTAGAAATTAATAACCAATTTATTTTAACTCGCAGCATTTTCTTCTGCCCAAGTGGGTAAAATTATAAAAATCAAAATACATAAAATAGGTGAAATAGTTTCTCAAAAATTAATTCTGAGATTAAAATTTTTATTAAAATTTCTTTTAAGAAAAATAAAAAAAAAAATGCAAATTAACAAACATTAATCTGTACCACATAAGAATACAATGCAAATTATTTTTAATAAAATACTAGCATTTAATTTTAAAAAGAAGAGAAAGGGATAGAAAGAGAAACACCAAAACATATTAAACCAAATGCATTCAACGGACTCAAAATGTCAACCAGAAATAAATAAAAAAATACTGAAGAAAAAATGACTTTTCATTTAAATCCTTTATCATACAAAACTGTTTATCACGCTAAACGGCCAGCTTGCTCTACTTGCTGTTTCAATCTAGCTACAGTCAACCGTCAACCGACCACGGCGGGTTGCTTGGAATAAGTGAGCTAGTCTATAAACAGATGGTACGGCTTGAGGATCGGAGCTTGTCTTCATATTTTTTCTCTCTACTTTCAGATAAAGTTCATTCGACTTTTCCCAATGACTATATTGCCTAATCACTTTCTATGGATAATCTATTTCGGATTTGTATCCCGAGTTCACTCATAATCCCTCTTTCTAGCAGATAAGAAAATGAGATGCGAGGCCTTATGACACTTTAATGAATCATAAAGTTTTCTGTTGATCAAAAATTCTGAATTCCATTAATTTGAAAATAGATAAGTCAGTTATGTGCTACATCATACGAAAAATTTCGCTGCCTAAGATTGCTGAGCGTCGCGTTTCTTACTCGTTTGAGAAGAAAAGAGCATTGAAGAATGAGCATGTTGATAAAAATACAACAGGTGATCAGGAACGGTCTGCAAAAAATATGCAGCCGGTTCGTACCGACCGGAACCAGACGTAAACGAAAAGTTTAACGCAGATCTGTCGGTACTGTAGTGTCATTTAACAAATTAATAATTCATTAATATTCAGGTTCTCACATTTTTCTGGGTCACTATTCTAAAACGTTGCTATTTTTACAAGATTTTTTGAATTTTAATTTTATATTAAGTAACCCTATTAAATTATTTTAAAGGAATTTTTTACAGTTCAAATTGTCTTTTCAATTTCATTAATGCTTAATATGAGCTGACACTTTATTCTTAGATTATTAAACACAAAGCGATATTTATCTGATGACACCAGAATACTGTAAAATATACAATATCTAGTGATTCTCAATTTTAACTAGCCAATATATATACTATCTAGAAATTTTATTTCAACTTTTATTCCTTATTGTCATTCAAAATTTCTTTTATGCATTTGGAAAAATGTAATAGTAACTTAAAGAATTACTTTTAAAAAAACGAAACTGAAATCAATATAACACTACGAACACAAATTTACAAATAACAGAAAAAGTAGTATTTATGCTACAATTAATTAGTGATTGTCAACACAATCGAATGCCATAGCAACCGTAGGTAATCTGCTAAATGATCAAAGTGTAGCATGTATATAAGTGCGTTCAACTACATGTTCAACTGCTCCTTAATAAGCAGTAGATCAGCAGTGACAAATTCCTAATATGAGTCTTCATAGTGTGTGTGTATTAAAAGAGCTCTTTTTTTAATTTAAGCATGAAGGATTTTCTTACACTTAGATTCATAATAGGGGATAGTAGAGAATTTACTGTAGTTAATGATGATTTCTTCAGTTGGAGAGATTCTAGATGGAATACTAATAGTAACAGAAATAGACATCATAACCAACACAAAACGAAACCTGCAGTTATGCAAAGAATCAGATAGGGTTTGCTGAGTTTATAACACATTTTTTACAAGAAAATAATACATAATTTATAAAAAATGAAGATTTGAAATAGAAAAAGGAAGAAAGTGATATTTAAAATTATTTCTACAGCGTAAGAGCTCTACAAACATTGCTACATTGGCAACAAAAGGACACTTTTTCAGTCTATTATTAAATATTTTCAAAAACGTGAGTGAACATTATAATATAGCATTAAAAGAAACTAACGGCCTGGATAGCATAATTTTCAAAGGTGTGCTGCAAATTACGTTCAGTATGATTCTAAAACACGAATTCGTTAAATCTCAACATACAGTAATTTTGGAGAATCACTAATACATTTAAAAACACTTTGAAAAAAATTAAGGATACAAAGAATCTTTTTAAACAAAAACAAGAATTTCTAGTCATTTGAATCTTATAATCGAAATTTCAGACACCAAAAGAAATCAATTAATGCACATATAGTTGTAATAAAAAACATGTTTTCATATGATAAACATCGTATGGGCAATATGAATTTTATGTATTAGATTTAATTCGAAATTAGAAGAATTTTCATCATAACTGAAAATCGTATTTCATGGAAAATAGGTCCTAAAGGATTTCTCATAACAGAAAATTTTCTGGCTTTCATTATGAAATAACATGCAGAGTTATTTTGGAAATGAAACATGACTCAAAGAAATGATGAAAATTAAAATAACACTTGCGCCTCACATTTAAAAAAGCCAAAGATTTTATAATATGATTAAATATTTTTTCTCAACATAATAAAATTTCCCAATAAATATTTAAACATACAATAATTAATTTATTTTAAGATGACTTTTTTTTCAGAATCTGAAATATAGGTTATTTAAAAATATTTCATCAAATTACAATGGATAAAAATAATCAATAATATACTTTTTTTCCATTTCATTTTTTCATTTTCAACTCATTTTTAAAAACTAAGGTTCACTATCAGTTTTTTTGATAACTTGTGAAACATATTGATAAAGGTAGATCTTTAACAAAATAAAATAATAGAGTATGTGTTGAAAGGCTTAAATATTCTGGTGCCACACTAAATACTTAAGAGATATAATACACTTTAAAGATGTTAACACCTATTAGCCAAGTAGATTTATTGAGTGCTATACTAAGTAATTAATTGAGAACACAATTTCTTTTTAATGGAGTAAAAAAAATATTAATGCAAATTTTATATATATTAGTTAATTTCGTATTTAGTTTCCAGCCAGCAAAAAATAAAGAATTAAAATGCAGCAGTAAATAAGAGCAAATGCAGAATTCATTGCTGAACTAACATATTAAGAAGATTATATATTATTCTCTCAAGAGAATTGTAGTATTTTGACATTTTCATACAGACTTTTATAAAGTAAACTTGTATCATAACCGACAGTTTGGAATGCTCAGGTGTCCATTTCTTTTTTAATGCCAATTAGAATGTTGTCATAAAATATAAAAAATAAGAACTTATTAATATCATATGCTAAATTGTTCTCACACAGATTTCTTCCTATACGAAGGTAACATTTACGCAGCAAAATTACTGCATCTGACGATTTCATGCCTTTTTAAATATCAACCTATGTGCAATTGGAGAAATCATAAACTTATTTAAAAATGCCATATATTTACCCTATAAAGATACCTTTTGAAACAATTTTCTTTAAATTTTTTTATATTACAAAAATTGTATTTTCGTTATTTTGTTAAAATCCCTCATACTGAGAATTAAGACTGGGATGTAATATAAGCAGAGTACTCAACAAAGATGAATTTTTGAAAAAGCAATTTCTACTCCCTAATGTGCAATGATAATTCATCACTTCAGAAGTAAATCGTGTTTTAAAACCATTAGACAAGAAAATGAAATTAAATGCAGTTTCTGAAAAACAGTTTTACTTTTAAATAGTCAAACCTTTTTTAACATAAATTAGCTGAATTGCATATTATAAAATAACTGATAAATCCTTTTTTAGTGAGGAACTTTAAACAAAGAGCTGGAATCAAAAACCAAGACCAAATGACAGTAAAACAGAAGAAAAAAAAAAGAAAAACAAAACAAGAAAGCAAAAACGAATGCTTCAAAACAGAGAGCAGAAGCATTGCACTATCGGCTGTTAGCTACATCTGGTCTGTGATAAGAGTATCCCAGCCATCATCAAATGCAATAAAAGAAATCTCTGTTTTCAACTTCAGCTACTGCATAGTTATTGAGTAGTGAGCAAATATTCATGCATTCTGGGTACATTTACTTATTGCTCCTTCTGTCATCTTTCCTGTTTTCTATTTTCATTGCTTTTCATACTCTCAAAGGAGAAAACATACAACATCAAAAAAATAAAAAATAAAGCTTTTTAGTTAATATGTTCAGGTAGAATAATTTAGCAATCATAATAGGTTATAAATTTGTAGCAAAAAAAAATAAAAAATGTCTTTAAAGAAGCGAATTGGAGAACACGTGCACAATCAAGAAAAAAAGTAACAACTAAGTTATGATACGACCCAACAATATTGAATTTCGGAAAGCTTTATTAAAACTGGCATTATAAAATGCGAAACTGTGCAGCATATAAATTTACTTTTTTAAGTTCAAACTGCCAGATTTTCACACATAATGGGTAGAAATTGAACAACTTATAAAAGTAAAATGAAAGAAATGTAATGTCTTATTTTAACAACAACTCTTCGAATCAACAATTTCAAATTAATAAACAAAATTATTTAACAGTTCTCAGATTTATTAGAAAATATATGAAGCAGAATATTGCTTCATACAGAAATTAATCATAACATCAAAATATTCTTACGTTATTTAATTCCCTTAAAGTACCAGTAGTTTGTATCAACACTCGAACTGGAAAATGAAGTTTCTGAGAACCTAAAAAATATAAGTAAAGAATCCTAAAATTACAACAAAAAATGAGTAAAACAAATAAGTAGATGTTAAAAATGCTATAAAGTCAGATTTCTATATTTTAAAAATAAGAACGATACAAAAGATACTTGAGATTTTCAAATAAGCTTATAGAGCATATGTTATACACTTTTAAAACAAAATTCAAATAAAGAATATCTCCATTCACATAAAAACCTTTGTTATATAACCTTACAATCACCTAAGACTTTTATTCTTACGGAACATGCATAAACACACAAAAAAAAATTCTTTTTATTTTTATTGGAATTTGAAATAATCGATATAGAATCATACAACTACTGCAACAGTCAAGCATACATTATCAATATTTTAATAATGCAATGAAACTAAATTAACATAAAACATCTTAAATAACAAAGATCTCATTAAAAAAATATGGTGCATTGTGGTTCATTACTGCAATTAATTCTGAAAAAAAAGAAGAAAACGGCAAGAGTTAATGTTATCGAAACAAAAATAGAATGAATGCCAAAACTGCAGCTCTTAAATAATCATAATGAATATTAAACTAGTCTTTATAATATATTTTGATAACAAATTAGAAATTCAGTTTTTAGGCTAAATGAGAAAACAAAAGGCAGAACTATAAGAGTATTAAAATGTGAAAAAAAGAGTATAATAAATTATAGATCTATTTTCTAAAATTAGAAAAAAAAGTAACGTTATTTTTAAAAGAAAAGAAAATGCAAAAAATGATTAAAAGTATTCACTTCTGCATAATACTAACCACAATATAAATCAGTTTGAAGGATTCAAAACATAGCTAAGTTGAAGATATTTCCATATATTAAAAGACATAAAAAGAAAGGTTTTATATTCTTCAAAATATTTCATAAAAGAAAGTAATAAATTTTCATATGCAATATTAAAAAACTTGTCAACTTTTTGCTAAGTTGAAAAGTATGCTATATATATATATATATATCCATTGGCAACATTCAAAACAGACAGCGGAAATCTTACCTCCTTTTTCTGGCACTTTTTTTACAAAGTTAAAACACTATCCAAGCTAATATTTTGATTCAAACTATTTCATATAACCACATTCAATGCTTCAGCATATGTTAAAAACTAAAGAATTTCTTTTTAATGATGAACGCCTCATTAGGGGTTCATTATATCTTTATATATGAACCCCAATCATATCTCTTCATATGATAAGCTATAGATTTTCAAATGTTGTAACTATCATTTCCCATGTGAATAACCTGATTTCTTGGGACTGATATTTTAAAATCTAACTGACCTTCTACTTTATCAAAACATTTTTTGCAAATTATTGAATTATACGTAAGTTTCAATGAATTCATTCCATTTCATTCATGCTTTGAAAGGAAAAAATAAAAATCACATTATATAAATGTTATATATGTAGGTGGTAATCAAAACAATGGAAACACTATATATATCTTTATAAATAAGGGGTAGGATCACCTTTGATATATAAAACAACTTATATTCACATGGAAAGTGAATCATACAAGTGCCGAATAGAGTTTAAAGGAATACCGTAATATTCTTCATAAAAATGTGGAAGTTCCAGGGAAGAGGCTTGCGGAGAATATCGACTCCATATTGAGAGTTTTAAAATAAACCATAACGCTTCAAATACATTGAAGTCAGGGAGACAGGGTGGGCAAAGGTAGATGCTTCATACCATCCACGTGTTCATCAGCCCACAAGTGGTCATGTCCCACTGATTGAATAGGATCATAACTATCCAAAAATTCTATATTCTTCCCAGTGATGCTTCATTTCAGGATTACGACTGAGTCAGCAGAAAGCCATGATAAAGCTTTCCAAACCAAGACAGATTTCGAAGGGGAAAATCACAACCATTATTTTATGTAGGCATTCTCTAAACATGTACTCATCCTATTGAGGGGGAAAAGTGTGAAAGTTAATTCGTCAGCCTATATAACTGTCCTCCATTTATCTGTTGACCAGGTTTTGTGATTATGGAATTTTGTGAATATACTTTTTATATTTAAAAAACTAGTAGCTAGGATTATATTTTAATTCTTGGGCAGTGAATTCTTAAATGTCACATTTATTCGTCAGTTTCATTATTTTAATAACTACCTGGATGTTATTATTTTCTAAATAAAATATGCTGAAAAAAGAACACACATTTCATTAAGGTTCATTGAACTCTGATATTAATTGAATAAATACAATGTAATGAAAAAATTGTGAGTAGCTCTCATACTGGGCAGTAAACAATCGCTTATTCGGCTTGTGATAAATTTAAGTTCCCAGTTTGTTTGTTTTTTCAATTTTGATGAGAAAAGCAAATATACAATTGCATGCAGCTTATGTATGATCATTATATCTAACTGTTAAAAAATATTCTGCATCTCAGAAATAATGCCTGCAATTACAATTTAAATATATTTATATGGTAATAATGTTCCATATAACACTTTTTTCTATTTAACGTACACACTGAACTGTAAGGGAGTCCAGTGCATTTTAGAAAATTTCCTCAACCACAAAAATTGTTGGACTACAGTAGAAACAACTTTTATAAAATTATACTTATTCAGCTGAGTTTTGTAATAAATGCATAAATATTAGCATTTTATGCAATTTTGAATTTTATGAGATATCAATATCAAATAAATGTTTCTTTAGAAATAAGAAGTCTTAAAAGTTAAATAGAGAAACAGAGATGGTCATGAAATCCAGACTTTATGCAATATCAGAATTGTATTATTATAATAAATGTCTAGAAATGAAAATACCCACAACAATGAATAGTAGAATAATACAAAACAAATAACATGAATAATAATATTAAATCATTGAAACAGTACTACTTAGTTTCCATACTAAACCCAAACTCTAAATTCAACCTTATGAATTGAATGTATGTTAAATATATGGTTATATTTAATTTCTTATGTCAGAAAATCATGGCTATTAAATAGCAGACAAGATTAAACTAAACAAATTAAACCTGTCAAAAGAATCAAAAAAGCTTTGATGTACGGTCTAAAATTAATTATGTAACTTAATTCTACATCATACAATCTAAATTTATATTCTAAATAGAATACTATGATACATTAAATTCTATCAGAACTGATTAAATGTTAAATATATGTAGTGTTTCATGTAATGAATTAAGCAGTTTAATAATCCTTCATTGTTACTTCTCACTTTTTTAGATCTTACACGGAAGTCCCAATTTAGTCAGAATGTAAAGGCTTTTACTTATTTATCTTTTTGCTTTTGCAAACAAGCAATTATGAAATTACTTTCAAATGAATATTTCAACTACTGTAAAAAATATAGCAAAAATACTATAATTAATTAAATTGAATAACACAATTTATTAAACTAAATGAATGTCACAAGTTTTGATCAGGAAAAAATGTATAGAAAATATAATATAATGGAACATTTTAATTTATAACAATGCATACAGAAACATAAAAACAATGTAAGTATACAAAACAAAAAGTATATAAACTGCATTTTTATGATATGCAGCACTTAATAACATTTTTTAAAAGGACACAGTCATTCAATCACTAAGAGTTTTCTATTTACCAGAAAGGAAGGCTCGAGATACCAAAGGTATTCTAATAATTTTTTTTTCTGTAACTATCCCACGTTGCCTTGACTGCAAAATTTCATCAATTGTTTTCATTTCATCTTTTGAAACATTCACCAGCAGACTATTCTCACTTTTTTCAGCCATGTTCTGCAAAAGAAATTACATCTAAATCAGAATTTCAAAACACATGAAATAAAACAAAAAAATATCAAACATTTAAAATTCCATGTTTCATAACAGTTCAATCTTTTAATAAATTTTGTCACTAATTTTCATATTAAAAATCATAGTTTCAAGCAGACATTTTGACTGTCTGAAAACTAAAATTATTAGAGTCGGTAATTTAGCAAAACTGTTTCAACATCACTTTTACTACTTATTAAAATCTAAAACTTCGTCAGAAATACGATAGTTTATTGCAATTAAGATACGACTGACCATCTTCAAAATGCTATCAGTTTTTAAAAAGTCAGTTTTTAACTGACTTTTTTAACTGACCTACTGATTTTAGTTTGTGTTTTCTACTAAGAAATAGTTTTCATACCAATTTGGGGGGGGGGGGTGTAGTGCGAAATAGATGCAAAAATTAAGCACTTTTAAGCACCTTAGAGAAAAAAATTATGAATGAATACATTAACTCCAGTATTTTCAACTCATATATTTTTTTTATTATTTTAGCCTCATACTAAACTATAGTTTTTATAGAATTTTTTTTAAAAAACTTTTTTTTTAATTTTAATTTTTGATTTAAAAACAACTTAGTTGTTTTTAAACAACAAACAACAAATTTTAATAGATGTTTAGATGTTGAATCCAGCCTCATTTTTTATTTAAATTGGCAACATTATCTTCAGCAATAATTAATACAATAAAACTTTGAACTAAAAGCAAACTGAGTAGAATAAATATATTTAACACAAACATTAGATATTCAAATAAATGGTAAATTCAGGAAAAATAGTTAAACAAAATTATTTTCACATAGCATGGGACCGATAACATTTCTGTTACTTATACAAAAAAAAGAAAAAAAACTATAATCAATAACACATTAGTTCAGAAAACTTAATTTATTAACTAGATAATGCTGACAAATTTTTTAGAGGAATAATTTTAAATTTAAGTTTAATTTTTTTAAAATCTGAAAAAATATAATTAAATAACTTCTAAGTATTAATAATATTCATTTTTTTGTGTGTGAACAACTTTAAAAAACTTACCACATAAAAAGCAATTGATTTTTTCCCTCACCTAATTTTTTAAATACTTAACTCAAATTTTAACATTAACACGAAAAAACTCTGATAGTATTATTTTGTATTGATAAATTAACAAACACATATAGCTTTTATTTTAACGCGTATTTTCCTTTAAAAAAACAGATTATATAAGACACTTTCTAATATAAATATTTATATGAATAGAGATAATAAACGTAGGGGGAAGAACACTATTAGAAAAATTATTTAGGTAGGTAAGCAGAGAAACATTATTATTACAGCTATTTTTACATTTTTTAAATAAAAAATTCTCATTGACAATTTGAAATTCTACAACTTGAATTTTTTTTTTCTAACCTCCTTTGAATGTTGCTGCACTTTGCAACAAGTGAAAAATCCATAGAGCTGGGATACTGATTTATATATCAGCTCTATGGAAAAATCCCCCCCCCCTTTTTCTTTTTCCCAATAGCTTTTCTGGACAGTTCTTTAATTTGTACGGAGTATGGTGCATGTGGGTTGCTGAATATATTCAAGGAAAATTCAGTAACTTCAATTTTCTACGGAAAACAACTTACAACTGCTGTACGCGATACTTTCCGCTTTGTTTTCACTAACAGATCGTTGCATCAAGTTTTTTCATCGGAATTGAATTTCAAACAAATGTACTAACTATGAATTTACTTCTTTAATTCTAAAAAATGGGTTTACAAAGGAGAGGTATAAGAATTTGTGAGTGGCTAGTATTATTCTGAAGCTTTAAAAGAGGACGAAATCCGTCAAAATATTTTAGGAGAAGGTCAGATTTGAAAGTTGTTAATGGAATAAACCTTCCATTACTATCACAGTTAATTGTAAACATTCCAAGGCCATCAAAGTAAATGAGAATTAACAAGCGGCAACCAAATTCGCAGAAGAGTGTCAGAAAATATTGTATAAACACCTTTAAGAAGATGTAAAAATAAATTGTGTACCATAATATTCCTTAAGTTATGTGGGAAGTACGTAAGAATTTTCATTCTTAAATTGAATTTCTAGTTAAAATTTTTAAAAATCCATCTTAAGTGAGCCCCTAACATCCAAAACGCAACTGCCCACTAAATTTCACGTCCCTTATTTCAGTGAGCTCTGTATTAGTCAATTTGTATACATCGAGAATGAAAAATTTCGTTGCGAAACCAAAAAAAATCGTGTAAAAGTCACAAAAACACAGGAAAAAAAACTTTAAAAAATGATATAATCTGAATCATTAAGTTTCCTCAAAACTTTTTTCATATTTTTTTTTTTTAATTTTAAATAACAGACATGGCATAATTTGTTTTAAATATAGACTACATTTGACAAAATTAGTTCAACAAATGATAATTTTCAAAGGAATGGGGGCATTTAAAAAAGTACACCACTAAAGAAATTATTGAAAATTTACATCTCCAAATTAAAACTTTATCTCTACAGTTTTCCTTTCACAAGTTTTATAATGAATTTCACGCAACTCATACCTAGGCTTCATAACTGAACCCTTTTTTCGGCGTAGCGTATCCTAAGAAAAGATCTTGCGCCACAAAATATCCACATCCATCCATCGTAATCTTGGCTGCATATAAATTGCGCTATATGAGGATATTTGTAACGATCACGCCAATTGTATTGTCCAAACAGATAATTTTTATTTTTCAAAAAATAAATAAATAACCATATATTAAGAAAACTAGAAAAAACTTTCGGTAAAAATATTTCCTTTGAAAAAACTTTTGAGAAACTTTATTCAAAACGGTAATTTTGTCTTGAATCTCCAGCGATATTACTCAAATGGAAGTATTGAAAAACAACTCGGTTAAAGAAATTGAAGCATCCATTCCCAATTCATTATTTCAAAACAACATTTGATAATATACTAAACATGAAATTAATTATAAGTTCTATACACCACAACCTGTACAGGCGGGAAATTTAAAGAGAGCAGACACTGACTGACCAACCAGATGTGATTAATATGGGACAGTCACGTGGCAAAGGAAAAACATGCCCTGACCATGGACAACGTTAATAGGGAGAAAAGGGGAAAATGTGACTTTCTTTCAATTCCAGTTTTAAATATGGAAGTATGAAATAATTATATGATAAGCCTCTAGTACTTTAAAAGGGTTTTCTTATTTCGGTTGCTCAAGGTAACCGGTGTCTTCGAATTTTCCATTTGGAGGCAAAAAAAAATTTCTTTTGATCAAATCGTTTAAAACATTATTTTTAATAATCACCTTCAAATGTAATGAAGTACGTCTCCCAAAATAAAAGATTTAGCGCTCCGTCATCTCACATACAATACAACTGAGTATTACGTCCTGGTTTTGCTTTGACAAAAGCTGAAAACGATTATAATAAAATCGAACCAGAAATGCTAATTTCTATTTTATGTTCTGTAGCAGAAAGTAAAATCATGGACGATGCAAATTTTTCATTTTCCCTGTGCGCAGAAGTTTGCGTCCTCTCCTCAAATAGCTACAAAATATTTTTCAATTCCATTTAAACAATCTCGGAAATCAAGAGTTGTGCAAAATGATGCCATAGTTTCCACTTTATAAATCATATGGTTTTCACAACAATAAATACATTTCTAATAAATCATCAATTATTAATAGTAGAAAAAATTAAATTTGGCTTTGGATTGAGCTTCTGATTATATTCGTATTTGCGCGGACAAGAATACTTCTGATCCACCTTGCTAGGTTAAAATAGCTGGGGTAGATTTATTTTTAAAACAACCTTTCTTCTAAACTGTTCAAATAATGATGCTCATTCGTGTAGCCTTGATAAGCACTTTTGTTCCGAAACGAAGGTTCTTTTTGCATTCAAATTTTTTGGATTGGCTAATAGTAATGGAGCTTTCCCTATATTCGACTTCCTACCTTAAAAAAAATTTCACTAATTTCAGAATACAAATAATTTGTCTATTTCATTAGATAATTATGGATTAAAATTAAATTAAATTTGTACAATTAATCGGGTAGTTTTGCAATTTTTGTAGAATAAATTACTATATTAGACTATAGAAAAGCGTAACAATAGCGAGGTAAGTGTTCATATACATGAATGTTTCGATTTCACTTAACGGACCTTCATCGCAACTTCAAAACTCTTCCAAAAATCTAAAAATTGGCAACAATCCCCATAAAAAGTCTGTACGTTTAACTTCGAGTATTTAAAATGTTTGCTTCCGTTTCTAAAAAAAAAAAACTAATGTTGAGATTCTATCAGAATTTCATTTTGTACTCTGCTTGTACAAACATGCAGACTTATCTATTAGCTGTCTTTGACATCGGTTTCAATCGCCCAAGAGCTCTTTTACAGTACGCTTCGGTTGTGCCACAGATTAAGATTTAGGATTTTCATCCACAGCGTTGAACATGGATAGTGAAAGACGACTGAAGACGAAACTTAGGTTTTATTTGAAAATGTGCACAGAAAACGCACTTGGTATAAGGACAATATACCTTCAACTGTCGCAAAGCCGGGACTACACCCAAAAAAAGTTCTTTTGTCCATTTAATGGGATTTGAATGGCTTAATTTTCTACAAGCTCTTTCCTCAAGTTGAAACAATAAATTCTATGAAACACTATGAAACGAATAAATAAAAAAGCTGCCGTAGCAAAAAACAGGGCCAGAATTAACAAACCGAAGAGGCATGGTTTTTTTTTTTTTTTTTTTTTTCCCCATCATGACAAAGCGAGACCACGTATTTCGTTATCGTAAGAGAGAAGCTCTTACAGCTTGAATGGGATGTCTTTGCCACATCCTGCATACTCACCAGATCTCACTCGATCTGATTATTACTTTTTTCTGTCCTTAAAAAATTCCTTTAAAGACAAGCACTTTAAATCCATCAGTGCGATTATATCTTGCCCAAAACACAAAAATTTTGGAAAGAAGATATGAGGCTTCCTGAGAGATGGGAGAAGGTAATAGAGAAAAAAGATTCTTATATAGCGAAATAAATATCATAAACAGTAAACATTGTGTATTCCTTTAATATTAGAAATAGATAAGAAACTTGTAGGACGCCTTAATACGAAGTGGTTTCAACACACACACACAAAAGCAAGTTTGACTTCGTTTTCATTTTAATTCTATTCACAATTCTATATACAAAAATGTCATTTTTTGCACACAAAAAAATAATAATAATTTTATTTTAAGCATTACAGAGAAGTTAGCTTTGTTGACTTCAGTGGTGCTCGTGACATCCAAAGGCGGCGCTGGTAAGAGGACAATCGTTGAATTGTTCTCCTATCGGTAGCCGCATGCCCTATCCCCCCCTCTTCCCTATGGGCATTAACGAATGCGAACATTTAGAAAATAACTTAAAATGTAATGTTATATAGAATGTAATGTAAACAATCGAAACATCCAAGTAATGAGAAATGATTACATTCAGCAAATGTAAGTCAGCAGAATTATTACATTAGGCAAAATAGATTTCAAAGTGATAAGTCAAAAACATATCGAATTTTACCGATAATTTTTAGTCGTTCAATTAAGATATCAGTGCAATTAATCATCTGATTCAAACGTCGTTTATTTCGCTTATAATTTGTCTTATATTTGGCAGAATTTATACATGACAGGTGAATAAGATGACGCACTTTTGCCAACTGTTCTTTGTATTTGTGCTAAACTATCAACTTGATTTACGAAAATTAATTTTATCCGTTTTTTCATCCATTATATCGACCATCCATCGGCGGAATTATTAGGAAAATTCAAGCATTTATTTAATACCATAGTGTTGTTTTCCCACATTTAGAAAACACTAAATAGTTTGGGGGAAAAATTGCCATCTTATGTTACTTCCTTCCAACTTCCTTCCTTACATGTTACTTCCTCCACAACGAATTTGGAAATATTTTTAATCTATTATGTTTAATTTATTATTTTAATTCTCAGACAAAAATCCGATTAAAGGTTAAAAGTAAATTCAATAGAAGTTGCCAACTATAGGAAACAGTATTTTATAATATGCATGCTAAGAAGAGTTACTTTGCTGCGGCTGTGTAAATTCACTATAAATTAAAGGAGTCAATAAATTGGGTAATTACAAATTAGGTTTAACAATTTTATTTACAAATTAGGTTTTAGGTTTAGTAAAATATCTGTTTTTTTGAAGTTAATTTATTAGGCTAAAATTATTTCACAAATGAAACAATTACTGACACTAACTGATGCCAAAAAATATATATGTGATACAGTAGCTTTTTAGCTACAATGAAAGAGCTTATTCAAGTAAGCGCTAAACTTTTTAAATAAATTAATACCTAATTTTTTTTAGATTCAATGTCCAGTACTATAACTATACAATGGAGGAATACAATTTATTTTTCTTTTAAAATTTTTTTCTTCAAATGCTTTTTACAATTTAAAAAAAAAAAACTGTAATTCGAAAAACATATAAATTTTCAATAGACTTTGGATAAAAAAAAGTTTGAAAAATAAAAAATAAAATATTTGTTCATAAAATATTCACATAGAGAGCATATTAATATATATTTGTAAAATATCTGTTTTTTGAAGTTAATTTATTAGGCTTACAGTTTTTTTTTTTTTAAATTGTATTAAGCATTTGATTAAAA
>JAPMOQ010023642.1:15020388-15038142 GCA_026543055.1 Argiope trifasciata | reverse complement strand
TATATATATATATATATATATATATATATATATAAATTGCATATTACTTTTTTAAAAGGAAGTAATAAATTTCATAAAGTTTGATTACAACAATACAAATGCATCAGCGAAAGCTTTCAACAGCAGAAAAAATTCCCAACAATATTAAATTAATAACAATTTAAAATTTAAAAAAAATCAGAAAAATAAATATTTCATAAATACATTCAAAGTAAAAGGATTTGAAATATTATTGTTTTATTTGTGAAGTCGTATGAAATAAAATGTCTTCATTTGAAAGAAATAAATAAAATTAATATTAAAAAATTGACAGAAGAAAAAATTTTGAGAAGGGTTTTGGTAAAAACAATTTACTGCCATACAGGCTGGTTTAAAATTTACTAACAAGATCTATCTTCCAACAATATTTTAAATGCAGGTTTCTAATACACTGCAAAACATTCTAAACTAAAATATTTTCTAAACATTCTAAAAATTTTTAGGCAAAATCAAGAAAATCAGTTAACTTAAATAGTATGGAAGGTGTAAAATTTATTATGAATTCAAGGAATAAAGATTCATGAAAAACATAGATCTTGAAAATGAACAAATATGAAATATTACATTTCTGATAATGATATGAAACAGATGGTTTTAATTTTAATATACATATATATGTAAACATAATTTTTTTAAGCAGAGGCCGCAGAGAAAGAGAGAGAGACTTCCGAATTTTAAACTTCACTTTTACTCCATCCTGGGAGGCATAATTCATGTACAAGAAGCTTTAACAAAACATGTCCATTCACAATAATAGAAGAGCAGAAGAGTGTAAAAGAGAGAAAAAATATTTTCCACGAGTTAATCATACTATGAGATTTTGATAGGAATTTCTTTATAGGCATCGATTTAGAAAAAGGGTATTATAGGGATCTTTTTTTTAAAAAAATATGTCAAATTGACAAATTTTTATCCCTTCAATCATGAGAACTTGATGTCAGCAATTAATCAGAGCTTCTGTTGCATTAAATAAAAATGGCGGATCATGAAAAATCATAGATCATGAAGAAGAGAGCATTTTAGAATGAAAATGGGCTAAATTAAGATAAAAATTAGGAAATTAATTCGGATTTAATTTGAAATTAAGAGCTATCAATATATATAACACAAGTGTTATTTTTCACTACTATATTACAAACGAATGAACAAAGGAATTTACTTTCTTGATAATAATAGAAATGATTCAAACAATCACAACATTTCATTTTCTGTTTAGTCTCAATTATCGTAATTCATTGCTTATTTATAGCTGAGTACACTTTTATTTCATTCAAATCAAATTATCAAATACATTCAAAAGAAAGTCAAATAAAAAAATCGTTCTTACTATAAAGAAAATTTTATATTGGGATCGGGAAAATTAAATTTCATGAAGTAAAAATTTATCGTGATTTTTTTAGTACTTTTTGTACAGTATTTTCATTAAGATCTGGATGTTTACTATTTATGGATCATGCATATATTTGATATAAACATATCGACTCTAAAATATCAACAACTAATGTTACTTTTATTCAAATTTATCAGAACTATATATTTTCAAGTTAACAACTACTTACTCATTAAAAAAAATTTCTTTCTTTCTTTCTTTTTTTTTTTTTTTTTTTTAGATATCAGGTACTAATAAACTTTTCTCTTGCACAGTAAAATTCAGCAGTATTATTGAAATTGACATGTATAATTATTTGGTTTGTTTAAATAGATATTGGTTTTGGTAAAAATCCTCCCATTTTCATACACTGTTTTAGTTGGTTTTAAATTATACATTTTACAGTACGATTTTTTATTTGAATATTCTGATTTAAAGAAGGATATAAATTACTTTAATTTAATACATTAATACCAATTTCAATAATACAGAAATTAAATAATCACATAAAAATTTAATTCCATTAGGAAACTTGCTATTAATATAGAAAACAAAATGGTGCGAAAATGTACAACATACCTGCTTAATAAATCAAGTCAGAGAAACAATTCCAAAAAAAGCCTAGTTTATATCATACAAGCATTTCTATGGGATTGTCACTAGACATTAGTGCAATTAATTCACTAATAAAGGAAATTTGATTTCTTGTAAATAGAATAGATGAATGAAAAAAATTGCAAGCGAATTAAAAACTAATAATAATAATATAAGGCGCCAAATGACAGATGATAATCATGTGACATATTTGGACCAATGACGATTCATTACCGGAATGAAACTGCAGAAAAAGCTGGAAAGCAACGCCACTTGATGCTAGATCGTAAAACTAACGTTTGTGCATACCAATGATCATTGGTTGAACGATCTTTTATTTAATAATCAATTAGAAGATTACGGCCCTTTATGTGATCGACTTACGTAATTTCATAGCGCAAATGAATTAAAATTCAATATAGTACATATAAAATTCCTTTAATTGGTCGTTCAAGAAATTGATCAAACAACATATTAATGAGAACTATGGTCGAATGTGTAACATAAAATAAAGAGGCTCCACTGAAAGTGTTTTTAAAACAGCTTCTCCAAAGTTCGATGTATCTCGAGCGTACCAAATTCATTCTGATGTATTCTTATTTTCCGTTGATCGCACCAATCTACGTATTATTATTTTATAAGTAAAAGGCTAAGCATATACTTACTAGATCCTAATAAATTCTTCACCATTTAAAACAATAAAAAAATGAAATTGAGACATTGTCTCGAATTCCTACAATGACACAGTACATATTTCAAATTGCCCCTTTTGGATAATAATTCCAGGATTTCAATGCACACTGTTCAAAAAGAAGGGAGCGGAAAAAAGTATCATTAAGAGTTAGTTATCTCAATATGTATTTGAATTCCTGGATTCCTTAACCCAATTTTTCCCTTCTGTTGGTTGTCTTTCATATTTCAGGTAAACTAACTTTTAAGACCACACTTACGAATTATTATATTCCATGTAGGAAAACAAAAGACAAATTGTTCTCCGCACTTCTCGAGAAAATTAAGTACCTTTTATGGACCTTTTCCCATAATAAAACACTTTTAAGGTGCTTAAAATTGTTTTTCAAATTTAAGCACTTTTCATGATGCTATGCACCCTGTGTATATGTGATTAAAAAGTAAGCCAGTTTTAATATTTCGATAAAAATAATATAAATGTTTAGATTAACTTTGAAAATGGTAATATTGAGAGTCAAACCTTGCAATTTTGAACTAAAATCAGATGACGGTAATAACATCTGAAGTGGAATATTCTCCAAACTTCTATTAACATTCACAGGCAGACGACTAAAAGTTCACAATGCAGCTCTCTTAAAAAAACTTCCAAACAAAACGATGTATAAAATGCGATTTTGAATATATCACCAGGGAAAGTCTCAAAATTCAACATTGTATTATCTGAATGAAAATGATTTAAATTGTTATTTCAAATAAACCAATCCAAACTTATAGCATTTAAATAATTTGCATTTTTTTAAAATTAATTTTTCTCATCTCATCTAGCTGTTTATTTAGACAGTTAAAAGAGAACAAAGTACCAATCTCATACATTGCTAATTTTTCAAAATAAGATTTTCACGATTTCTCGACATCTTTTCGATACAAATGAAATGAAATAACATTTACATGATGTATTAAAAAAACTGAAGCAGTTACTCGAAACTATTTCATGAAATCCTGGAAATGCGTGTTTGAAAAGTTAATGTACTATTTTCCAATCTTCTGAACTATATTTCGGTAACAAAGAAATATATTCAATTCTAAAAGAGTTTTATAGGGCTCTTAAAATGCTAATGAAGAAAAAATAAGAACTGCGGTGCAGCTAAAAAAAATCTTGAATACTATGCTTCTAAAAAAAGCGGTTTATTGAACAGTGAGAAAGGACATGCAGTAGCCCCAATACCAACGGTATCACATTAAGTTCGGTGAAATATCTATTTCAATAATGTACACGCATAATTATAAGCAATTTACATTTATTTGAAAATAAAAAGCAGCAAAAAAAAATTAATACAGTAAGGCAATGAAAGTAAAAAATGACATTAATAACTTCAACAAATACAAATAGTTTGCAACTAGGAATTTGGCGATACGTCAGTTCGCAGATTTATGCCCGAATCTGTAAAGGCCACTGGTCATCGGAACGCGGCTTAGCACTAGAGATGAAAGGGGGAACTACAGCAGGCCAAATACAGTAGCTTCTTTAAATTAGCTGAAAAAGAGGAAATGAAATTTCGTCACCTCCTCTAGAACGAAGAAAGAATGCAATAGGGAAAGAATCGGTCGAAGTTCTCAATGCGGTGACAGTTCTCGAATCAGCTATATTGAAGCGAATAAATCTGATGCGAATACAAAGAAAAATTAAGTAGTTACTGACCAGGCACTGATGAATATAATACAGTACAAAGTTGAGAAATAGAATTCTGACGTATATATGATTACAAAAAAATTTAAATTGGGCCTGCATTCTACCAAACTGCGGCTACAACACAAACAACGGTTAGGATAAACTGCAATAATTCTCAACACAGTCAACGATGCATTCAATACCAACAGGATAAAACAGAAACTTTCATTGGCAGTCTACAACAGATGGAAAACAATAATCAGGAACACACTACCAAATCCCTAGAGAAGCTAAATAAATTAAGGAAACTACAAAAAAAAATTAAGAAAAAGTGAAGAGAGAAATAAAGATCTAGACCCCTGCCCCACCAAAAATATCACATGCATTTTCCCCCTGTAGACACCACCAAATGGATACCGATAACCTCTTTTAGAAAATGGATAAAAAGCATACTGTAAACTACAAAATTCTCAGGTAATGACAGAGGTTATAACAAAGTAACAAAATCCAAGAAAAATAAACTTTTCACCATACAAAAGAAGCACTCAAAATAAAATTAGCCGAAGACTACAGTATCTTATTGCAGGATATCAACAGAACATTTCCTAATACTGAAAATTCTTAGAATAATGGATTCATCAAATCAACCCAGCAATCTAGGAGTGCCCTCCTAGATTGCAGGGACTGAAAATCATCGAATTATTTGAATAAAGAAAAAAGAATATGTTATCTTAGGCTTATTTCTATAATCATTTGCAATATCTGTATCATTAATTCAATAATTTTTTCCCTTTTTCGCTTTTTTTAAAAAACATATTTAACATTTTGGCAATATCACCAAAAAAAACATTTTTAATATTTTGGAAGCATAATTGATAAATTATAAGAGCATTAAACTCAAAGTTTTTCCGAATAAAGTTACCGACTCTTTAACTACTAATAACTGAATCTTTTAACTTAAACTATTTCTTAAATTTTGGCTAAAAAATATATGATTTAATTGGAAATTTTAGAACGCATTACTCATGGCAAACCAGCTGGTCGCCAAAGGCGGCTAGTTTCTAAATAAAAAAATGAACAGATAAATTTTATATTAAAAAAAAACTTAACAAAATATCATGTAACATTTTGAATAATTAGAAAATTAATACTGCTTTACAATTTTAAGCAGTTTAATATGTTATTACATTTCTTTATTCCAAATCAATGTCATTTTAATTAAAATAAACAAAAAATTCAGCACCTCAAAAACTTCAACAGTTTATTCAAAAAAAGTATGTAAATATGCAGATAATTTAGTATGTTTTACATTTTATTGCAGACCACTACTTGTTTGTGACACTAGTATGTTAAAAACTACTTGAAAGCTTAGAATATTATTGAATTTAATTTAATTTTATAATATTAAAATTTTAAAACTATTACAGCTTGAAATATAAAATACTTCAAATAATAAATGTTACAAAATGCTATATGATCCAATATACAATGCTACAAAAAATACTTCAAATAATAAAGAAAAAGTAAAGAAACAAAATATTAATACATTTTAAAAAGCAGATAAAATATTATTTTTTTTAATTTCAGTTGTTTGTTTTGGTATTTTTTAAGGGAGACAGGGAGAGGTTGATTTTAAAAAATGAGCAATACTTTGAACACTATTCTTGGTAGATAGATTAATCGATTATCATGAAAATTGATGTAACTAAATTACACAAAAACATATTTTCACCAATTTCAAACCAATTTATTCTTTCAAAAGAAAATTTTAATTCCTTCACTGTTTACAGAAAAATTCATTTTTTATAATGTAATAATTTAGTATGAAAATTCCATATCTAAAATTAATTTAAAGAATAAGGTAGACTAAGTACATTGATCTCAATTAGTCAAATGTAATCACTAGTGACATTCTCATTGTAAAAGATTATTTACCTCATAATTCCATTTCATAAGTAAAACACACATACAGATAATAATAAAAAAAAAAAAGATGAATTAATCATTGATATGAATATACTAATAGTATTATGTTTCCTACAGAAAATGTATTAAAACCTAAAATAAGAAGGAAAAAAAATGGGAATAGCTTTGAAAAGACATTAAAAAATTACAAATAAAACAGACAAAATGCCAGAATGATACAAAATGACAATACTTATTCAATTAAGTCAGTACTTCTAAAATTTCTATTCGTAACCCTACTTAAAAAGGGGGGAAATATATTACCCCTATTTCAATTTAAAATCTTTTATGGCATCTATAAAAATAAGAAACAAGAGAATGAAGCATTAAATAATCTATACTTATAATAAAGCTCAATGAGTGTGTGTTTGTGTGTGTTGGCGATCTACAGGCCAGACCGTTAGACATACAGCTACCAAATTTGGTACATGTATACCTTGGAGGTCGAGAATGTGCACCTCGGAGCACTATTTTTGAATTTTTAATTCGAATTTGAATTAATTAAAATTCAAGCAAAATTTTAACATTTTTCTGCTATAACTTCCGAAAATATTATTGCACAAACATGATTTTTACATCAATTTAAAGATTAAAAAATTAGCTTTCTAATGGTATCAAGTGTTTTAATGTATAACTTAAGTTTCTATTTAAACGAATTTTTAAAAAAATATTTTAACCATGTTTTTTTTTCGCATTTAATTGGATAAAATAAAGAAAAGAATGACCGAAGTTTAAAAAAAAAAACATCTATCATCGCAAATTAAAAATAAAGAAATGCAACTTTTAGCACATGACTGGATAAAATAAAATAAATATAAAATGTGACATTTTCTAAAAAAAATAAATGCAAAGCAAAGGTTTCTATGATTGTTTGCAATATCTAAATAATTAATTCAACAAATCTTCTTTATTTAGGGTAAACACTTGAGTCAAATAATGCATTTATGAATAATGAGTTTTAGATTTCTTCATACTTTATTCTGTAAGCCATATTTACAAAATATTTTTATTAATATTTGAAATAAAGTTGCTACATCAATCAGTCTTTTAAATCAATAATTAAAATTGACTGATTTATAAAATTAAAGAATATTATTAGGAAAACGTGCTCTTTTACTACTTTCCGTCCATCATCTTATTTTAATTTCAGGCCAACCAATGCCCAGAATTACTTTAAAGCTAATGAATAAGTAATTTAATTGAAAATTTTAGAAAGCATTACTCACGACGAACCAGCTGGGTGCCAAAGGCGGCTAGTAATAAATGAAAGAAAATATTTGGTAGAAGTGGAGATTAGTGTGACCCCGAATTTGTCCCCAATATGGCAATCCAACAGAACACTCTTCTAGCAACACTAACATTGTTTTGTTTACTATTTTTTACAATGGTTGAGTTGTACACAAATAACTATTTTATAAAAATTTTAAATTAAAAAATAATAAAGAAAAACAATTAAAGATTTAAATTCTGTTCTTGTTTTTTAAACTAATAAGGCACTGCAATTTTATTTTTAATGTAAATACAAACAGAAAATATTAGGTGAAATGAAGCCTGGTGTGCCGTCGAGTTTCTTGCCAATTCGGGAACCCAACGGAGCATTCTTCTAGCAACCCCAATTCTGTTTTGTTTACTACTATTTACAATAGTTGAGATGAACATGAACCACAACTATTTTATGGAAAATGTTAAATAAAAAATATCGATTAAGGATTTTAATTTTGTGCTATTATAATTGAAATTTTTTTCACAATTAATAATAAATACAATTCTATTTTTTTAATGTGAATACGAATAGGGAATATTTATTTTCAATTGTTAGTATGTGCTTTGTGTCTGAAATCATAATTTATGAAAGTGTCTGTCTCCTCATATTAAAAGACAGCTGCAATGGAATTCTTTGCAGTTCTCATAATTCTTTTGTTGCTGTAATGTTCAATAAATTAGTAATTTGTTATGTAGGTAATTATGCAAGAAGGGATGTCAGGTAAATGCATTTTGAATCTGAAGAATTGATAAAGAGTGAGTGGAATATATACATTTAAGATTTTATGAAGTTAGGGAAAGTATATTTGTTAGTATGTACTGTTCCTGTTATCCACACAGTCCTTATATTCAATGTGCTAGCTACTAAATTCCCGCTCCCATTGGTAGCAAAGCCTAGGAAGTTTTTTTAAGTTAAAAATTTTTGCCCAGTGCCTTCTTCAGAAGCCAACAGACATTGCATGCTCTAAATTTTGCTCTTTACACAACAGACTGTGCAGCCGGCTTGAAAAACTTCTATAAAATTGTTAAGACAAGAAGCAATAATGATTCCAAAAGTTAAAGAAAAATTAAAATCACGGTTACAAATTAAATAAATCGCAAATTAAAATCAAAATTTTAATACTTATCAGATAAGATCATAATTTTAATGCATAAAGTGATAACCATAACTGTTTCATAGAAGAATTTGTTTATTTTGTCAGCCATCTTTATTGGCAACTTGGCATCCTTGGTGTAGCAAGGGGCACTCTATTCTTCACTTTTACCAAAATATTTATTCTTTCCAATTTTAAACAGACAGTATTCGCTTTAAAATAATCATAAACCTTACTTTACGAAATTGTTTAATTTGTTACATTAAAAGTCATATGCAATGGAATTCTTCGCAGCTCTCGTAATTCATCTAATGCTTCATTCCCTTGATAATTTTTTATGTCGGAAAATTGTGCAAGAATGGATGTTGAGTGCATGAAATGGAAGACATAGTTTTGAACCTGTAGAATGGATTAAGGGTGAATGGTGTGTGTGTATATATATATAGATATATATATATATATGAACTGATGGGAAAAAAATTCCAACACTAGGAAGGAGCTGTGCTAGATAAACGAAATTTGGTAGGCGTGTTTATACATCTGAAAGATGACATCGATTCAAATTTCAAGCTACGCACGTAAATGTGGGGCTAGTAGCGACACTATGAACATGCAAATGAGGTTTGCTTTAAATAAGCGCTGTAAGGTTCGTGATCGTTAATTACAGTTGAGATTTGACGTAGAATGTTAATATTAGTCAAGGATGCCTCTGAGAAGACGAAGAAGCCATTATCAACAGCTCACTGAGTTTGAACGAGGTCGTGTTGTAAGGCTACGAGAGGGTGGGTTTTCTTTCCGCGATATTGCTGAAAGACTTGTATGTATACACAGTGTATGAGTATGTATGTATATGGCAGGAATGTATACACAGTGCATGAGTATTGGCGGCAGTGGTCAAGGGAAGGTACTGCCTCAAGAAGACCAGGTTCCGGGCGGTCACGTGGTACTACTGAGAGGGAAGACCGTCGTATTCGGCGTATGGCTGTGGCTAATCATACTGCGTCTGCAGCTGAAATTCGAGCTGCAGTTGTCACCACAGTGACACAACGAACTGTTACAAATCGGTTACTTCATGGACAATTCCGAGCCAGCCCTGTACAGTGCATTCCACTGACTGCAAACCACTGCCGTTAGCGACGTGAGTGGTGTCAAGCTAGAGCTCATTGGAGGACGGAGTGGAGATCTGTTGTGTTTTCTGATGAAAGCCGGTTCTACCTTGGTCGCAGTGATAGCCGTTTGTTGGTCAGAAGGAGGCCAGGTGAACGCCTGCTAGTGACTGTCTACGGCCTAGACACACAGGGTCTACTCCTGGAGTTATGGTTTGGGGAGCAATTTCGTATGACAGCAGGAGCACTCTCTTGGTTATCCCATGCACCCTGACTGCAAATTTGTACGTCAGTCTAGTGATACAACCTGTTGTGCTACCATTCATGAACAGCATTCAAGGGGGTGTTTTCCAACAGGATAACGCTCGCCCTCATACCGCTGTTGTAACCCAACATGCTCTACAGAGTGTCGACATGTTGCCTTGGCCTGCTAGATCTTTCTCCAATCAAGAATGTATGGGACATCATCGGACGACAACTCCAGCGTCATCCACAACCAGCATTAACCATCCCTGCATTGACCAATGCATGCAGGTTAGCATGCTTGCATTCAAAATTCTGGCACTTACACCGGTTACTAATGTACCAACCTTTCACATTTGAAATGGCTCTTCTCGCCAATGGCTCTACCTGTGATCTTGAAACTTTAATCAATTAAATATGTTACCTAGACAAATGTCATTACTGTACAATAATTTGTTCTTGGTGTTGGGATTTTTTTTTTCATCAGTGTATATATATATTTAACGAGTTGATGAAATTAGGAAAGGATGCTTGTTTGCATGTCCTTTCCTGTTACCCACACAGTCCTTTTGTTCAATGTGCTAGTGAAGCTACAAAGTTCCCACTCCCATAACTAGTTAAACTGTTTTTTTTTTTAAGTTAAATTATTCTGCCCAGTGCCTTCTTCAGATGCCATAAGGCATGCTGTGCTCTAAATATTACTCTTCACACATTAGACTGGAGCAGCTGGTTTGAAAAACTTCTTCAAAATTGTTAATACAAGCTACAATAGTGATCCAAAGATTTGAAAAAAAAAAATTAATAAAAATCTCGGATACAGATTAAATAAATCCTAGATTAAAACTATTATAACACTTAGCAGCAAAGAGCATAATTTTAAAACAGAAAGTGGTAATGTTAACTTTTTCTCAAAAGTGTTTGTTTATTTTGTCCGCCACCTTTATTGGTGATTTGACACCCTTGGCGCAGCAAGGGACACACTATACTTAACTTTTACCCATTTTTTGACAAATTTTAATGAAGTTATTGAAATCTAAATTTATTTTCTTCACAATTCTCCCTTCCTTTAAATATTAAAAGAAAATATGAAACCTATAAACAAATTAACATTATTATGAACAAAACAATTCATGATAATTCACAGTTTAAGAAATTATATAAGAAGTCAATAACATAATTTTTAAAAGCATTTACATACCAAGGATGAGAATTCAAAGAAGCTTTCACTTTTCCCAGCTTAAACGTTTGAGCATACCATGGTCAATAGTTATATAGATCTTTTAATTCTTAAATAATGAAAGTTTTTCTTCTTATTATTACTCTTGTGATTAAACTAAAAGAAAATGAAATTTATTTTATTTGACATGAAAAAGGAACATTATAAATATAACCTTACAAAAAAAACAAAATATATTCTTATTAAAAAAAAAACACTGTATATAAAAATATGAAATTCAAAACAAAAAAAAATTATAAATTTTGTCCTCGCATTCTTGGGCTAAAATATACAATACCTGCATACATCAAATATTTAATGAGAAATAATTATAAAATAAATCTCATAATCTTTCAATTAGGATAAAGATTGTAGAAGCTGAAAATAAGGTAAAAAATTTCTTGAATAAAAGGTAAACACCAAGCACTTTTAAGGTTTCTTGAAATAAAAACAAAAATATTAATTAAAAAACAAAATATTCTTATTTAACTACAAAGGCATCATACACAATCAGTCTCGATATAAAAAAATGCTAGTTCACATCATTAAAATCTAGGAATTTGCAAACCTTATATATATACAAGAATATATGTTCATCTCCACCAAACAGATAAATAAATTTTTGAAAAAAATCATACTCTTTCAAACACTTTTACGTTGATAATATAAAAGTATAAGAAAACAGCTAATTTACACTATGTTTACTGAATACGTACTTACCGAAAACAAAAAACTTAATCTTTTAAACTTATACTGGAAAAAATGCAGTTAAATCATACTTTTTAATTCTGAATAACATGATTTACATGAATAACATGATTACATGATTCTGAATAACATGATTAAGTAATAACACACATTAAAACTGCATTTCGGTCTATACATTATTACTAATTTCATACTGAACAGATCTTTTTCGGACAATTAAAAAAGGTAAACTGCAATACATTCTCTCCATTTACTTGAAATGAAATAATTTAAATCTATAGCATTTAAAAGATATACTACTGTTTTCAAAATCTGACTGAAAATTCAAATTGAACCATAAGGACTAATGCATTTCATGTTCGTGAATTTTCAAGAAATTCATTGCTTAACCCTCATTCAATTAAAATAACTCAATGGTAAAGTAAATATAATACCGCAAAAGAATGTATCATTTCAACTATAGTCTACCTTTAAGAGAGTTTGAATCCATAATATCAGTAAGCAAAAACTCTAAAAGAAAAATAATAATAATAATAAATGACAACAAACTCGTGAAGCAAATGAAAGCATTACTTTCCAATCAACAATGTCCGATTGCCAAGCAAAACTTCGAAATTTTTGAAATTAAAAATGTTTTCTACTAAATTTTTTTAAAGGTTTGGTAATCATTTTGAGGATTTTTTAATTGCCTTAGAACAATTCGATACATGTTCATGTTTCACTGAAGATTCATTCTTAAACCGAAAGGAACATGTGCGTGTTGATTTTAAATTGCTCTGGTATTTTACTATTTGCGTTTCTAGAGCTTAGATATATAGGTTAAAATGCCCATAAAATGAATTTTGAATTTTATTTGAAAACTTAAGAAATATCTTTCGTATGCATTTTAAATCTATATTTAAAAATAACTTTTGCTGTAATATTCTTCAGCACAGTTCTCAGGATTGGCAACAGCAGCGAATCCGACCGTAATCGCGACTATAGCGCCTATTTCAGAAGCATGAGTTTTATACGGCAAAAATGCTGATTGGCTGCTGACCTGGCATCACTTGAACCTCGATAACCATAGGAAATACTAGCGGATCTTTCCAATAGTGGCTCCCTACGAGATTGGCTCAGTCTGTTAAAACCGTGGGTGGGGAAAGTAGGTGAATGGAGATAGCGCTAGCGGCATGCGTTGTTTGTTGGTTACACGCGGTAATGAGTATTGCGCGCACGGCATGCTTTATTTGTTGACGGTATTTGAATTATACGGTTGGTAAAACAGACGCGAATTTTAAAATGTTTTTCTTTTGCCTCTGATAACGTTTTTCTTTTGAATTAGCTAGAGTTATAGATTTTTATCCCAGTGGTTAAAACATTAATGCTGCTTTAAAATCCTTTGGTTTTATCATTTTTTTCTTTCTTCTTTTGAATTGTGATAATTGTATTAAATTTTTTCCAACCATGTTCTTCCTTTGATATCAATTATGGCTGCGGATTACAATATGGAGCATTCAGCAGTAGGAAGTAGCAACCGGGCTCAAGATCAGTCAGAATCACCTGGAATTGTTTGCTATGAGTGTGGCACTAGTTTTTCAGCCAGGAAAAGCTTGTATCGTCACTAGAGACAATTTCATTCAGAAAAAGAGCCTTCCGTTATTCTGAACAAAGTCTGCCCTATTTGTGATGTGAAAATGAGAACATTTGTAGAGGTACAAAAATATCTGACGGAAAATCTTGACGGTATGAATTTAAAATTTGAAACCAAAACTTTTTATACCGACTTTGCATTTAAAGAATGGAAATCAAGCTTTGAAGAGGATACAGTTTCTGCTTTTATCTTAAAAGACTCTTTTTAAAAAAATGGATGGGATTGTATCTTACTATGAATGTCACAGAAGTGGTACATCAGTTCTTAAAAACGATTCAGAAAGATTTAAACACTCAAAATGTTCGGGATCAATTAAAATAGAGAAAACTTGCCCTGCTGCAATGAAAGTGACGAAACAGTCAACACATGAAGCTGCACAGATTATAGTGGAATACCAAGCAACTCATGTGGGGCATGAGCATGATGTAGGAAAATTAAGACTGACGAACGAAGAAAGAACAGGACTCGCTGAAATGCTTCGAAATGGAATTCCGCCCAGTTTTGTGATTGATAAAGTCCAAAAAGAATATTCTTCTACCAAAAGGTATGGACTGACTATCAAAAAGGATATAAATAATATACGAAAAGATTTTAAAATTGAAAAAACAATAGCCCATAAAGAAGATATAATATCCGTGGACATTCTAGTACAAAAAATGACAACAAATGATTATGACTCCATCCTTGTGTATAAACCCATAGGTGAACGTCTTTCTGATTTTCCACAAATTGGAACAGAGGAATTTTTACTTGGCTTTTCTACAGAAGCTCAAATAAAACTTCTAGAACTGTATAGGGAAAATTGCATCAAAATTGCATAAAAAAACTCAACTCATGGTACAAACCAGTATGGATTCCAACTAACAACCATCTTAGTAAATGATGAAAATCAGGAGGGTATACCTGTGGCGACATTATTCTCAACAAGAGTAGCCTGTGAAACTTTCGAGCCGTTTTTCAAGGCTATCAAGATGAAACTGAAACAAGGATTCAAAACAAAATTAATCTTAACAGATGACACAAATTCATTTAATAATGCATGGGCAAATGTATTCCAAGATGATGCCAAACATATATTGTGCTCATGGCATGTTTTAAGGAATTGGCACTTGAGTTTAAAAAGAAAAATTAAAGACGAAATTTTAACACTTAGCATGAAAAATGATATGCAGTTATTTTTACAAGAATTGGATGTTGCAACCTTTGAGAAATATTTAAACGAATTTATAATGAAATAAGAAAAAGAAACTGTTTTTTTTAAAAAAATATTTTGAGGAACAGTACATGAATAGAAAGGAAAAGTGGGCATATTGCCATGGGGCTCAATTGGGTGTAAACACTAATATGAAACTTGAGAGATGGCATAGACAGTTGAAGTATGAAGAGACAGGTGATACCATAATGTAACGACTAGATAAAGCAATACATGTTGTTCTGAATGCAGTTACAAAAAACCCTTGGGGAGATTAATATTAATCGAAAGAGGGAAATTAATCCACAGAGTAAGCTTAGTTAAAAAAAGACATCTTGCAGGGCAAAATTTAGATGAAAAGATATATTCTGTTTACCAGGTGAAAGAACGCCAATGGGCAGTAACCAAAGTAGAAGGATCGTCTATATTCACGTATGATATAAGTATAGGCAATGAAGTTTGCAAATGCGACATTAAGTGTTCACACTGTGGAATATGCATACATGCATTAATTTGCACTTGAGTTGGCTATAATATCAGGTATGTTATATGCAAACACATTCATTTTTTTTTTTGTAAAAAAGTTGATTTTTCAACTAAGACTGATGATGCCAGCATCTGCTCAAATGCAGATGATATTAATGAAGCAGAGCTTGTCATTGCAATAAATGAGGGTAAAGAGCTGCAATCATTTGAAAAATCTGCAATTACCAATCAACTAAAAAGAAACTCAAGAACTGATATAAATACTCAAAAAGCTGCATTAGCTTTAAGATTACAAAATATCAGTAATCAAATACAAGCACAGGGATCTTTGGAAGATTTAAATAGTGCAGCGGAACTCACTAAAAATTTAGAAATTTACTTACAAAACGTTCTTTACCGTCTATATCTGATGCAGTAAAAAAACACCTATTAATAAGGTAATTAACCATCAAAGGAAATTTACCAAAAAAAATAATAAATAATCCCTTTGGCAATGCATTTTAAGAATAATTTCTTATTGCAATTAAAAAAAATCATTTTTCTATTATTTATTCAAACAACTTCTCATTTGAATATTTAGCTATCGCAATGCTGCCTACAGATTGGAAAAAGTTAATTTTTTTATTAACTTTAAAAATGTATAAGTCGTTTTCATTAGCTTTTAAAATTACAATTTGTAATATATAAAATGTTTCTATCATTAGAATTGAAGAATTGAAATTTATTTAAAATGTTAATTTATAATATTTTTAACCTTCAACGTATGAGACAGTCTCCATATGCATACAATTATCATACAACTGAAAAAAGTTCAAGTTCCTGATTCAGCACAAAATTATTGTTTAGCTGAAATCTGCCTAAGTATTTGTATTATACTGTATATATTATGAAAAAAAAATCCGTTTTCGCAGAATATTTGTTTATTTAATGTTCTTAAGTACCTGTATATATTACTTTTGAAAAAACATTTCCTGTTTCTGCAGAATATTTGTTTATTTAATATTCTTAAGTACATGAATATATTTCTTTTGAAAAAACATTTCCTGTTTTTGCATGATGTGTATAGTTTCATTTGCTTGAAATACTTCTACTATATATATATATTTATTCACAGTCGAATCCGGTTAAGTGGACCATCGGATAATCGGACCAGCCGTTTATTCGGGCTGAATCTTAAAGAACCGAAACAAATCTTATGTACATAAGCCTAATATTATTCGATTATTTGAACCAAAATTCCATTTAAACGGACCAAAGAACGTGGCAAGGAAGATGAAAAAGAAGCCACAAGTCGCCTGTGTACAGCAGGAAGTCCGAAAAAGAAAATAACCAGTGGGAGGTGCTTTGCTTCTTAGAACGGGCAGCTCGGTAGCCTCCAATGAGGAACCACTGCTTCTCCGCTTTTCGGGGAAATGAAATCCCACGTAAACCAGTTTCTTCGGGACACTTTAGTCAGTGAACTGTGCGTGTCCTGTCTCTCCTGCCAAAATGCCGGGAAAAAACATCCACCTGGAATTTCTACCTCCCAGGACCACAGCTTTGGTACAGCCAATGGACATGGGCATCATAAAAAATTTGAAGACCTTTCATCGTGAAAGGTTGGTTAATTACGTCATTGAAGTAATTGAAGAAAGTTTGCTGACCTCATTATCCTCAACAGCCTGAGAAGTCAGTGCAAAGGTCAACATCTTACAAGCAGTTACATTTTTGGCCGATAGCTGTCGAAATATAAGCAATGAGACAATTCAGAACTGTATTTCTCACTGTGGCTTTAAGTATTTGGTCTTGGAGGTGGATGTGGACATGTCGATTGAAAGTGAAAATGGTGAGGGAAATGTGGGACTTCAATAGGTCAAAAATTACGAAGAATTTCTATCCATCGACAACGAACTTCAATGCTACGATGAAAACAAAGATTACGACGCTGAAATTGTTGCTCGAATTACAGCAAAACACACTACAGCATCGGAAGACCAGGAAAGTGATGATGACGCCGATAATGAATTGGTGCAAGTGACAACACAAGATGCCAGTAAGTGCAATGAAACTTTGCTTCGCTATTTCATGCAGGTGGGAAATGAAAGCAGTCCCATTGCTGCGTTAGATGTTTGTAGTGATTTTGTTCAAATGCAGTCCGTCAACAGAACGCGTCAGATCACACTGGAGAAGTTCTTCAAACGCTGACTGGAATTTGATAAGAACTTTTTTTTATTGTGCTTCGCATGCTGAGTATCGTGTAGATCGTTTCGAAGAATTTGTTTGTAAATCTATTTTTCAATGAATAAAATTCTTAAGCAACAGTAGTTCTTGTTTGTATGTTCGCCATACGCGTGTGCCGCACTGTAAAGATCATAATGACATTTTAATATGTTACGTATAGCACGTCCCATCATGTAGCATAGGGCATGTTCGTGTAATCGGACCAGCCGGTTATTAGAACCAAAATGATCGCGTCCCGATGTGGTCCGATTAACCGGAATCGACTGT
>JAPMOQ010023642.1:15000564-15015388 GCA_026543055.1 Argiope trifasciata | reverse complement strand
TAAGCTATTTATTTGTGGGGATGGGGTTCAAGAAAAACACCATTTTAGTGAAATATATTTAATGACATAAAATACTAGCTTGCACACAAAACAGTTAAAGAAAACAAAAAGAACACAAACAAAATACATGATTAAAGTAACTAACACAATTACAACTAAGGGAGGTCATAAAAGTGTTGCAGCGCCTCTCAAGTCCATAAGGCCAACTGAGCTCGCTTGGGAAGTTAAGCTCTGACGAGTGTTTTTGTATAGATGGCAGCACTGGAAAGTCTTTGGTGCTGTGGAGAAATAGGTTTGTTACAGCCTCCCCCTCTGACCCCGACCCCGAAGACGTCCCGACCAGAGGTCAGCAGCAGAAGGTTTTCTTGAAACATCTGGCACTTGTGCACGAAGAATGGCTGGAAGGGGAGATTTACGTGGGTTTGCACAGAGTCGTTTACCATAATTATGGTTTGCTTTTGAAGGTCGACCTCTCTTTTTCAGATTTGTGATCGGAGAGGTTTCTTTGCCACGAAAAGGAGTCAAAGCAAAGGTGTGATAGACACCTATTGACTTGTCTGGAGAATCCGGGTTTGCTACAGAATAGGACACTGGAGACCTTTGTGCAACAATGACAAATGGTCCATCACGACGTGGCATAAATTTTGAAGTAACGCCAGCACTCTTATTACTTAAATTTCGTTTGGTAACTAAGACCAAATCTCCAAATTTGTATAAATTAGCAGGTTTTCGTTTTTGGTCTGCATAGAATTTAGTTCGGTCTTGCCGCTCGATCATGACCTCTTTGGCTTCAGAGGTATATCTTCCTTTGTAGATATGGAGTCGTTTCTGCAATAAAGTTGTCATTTTCAATGATACCATGGAAGTCGTTGGTAACATCGTCGATGGTACGCAGTTCTCGGCCAAAATTGAGAAAAGCAGCAGTTTTTCCAGTTGAAATACACTTGGAGGTGTTTAATGCAAAACGTATGGATGGGAGTTTTTCTGACCAAGTATCATGTCGGTTATTTACTAAAATGGCAAGACGAGGTTTTAAATCTCGGTTCTTTCGCTCCACAGGGTTTGCTTGCTGGTGGTACACTGGGATCAGAGATTGATTAATGTCCATTAAATAGCAAAGTTGTTGCATCATGGCGGATACAAATTGGGATCCATTGTCACTGATGATTCGACGAGGAATGCCAAATCTCAAGAAAATTTCTTCTACCAGGGTGATAGCACATTCTTTAGCAGTTGCGTTTTCCAATGAAATAATTCAACCCATTTGGTGGTAACATCTTCCACAATATAGATCCATTTCTTGCCATGACTGGCTGGAAGAGGGCTGAACAAATCGATCGCTAAGGTCTCAAATCTTTGGGAAGGAACTGGTGTTTGGAGAAGACCAGAGAGTTTCCGGTTGGAGGGTTTATATCGCATGCATTCAATGCAATCCTTTACATAATTAGTTATGTATCTCCGCATGCCAGTCCAGTAGTAACGTCGAGAAATTCTGTCAAAAGTGCCATTGGCACCATAATGACCTGCAGTGGGATTATCATGATGAATTTTTAGAATTTGCTCCCTTTCATGTTCCGGAATGACTAATTGGGCTTCATCAGATTCCGAATCTGGGGCATATTTATAAAGGACACCTCTATTCATTAGAAATCCTCAATCTGTCCAGTTTCTATAATCTTTAGTCGGGTTGACTTCTTCTAGTACAGTTATGATTTTCCTTAAGTTTTCATCTTGCAGTTGATTTTCTCTGATTTCCTTTGGACTTTTGGTCGGAAAGTCTACTGAGACAATTGTGGGTTGGTCAATAGACACAGCACATATTTCACAAGGGTTGTCAACTTGGTGGCAGACTGGGCGAGTTAACATATCAGCTACTACGTTGCCTTTCCCAGGGACATATTCAATATGGAGGTTGAATTCCTGGAGTTGAAGAGCCCAACGAGCAAGTCTTCCAGATGGGGACTTCAAAGACATGAGCCATCGCAACGCCTGAAGATCTGTGGCAACAGTAACTTCTTGTCCCTCAACGTAGCATCTAAATTTTCCTAAAGCCCAAACGATAGCAAGGGTTTCTCGCTCGGTGGTGATATAGTTGCGTTCAGCCTTTGTTAGTAGTCGGCTTGCATATTCAATTGGATGTTGATTTTCAACAGTCTGCCCTTGGAGAAGGACAGCTCCTAAGGCATATGCACTAGCATGAGTACGCAGGACGTACGGTTCAGTTGGGTCGCACTGCTTTAACACAGGTGGTTGAGTCAGCAACGCCTTCAACTGATTGAAAGCAGTTTGTTCTTTTTTATTCCAGTGCCAAGATGATGACTTCTTGGTTAGATTGCTCAGAGGTCTGGCAATTTCAGAAAAGTTTAGAATGAATCGGCGATACCAGGAACACGTTTGCAGAAAATACTGCACTTGCTTTACAGTTCTAGGTTCTGGCATGCCCTGAATAACTGCAGTTTTGGCAGGATCAACCTGTAGACCTTCAGGGGTGATGTAATGGCCTAAATATTTTACTTTTGAACAAGCAAAATTGCATTTTGCTCTGTTAGCTGTTAGCTTAAACAGTATCAGTCTTTGGAAAAGGTCTTCCAAGTTCTTTAAATGCTCTTCAAATGTCTCTGAAAGCAAAATAATATCGTCAAGATAAGACAGAAGAAAAATGTCGCTAAGCCCACTTCGAAACTTGTCTATCAGTCTCTGAAAAGTCGCTGGGGCGTTCTTTAACCCAAATGGCATTCGTTTAAAACGGTACGTTCCAAAAGGACAAGTAAAAGCTGTTTTGTCTCTGTCATTAGCAGCAACATAAACTTGGTGATAACCAGCTTATAAATCGATTGTTGACATATAGCGAGTGTGCTTTGCGTCTTGAAGAAGATCATCGATGCGAGGAAGAGGGTAGCAATCCGTCTTGGTGATGGCATTCAATTTTCTATAGTCCACGCAGAATCTATAAGTACCATTGGTTTTGGGTATAAGCACAACAGGAGCTGCATATGGAGATTCGCAGGGCTCGATAATGTCTTCCTCTAAGAGTCTTCTGGCTGGTGATACTCGGTAAGGAAGTACAGACACAGGGGGGTGGTTTTGGGTATCGATGTAATGCTCGATAAATGGAGTTGCCTCTCCCCCTAGACGGAAAATGGATTCATATTGAGAAAAAAGTTCATTTAACTTGTTTCTTTGGTCAGCAGCTAGATGAGTACCTTCATCACGCAAGTGATCGGGAGGATCATTCATTTTATTATTCTGTTCGGAATTCAGAAGTGTCTCTTTTTTCTCATACAGATGACCAGGATGATCTTTCAATTTCTTATTCTGAACGGGAGTCAGATAAGTATCTTCATCTTCATACATGTGATATGGGTGATCGTTTGGATTTATGGTTAACGGTGCAACCATTTTAGAAGCACTTGTTTGCAAAGAGGTCCAGGCTTCTTGTATATTCTTCACGAAAGGAAACCGTCTTCGAGGATTATCTCCAAAGAACCAGGACTTCCTTTTCATATCAAGAATGATCCCGGAGGATTCCAAAAAATCTATTCCCAATAAGATGTTGTTCTCTTTTGCCTCAGGGATGGCAACAAGGTTCAGAGGTAATGTTCGACCTCCAAGACGAACTTTCACATGGGTGGTGTGGACTTCTCTTGTCGTCTTGCTTCCGTCTGCCAAAGACATTAGCAGAATACTGGTTTCAAAGGTGGTCCCTTGTTCTTTTAAGATTTGGTATAGAGTTTCTCCAGCAATCGAATGAGTGGCAGCAGTATCTGCGCACGCAGTAACCATTTTTCCATTAATGGTCACTCTTAGGTTCGCCAACTGGGTAGTTGCAATAGAATCCGATTGAAGTATCCCAGAGCTAAGAATACCTTGTTTCTTGTCTTTTCCTTTACAGGTAGGGCATTTTGGTTTTATGACACCGGGTGTGCCACATCCATAACATGCAACTTCAGGTTTCGCTTCTTTAATATTCTCAGAATTTGAAAATCGAGTTCTTCTTTCCTCAGGTGGGTGTTTAAGAGGCAATTGCTTCTTTTGATGCAGAGAAAGATTTGGCTTCTTTATACCATGACGGGCATTTTCGTATGCATCTAATTTCTCCACTAAATCCATCGGGGTGATCCATTCTGTCCAAATGTCGATAAAGTGTTCCTTTATTTCAGGAGGCACTTTCTTTTTGATTTGATCAGTGATGATAAGTTGATTTAATTTTTCAAAATCACGAACATCCAGTTCCACTAACCAGCCATCGAAGTAGCTGCTTACGTCGAAGAAGAAATCTCGCCTTCTCTGGATCTTTTTTGTGTTGTACAAATAGTTGACGGAATTTTTCACCAGTAAATTTGAATCGTTCCAGGAGCATTTCTTTTACCTTCGCGGACAATCAGAGCTGAAATGTCCGTTGGCAGAGTGCCTAATAGATAGGGAATCAATGAAGATTCGGGTATGTTCATAAACTTTACTTGTTTCTCGAAAACCGTGAAGAACGTTCCGAGTTCTTGTTGTTTGGGATCGAATTTAGGTAGTAGAGCGCTGAAAGTATTTACATATACTTTTGGGGAATGATTCTTTTCTGAGGCCAACCGTTGGCATTCTATTTGGAGTCGGAGTTTTTCAAGCTCAAATTGCTGTTTCTTCTCGACGCGTTCGTCTGTGATGTTTTGTAGCATATCCTTCACAACAGTTTCATCGTAATTTGGATCTTTTGTAATAAGGTCTACTAGCTGTGCTATTTTTAAGTTATCCCCCACTTCCAAGCCTCGTTCTTCAGCCAGATTCACTAAATCTACCTTTCTAGCTCGTCGGAGGTATGCTGCCATGTTGGATGCAAAGTTTGTTTTAATTCAAAATTCAGCACAAAATAGGTTTTCAGCAATTTTTAATGTCCAAATGTTAATGTCCAAAATTAAAAATTTCACTTTAGTTGTCAGACTAGTTTAAAAGGTTTTTCATAAAATAGTTTACATTACACTCAATAAAAAAAAAATGTTTAAAATTTTACAAAATTATTGAAATGTAAAAATCAAATTTCAAAATTTTTAATATTCTCTATAATAATAATATTCATTTTAATATTCTTTTTAATTCTCTAACACAATCAAAAGGATTAATAATAAAACACAAAATAGGTCCTATTTCTTCTTTTACTCACAAGAATAAAAATTTTTAATTTATGAAATGATTTAAGTTCTTTCTTAGATTCACAACTCTTTAAAAAAGTATTTCTTTTTATATTGTGGTTAACACAAAAAGGCAAACAGATAATTTTATTCATTGCCTTCATAAAATTTTATCATTCTTTTTCATAAAAATATACATATTCATGAACAGCTGCGTATTCTTTTATTTACTCAAAAATATATACTTTTCATATATCACACTAATTCTGACGATTTATTTTCATTAATATTCAAATAACACTAAAAATAAAATATACCCGTGCAGAATATTTAATACAATTTGATTCTTCAAGAAAAGAAAGGAAAAAAAATGACATTTATCCGACCATTATTCATAAGAAAGGAATATTCTAAAAGAATCATTTATTCTGTTTTGAAGAAAAAGGAAAAAATTACGCATTAACTGGAATCTCTTTCCAAACCGATTTCCGGTTTTAATAAAATACGTTCATGGCTGACTCATTGATAACAGAAAGAAAGAATCAGAAACGAAACTATGCAATACCAGGATAGATTCAATATTTCCTTTCATAAAATATTTACATACATATCTATGTCATGCTATATTCTCAATGAAATACAAATTTAAATACAATGTAATGATTTACGCACACAATATGCAGTTTTATTCACAATATGCAAAGGTTTAAAACACACACAGTTTTCAATTCTTTTTTGATAATTTTTACTTAAAACACACTTTCAGTTTCGCAACTAACTTCTGTTTGTGCATTAAATATACACTTTTACACTTAAATACACAATGGAATTTAAATCAATTTGTAATATGGTGTTTCCCTTTCAGACAATAATATCATAGGGTGTGATAATATAATATAATAACGTTAGAAACGCAAATTCTTTTTAGAAACAAGACTAAATATTTAAATTTTTAAAATATTCAGCACACCAAAATCAATAACAATATTGAAAATATGTTATTCTACTTTAACATTCTAAAATCTATCACGGGTTGTGACAATTTAAATAAACTGTACATACAATTTGTACAATCAACATAAAAGTTAACTTAATTCCATAAAATATTTATTCTTTTACTTTAAAGTCGGGACGACTTAATAAAATTAAATTTGTCTGGATCAGGATGATCACAGTTTACTTCTCAGCTTTTAAAAGCTATTTCAAGTATCATGATGATACAGATTTTAACGACATAAAGAAAACGGAACTTACCTTTACTTTCGTCGAGGAATCAGTTTCATGATGAAATTACTTACGAACCTCGTCGTCTTTCTTCAGGATGAAGACTCGCTTAAAAAATAAATGCCGAAAAAGAAAGTGAGCCGGTCTTAAGGACTGAAAGGCCGCACGTTTGGGCGCCAATTTTTGTGGCTAAGCTATTTATTTGTGGGGATGGGGTTCAAGAAAAACACCATTCTAGTGCAAATATATTTAATGACATAAAATACTATCTTGCACACAAAACAATTAAAGAAAACAAAAAGAACACAAACAAAATACATGATTAAAGTAACTAACACAATTACAACTAAGGGAGGTCATAAAGTGTTGCAGCGCCTCTCAAGTCCATAAGACCAACTGAGCTCGCTTGGGAAGTCAAGCTCTGACTAGTGTTTTTGTATAGATGGCAGCACTGGAAAGTCTTTGGTGCTGTGGTGAAATAGGTTTGTTACAATATATATATATATATATATATATATATATATATATATATATATATAAATTGAAAATATCAAAACTGCGGAAACTTGAGATTCATTTTACTTACATTTGTAGTTACAGTTTTCGATAATTCTCTCTCATTTCTGCGATTTTTAATAACGAAGTATTGTCTAGTGTTTTTCATGAGGTTTCATGGTACATTAACCAGCGAATCATCAATTTTATATTAATAAAAGGAAAATTTCTTTTTTTTTAAGTTGATTATTTTCCACGTGTTATACGACAAAGAGATCTTGTGATCTTCTTTGCTTAATATATTTTGAACAAAGTGTTATCAGGCAAACTCTTCTCATACAAAATATATGCTTTCATAGATGTGATTTCACAGATCGTTTAAAGAGAAACCCTTTATTTCTTCTATACAATTAAGAATCATTCAAATAATGGACTATTCTAAGGATGACTAATTTTATACTTTTTATAGGCTTTATTTATATATAAAAGTATATTTAAATCTAATTTTTAAGAATGGATATGTACGGAATGAAATATGTTATGAAAATTGAATTACAGTTCTATTACTAAAACCGTAGCAGATTTCCGATAAGGCAAGCAAGGCAAATGCCCTAGAGTCTCTAGGATGAGAAAAGGCCCCAAACAGGTCAAATTAAAGAATTTCATTTTTCTAGTTGCATAATAAGTTACTAAAAAATACAAATTCTAAAAATTACAAAATACTAACATAAGTAACACTTTATCATGTGTGTCAGTCATAGTTGGTTTCTTATACTTTTCATTATGCTCACTTATTTAATAGAATATTTGTTGACACCTAAAATTTTTCTCAATACTGTTGTGCAGAGATGTGAAAGCCGGAAAATCTAGAGTCATAATAAATCAATAAAAAGAAATATATTTCTATTTAGTTAATGAAATAAAAAAAGATTAACCTAAACTAAATAAATATGAAATTTAATTGACCAATTTATTAGAAAAAGTGGTCTCATTCTGTATATTGTCTTAGACGATTGCCTATGACTGCGAAATACCTAAATCTGCTAGTGATTAAAAACCGAATTGGATTTGCTGCCCTGTGGAATTCTGGTGGAATGATAGAGTTAGCCCTAATAGTAATGAGTTTCTTTCATATTTTAAAGCAAATTATTTCGTGTAGTGGATGATTATGTTTCAGGTACCATTTATTCTTTGATATATTAGTCCACTTGATAATTTTGACTAAAAATTTGCATTTCTTGCTGAAGGAAATAAATATTTAATTTCGCTTTCTTGTATCTGCGTATTTCCATACTTAATATGTAGACATTTTCTTTAACGGTTTAATTGTTATTATTTACATACTAATGATTTACTCTGTTTCGATTGCTAAGCTCATTAAAAAAAATCTTTTTTAAAAGATTCACTGAAATTTAATATATTTGAAACAAGAACTCTCGCAAATAAAATGCATAATGATGTTAAAGTTTTATATTTATATACATGCATAAAACCCAATTATTTTTAATGCATTCAAATTTCAAATACAGCAAATATTCTTTTCTATTTTATTATGATCATCCATAAGGATTTATACTTGCAAAACTTTTTCAATATATTGAAAAGATATCATGTTTCTATAAATCAATAATTAATAATGCAAGATTAAAAAAATAATAAGTATGCTTTTACTTATTACTCACCTCATACTAAGCAGGTTTCTATATAAGATATAGAACTTTTAGATCTGTCTTGTAACTGCTTTGATTGAAAATAACTGTTTTGACGAAAAGGTTTGGGGTGGGGTTCCTTCTCTGTGCATGAACCCTTGAGATATTTAACTAATCAGCGATGAATGGATTGAGAGATTTTGCAATTAAATTTCCCTCGACCATAAATTTACGAAGGTCAGCTTATTTTAGCACCCTTTTTAACAGATGTGGGGAATTGTCAAATAACAAGAGCTTGGTAAGTGTTTCAGTGTACAAATAAGATATTGCGTTATAATAGTTTACACAAGAAGAAAAGTGCACTGTCAATGCTTCAGAACAAATTTCTTGAGAATTTATTCTAGAAAAGCGCTCATTTCGCTGCGGAGGAAGAAAACTCAATAAACTATAATTTTTATGTTGATACTTTTCTAACGTTAAATACATACATTAAAGATTATGGAAATATCTGAATTACAGAAGTATATATATTTTTCTAACGTTAAAATATCGATAAAAAATGCACATTTCTGACATCAAAAAATATATGTAGTTTTTCAAAAAGCTATTCTATCTTCTTTTTATTGAAGCAATTCTCATGAGTCATGTAGAATGCTTTTTAAAATTCCGATGCTGACGAAAATTAAAATTGTATATTTTTCAAAAGGAAGAATAAAAAGGAGGTCCATTTTTTTTCTTCCAGAAACGAATTAATCGTATTCTTGTTACAGAAATATGACAGTTCTTAAATTTCCTGAAAAGAATTTATGATCTGAATAATGTAATTATTGAAATGTTTATGTAACTTGTATCGATATGTAATTCGTATCTATATTTAAAATTGCTCAAATTTTAGAAGTTAAAAAGGAAAATATTTCTTTTTTTAAATGTAATTCACCTAATTTAATTGCTTGACAAGTTTCTTCATGAAACAATGTATATCCCTTACAGGAAAAGGAAATTTCATAAATGAGACGGAAAGAATAAAAAAAAGTTTCATTCATTTTTTAAAAAGAACGCATAACAAAAGATTAAAATGTGCAAGTGTTACCCTCCAATAATTTGTTTTTATACCTGTTAGTATTTGCTATTAAAATCCTTTTTCAATTGTTATTTACTTATTTATTCTTTTAAGAATTATATTGTGTTTTTTAAAGGAAATTTTTTAATATATAGAGAAAAAGCAAAACTGATTAATTAATTACTTTTAAGTTTTTCAGAATTAAAAAATTTTAAAAACAACATTTTTAATTAAAAAAATTGTATTTTTGTGTTCTCTACTACGATCTTCATAATACAAAGCCTCATAACTCCCAACGCTTTCAGCCTGTAACGTCACGAGCTAGGACGACTTGTCTAGAAAATTCTAAACGTAAGTAATGTAATAGAGTGCGGTTAGTTCTTGGGAGCTGTAGTCGTGAAGTGACGTGAATGTGTTATTGATTATGTTTGAAAGTGTTCAGATCTTCTTTTTTTTTCATATTAATTTTAATTTATCGTAATAAAGATGCCTAGTACGTGCTGCGTTCCCAATTGTAAAAATAATTTCTCAAAAAACAGCCCCAATGTTCCTGTATTTTCGTTTCCACGCGATGATAACAGTAGAAGAGTATGGATCTCTGCAATAAAGCGAGATAATTTCGTGCCAACTAAATATAGTAGAATAAGTTCAATTTTCAATACAGTTTTTATTTAATTAATTCCTTTGAACTGGAAACATTTAAAATTATTTATAACTTCCATTTATCTTTGCGTTTGCTCTAGATTTAGTTGCTGATACTTCCAATTACTATCATATTGTTTGCAATAACTAAATAAAAAATTTCTATGTTTCATGTTACTTCTAATAGTATTTTTTTATATTTCTTCTTAATATTTAATAGGCTTTGTATTGATAGATTTTTTTATTATACTTCATATACATTTTTTAAAATCTGATGTAGGCCTAATTTTTATTTCGTATATGTAGGTATGTGCTAAACATTTTCATAAAAATCAGTTTTTAACTTTTATAGAATTATTTAATACTAAAATAGGAGAGTTTATTCAAGTATCACTGGAGTGTAAAAGGTAAATTTTTTAGAAATTTTTAATAATTATCACCCGAATCTTAAGTGATATATTGATATTATGGTCTTTATAAAAAAGTTTTAAAATCATCTAAAGAAAAAAAGCAATTTTTAATTATACATATCATGACTATAGACAGATTAAATTTATATTTTGCTCTAAAAAATTATGTAAAAAAGTTAAAAATAGCTGTAAGAACAATATTAATTGCATGCTTATGTGGGCTTAGAAAATGTAGGTTTTTTGTTTATCTATATATCATCAGAATTATATATAAAGGAATTAATATTTATTAGTTTTAAATATATCATTAGTTATACGCAATTTTTAATTATAAATTAATGCAACTTTTACAAAATGTCTGAACTTTTTTGATACAATGAAATGCTACTGTTTTTAAGGCAATTTTTCATACATATACAACAGAAGTAGTTGACTTTCAGTTTACGTATTAAGAAAGCAACTATTCTCATTTTCATTTTGAATTTTAATAAATTATCAGTTTGTTTAAATATAACAAATTTCACTTTTTTTTAAGGCTTGTACCTGGTTCTATACCTTCAATTTTGACTAAATTGCCCTCATACTTTTCCTCAGAATTAAAAGTAAGAAGAGAAACTCCAATGGATAGGGCAACTTGTAAAGATATGGAAAACGTAAAAGCAGATTTAAAGAGCAGTCTCCAGGACATCACAAAAAAAGAAGAGATAGAAAAAATCAACAATTTTTCTGGTTAAATTTTAAAAACTTTAAATCAAATACATGGAGTATAATTCAAAAAGTGAGTGAAATAATTTTTATTTGTTTAGACACTTCTCATGCTCCTAAGGTAAGTCATTCTCGTATATAAATTGCAGATCACGAGGTTAGAAATCTAGGCAATTTTTCTTTTCCCTTAGTTGTAAGCAAAATGGGTACAATTATAGAAATTCTAGATCAGTTAGAAAATTTTATGCATGAATTAAAAGGAAAAGTTGAAGTAAAAGATACAGTCCAGTAAATATCTGACTTATTAAAGGCTCTTTTAGAAAATTCTGAAGTTAGCTCACAAGCAATTAATTTTTTGATGGCGCAAGTCTCTTTTCTTGGAAATAATAAACATGCACGGTGGTATTCATCTAATATAATGATATTTTCGTCTTTAGGGTATGCTATAGAAGCATTCACATATAAATTCCTAAGAGAAACTAGGTATATGTTTCTGCCTCATCCAAACACTATAAATCATCTGTGCTCAAACTATAGTGTAAGCCCACAATTAGAAAAACTAGACTCGTATTTTTTGTTGTACATAAAACAGAAATTTAAATATTTGAAGGAGAATGACAAAATTGTTACTTTATTGCTAGATGATGTTCACATAAAAGAATATTTTGAATATAAGTGTGATTGTGTAACAGGCATGTCATATGATTCTGAAGCTTCTGCTTCTAGTGCCCAAGTTTTTATGGTCAAAAGTATTACATCCCAGTATAAAGATGTTGCACATTTACTTCCACAGCATTTTATGTCAGGGGAAATATTACATGAATTTAAAAAGTCATTATTGGATTGTTAGAAATTGGTTTCACTGTTATCGGAATTATTACAGACAATAATTCAATTAATAGAAAAGCTGTTGGTCTTTTTATTAATCCACCAGAATTATCTTATTGTTATCCTCATCTAGTTAATAAAGAAAGATCATTGTTCTTTGTTCAAGCCTATGAGAAAAAACTGATTAAATCAAAAAAAAATGGCAAATGTTTCTTCTATCCTAATTCTATATGGTTCATGAAGTAAAAGATATAGATAACTTTAAAACAGCTCGATTTTCAACCATAAGAAATCTGTACAACGTAGAATTGGATAGTTTAATTACATATGGATTTAAATTATGCCTTAAAGCACTTGCTCCATCAAATATGGAAAGGAAAAGGTTCGATTGGTTTCAGTAATTTTAATGAACATGTTGAAGAACCACTTGTTTAATAAGGAGAAAGGAAAAATTATATTCATTCTAAGGATACATCTGAGTTTTTAAAAATCATTATTACATGGTGCCAAATTGTTAATGTTAAAACAAAAAAAGGCAATTGTTTAAACAATAGGGGTCAAGAACCGTTTGCTTTTGATAAAAAAGGACATTAATATGCTATGTTTGGAGAATTTTTTTAAATGGCTGTATAATTAAGAAAGAAATGAAATTTTCTACTGGAACATTTTCTAAAGAAACAAAAACTACTAAAGCTATTATAGAAATTTCCTCCTATTGTAAAGAAAATTTTAAAATGAGTTATATTCTTCCTGATAAGCTTCAAACAGATGACTTGGAAAGTAGGTTTGACTGTTATCGCCGGTTAGCAGGTTGCCAATGCAACATTTCTACTCAGCAACTGTTGGAATATGAAAAAAAAAAAAAAAAAAAATTAAGAATTCAGTCTTCGTTAAAACTGTCTGTTCCCAGCAAATCTTTCGGTAGCTTTAAAATTACAAATTTTGAAACTGATGATAACTTTCTTTATTATGATCCAAACTCCTCAACTGCTTTCATCGATCTTAAAGTAGAACAATAAACATTTCGAATTTGCAAGAAAGTCTTCCTGTTTTAATGTATCTTGCAGGATATAGCATTTTTTATATTTTAAAAAAAGGTAAGTGCCCTGCATGCAGAGATTTACATCAATTAGACAAAGAGATAGAATTGTCCCTAGAATATGAATATTTAAAAAATTCAGATAGAGGGAAACTTTCTTTCCCACAAAAATATATTTTAAATGCAGTGCTCTATATTTTTGCAGTATTTAAAAAAGTATGTGCTGAATATGAATCTGAATTCCTAAAACTTCGTTACCAAGGAATAAAAGTTGCCTGTATTACATTTTCAATTTTAGCAGAAAATGAATTCAGCGATAATGGAGCATGTGGTGAAGGTCATTATTTTCATTCCATAATCTGAAAAGTTGTTTGGTGCTCTAAAAATACAGTTTTGATAATTATATTATCTAAAAATTCAAACTTCTTTTCAATGATGCAGTTTCATTTCCCTGTAATTTTTATATAATTTTCGCCAATTCTTTTACAAATTTAAGGGACAATTAAGTAAATGCGGACGATTGGGAAATAAAGAATTTTATATGCATTAAAAAATATTCTGGTTTAATGGAATTTCAGATTCCCTTCAGAACCATGAAACACTTAAACTGTTATATACGTAATATTTTATAATGTTTTATTATAATTATTAAACTATTACTAACGAAATATTTTAATTGCTAGCAAAGTCAGTTGTATAACCTAGTAGTTTAATTAATGAATACAGACCTGAAAACGAGAATAAACAGAAAGCTGTCGAAACATTATTTACCCCTCTACATAAAGTCAAGGACCTATTTGTCTGTCCATTTTAACCTTGAAAGGAGTGTCCTCTTCAATGAGACAAGTGGAACTATTTTCTGAATGACTGTTGCAGTTCCCCCTTCCTCTTCTTACATGATCGCAGGTTACATTCTTTTTAGAAGGAATTTGTTGAGTCTTTCAACTAACCATTTTGTGATGAACCACGAATGTGATGCAAACTATAGTCTGAATATCCGACAGTTAAATTTAATGCCCGATTACCTCTCAATTTAACAACCGCCGACCGACAAAGAATAATCGGCAAAATATGACAGACTGATTTCACCTCGTCGATTGTTATGCCAAATATTGAGCAAACTATGGATTGAACATGTCATAGTTCCATATTATATTCAATAATCAGTCGACCTAACTTTGCATTGATATTTTAATAGACTCACAAAGAATTGCAGGAAAATGTATTCAAAAATCACCTTGTCGGTTATTTGTCTAACATTGTCATTCTACCAACTTAAATCATTCCCCCAATAATTCGATTGCTTATGATATTTCAATTCTAAGTTGGGTTTTAAATTATTATATTCTTTAATACTAAATTCGCTACACCTGCGTTCCGGAGTAATAAGACTTTTGCCGACGAAATTCTCAACTTCTTGCTGACGAGAGAAGGGCAATCCTCCCCGGCACCCCCACTGTCGCCACTTCTTCATCACACTCTTTTACAAATCCACAGCAATATGAATTCTTGAATTAAACTGTGGCGGAAACTATAGGGATGTACGTTTAAAGCCACATAATTTTCATCGGTAGCACTCATCAAGGAGATACCGAGAGATTTGTAAATACAGTCGATTCCGGTTAATCGGACCACATCGGGACGCGATCATTTTG
>JAPMOQ010023642.1:14965166-14995564 GCA_026543055.1 Argiope trifasciata | reverse complement strand
AAAAAAAGTGAAATTTGTTATGTTTAAACAAACTGATAATTTTTTAAAATTCAAAATGAAAATGAGAATAGTTGCTTTCTTAATACGTAAACTGAAAGTCAACTACTTCTGTTGTATATGTATGAAAAATTGCCTTAAAAACAGTAGCATTTCATTGTATCAAAAAAGTTCAGACATTTTGTAAAAGTTGCATTAATTTATAGTTAAAAATTGCATATAACTAATGATATATTTAAAAATAATAAATATTAATTGCTTTATACATAATTCTGATGATATATAGATAAACAAAAAACCTACATTTTCTAAGCCCGCATAAGTATGCAATTAATATTGTTTTTATTGTTATTTGTAACATTTTTCGTACTTGTAGCTTGTTACATAAACAAGAAACAACCTATTAACTGTTAAACTTTTTCCAAATTTCATTTCTATATTCATTTCTTGGCTTTTCATTATCTGGAGGCTCGAGGTAGGCTTTTAACTTTTATTGAAAAACTATACAAATGTTTTCACCTATTTAACATCATTGCAGTGGACTGATTTTATCGCAGCTGCGGAGTTCTCACCATTCTGATAGAAGAGTTTTACTAACAGAATTTTTGTCTGTCAATGCCAACATGACCTGTCAAGAAACTGGAAACTATTACTTTGTGAATGCATACTCTCGCTTTTTATCGGACTCATCGTTTTCATAGATTGTGGCAAATTTCCATTCTTTAAAGATTATAATGCATTATCCTAAGTGCTTGCTTACCAAATCTTATATTGTCTGTATTTTGCCCTACATATATGCCTAAAAATGGAAAACTTCACTTACTCTGTACTACTAGGAACTTTATTTTTTAAAATATGGGTTATAAAAGCATTTTTTTCCTAGCAGTTTTACAGAAATTCTTATTGTGATTGAAATGATGCTTATAAAAATATTGATCAAATTGTTTCTTTTTCACAGATGTATCTCAGGAAGATCCTGTATTCAGTGAAGAAAAAATCGAGACATTCAAAACAGCTGAGACCCTTGTATGTGATGGAAATTTGTTAGCAAAAGTTTATAAGAGCATGCCAGATTTGAAGTGGGCACACTGCACATCGGCTGGTATGAAATGATGTTTAAATACTACCAATAAGATGTATAGCAATACTGCCCAGTCTTTATTTAATTAATATATATATTTTTTAATTTCAGAAGTTGAATCTGTAATCAAAGAAATACCGGAAGAAGTGAGTCTTTTAACATTGAATTTTCAATGATATTTGCATTATTATTTTTTAGCTAAGATTTAAGTTTTGAATTATATTTTTTTATTTCAACTTTTACAGACATATTAATTTGACTGAAGATTTTATGAACTTTAAATTTGATGCAATGAATTTAATTTAATTTGAATTTAAATGTTAATTGAAATATGTGTGGTTAATTTTTTCTGTTTAATGTTTCATTACTGTTTAGTTCAAATTCTTTCTGTCTGAATTTTTGTATCTGTTTGTATGAATAAAATTGGCAAATAGTGAAAGTATGTCTACATGCAGCATATGTTAGTGAACTTTTTTATTCTTCATTGGCCTTCGGTGCTCTGGGAACAGAAATTCCTATTAACCTTCCATAAGCTTTAAGAAAAAAAAAAAAGAGACTTATGTTTTTTGCAAAATGATATACATTTTCTAAATACTTGTTGAATGTGTTGCCTTGTGTAAAATGGTATTCCAATGGGATTGTAAGGGAGACTACGACCAATTTTCATTATTAAATTTTATTGTCTTCATATTAAAACCCACAATTCTGTTGCAAATGGTAATTATAAATCTGCTTAGTTTTGCATTTATTATATATGTAAAAGACCAATATTTTCAATTTTAACATTTTTACTTATTTTTCTGAGAATATGTTATCAAATCAAATCAAATATTTGTACATAAAAACTACTTATTTATAACAGTTCGTAGCTTTTAAAGGGTTTGTTCCTTTTCAAATGTATAAATTACTATAAATAAATGATTTTTTGAATGAGAAATTTTTTTTACTGAACTTTGTAGTTTGGATGAAAAAATATTACTATTTTCAAAATTCATCTATTTCCTAGGGTATAGATGACAGTAGAGAAGCAGAAATTTTTCGACTCTTTTAATTTCTGGGTCATCATTTGGTTTCAATGCCCGCAAGTTCAGTTTTTCAGGGTTGTCTGTGGTAATTGGTGAATTTATATTTGTTCTATCTTATTTATTCCTATTCTACGTGAAGCTGCTGGGAAATATTTCATATTTTCGAAAATTATATCTGTTGATATTGATGGTATAATTAAAGCGAGGTAACTTAGAGGATGTTATAAGTGATAAAGCTTTGTGTTACCTAACCTATAATGGCTGAACTATGCATGAAATGTAAATGAAAAATCGGTCTATCAATTACAAATAAGCTAGAAACTTATTAGTAAAGATATTAAAGGAAACAAAATCTGTATAATTTAATCCTTCCTTAGCGTTATTTGAAATTATTATACTATGCTAATTTAGCCACATAATATATGTTTGAGGTAGTATTAAACTTAATTATTGCAAAGATAAACAATCTTATTTCATCCAGATGGGGAATTTTTTCAAATGCATTATCATTTTAATGTCCTATCAATGAAAATATCCAATAGCATTATGTTCAGAAGCCTGGAAAAACAGGCATTGGCAATAGTATGCTGATTGGTTAATCAGAATGTGACTGTTATGAAAAGTACCTTTGTGGGGCAATTTCATAATGCTTATGTGCCACTTTGGTAAAAAAAAAAAAAAAAAAACCTTGGAATAATTTAATGTTGATGACAATTCTTTCATAATCAATCATATGAGATTCTCACTATCGTTTTGGATACCTTTAACACGAGCACTTTTGATTCTTTAGAGTTGACTCTATGGAACTTATTTGTGTTTTACTATGTATCTGCTTAGCGACATTCTATCACCAATTAATTGTTGATTCAAATACTTTTTGTGTGAAATCTCAGGCAAAATTCAACATAAAATTTCTGTCAGCAAATACTTTTTACTGTACGACCTTATATTTTTGAAATCTTAAAATTATTTTTTCTGATTACCAAATTTGTTCTTACCGAAACATTATTATTTGTGATTTTTAGAAAATATATTATGAATAACTTTTTAATATCAAAAGAAATGTGAATTAATACATGGTAAATTATTTTTATTTCTTACATTGAAACTTGTATGGTAACTTAGTAATAACATAAATTATTTTAAAATACTTTTATTGTTAATAACCCGGAATTAGGAAGACATAAACATGTATGCAAATATTGCCAACTGAAAAAGTTATGCAAAATCAAATTGAAAATATTAAAGCAGTTATGTTTCTAATGTTGATGCTACTTTTAAAATTTGTTGTATGCGATATATTTGTCAAAATATATTATTTTGATTACATATTTTGAAATTTAAAAATGTATATTAATTTCTTATAGGGTGAAGAATTGGGAATTAATAGCCTCATTTCTCATTACATTATTTTATATTTTAATAGATTATAATTCCATTCTTTGTTTTGAAAAGTTCAGTTTTCTTTCCAGCCTTCCTTTACCCTCACTAGGCATTGTGGTGCCACCTTCTGTGGAATGATGGCTGAATATGTTATGTGTCATATATTAAATGCAGAAAGGCAGACTAAACAATGTTGGAGAAATCAAAAAAATAGTCTTTGGTAAGATTACTTACATTGTTACTTTTGCTGTCCAACCCGCTTCTTTGCGGCTATCTATTAATGATTATTAATTCCTCTATAAATTGTAAAAAATAGTATCAGTGTATTGAAAGAATAGTTTCATTTACATCTGATCTTGTATATAATTATTTAGTTATTTGCTTTATTGCTTATATCTTTTATCAGAAACAATTTAGCATTTCTCAGTTTTTAGACATCTTTTTCAGTTTGGTGCATGTTGTGTTTTGAGATTTATTGAATTGTTATTTCTTGTCTGCTAAGGTGGTGAATTTAAACATTTTGTCCAAAAAATAGTATATTTTATAAGACCGTTCGCTTAATAAATTGGTCTAGTTTCTTGATAAACTAGTTTCACGTTTCAACTCTTTTTTTTAATTCAATTAAAATGTCAATAATTTATTTTAGGTTAAATTTTAATTTTGCAGATTTGTGGTAAAGTTCACATTCTTATTTATTTATTATGACTCATTAAGGCTTTATGTAGAAATACCTTATATTTTTCTTAATAAAAAAAACTTAGATTAATAAATTTAAGATATGAATAAAAGTTTAACGTTAAACATTATATAGTCAAAATTCTGTTATCTCATAATTTGGAAACAAATAGACCTGAACTAATGAAATTTTTTTCCCCGAAATAAGTTCTGATATAGTTTCAAATTTAATAAGCAAATATTTATATTATATGGAGTTCCTCAAATTATTAGAAGTAGACACTTATCCTGCAATATTTTAATATTTGAAAAGTTTTTTAATAATAGTTAAGATCTACACATCTCAAACTTTGATCTGTTTTGCTTATCGAATTAATTCATTTCCTCTCAATCTTATCTATAATATTTATTGTTGGCAATTTTTTGATTCAGAAGGAAACTTGACAAACAGTCAAGTTCAATGAAATATATTTTAACATTGAAATGTTTTTTTTTTTAAATCTGAAATATAATACTGGTAAATTGTGACTGATTAATAATTATCTAAATCATCAATTGATTCAGGAATTTTAAAATTTGTTACAGTCTTATGTGGTTGACATGGAAACAAATCTATTTCAGGAAAAAATGTTTTGAAGCTTTTACTTTTATTTATTAGGACTATGCATTGCCTGTTTTTCATTAAGAAAAGGCTTCATTAAAGCTCATAAAAAATTAAAGCAAAAAAAAAAAAAAAAGACGAAGCAATATGAAAATTGTATGTATTTGTGTATCCTTTTGCAATTTCATTTTATTGCTTTCTTTATTATATTTGATGCTAGAAAACATATCCAATTATGCCATTTTGAACCATGCTTTCTCTTACGTAAAATGAAAGCATTTATCTAATATAATTTTGGAAAATATTTTCAGAAACATTGAAACTAAATCAATGAAGCAGTGACATAAAATATTTTCTTTTCCTGCCATGGAAATATTTGTCATCTGTAATTGAATGATTTTATGATGCCTTTGATTGCAAAATCAATGCATGAGTAGGGTGTTAAATAAAGACTTAACTGGTAAAAGTAAGCCTGAAATATTTTATCCTGTCGCGTATTGTAGTCCTTTCACTTTTTGAAAGGGGCAACATGTATAAAATCAGATTCTATAAATAAAGGAAGAGAAGAGTTGCTCGATTGAAATATCTGATATTGTTTTACTTTTTAAAAAGCTATAGGAGGAAAGAGAAACGTTTGTTCTCCAATTCTTAACATTTGGTGAACCCAGAAGTGATTTTGGGAAAGTAATCAAGAGATATACAGGTCAGACGATTTATTTATCTTTTAACAACGGATTGTCTGGGCGTTTAAAAATCAGAAGATTTATTACATTTTGGTTTCGTTACTTGTGTCTAAGTTTATGGAAATGGAAGATCTGATTCAGAGACGGAAACCTGTTAGAGCATCTTTTACGCGAATATATAACGAAATTAAACTTGAAGTAGATAAAGAAAACCCGGATTAAGAATTTATAAGATCAAAATTGTCAACTTTAGAATGCTTGTCAGGAGAACTTCGTTCTTATGATATCCAAATTTTAGATTCAGAATATTATTCTGAAGAGCAGTTTAACAGTGAGTGGGAAAGCGTCGAAGAATACAGAAAAAAATTAGATTTAATTGAAATATTCTTTTCCCGCCAAACTGAGCAATCCGTCGCCAGTGTCTCCAAATTTAAACAAACGAAAACTCAAGCTGCCTGAAATAGTATTAAAACAATTCGGTGGAGATATAAAGGATTGGTTGTCATTTTTGTGACAATTCCAATAAATTCATGATGATAAAGAAATTCAGATTAAAGATAAATATCACTTCTTGATTCAAGCCACCATACCTGGTACTAGAGCACGTAATATTGTAAATAGCTGGGGTGGAAAGACTGATCAAAATTAAATAAAAGAATTTCGACACTGCAGAGTAGTTTTTGGACTAAAATTCAGTCCATTTTATTAGGTGCCGTGGTAAATTCGCATTGGGATCAGAGTGATATCTCTCTAAAAGCAACAGCTTCGAAATTGAAATCTTCATTTTATGTAGATAACTGTGTCACGTCAGTCGATTCGAATGAAGAAGCAGAAGATTTTATCGCAAAGTCAACTCAATCGATGGTAAGTGGTAACTTTGACTTGAGAGGGAGGGAAAAGACAGAGAGGAGCAATACAAAATCGACAAAAAGTGAACCACTAAAGGTTCTTGGTCTTATGCGGGATAAGTTTGAAGATTCACTGTTTTGTGACATATCTAATATTGACTTAGATGATATCATAATTACAAGACAAACCATGTTATAATTGTACCGAGAATCTTCGATCCAATTGGTTTTAGCTGTCCTTTCACACTTCGAGCAAAGGTGTACTTACAAAATAGTTGGGAAGCTAAATTGAGCTGGGATGGAGAGCTGCCGGAAGAAATCAAAAGAAAATTCTTGAAATGGGTTAAGGAATCATCCTTGTTAACTTCAGTAAAGATTCCTAGGCAAGTTACTGAGACCGATGGGCAGTCTTTTAGCCTCCATTCATTTTCCGATGCTTCACTGGGATCTTATGTGAGTGTAGTGTTTTTAAGAAGCCAAAAATTAGGTGAAGTCAAAGTGACATTATTGCAAGCTAAAGCCAGAGTAGCTCCGTTGAGGAAAACAAACTATACCAAGACTTGGATTACTTGCTTGCCTTATTGGAGCGAGATTGACTTCATTCATTAAGAAGAACCTCAAGATCGTAATTTCAAAAGAATATTACTGGACCGATTCTTCAATTGCGCTCTTCTGGATAAAAAATATACAAGCTTGGGGAACTTTTGTGCAACAGCAGAGTTTCTGAAATTAGGAACCTGACAGACTTTAGAAATTGGCACCATATACCTAGTTCAGAAAATCCAGCTGGCATGCCATCAAAAGGATGCTCAGTGAAGAAACTTATTGAATGCAGATGGTGGGAGGGGCCTCTTTGGCTGACAATGTCGGAAGTTGAATGGCCTCACTCTGTGCCAATCAATGACAAAATGGAGGTTAACAAAGAAAAACGTAGAGAAGTACTGACGTTATTAAGTCATGATGATTTTCCAACATGAGTCTTCGACTACTTTTCAAAGTACACGAAAATACTAAGAATGATGGGTTGGATATACAGATTTATAGGGAATTGGCTGAAGACGGCAAGTTATAGGTAAATGAGTTAAAAATGGCTAAGAAATCTATCGTAAAGATTATTCAACGTGATGTCTTTTCTTCAGAAGATATAAAGAAGCTGAAGTCACTTAGTGTGTTTAAAGACGAGGAAGACATTTTGCGTGTTAAGACCAGATTAATTGAAAGAAAGGACCATCAGAATTTTATTTTTCCCATGTTACTTCCGAAGAAGCATGTAGTTTCTAGTCAGGGGTGTTTGTGCTCCGGGGAAACCCCGGAATTCCGGGGACACGTGACTCTGGGTTCAAAGGTCTTATCTCTCCTGGCGTGCGCCAATAAGTAGAGAAGGGGGATTTTTCGCCGTATTAGCTATTTGTCATTGATCGCTTCGCAACTTTTTTTTCTCCGCTGTGTAAAATTTTCGTTTCATTTATTGATGCACGTGTAAATTTTTCGTTTCGTTTATTGAAATATTTTTTTATTTATGTACGCAAGAGAATTTCACTATGAAATTTCTCGATATTAATAGTGATATTATACAATTAGAAGAAGGTGTCCGGAATGCATTTAGGGGGAATTGGATTGAACGGAGAGATGGTAATGGGGATACCATCGGCACATGGTGCAAGAAAATAAATGTTACTGGACAAGCATATTGTGTTTTTTGTAACTCACTGCTGAAGTATGGTGGGGAAGGATTCAAGGCTTTCACAAATCATTCTGAAACTGTGACGCACATAAAATATTCAAAGTGCATTAGACATTCAATGACTTTAAGTAAGTATGCTAATTCAAAAAATACTGATGATTTACTGGAGACTGATGCTCGGCCATTGGATATAGTGATAAGAAAAGCACGCCAAGAGGTATTAATAACTTCGTGTATCGCCGAGAATTCTCTTTCTTTCAATGTAGCTCCCAATTTAATTGAACTCTGCAAACAGTTGAGCCGCGGTCAGACGGCACTAAACTCGTTGGAAATGTCCAGGACAACTGCATGCTATAAGATGAAATATGAGCTCGCAAAAACTATTAAGGAAAATATCATTAAAACTTTAAAGGAGACTCCATTTTCTCTAAATTTGGATGAAAGTACTAGCAATGCTCAAGAAAGTATACTGGCAATATTGGTGCAGTTTTATGACAACAATCAAAATGAAGTTGTAGTTCATCATTTTGCATCTCTAAAGATGGAATCTTGCAATTCAGAAGCTGTTTTTAAAGCAGTTGTTAATACTATTGAAGATAATATTCCATGGGCAAACTAAATTAGTGTATTAATGGACTCATGTAACACCATGCGTGGAAAAAAAAATGGTGTTGAAATCAGACTACAATCAAACAAAGCACCCCACTTATTAGATATTGATGGTGACACATGTCACACAGCTAATAACTGTGCAAAAAAAAAAATTTGCTTCATGTTTTGATAGATACTTAGAAGATTTGTTTGGCATCTATTTTGATATGAAAAGCTGCAGTAAAAGAGAATTTTTTCAAAATCTGTGAATCCCTTGCCATTAAAAAACTTAAACCTTTGAAGAGACTAGACCATAGGTGGGTGTACATTTTATGTGTTTTAGAAAGAATCAAAGATCTGTGGGATGCTCTTATTGCATTTTATTTTCACTAGGATAAAACTGATAAGGGGATTATTTTTCTTATGTTGTAACTGTATACAATAAAAGAAATATTTCTGCAGCTCAGAAAAAAATTGTTCAGGGGGTGTATTCTTGCTTGCATTCCCACCAACTCACAAAGGATGCTTTAGCTCGGAAAAAAAGAATACTAAATGGGTTATTTGTTATGCAAAACAAAACTTTATTGCATATGGCATTATATTCAGCAGTATTACCAGAGTTCAACACATATATTAAATTATTTGAAAAAAAAAAAACAACCCAATGCTTCATTTAATACATTCCAGTATTTATAAATTGATGGCAACATTTTTCTCTTTTTTTATGAAGCCAGAAAATATAGAGTGCACATCTTATAATGATTTATTAAAGGTTGATGTCACAAATTCAGAATTCCATGTACCTAGCAAAGTAATATTTACTACTGCAGAAGCTTCCACTCTCCCGAAGAAATTATCAAAAAATCATCCAATAGCAAAAGAATTCCAATATTCTCTGATAAAAGCTTATACTAATACAGCACAGCATATGAAACAGAAATTACCCCTTAAAAATTCATATCTAATTAGTTTTACTGCATTAGATCCAGAGCTAAGAGGTAAAAGCAGTACAATATTAGCTTTTGAAAAATTATCTTTTATGTCCCATATTTTTAGTGATAATGAAAAGTCAAAAGTAGAAGCTGAAATAAGGTTATACCAGAGTGATATTGATATCACCAAAGAAATGCTCTACACATCTGATGAAAGTGGAAATCAAGTCAAGTGTACAATTGATAAATATTGGTCTAAAGTTTTTAATTTAAAAGATGATTTCACAAATGATTACAAGTATCCTACATTGGATAAATTGGTCAAAGCCTGCCTTAGCTGCTTCCATAGCCCATTAGTGGAAAGTGCATTCAACTTAATGGATACACTTGTCACTGACTATAGAACCTCTCTTAAGATTGATTCCCTAGATGCAGAGCAGACTATTAAATATGATTTAATGGCTTCTAAAGAAACCTCACGTGAAAAATATGGCTCAAAAAATCCAATGACTGATCCAATTCACAAAGATCTCTTACTGAATATGAATAGAAGTTGGAAATCATATCAAGAGGACTTAAAAACATGTATTTCAGATGAGTCACCTATAAAAGTCTGTGTAAAACCTTCTACATTAGCAGAAAAGCAAACTGCTTCTATCTCTGCATGTGCAGTTCTCGAGGAAATTTCTTCAAGTGTAAATGAGGAAAATAAAAGTCAACCTTCCTGCAATTATGAAGTTCACCACAAAAGAAAGACAAGCCCACAAACATCAGAAAATAAAAAAGCAGCAGAAATTAGATATTTTTTTTAAAGAATTAATTCAGGGGATTTAAAATATTTACATAAATTGTAGTAGTTTATATGTTTGAAAATTTATGGTTATTAATTTTGCAAAAAAAGTAATTCATTGAACTTTTATAATTAGGTCATTCAATACTTCATAATTGTAATTTTTCATTTCTCCCCCCCCCTTCTCGAAACTCCAAAATGTCGGTAGTAAGTCCCTAAAAGTTTCAGGGGATTTTTTGGGGTCCCACAAACACCCCTGTTGTAGAAAAATTAATACTTCATTCTGTCTCATGCCGGGATACACGTATTAATCTCCAAACTTCGAGAAACTTTTGGATTATCAAAAGCAGATCAACTATCAGATGAGCTTTATCTCAGCGTATTAGATGCAGAAGGCATGAAGGTAAAGGACTGCAGACAGTGCCATCTGCTTTACCCGGAAATAGAATTAGAGATGCTAAGATTTTTGAAATTGTGTGTGTAGATTTAGCCTGCCCATTAATTTTCAAGAACAAGAGTAAAGCTTGGATCTTACTTTTCACCTGTGCTGTTTTCTGAGCAGTTCATTTGGAACTGATTTTGACCCTCTCTACACACGGAGTTTTACTTAGATTTAGAAGATTTATTGCGCGTAGAGGAAGGCCATCAATAATTTACGGCGATAATGGTAGTAATTTTGTCGGATCCAACAATCTCTTCGAGTCAATTGATTGGAACATCATTGGAAGAGACGCTGCCATACTTCAGATAGACTGGAAGTTTAGTGTACCGGCAACACCATGGTGGGGCGGTTTTTGGGAACGACTTGTACAAATGATTAAGAAACTTTTACTTCACATCTTGGGCTGGGCATCTTTAAATTACGAAGAGTTAATGAGAGTGTGTTGTGCGACTGTGAATTCCAGACCACTCACATATGTGACAGAGGATTCTGACGATCCCCTTCCTTTGACACCTTCCATGTTTTTAGGAGAAATTCCAGAGTTTGGTGTACCTGACTTGAATCACCTAGATCGAGTTGATTTCAACAAAAGGCTTAGACATCTTCAAAGTGTGCGGGAACTTCTGAGAAAAAGGTTTGGATTGGAATATCTCAGCTTATTGGTTCAACGTCCCTCAACAATCTTAATTTCCAGACGAATTAAAGTTGGGGATATAGTTCTCGTCGAGTGCGACAACAAACGCAAAGTGCTATGGCCTCTAGCCAAAATGACTGAGATATATCCAGGAAAAGACGGCAACATTCGCGTTATTCTGTCAAAACCGCTTCCGGTGAATTAGTTCGACCAGTTAAGAAAATATTCCCCCTCGAAAAACCTTCATCAATGGAGTCACTTAAGAAAAATGAATCTGAAACATTTGAAAAGGAAAATATGGCATATGAATCACCGATGAGCATTTCTGTCTCAGAGTTCTCCCAGAGGTTCAAAACTATTGTGATTAGATCTGGAAGACGTTAAACTCCCATCCAGACACATTACTTGAACTCTAAGTAACTTTAAAGTTTAAATACTAAGAACTGAATTTTTAAACATTTAATTTTAATAGCTTTAATTGTTTTATTAATGTTTTGATTATTTTATGTGTCATTAATCAAAAGATGGGAGGATTGTTAAATAAAGATTAACTGGTAAAAGCAAGCCTGAAATATTTTATCCTGTCGCATGTTGTAGTACTTTTATTTTTTGAAAGTGGCGGCATATATAAAATCAGATACTAAAAATAAAGGAAGAGAAGAGTTGCTCGATTGAAATGTCTGATTATGTTTTACTTTTTAAAAAGCTATAGGAGAAAGAGAAACAAGTTTGTTTTCTGCAATTCTCAACAGCGAGGTTAAATGAACTGTCCTCAAAAAATTTGCGCGATAGAAGCAATTATTTTTGCATCATAGATGCCCATAAATGCAGAATGGACAAATATCATGATCCATAACAGAGGGCAATTTAATGGTCAAACTATAAGTATTTGATCAACCTATGGAAAAAGACAAACTCACAAAAAACTCAATCAAGAATGTAGTGTATTGGAAAAGAAATCTTTAAATTAAAAGATGGTTCCTGTGATTTCTCCCCCCCCCCCCCCCCCCGAATTTTCTGTTAATGTAATAGTTCGAATTCAAGAACAGATTTTTTATATGTTTCTTAATTGTTTTCATTAATTATTTTGGTATTTTTGTATTCAGTGATCACAAATAAATAAGTTTTGAAGATTCATAATTATCTTAAGAACTTAACGGCTGTTTAGTGTATCTCATTAAAAAAAGCAAAAAAAAAAAAACAAATCTCTGAAATCCTTTAAAAATTTCTAGCATGACATAAGTAAATTTATTTTAAATTATTTTAAAATTGCAAGAAATTTTTTTAACTTACAAATTGTGTTTATTTGTTTGAATTTTGCTTTGTTTTTTCATTCATTATGTATTTTTAAATGTAATGAATATTAAGAATAAGTCTTTTCTTTTTGATTTTTTTTCTGTCAGAACAGCTTTTTATATAAACTTTCTGAACTCAAATTTCTATCAAAATCGAAGTTTATTGTGCCTTGCTGATTCAGCTTCAAAAAAGCCATGTTTCGTTATGTACATTGCTTTTCTTGCTTCATAATCAGGAATTGAAACATGAGTTATTAAAATAGTTCTAACAAAGTTCTAAATGTGCAGATTTAAAGTTAACCTTCGGGACTCAAAAAATAAACTGTTCAAACAAAAGCAAATATATATTTTTTCTCCTCTCAATTATGAATTTCATTGTCATAAGCATAATATTGAATTCTGTTTTTAATTTAATTTCGAATCAAATTTGGAGAACATCGAAATAACAATTTTTTGTTCATTTTTAGCAATTTTACATTTTAACTTGTTTTTATTGAATCATTAAAATAAAGAAAAATAAATAAATTTAGTTTTTTAGAGCACCGATAAGCGTGTGCGTTTATTTTATGTTCTTACGTTTCTAGTAACTTACTTGCAAATTAGCTGGAAACAGTGCTTTCCAAACTTTTTTCCATTTGGACTTTATACCTCCTAAGGAAGGCCATGTTAAACAACATTAAACAGAAGTATCATTTTTAGCATTTATTGGCCAGTTGTCATTGAACGTTACAAGTTAAAACTGTGAAAGCAATAGTTATTATTAAATGCTCTTAGCAGGGGAAGAAATTTGAAATAAAATATAATCTTCTTTAAGTTTTTCTAGTAGATTTATATTAAAACCCTATGAGCCCTGACCGCCCGATATCGCTACGTTCGACAGGCGCCTGGCTCAGGATCTTTTTGGCAGTTAAGTGAATTTAAGGGGTGAAAAATATTTCTCGATAGCCCTCATTTAAATTGATTTAAACTCATTTAATCGCGCCAAAGCGCCTGAGTCAGGGCCATCGGAATATTACGGCTCATAGGGTTCAAAATTATTTTTTATACTGTGACACATTATACATAGTGCAAATTGATAGTTACTTTCAACCTCGTTTTAGCACCAATCTTCTATGAAGTAGAAGAAATTGATTTTATACGACATAATGCGCCATTTAACAGTTTGAATAGTATTTCAGTCATATAAAAAAATGTTTAGTTTGTTTTAAAGATGAATAAAATATTCACTATTGTGGATATTTATACTTCTTTTTGCCAAAATTATTTGTGTGCATGAAAACAGCAATACATAATTTGTTTCGTATTTCAGAATTACGAAATGACCATAAAATAATTTTCCTTACTTGGAGGTACCTATTAGATAACAATGCTAGGCGGAATGAAATCAGCTTTCCAACACGGCCTGTCAAAGGCATTGGGAGATTAATTCCTCATTTTAAAATAATTACTAATGCAATATCTTGTACAGGAAGGCAAATCAGCAAACTGAAAATGCGGCCTTAATGTTGCTCAGTAAAAAAATATTTTCTGCCAGTATCTTACTGTATTTCTTTCTTTTCTGTATATACATTTTAAAAAAATTATCGAAACGTCAAAGAAATTTCGCATAGTCGATTTATCTTGCATTTGTTAATTTTTGATTTCTGTGTTTCTGCCCCGACATTTTTGAAATCATTCTTGGTGATTTTGTTGTAATTTTTTTTTTCTTTCGTGTTTTTGATTCCCTGAATCAAACTCCCTATTCTTTGGACAGTCTGTCTATGGTTTCATTTCGTTTAGGAGTTTCGGCTTCTGGTGCATTCAAACATGTAACATTATTTTAAAGTTATTTTGTGTAATGCTACTTCATGTTGTTTTCTTAAATTTTCAGGTCTACTGACGGAAAAATAGGCAACTATCGCTCCCTGGACGAATTAACTATTTGTATCATGGGAGTTGGCAACGTGGGATCTGAAAGTAATTATTTCTATTGTAATACTTAGCATTTGAAACAAAATTGTTTACCTATTATTTTAAATGTATGCATTACCGAGTGTCTTCATATGATTAATTTTAAATAAAAAAGAATTAGTGTGATCATTTTTAGCTTATAACAAATTTGCTAATAAATTCCTTATTAGTATAAGACGTTATGAATTCTGAAATTTCGTTACTTATATTATCTGTCATGTAAATTTATAGATGAGAAACCGTAATTCCTCAATTTATGTGAATTTGAATATACGTGGTTACTTAGGTCTTTCTCCCGCTTCGCTCCCCACCAGGAATTCACAGATTTTTTTTTACTTATAGTTGCGACTATTGTCCTGAAAAGACATGTGCGGATATGTGTTGTGATTAATTAGCTATGCAAAATTTAAACATGACGTCACAAGTTCGAGATACTAAAGTTTTAAGATTCGATAACATTAGTTAGTGAAGATATCGCCATAAAAAAATTCATTTAAAAGAGATGATGGATTAATGGATGCTGAAATAAAAAGGCAAGGGAATTGATGGAATTGCGAGTATTTTGAAGAAGTCTAAAAATATCAGATGTCCTACATAAATGAAGACTGTATAGCAAAACTGATATCTGTACCAACAGTCACAAGCAATTGCGATTCCAGAAACATTCAGGAATTTGCATCCTTGCAGGTAATGAGTTTATGTCAAAGTATTCTTTTGTTTAATGCCGAAGTTTATGTCATTCAGTTTTAATTCTGATATTAAAATATCAAAAGAAGCTATTCGGCAAACGTATTCGAGAGACGAATATGATAGTTTATTGTAAACAAATAAAAACCAGCAAATAAAATCCAGGTATGAGGTGTATTTTACTTCAATGACCAAGTAGATGTCAGTTTCTTTATCATCGCCAAGTATCAAAAAACAATATAGACATATTGGAGAACAATTTACCACCACATGCGGAGCTTTTAGGAGACCCGCAATGGGAATTTCAAGATAAGAGGCTAACACAAGAAAGAAATGGTTAGAATTGAAAAATATTAAAGATATCGAGTTATCTAATTAGATATCTGAGCTCTAATTTAAATCTACCGAAAATATTTTGAGCACTCTGTCTCTTAAAGTTTCTGTAAACAGTAGGTAACACTCCTCTGTTAAAGAGCTTAGAGTTTCGACTGAAAATCCAGGATACGTATCGAATCAAAAATTATACAGAACATGGTTTCTTCAATGAATGATCGTATTTAAGAATTAATTAAGAGAATCTGAAATGCAGTAAGATATTAAAATAATGTATTTTGTTTTATTTTCACTACTTTTTGTTAATTTGTCTAAACTTTTGAGACACATCTTTATTTTTAAAAAATTGTTACTTCAAAATATAAATTCAGTGATAAAAATTTATGTTTTATTACATTAAGTATAAATTACAAGAAAATAAATGTACACTAGCTTAACAATATAAATAAAATATGGCTGAATAATTATTAAATAAAATATGATCATATATTGTTTCATAAAATATGATAAAATATTGTTTTTTTTAATGTAATCAATCACCTATTTAAAATAACTCAAAAAGTGTTTATTAATCTAGACATTCAGAAAGAATATAAATATAACATGGCACGAATGTCAAAGTCAATGGTGAAATCAATTTAATTCAACAGAACCATTCTAGATACCAAACATTTTTTATCACCAATAAAAGCGTAATGTCGAGCAGTATGCTTTTAAAGCAGAACATTTCTGAAACGCATTTTAAAATGCTAAAGCTACATTGAATGAATATAATAAAATAAAACAACAACATACAATCCAGTACATTTAATAAACACGAGTTATGCCATGATAAATATATACACTTATAGAAATCAAATATGATATAAAGAGAAGCTGGAAGAAATACTTTTATAATTGTACAGGATTTTAGGATTTGATTTTCAATGAAAATATCAGTATTTCTTAAAACAGAAATCACTGAGGTCCACAATGATATAACTTGACATTATAACAATCAATTTCAGTTTAAATACGAGAAACAAAAATGATAATTATCAGAAAAAAATACTAATGAGAATAAACAGATTACTCTTTTGTTATTAATTATGATTACACTGCAATAACTGAATAATATGAACTACTAAAAGATAAAGAAAACTTTAAGATTCATAGTAAGAAAGTAAAACCTCATTATGTTTTTTATTTTAATATCATCAACTACAAATCATATACATCATATTTTGTGTAGTTCTTGTTCAGTTTGGAAACCTTTATCTCATCACAACATCATTCGGTTCTAATACATTCATCGGATAACTTTTTATAAAAAGTTGCTTGTGAGATATTCTGTCGCAGTATAAAAACTACTGGAATAAGGTTTCTTTTTCCCCTTTAGTTAGTAAACGGCGACATTTTGAATGAATTCTTCAAAATGATCGTAGCATATCACCGACTTCGAAGTAGGCTTACAACCTTCTATTCCAATGCTAACAACGCAATTCAGGATTGTTGAAAGGAAAGTAAAAATACATTTTACGCAGTAATCATTCATCAATTTCACATTAAAGTATCCAGCATCACATCAGTATCTTATCTTTTAACTTATAATAAGAGGACAAAAAAATATTTAAAGTTATAACTTCAAATGTAAACAAAAATCCGATTCATACTTGATGGATAACGTTAATAATAGACTCATCTACTAAAGCGTTCCGGATGAAGTTTTAAATGCCATGCGCATAAGTACCTGACACGTGACTTTTTCGTCACATGAATTTACCCCATTAAGTTGCATTAAAACGGTACTATTGAAATGACAATAAAGAAATGAAAAAATATCAGTTAAATTTCAGAAAGGCTAAACAGATGTTTGAAGACATGAAATTATTTAACTTTTTTTTTTGTTTAATTAAATTTATTTACTACGTCATTTTCAATAAATAAGAATGGCAGTTCGTGGAAGGGCGATTCGTTGAATCTGTTTGGTATGTAGTTTTTGGCTCATTTTAGAATAGAAAACGACCTCTACAATTACAAATTGGCATGAATTTTTGCAAAATTTTAATTTTAATGAAAGTGAATTAAAAATATTAAATGTTTTATTAAATATTTCATTGACATTCGTAATTTAATGGATTCAGAATTTTTCACTTATTTTGAAATAAGTAGTGATATTATTTCTAATTTTACGCAAACTAACATTATTGAAAGCGATTGCATTTTTAGAGAAAAGCAAAAACCTCTCAATACTGGTCATGCTGAATCCAGGAAAAATGTGGAAAATCGATCTACGAATATCTGAAATTCACGATTCATGCGAGTGATTCTATCCAAAATGTATGTTTCTCATATAAATGTAAAGCAGATAGCAATTTTTTCATCGATTTTTAGAAACTTTTTGAATATCACTTTAAAAAATAAATAAATTATATTTTGATTTTTTTTTCTCTCCGTTTTTGTTACTATATGCCCCTCCGTCATTCATTACTTTTTTAAAAAATAGCAAAACAGAGTTAAAGGGAAGAAAATGTTTTGCTCCTAAAACTACAAAATTACAAAGTTCCAGTTGGCTTAACATTGTGATTACACATCGAATGAATTTTGTGGCCGAAGTCCCGAGGCATTCAAAACCGTCATTACATGTGAAGACATTTCATTTCTTAACTGGATTATAAAATTTGACAATTAGTCTGCAAAATTCTTATATTCTTCAAAGTTTTATTATTGTTATTTGATTTTTATCTTGAAAAATATCTCCTTTTTGTCCTCCTTGATGTTAACCTTAAAAGTAAAACATATATACTTTGAAGCTTCTGTATCTGCCGTGGTAAATTAGAAAATGAATTCCCTTTAAACTCTTCAAAAGTTTTGTTCATATCTCTAAGAATAACTTTATCAATATTGATGTGCTACTTTTTTTTGTGTGTGTGTGTGATTATATTCTCTTCATAGTAGAAACATTCATTCCTAGTATCTAGTGATTTTCGAGTTAATTATTCTTTGTCATGCAGTGAGTGTAATTTGTATATTAACTTGTTATCTCTGCAAATTAATCTTTTTTCTTTAATTTACTTGAAAGATTCTTAAACTGCATGCCATTTATTTCAAGCTGGATTATTTCTAGATATATTTTCCTTCAACTGTCTGTTGAAATATACAGAATTTTATTCTTAACTGGCCCTTAAGAATTCAATCGCCGGCGTCCTGGCATGGGGGTAGTGTGTCTTCCTCGTGACCTGGGCGTCCCGGGTTCGAGTCCCTGTTCGGTCATGGTTGTTCTGTGTTCTATCTGTGAGATGAGGGAATGTGCCCCCCGTAAAAAGAGGTTGTGCAAGCGAATGTGTGTCACCTTCATTTGAGCTAGAAGTCAGACTTCTGCCCTCTGGGTGCTCAGGGGTCTTTACCCTCAGAAGCTACTGCAACCCCTTTCCGTGGAAACACGGACACGACATCATCATCAAAAATTCAATCTATATTTTGTAAAAAGAAGAAGAATTTTTTAAAAAAAGATCATCCATTTTTAGAATATGAAACATAAAAGTTATTATCAGGCCATTTTAAGTGATTGGGTTTGAAGCAAATTTACTTTATCTGTTTTGATATTTAAATAACAGTCTCTACTAATACTTATGTTCTGAGATTGATATTCTTTTTTTTTCTCATAGTGTTTTAAGTGGCATAACTAATATATTGCCTCATGTCATTTATATAAAATTATTTTACCTTTCACATTACTACAGTATTTGTTAACTGTAAAGTTGATTTGTTGTTATGTAGTAATTAAAAGTAATTGCTTAAGTTCTTTACAGTTGCTTTATAAAAACACAAATCAGAAAATGTTTAACATAAGAGATCTAAATTGTGTACCACATACTTTGTTTTGCAGTATAATGTAAGGAACATGTAATGCAAATCCTGATTAATGATTAATATTAATTGTTAATTGTCATTATTAATTTATAAAAATACTGAATAGAATTTATGTTGTAAAGAGTTTCAAATTTAAATATTAATTTTTCTCTAAGTTATCTAGGTGGTGTTTGTTTAAATTATTTATGATGCATTATTGTGGATAAAATTTTAAAAAGTTTTTCTTTTTCCCAAACTGTTTCCGTGATATTCTATTTTCAACTGCCGAAGGGTATGATAGATTATGCTTGTTTCTAAATCTTTTTGTGAATTTTCTGAGCACCTTATAAATTCAAGTAAATTATTGTTCTAAATAGAATATCTTTATTACTGTGAATAATGAATCTAGGAATTTGAGCGTCGAATAACTTACGTTTATAATGTGATTTCTTTATTCATTTGTTACTAGCTGCCTTTGGCCACCAGCCGGTTCGCCAATCTCAATGCCCGATAAAATTTTGATAATTAAATATTTTATGCAAGTCCTCTTTCAATAACTTCTTCATCAAAACATTTTAAAGATTTGCAACCGCAACTGTATTCAAATTTTGATAGTCATATAATTCACACGTAATATAAAGACGTTTAGCTACAACGTAATATGTATATCTCTAATTTTCTGTTAGCTCCCGTAGAATTTATGCTTTAAATTAAAATGGAAATGATTAAACTCCAATAAGAACATTTTTACTTACACGAAGCATTTTTTGAAAAAATATGAGTACTGAAAACCGAATTACTAAGTATTTAACATTATGGGTACTAAATAATATCTTTCTTAATTTATGTATTATCTCACAAAATTTTCAACAGAATTTTTCCATATCCATCATGAACAGATCGATTAATTAATGATGTTTAATTTTAAATGCATTAAACACTAAGAAAATAAACAGAATCGTTTGAAATAATCTGTCGAAAACATAGTTAATCCTTCAAAACATGCCATTATCCGTTCTAAACAGTTGTCAACAATCAGAACACAATGCTCATGCGTGAATTTGCAACGCCAATCGTGGTAACACAATTTGTTTGAATTTTCTACGCCAGTTAGTGTAACGCTACGCAGATTAGAAATTTTTAATTTCCTTAAGTCTGTTTTATTTTAATCCAAAAGTACTTCAGAATGTATTTAAAAGATCAATTAATGAACGTTTCAATTTAAATGCATCATACACTAAGAAAATAAGCAGAATTGTTTGAAATGATGGGCCGAAAATATGTTATGCCTAACCTTAGTGCCGTGACAAAGAAACTAAAGCCTTACTCATTTGGCGGTATTAAAATGCAAAGATTTTTGGCGGGAAAGTTAGTTTTTAATTAATAATTTATAAGTATAGATATTTCTTTTGATTAATTTTTATGTAGTTATTGAAAGATTCTCTAAAGGTACTTTTTTTCTCGATGTTTCTGTAGTTGTTACGTATTTCTTAAAGATTTGTTTCGTGTTTTGAAAAAGAAAAAAATAATAACAGACATTAGGTTCATGAAACTAATAAGTGATTTTTTTTTCAGTTGCTAAAATTTTAAAAGCACGAGGGGCTACTGTTATTGGTTTTTCTAGAAACTCTCTTTCTAAACAGTGGGACGCTTTTGATAGGTAAGTGAGACAAGCTTATTATATACTGTCCTTCCATCACAAGAACTCTGCTAGACGATCGTCTATGTTTCTCACGTTGGCAGGTTAAGCGCCAAACTGATGATATTATGTATCATTGCATTTAACTTTTGAAAACAAATTCAAAAAAAAAAATCACTAAGATGAAATTTATTTGAGTACTCAGAATATTGAAAATATCTGATATTCAGGTTATAAATATACAAAGAATGAAGGAAATCAAATAGAAAAACTGAATAATTATTTGTATGTCTAACGATTGCACAAGAAGAAAAAAATAAGAAGTAAAATCATACAAGAGAAAACATTAATCGTTATCATTTCATTTGATTTAAATTTATATAAGTTATAAATATAAAATTCTCCGCAGCAAACGCGTCTAATTTAACATAAGAACAATGACATAATTAATCGTAAATATTTCATAATTTTCATAAAAAGTTGTTTTTATTCTATAATAAACTAAAATGTTCACATTTAAATATGCTTGAAACCTTTCTAGATTTATATTTGTTTTTCTGATATATATACTATTTTCTGAAACACAAAAAATAACGATTACCATACTATCAATTTTTAGATTTAAAAAAAAAAAAATCAAGCATTGATTTGTAACTTATTTTCAACTTGTACACGCTTTCTACAGTATAATTAATCTTTCAAAGTTTATATTGTAAAGTGTAATCAGTAGTCATTCTGAATTAAAGTGTAATCAGTAGCGTTCAGTCAGGCACGTGCCAGATATCCCGGAATTAAAAGAGGCCAGCTTAATAAACCCAACATCGATTTTTTTAGTCCATTATTCTACGAAAAACGCGGTAATTTTTTTTTTTTTTTTTTTGTATTCTAGATTACCTTTTATTCGTTTCTCCCAGCTTAGGAAAGAAATATAATTATTTCAAAGAAATTTTTTTCTCACGAACTGCCAATTCAAATAGTAGAGTAATAAATGAACTGTTACTTTCAATGTATATCAGTAGTCATGAGCTCGAAGCAATAAAGGATCCACAAATTCCTGGATGCATTTTATCATTTCGGTATTGAAAATTCTTCACTCCTAATGCCCTTTACATTTCTATTCAAAACCCATCAATGCCATTTGAGAATACTCATCTGTCACTGTTTTATTATCACAATCAGTGCACCTGAGTAGAAGAAATCTCTTTAAATACTCGTTAATAAATTTTTGATTCTTGGAATCATATTTACGAAGGAAAGATATTGAAACAACAGGAAGGCGAGAAAATAAGCCTGAATACTAAATATCTATTTTTTTTTGTACTGAAAAGAAAATAAGAAATGTTTTATCATATAATTTTCTTCATGCCATTATATAAATGATTAATATTTCGCAATAAAAATTTAATAGAATTACTTCTTAACTATTGCATATATTTTGCTTAACTATTGCATATATTCGTTCAATTCCAGAAAAGAAATTAAATCTTTCCAATTTTATAATTTAATAAATCTTATAATCTTTTAATTTATTTAATTGATTTAGTGTGTATAATACTATACCTTTAAAAAGGTATAAGTGAATAAATATATATCTCCACCTATATGCCTCGAGCTTAAACAAATCACCTCAATGACAGGGTTGCCTTGCCAGCAGAGGGACAGGGAAATCCTAGAAAATACAGGTAATTAATAAATTATCTAAAAAACGTTTGGAAAATGCTGATGAATTGGAAAATTTTTGTAAAAACAGGGAAAATTCAGGTAATTTTTGCTTAGTTATATTTGTCCCCATCTAAAAAATGGCAATCTTTAAAGATTGCAAGAATTCAAGATCGAATTCTTCCAAAATCAGAACAATACCTACCATTCGCATTTTTGTAATGAGAAAACTCACCTCATATCTACTCTCGATTTTTTTCAGTATTGATCGTTTCAGTTTGAGAGACAGTAGTTCTTTTTCCATGAGATTCCCAAATTACTGCTAATTAGAATGCGCGAGATTTCCGTTAAGACTGCATGTAAGAATAGAATACATTTCTGTGGTGGGAAGAGCAACATTCAATCTGTGGAAGCATAGCGGTGGTGTTTAGTCAATCATACTTGAATTTTATTGAATGGTTTAATTATTATTTGAGAAATTTTGAGCTTATTCAAAGTAGATTAGACAATTTTTTTAAATAGTGAGCTGCTCAAAATCCTTATTTAATACGAATTACACGTATAAAAAATTAATCCCGATTTAGCCGAATGGGGCCTAGAAGCTCCAAAAAATCCATTTATTGCGTACAGCTCACTTTGTATGAAGGTAATCAGCCTAAAGCAGGAACTTACTAGCCATGTCAAAAGAGGAAAACAAACAAGACTGCATGCCATTCAGAAGAGTTATCATTGATATTGAACTTAGTATGTAAAAGTCATGGAATCCTATTTATAGTACACCTTTTGGTATCTAAAAGTTAAACTGGAAAAAGCTGACACATCCAGCCCATAAACTTCAAATTTAATTACCGAAAACAACCGATTTTGAACTTTTTAGTTCAATGATAGTTGTTTAAATCTGACATTTTATGGCCACTAAAACTTGTTGCGTCACATATTTATTTTAATGTACTCAGTGATTTATCGTAAATATTATCAGACACCTAAAAGTGAAATTACCGATAAGCCGCACATAAATGTCGAATCTTGTTTGTGGTGTATGGTGTCCATTTGCTGTATGAAAATGATGGTTGAAACATCAGTAAAATATTTTTCCCAAATAATTGAATCGGCGAAAATAAATAAAAAATTATCTTGCTTTGTAAAGTTTTTTGTTAAGCAATCATTAAACGATTTGTATCATGAAAACAAGAATGTTTTGTGTTTTATTTCACCCAATACTTACACCTTAATGTTGTGTGACTTACAGTTAAAGAGCATCAGAAGCAATACACCCCCTCCCCCCTTAATGTATAAACTTGGTCTTTCTAGATGAATATATATAAAAAAATAATGTATGTAAATGTAAACTTTTGTTTGATATTCTATTTCGAATCATATTAAATTATTGTTTCCTTCCTTTGTTCATTTCACTCTTTAAAGCAATATTCCATGACAACTAGCACATGAGTGCTATTTGCTCATTTTCTCGTATTTTGAATATAAGTACATTGAAAACAAAAGGAATTTTTTTTCCAGATTTGAGTGGCAATTCTGAATCAGAGATGAGGATTGCATGTAATAAATTACAATGGAATATATTTTGATCCTTTTATATATATTTACTCAGTACAGTGTTTATTATTATAATTTTTTTTTTTTTGGTTTTTTAGAATTTCCAGAGATTTGGGAGATGTTGTTTCGGACTGTGATTACCTGTGTAATACTCTACCCAGCACCCCATTAACACGTGGAATCTTAAATGAGTCTGTACTTCAGAATTGCAACAAGGTGATAATTAATTTTTGATTCTGATTTCAATGTTTGATTATCAGTTTTAAAACAACTTCAATCATGATTTTTCATCAAAAATCTCATTCCATTTTCTTCAAAAATTTCTTTATAATACCATTTCCTATATTACATGCCTTTATGCATTTGTGACATCTTTGTAGACCATTGTTATGTATTTTGAAATTTTTTTTAATTTACTGATTTAAACGAAAGAACGAAGTTTTCGGAGCTACTATGTATCTTTCTACACAAGTTTTCTGCTGTATATTGAATGTATTTTATTTCATTTGGTTTTTATTGAAAGATACTCTTGTTCCCAAAGACCGCAACATCTTGATTTCACGTCCATATCCAAATCCCCATATTTTAATTTGAAAAAAAAAGTATTAAAGTATTTAATTCTCATGCATTTAAGTATTTAAACCGTTATTTCATTAATTTTTGAAATCACTTCTGTAGATTTGCAAAACAAAGAGCTATATAAAAATATTTAATACTTCAATGAAGCACTGAATTAAAAAAATGCCTTATATCTTTAACCAAGTGCTTCTACTCACATATACGATTCAAAGTTACATGGGCGTTAAAATATATATTATTTTTGCTTTTCTTGTATCTTAAATGTTCACATACTTTATTTGAATTGTTTTGTTTTTTCTTTTATTATTTTGAGAAAGTTGAATTTTTAAAGAAATATAAATGGCTCTAAGTAGTTAAGGAACCTAGAAATTTGGAAACTTGCTTTCATTCTTTTAATTTAAATCCATATTCTATTATAGCAAGCTGTTTGGCTTCCATAATTTATTGTGTAGTTCTGAACTGATTTAAAAGTGCTGTCATTATATTAGTGTTGCCTTATTTTTCAATTTTGTTTGTTCTGTTTCCTCTAAATGAAATATTTATTGTTGCTGTCAGTGATAGAAAAAAATTATGTATACATATATATTTGCATACCTTTTTAGAATCCTTTTTTTATCAACGTCGGCCGAGCAGACGTTATTACCGAGCGGGATTTACTCCGGGCTCTACGGTAATAAATAAATAATTTTACATAGTAATTTTCTGCTCCAATTTCGCATAGTAATTTTCTGTTTGACAGACTAATTAAATAATTTTTTTACATTTGATAGAACTGGAAGCCTCTCTGGTGCTGTACTAGATGTTGTTGAATCTGAGCCCTTACCTATGTCAAGTCAGTTATGGGACGCTCCAAATGTAATTTTTAATCAATGTATTTAAACACTTGTAATTCATTTGCAGCTTCTTCATTATTTTTCAATTCTTTTACGTTGTTTTGCAGATATCCATCACGCCTCATGTAGCTGCTGTATCAAAACCTAAACATGTGAGTAATGCTTTCTCATCTTTTCTATGTTATTTAAAAAAATTTTATTCTGCTAGATTTTGCATGTAAGACTATTTTTACGTACTCTTATAGAAAAAGAAAGTGTTATAATCGTCCGAAAAAAAAATTCAACCTCAAAATTTAGAGAAACCTCGTTTCAGTCTAAGAATACATTTCCTTGAAGTTGTCTTTTGCTGAACTTGAAAGGGTTTTGGAGCGTTTGGTCCGTTTGGAGCTGAGAGGGTGTGTAAGATACTTAAAAGCTTTGATGTCAGTTCAATTTTGCATTTCTCCCAATTCTAAGCACTTATAACTAGCCTTTATATCTAGATATGCTGATGGATACAACCTTATAAAAAATTTCAGCCTTTTTTAAAGTATGTGATTTTGATGCGTGCATGGGTGTGTTTGTGGATATATACTAGAGAGAGAACGAATAAATTTCATTAATTTTGGGTTTATTTTTTCTATATTTGGTGTATTTGTCATCTATCTTATAACTCGTGAACGGTTAGAGACATACGGACTTTTGTGCTTTACGTCCCTCATGGTTTTCTTCAAGTCCCTTTTTGTTGAGAAGTTTAAATCAAAATCTCTCTATACGCAAAATACAATTTTTACATTTGATATTTTGTTATTTATTCGGATATAATTTTTTTAACAGATTGCAGAAGAATTCTTCAATGTGTATTCGAGTTATATTGCTGGGAATGGCCTTAAATGTGTTGTTAGCTGGTATAAAGGATATTAAAATTAGTAAGTGAGATATTTTTCTGAATTTTTTTAATGAATGAAATGTGTTCATTGACACTTCAGTTTTCCTGTTTGTAATAAATAATTTTAAAAAGAATTTCATTATTCTAATTGTAATTCTTCCTTGTTTTTCATTTAAAGCTGAACATTTTAGGTATTGGGAGATTATTTTTTCTGCTTAGATTAATAATTCATTACATAATTTTTAAAATTAAATATTTTTGTGAAACAGAGTACATAGATTTTGTACTCTAATTGCCTGAGTTAAGCATTGAAATTTTTTTTTGGATTGTCATAACCTGTAAAACTTATATTCCATTCTTCTTATAGAGAAATTATATTCAAATTACGTTTTTAATTTAATCAAATATGCTCTGTAATATGCAGATGATTTGTTTCAATATAATTTTTTTCCTGTTCATTTAGAGTTTTACCTTGATATATAGTATAAAATTTTATTATACTGTAATAAAATGCTACAACTGATCAAAAGTATCCCTTTGTTTTCGGATTTGAACAATTTTTTTAATACTTTTGACCTCTGCCAACTGCCCTTGAATTTAGATAATGTGAATAATTTATTTTACTGTAAAGTTTCAGTTTTGAGAGCTTTTACAAGACAGATCAGGAGTTGATGAAGATAAAAATAGGTTTGGACTTGCCTCGTTTCACTGAAAGCTGGTAATAAGTAGCAACTTGCACTGCTGTGCTCGGTATTCACGTTCCCCCCCCCTCCTAAAAATAACATGCATCTGAGGGGGGGAAAAGCATTTTTTTAATCCAAAATTTTTCGCAGAATTTTCAGTCATATTATATGAGATGTGCAGAAAGAGTGCAGATGGCTAACGAAGCATTGTAGTAAAATCTTTGAATTTTTGTAAAACTATCTGCTTTTGTGCAAAATGTAACTTTTTTTTACATTCAAGCCAGATATACAAGGTTGTTTAAAAAATTCCTTTTGAATAGTTTGAATAAGGTATCGGCCGTTTAGTAAATTGTATTTTATTTGATATTCAAAAGAAGATAAATGATGAGATGTTTACACAAATTTATTTTTTTATACTTAACTCTTCAAACAGTATTGAATTGTTGAAAAGTAAAGAATTATGCTATTAATGTGTTCTTATAAATTAAGTATGTATTTTAAATTTTAACTATTAGACATAATAAATATTTCTGCTTTAGTTAGAGTTTTTGTAAAAACACTAAAATCGTAGCATTATGCACTTCCTTATACACCATATAATTTGAAACCCTCAAATATATTTACGTTCTAGTTTTTGAAGGACTACTCTTGTTTTAACATTATCGTACTCCTGTTACTGTATAGAAAGCACTCAATGCTGATATGGTTTAAGGGCAAGTGCACTAATCAGCTTCGGATATCAATTCTATAGAACACCTATAAATGACTTTGAAATTCGTAGTTCAGATAGATCACAACTCTGTCAGTGACACGACTAAGAATTTTCTTTATTAGACTTTCACTTCCCGTCGAAACATTCTCGAAATTATCTAGCTTGTAGCAGATATCACTGCAATAAAAGGTGCCCCCCACTTTATGTAAGAAACTGACACTTTTGTAGAATAAATAAAACGTAAAAGTATCCTGGTATGTAATAATATAATATAATAATATGACCAAATAATATAGACAAATTATTTTGATTGTTATTTATGATACTTAATTTACTAAAATTTAAATTATGGATTTAATTTGTAACTACGCGACGGTAGTAAGCATAATTCTAATATCTTTCCAACTCAATATAATTATGTGACAATTCAAGTTTTTTTTAAAAAAAAAACCAATTTGTGTTAAAACCTTTGTCTAACTTCTCTGAAAGATCAACTAAAATTCAACTTTTTGGAACGTCGAAAATGTTGTGAAACATTTAATAGGATTTTTTTTAATGAGATGCTCTTTATTCCTGGCCTCGAAATTATGGTGGGAAAAGTATTTTGCATTTCGATCATAAACGGTTAAAACTTATATATTACAAATACTCATAATTCCTCAGAAATTGAAATAACTTACTTCATGTTTTAAAATAATGCCTATTACAATATTTCATATAATTTGGATGAAAACTGTATATAATCGAAGTATCCGGAAAAATTTGAGATTTAAAAAAACTATTAATCCTGAAAAGGTTTTTTGAAACTGCATGCAACAATTGATGAAGGTTGCTAATACTTATCAGTTTTCTGTGAAACAGGTTGAGCTGAAATCATTTTCTTAATCAATTTCTAGTCAGTCGTCTATAAGCTTTCGTGACCAAATCTTCCCTGTAAAGTTTGAATTCAAGTATATTCTTTAATAGTCGAAGTTCAAAGACAACCCACTTTAAGAGAAATTCGAAAAACGTATAAATTTAAAAAACGATCTGAAGACTTATGTTCATGTCGGGATTATATTTTTAATTGTATGTGATACTTTTAATCTTTTCTATTATGTTTTATTTCATTTTTTTAATTAATTCAATTTGTTGCTTATTTTAAGGTTTTATGAATCATTAATTTTTGTAAATTGTAGTAAATTAATTTTGTTTCATCCTTAGGTGAACTCAAGCAATTAATTATGTGAGAAAACGAAGCAATTTTATTTGTTGCTCCATAATTCATGTGATATACATCAAAGATTTGTATCTGGTTTCAAAGTAACTTTAAATAAAAATATCAGTTAATGTTGTTTGTATTTTGTTTATAATACTATGCGATTGTAACATACTGTATAATTTGTGTAAAAATGGAAATATTTTTGAATTACCTGTGTGCAGCACTGTTATGTCATTAAAATTAAATAAGTAAAATGTTTGTCAAAAAGTACTTCAAAGTCATGGTTATTTTTTAAGAGGGAATTGCTGTAAATTTGTATAGTGTCACTGTACTTTTTTGAGTGACTGTATACATGCGCACCGATCTTTTATATTATTTATTTCAATATCGGATTTAATCCTCCCCGTAGAGATTATTGCAGGCACACTTTGATTTCCATAGCCATTTACAGTAGGTTCTAATTTCAATTTTAAGTTTTTGAGCAATTTTAATCAGCAGAAAGACCCAAGAATCGATTAAAGCCTGTACCTCTTTAGAATTATTTATTTCAGCCTTTTCCAAATACGAATTGACCTCCCTCGAATTTCCATCAACTTATCGAACAAATAAACGTGCTTACCATTTGAATGATTATTTTCACCTCTAGTAGCGAACGTTTTAAATTTATGCCGCATTTTATTTTTGGGAGGTTAAAACTGGTTTCGATGACAGACAACTCTTTGAAATGTGTCCAAACTTTTTACCATTGAAGATTTTGCTTCACCTCTTTCATTGTGTGTGACTTGATATATCTTTCTCCTTTCATTGAATGTAACAACAGGATTATTTTAAAAAGGGTTTCGTTTGTCGTGGTGGTCTATTATACGAGGTTGTTGACATCAAAATATAATCTACTAGTTTTTAAACTAAATCTTTTGGTGAAATATACGTAGGCCAATCATCAATAAAATGACTATTTTATCTCTTCAGATAATTTTCTTTTTATCTGATCCACTATAGTTGGGTTACTCAAAAAAATCCACTTTAACATTGTTTTTTCCATTTATAATCATCATAAAAAAAGGAACTTTACTTAATTTATAAGCGAAGTTTTTGTACGTGCAATCTACATATTTGGAATGCATAAAAATTTTTTGACGAAATTTTTCAGATATTGACTTGTATCCCTTTTATAAAATCACGCTAACTTCTTAATAAATAGTGGCAAC
>JAPMOQ010023642.1:14950275-14965156 GCA_026543055.1 Argiope trifasciata | reverse complement strand
ATATCCCTTTTATAAAATCACGCTAACTTCTTAATAAATAGTGGCAATTTCACCCGTTTCTTTGACGATTAACTGAGCAACGTTATACAGTAAGATTGGCGACGGAATTAGTAAATCTGCTTTATGTTTTAATCGACAATTTTTGCTTCTCAAATTCCGCTTTATCCCTTTTGTTTATGTTCTTCAATTTCAATTTTTTGACTGCTTCTTTCTTCATATTTTTCATTTATTATTGTTACAGCCTTACAGTTTCTTGGTGCCTTCGTATTCTTCACTCACCGAAATCAGCTTTTTGAAATCGCTCATTGCAGGCACGTTTTTAACAGCTTCTCCCAGTTCTTCTAATATTTTAATATATTTTTTTCTTTATCGGAAACGTACATTTTCGTATTTATTTTTATGCTTATTTACTTATTTTAACTTTCTAAATCATAGATTCTCTACGTGGGTGATAACGCCCCCTTGTGGGAGTTAGAAACTTTCAGAGGGGAGGCGGTTAAAGACCCAGAGAAAATGAGGGGGCGTTGATATGGCACGAAAGGGCCTTAGAGGATTAACCAAATATAGTTACAATAACTTCAAGGAGTGATTCCGGGACATTTTAAGCACGGACATACCAGACTGGGTTTTGGATCTTTTTTCCAATGTCAACACAGCAGGATCACCTCAGTTAGAAGAAGAACTAATAGAACAAATGAGGATCTAAAAATTAAATTCAAGAATTTCAGCTGCAAAAGTCTATTTCGCAACTGCATTCAGGATTAAGGTCGATTGTTCAGCAACTTCTGACAGCATTCCCCTCTTCATATTTAGCAGAACGTGGATTGAGTGCTGAGGCAACATTGGTAACGAAAAAGAGATATCGACTCCATATTACAGAACACGGTATTGTTTTTAAGTGAAATCGAGCCTAATATTGACAAGCTCCTTAAGATGTATCAAATTCAGCCTTCTCATTAGTTAAGTTAGAAATTCGATGTAAATTTTAATAAAAATACTTTTTAATATAATGAAGTATGCGTTTTGATGGGTCTCAGAAACTTTTAATATTATTTTTTATTTATCAGAAATTTATTTATTTAGAAAGCAATAGTTTAGTATGAATTAATTCGTATCATCAAAATCCCTGCCTGTCCTTCTGGCAGGTAAGCTAAAATTTTCATTCCTCTTTTTTTAAATAAAGAAGAAAATCAGTAGCGTTTCAATCCCAACAATATTCTATCTAATAGAATTTTTTTCAATTCTTGTTTTCACCATGCATTATGTACTCTCTTATTTATTTGGAGTGGGAGGGGGGGGGTGATATGGAAATATTCATTGGAAAAGGGAGCTCCAGTTCAAAAAAGATTGAGAACCTCTGTTCTAAATAAATTATTTAGTGCTTGAATGTTAATGTTTTATATAAAGAACTGGGATGATACATATATATAAATGTTCTAAAAATGCTCTTTAAAATATTCGTATGAATTTAACTTATGTTCTTTAATATATTCTAATGAACTGAACTGATTTTCAGAGGATGCTTGAATATAAAATGAATGAGGAATTCTTTTTACAATAAAATAGAATAATACAGTATATGTATTTCATCAATTAATCGATGTAGCGACTTTGTAACTAAAACTCTTTTCTTCATATTTCCTTGTAGAAAGCCAGTGCAATCTTTTGCAAAGATTTCAAAAATGTTTCATTTCGGATTTCTGTTTACTTTTCATGTACTTAGCTATTGCACTAAATTATTCATATGGCATTTCTTCTAAAAAAGGGCAAAACTAAACATTTATCAATTATTAAAAAACTGTACTCATAATTTAAAGTACTAATCGTAACTTGTTCCTCAATAATATTATTTGTTGATTCTAAAATCTGCCGTTGCCATTTCGTTTTTTGTACTCTCTCTTTCTCTGATAATAGCAAATATAAATTGATCCTGCTTTTGTCTGTTACAAATAAAATATGATCACATATGGGTGTCCTAATCCCAAGATTCCCAGGGATCATTACACTTTTCATGATCCACCACCTCTATGACTTCTGTTTCTCACTTTTTTTCTTCCTTAGAGGTGAAGTGAGGGAACTCTCAATAAGAAACTGTCGCCTGTTTGTTTGCTTCTTGCTTCTCACCAAAAGCCAAAAACCCGCATGTTGGTTGTGAGTGGCGACCCATTAGATGATTGTTCACTGTAGTCCCCAGTGTATCAGTCGACTGGTAGCTAACCACCTGATTAGTTAGTCTGTTTGTGATTAAGCGAAGGGGTCATTTCTCGGACTTGGTGTTAAAGGTGTTCACTGTGTCTGAAGATCTCAGCGTGTAATTTCAGTTGGCATTAAAGTAAGCTTCAATGCTGGAAATGGCTGCCTTCCTAAAGAATCAGTTCAAGGTATATCATCTTTTCTTGTTGAAAAGGGAATCTTTGGGAGCGTTGGCAACATTAAATATATGAAGAAACTCGAATCTCTTGACCTTTTAGTTGAAATGGTATCACCCAAACAAGCCAAGAAGATAGTAAAACTTAAATCTCTTTCAACTATTCCTATTCTTGTTACTCCTCACCCAAAACTAGTTCTATATCGTACAGTGGACTATTCAATGTTACTACTGAGAAAACTATGGAAAAACGGAAATATCTGCGAGTTACCATATTCGACACTTCACAATATGGAAGGAGGATCAGACCCTAAACAGAAAACACTACTACCCTTTAATTCCACTAAACTACCCCAGTATATCAAAGCAGGATATATGCCCCTTTTTGTGAGAGACAAACTCTTTGAAATGCTTCCAGTGCCAACATTTTTGGGCATTCTAAATATTTTTCTGCTGGACCCTTCCCTGCTCTACTTGTACAGTACTGCCTCGCCTCGTTTAAAAAACAAGTTTTTAGATTTCGCTATATATTTGCAAACTTCACATTTAAAATTTCATTATGTTTTTAAAATTAATCTCTTTTATACTTCATCACCATATGTTCAGCACCGTGATCCCATTTATCCACAATGTTTGGTGCAATAAAACCAAATATAGCTCTTGCGCCTATAAAGAGCACAAACTAAGCAAAATCAAATCTGAAAAGAAACAGCTAAGCACTCGTGGTATTTACGACCTTTCAAACAGGCCCATGAATTATAATGGTAAGGAGGAAGAGGTTAAAGCCTTTCTTATGGAGTTTGACGCGAAGTTCGAGGAGGCCACTTCCACTGCCTAATGTTAAGTTTAGATTTGATTTTTCTAAGTTAAGATTTTGATTTTTAAAAATATTTCGATTATTATGAATAGTACAGAAAAACGCTCCTGGAAATGCAACAAAATTTTTCCTTTTATATTGTAATATCTTGATCCTGACCATTCAAATAAGAGAGTAGTGTTACAAACTATTCCTTTATTTATGGCCTTATATATGCACACAAAAATAATCTGTTTTCATCTAGGTTAATATTATTTACAAAATTCACAAAACAATTGAAAGTCAATCATGAAAAAATTCCTCGTTCAATTCGGAGAATAAAGACTACAAAAAAGGATAAAAGGCTGTTAGCTCGAACGGTTACTTCAGGGATAGCTTCAGAAACCCACCAATCTTTATCGGGCGAATCTTAACACAGAAACCAGAATCACACGGATCTTCTCACAAAATCGTGAACATCTTCGAACACTCACGCATCTCCGATTCCTTTTTAAAACAGTTACTGCTCTTCTTCTTCCTTTCAAAAAAATCCTTCATTTTATTTCCGTCAAATCTCTGCCTCTGACTTTCTCATTGCTGCACTCGAATTCTTTATCATCCAATAGCTCCTCAGCAATGTTTCCTGAATTATCTTCATCGATCGTGGGAATGTTCTATTAATGATTTAGCTTTGTAGCCGAGTCTTCCTGAACACATGCTAATTATATTCAATTCAACACTAACACCGGCTAAAGTTCACCTGACCTCGACATTTAATGACAACGTTTGCTGGTGATTGATCATTTCTTGAAATGTGAGGAGCCCTTCATAATGAAAAAAAAAACTTTTTTCATCTGGATGATTTGACGTTCTTTTCCCTTGAAGATATAATGGATCTCTTTGAACCGACAAAACGCACATATGTTGCCCTTTATTTGGATACAACTAATGACCAGACGCAATTTCTCTACTTGCAGACAGGATTCCCCATCTGGCAGTTCAGAGGCGCATAACAATGTGTGGGATAACAGGGGACGTTACATTTGGACATTACATTTTACGGGGAACGTTACAATAGGGTATGGATGTTTGAAGAGTTGATGTTATTAAAAACCACCGATAAGAATTTCAAAAAAAAAAATGCCTTCATTTATTGTAATATTCATACTTTAAAACATGCAGATAATCAGAAGTTGTGAAAATCATTGTACCTTATTTGGAAAAAAATCTAAGTTTGAAGTTTTCATTTATATAGCATCGATAGTTTTGACACAATTTTTTATAGAATGTAAAAGAAATTGATCTTTATATAATTATTTTAAATTAAATTGCTTACAAAACTTGTTGGGAAAATATTTCCAGCATTGATTCATTACTTCAGCACATCTTAGAAAATATTGTAATTGACTTGAAATTACGATTTCTGACTTCTAAGCTTTGAAGAAATATTTGCCTTCAAAAAGCAAGTTTCACTTTGATAGATTATGAAGGTAAAACTTTCAAAGGCTTTCCTTAATTTTTTCAGCTTTATCCTTAACAATATTCAGTCGGCAAGTCGTAGGTAAATTCAGTTTATCACTTGGTGAAATAAAAAGAAAATTTCGCTCCTTCCGTCATTTTCTACTCCACAAAGTTATAGAAATGAGAATAAAATGTGTAAGAAAATGAAACCAAAATGAGTTCTCACAAGTAATTGTTAGAAAATTTATAGGAGATTTAATCCTCTTGTTTGGAAAACCATTATTTGATAATATGCGAGGTTTGATTAGTTATTTTAATTTTCCTTCTAATTACAATATATAGCTGCGATAATGTGCGAAAGAATGCAAAAAAAGTGTACTTAACATCGCGTTAGAATAAATACCATAATTAAAGCAATAAAAAGTAGCATAAACTTAAAGAATGGTATAGAAATAAAATTTGTTTCACTAAAAAGATAATTTTTTACAAATTTGCATGGTGGTTTGAAAATTATTTGCATGTAATACTATTCTCCGAAGGTGCAGATAAAAAATATTAATTTTTCGTTTAATTTTTTTTTTCTTCAGTAAAATATTTATTAGAATTTTCAAAAACTTCAACTTTCTGCTCATTAAGAAATGAATACTGAAATAATTTCGCTTACTTCTAAGAGAAGAATTTTGTAGCTATGGGTAAAACGGTATGCCCTGGAAAGTGTCTTGAAGGAATTTTGCATATCGCATGTATTTTATGAATAAGTAACTAGCTTAAAAATATTTTCATGTTTAAAATAGTTAATTGTACGCAAAAATTCGAAGTTATCGAAAATGTGCAATCAATGTCTTTCATTGTTTCTTGAAAAATTATTATGATTTGATCATACGAGATAATAAAGCTTTTGAAATTACTAAAAAAATTCCAGCAACGAATATTTCTGCTCCACTTCAGCAGAGAGCACTACGCAGACAGAGATTCTTTTTATGAAGAAGCCTATCATTAATGGCATATTTGGATAAATGAATTTTTGAAGCCACAACGAACTTCTTTGAAATTTTCATTATGTATCACCGTCTACTTCTGATAACAATTCGTTGTTAAATAAAGGTCTTCAGAGTCTGTTTCTGCATTTTTCTGACCTTGGTCTGCATGTGTCACCAGTGTTTAAAAATTTTTCCTAATTCCAAGTATTTACAAACCTACATCTGCTCAGCTTCTATTCTGTGTTTCATACATCGTTTTTCAAAATTCACCAGATATATTTTGAATGTCATGTTTCATTTTCCATTCGTGGAGTTTTTACTCAACTAATCATGCTGTTCTGAAACTGGCATATAAATTTTCCACTTGCACTCCTTTTGCACACGTTCCGGAAAAACGAGAGCAAAAATTTGATCTGAAAAAAGGCTGACGCTCAGTTACAAGTCATGCTCTATTGAAATTTCTATAATGAAGATTAAGTATTTCTTGATGATTCCTGGCAAACCTTTATCTCTTACATCTCATCATTAGGTTGGTCATTGTGAGCTTTAATTTCTTACTAACTGCTGATATTTCTCATAGATTACTGCCACCGTCAACTTATTCTTCTGCTCCATCTAGCTACCAAAATCGAAACATTTATGGGCCAAGTTTCTTCCGATAAAACTAAAATAGAAACAGGATATATATATATATAAGATGTCGCAGAATTTGGTGCCTAAATATGTAAGATAGTAGTAGAGCATACTGAATATAATATATTTTGGATAGAAGATGAGAGATTTGGAGTGATAGCCTTGGGCGAAAAAAAGACGAATTCTTTGCAGAACAGACACAGAAGCAGCAGAACGGGCTTCATAGATCGGGTAAGGATACTTTGGAAATGGTAATTAATAATCCAAACGATAACGTCGGTCGAAATCTCTATAAGGATTGAATTAGTACTATAAGAAGAAAGGCATAGCAAATCCATATAATGACTATTTGTTGACAGACCAATACCCTAATGGCATCACTCGTCCACATGCGTATCATCATTGATTCACTATAAACCAATGAAAGGGAATCATTCATGACTACCTGGCTGATACATATTGCCCCAACTGTCCTAAAGACGTAAATATATCTTTCGGAAAGAGGTATCGCTAATATCTTTCAGAATTTTCAAACAGCAACCGAAATTGTAAGTTTGCTCTAGCATGACTGTTCACTTGCTGATTTCAATTTGGATGTACGTTTGTATGTATGACAAATGGAAGCTGATGTATTGGGCTTGAGAGTCTTTCAATGGTTTCCCAGAAGAACTAATCACTTTTGCCGAGATTTCTATTTTATCAGTAAAAAGTCTTAGGTACCACAATTTTACGGCTCACAGAGCACTTAGTAATTTGATTGTCCAAAAGCTACCTTCGTGAACGACATACTGAGAATTTTAGATAAGAACAATCAGATTTGTAAAATGTCAGTCTTTAGCCCACCGCTAGAATGTATGTATAATGTTCAGAAGTAATCTGCCGAAACTTTCTCTTGACGGCCTCTTTTACAAAGTACTTTTAAACTTCAAACTTCGACAAACATGTGACTCAAGTTATTTTAAAAATCTTACACCGTTCTATTTACCGTGCTATACGCCTCACTAAATTTCTGCAATTTATTATAATATTGGAAATTCAGTTTTGAAAGGTAAATGATTAAATTTCAATTAATTCAGTAACATATTTGTGAATCAAAGCGTGCTCGTAAATTTTTTCATTTTTAATTAAACTCAATTTTAGTTAAAATTTTAATTAAACTCAATTTTTAATTAATATTTTAAATAAGTTTTCAAAATGTCGTACTGAGATACACATCTCCATCTTCCGAAATATATCTATGTCAAATTTGATATCTCTATGTCTAACGGTCTGTCATTTTTAGTACCAGTACACACACATTCATTCTTCATTATTAGTAGAGTTAGACTGTAACGTTTTAATAATAGTTGTGTAGAATGTACTTCACTTTGAAACAATGAGAAAAATAATATTAAAACGTGGAAAACGTTTATCATCCACAATCTTTCTGACTAAATGAAGCGTTTTTGATAACTGCTATATTCTGAAAATAGGTAGATTCAAACTTAAGTTTGTATTTTGCCAAAAATAATAATGAAATTATATTATTTTCTATTTTAATAAATACAGTGTTGCAATTTATTTTCATTTGATTTTTTTATTTCATTATTTCAGCCAGTAAATGTACAACTGAAACATTCTTATGAATTCATTCTTTAAATAAAACAACACTGCAATCTTCTGAGATCAAATATGTTAGATTTATGAAGCTTTAAATATCATTATTTTAGGACAATTAAGGATTTCATCATTTTAGAAAATCTGTCTTGGAGAAATTCCTGGCACTGACAATTGCATTTTCCTCTAGGCGTTCTGTGGAGAAGTTTAAAATAATTCGTTTTTATAAAATTATAGCATTTATATTTTTACAGCTAAAATTGGTTTCTGTCTCAATAAAGTTTGTCGCAAAAATATTTTATTATACAAGATTCATATGACTGAGAGTCTGTATAAAAATTTAAAATTCTCTAATTTATTAGAACATTTATTAAATCCAAATACATAAGCTATAATTATTTGCTTCATTTAGACCATTTTTCATATTAGATACGTATGCCTACAACTAATGGTTTAGAAATTGCTCTTATGCTTCGATTAGAGTGGAAAGCTTATTTGCTTTAAATAAAACAGAATTATCTAATTATCATAACAGATATTTTAAAAGTCACAAAACATTTCTGAGGAATTTATTTTTTGATAAAATATCATATTTCATTTCATAAACACATATACAAAAAATTACACATTCCTAGGTTTAGTTTGTTGAGAGACTCAACAATCTTTTAATCTGAGTTTTCGTCAGCTCGATAGTAAAACTATTCAAAGAAGCTTATTCTTTTCATGCAAGCATAATGTAGATTAAATTATATTTTTTATATGTGTGAGTGTGAAAGATTTGTTTGGAAAATGTATCTAAAATATTTTTTGAAGATCTTAAAAAATTATGCTGCAAAATAATAAGTATAACGGATTTTTTTTTTTTTTTTGAATTTTAAGATGATATAAAAATAATTTTTCCTACAGTAATATTTTCGAAAATTTTAATCCAAAAATTTGCAATCTGATTCTTAAAAAAGATATAAGGCTTTTAAATTGCTCTTTGATGAGCAATAAAAATAGGGAAATGGAAAAATTTTAAATGAAAATAATTATATTTTTCATTCCTATGACAGAAGTTTTATTGCTCAAAAGTGAAAAATATTTTAATTGAATTTTCGTTTCCTACTATTTATGAAAACTTGCAGCATATTTTAGTTTTTAGATAAAAAGCTCTTGAACATTTAAGAGACGTAATTCTCCATCCCAGTTTTAATGAAGAACTCATTATTTCAGTTGAAGTTTAAATTCTTACATGATTTTCGTAAAAGGTGAAAGCTTAAGTGAAAGACAGATAATCATTTAAACCAAAGCATTAGGAATGTCATTCGTTTATTACAAGACAAAATTAATAAAACATAAACGATGTTTGTCATAATGCAAAAAGCAATGCATTTTATATTTATTTATTTAAAATTGATTTTAAAATGCTTTCTCCTTTGCGCTTTGTTAAAAAGCAAGAAATACAGATTAAATTTAAATTAAATGGAAAAGTATAATTTAGTTTATTAGACTACATAAATAATTTCATTATATAAATCAAAATTAAATCATATAATTTTTTCATAGTAATGTTAATGTCGAGTTCATCTTACACTGAATTTTTCAAAGGAAATTTCTCTCATCTTATTCACTACATATCAGCTCCTAGCATATGGGAATATTTAAATACAGAGATTATAAAACTAAACTAAATCATATTTTCAACAAAGCTGTATTTGAATTTTGTGAAGTAAAAATTCTGCCTTTTATTTAATTTTTTCACTTTTTTTCATACTCATTTAACTTATTCTTTTACAATGCGTACTATTAAATACATTTGCCATCTTATTGTATTATCTTCAATGTATATCCCCTAAATATGAAAGCGTTACGTCAACTGGCCCTCTCGCTAGGGATATTTCAATATAAATCACCCTGTTTAACGAATTTTAATATTTTCTTCAAATTTTAGTTTTTTTTAGTATGACCCGAATATGATGGAAGGGGATTGGAGACTTTTATAAACCCTCACACATTGCATTATAGTTGTCCGTCTTCATCTGAAATTTTTTCGAATATCTTGGCGATTGAGCAATGAAGGATGTTTGCAAGAGCGAGACAGTGAAAGAATTTTTTTTATTTTTTACTATTTTTTATATTTTATTTTCATCTTTTGATACTACGATCCAGATACCAATACCAGATTTCAATGAAAGCAACTAGAAGAAATGTTTTGAAAGAATTTTGATTCTTTTTCCGAATTATTGATTGGAAAGGTTTTGAATTTTTCAGTATGCTACACGAAATTTTAATAATATGAACCTAGTCTGTCCGAAAATATTTATTTTTCCTTTTGTAATAACTTTAATTTTAATTGTCGAATTTCAACCAAGATCGCTATGAAAATTGCGATTCGAATTCGAACTCATGCCGAACGTCATAATATCTTTCTAATTGTCATAGTTTGATTAAATTTCTTGACTAGTTGGGAAATTTTTTCGATTCCATTTGATCTCATTCGCGCAAATCATATTATTAAAAAATATTTATTCTTTTTAAAGAATTTTAAAATTTACTCGATTTTAGGATGCATTTAAGCGTTTTCTGCATCTTTGTTTTCAACGTTCTAAATTCTATAACGTTCACGCAATTCGAAATCTCAATTGGATGTTCTTAATTATCAACAAACTAGAATAATTAAAATATTTTATTATTTAGCATGTGAATACATCTCGAGCAGAAATCCATTTACAATACATTCTATAATGGCTTAAGAATATGAAAATCATTCATGATGCTAAAGAAATGGACAATATGAAGATCAGTATATAGCAGAGAACTACTCAGGAATATTGTAATACCAACTGTTTGAGAAACTTATTTATTTCTTTGCAGTTACAGAAATGGTGCGAACTGGGTGGAGCCATCGTTCTCTTTCCTTTTTTTAATTTTAATGCTTTAACCATATTACCTTATTGTTCGCTAGAAAACCCATGTAATCTAATTTCTTTCGTTACGAAACGGTTATTGAAATAAATGAAATATTATGTGCCTCAGTGAAAAATGAAACTTTATTGAATGTTTGTTTTAGATTTTGCTTTTATTTAAGTTACTGGTAAAATGGCGACAGAGTCACGATAAAAGTGTTACTAGTTCGAGGCCCGATTCTATCGAAGATTCGTTTGGTATATGAGCGGGGTGAAATTTAAATATGTAGAGTTTATTTATTCTGTGGCTGATGTGGTGTGAAAATTTGGATGTATGTGTGTGTTCAGATGATACCATCGTAATAAGATCGTCTTTCAAAATGGAGAGGTATGTCCTTAAATAGTTTTGGTATAACATAAAAATAGGTATTAAAATACACTGGCGCCTGAAAGTTAAGATACAACATTTTTTTCTAAGCTCACCATTAAAAAAATGATATCAGTATTAAAATTAATAGTATATATGCATGATAGAACAAACTTTAAAGAAACTTACTCAAAAACAATTGCTACCACTTTTATTTTAAAGAATTGAATACTTATATAAGAGAGAAATGATGCACGAAAACCTGACCTTCATATGTAAGTTTTGTACGTGATAGTTAATTTTCTACTTTTATAGGCAGTTTCTTTGGTAATATCCAGAAACTCAATGTCAAGAAGATATTAGCCGGACTGGTTAAGGTATCGGTTGGTCGGATGGATGGGAATAAGGTTCTCACGAGATGCTGCTGCTAGATGTCTCAATGTATCGTATAGTGTGGTAAAACGTGTTTGGGATTAGCTTCAATCTGATATTTCTGTCTTTAGAAGATAAATTTCAAGTCGACTATGAGTTAAAACACCTGGGGAGACCGTTATTTACCTCTTTCTGCCCGAAGGAGAAGAAACATTTCTATGCCTCAGCTCATTGTCGATCCTTTTGTGGCAATATGAACAGTAATATCTTCTACTACAGTGTGATAACTAACGTCTTCCCAGTACAAGTCTGCGTGCATGTAGCATTTGGAAGCTATTGTAATTAAAACTAGATTACTGAAATAGTTGAAGCAATGGTACACACACACACTGTCATACAAAAAAAAACAACTCAACTGACAAGATTTTTATAGATACTACACATATTATCTAAAATCCTTTTAATGTAAAATTCAAATAAGGGAGATACAGTTATTTTTTACTCTAAAAATAGGTGAGTGAAGGAGGAAGTAAAATGAATTTTTCTGAGAGAACGTCATTGCAAATAAAAAAAAAATGATGCTTTTTCTTTGAAACTAGAAAATGCCTTTTTTAACATAGAAATATCGAATTGAGGGCGAGTAAATACATGTATATATTTTCCCTCGTCTCGGAGCGATAGTTTTCAGTTCCATCTCTATATGGAAATGAAAACTTCCCACGTACCTATTGGGAATTTCGAGATGAATTTTTATCCAGGAAATATGTATTTCCGATTCACATGCAACGATTGCCTTCCAGTCACAAGTCATAAAAAAATCTGCATTCGAAAATCTGAAAATTCGGAGGTGATATGATTGTTTATGAAAAGGCAAAGAAAGAAAAAAGAACAAATAATTATGATCCCATTTCCTTTTCTTTCTTTTTTTTTCAATTTTATTCACTCCTTTGCTATTTAATGAAAATTTTGTAATATTTGAGAACGATTATTGACTAAAGTTTTCAAAAGTGAATCTTTATTTCTAATTATTTGATGTATGATCGAAAAGGGTACAGATCCGCTACAAAAGGGGGGGGGGGTTGTCTTTGTTAATAAATTAAGAATTTGTTTGGCGTTGAAACGAAATTGTTATTTGATGTCCATCCGATGGTATTTCTCTTGCATCTATTCTGCTATTTTAGCAGTTCATCCAGAAAACAACGAAATAATCTGCATACTCTTACTTATTTCTAGAATGCCTTCCTTTTATAGTATGAAGCTGTGTTATGTTGAATAATTAATGTCAGAAAAAAAATTTCGATAGAAGAATAGATAAAATGAATTCGAGTCAAATGTAAATATATTTTATTCCAAATTAAAATTGTTCTGTTACTTCGATCCTAATGTCTAGCATTAATTTTAAAAATTAAAGTCGCTTTCAGAAAAAAAAAAGCATTTTTGAATTGTTTATTCGTTTTTTTTGGGTGAATGAAATCTTTTATAATAGATCTGTACTTAAGAATGTGGAAATTATATAATTTATATAAATTAATTATCACAGAATTTAATAAAACAATTCGCCTTTTTTATAGCATAAATGGGGTCGATTCATATGACGTAAAAGTCACGTGTCATGTACTTATGAGCATGGTATTTAAACCTTCGTTCTCAAAGCTTCCGTAGATGTGTCTACATTAATGTTCTCCGCTAAGTATGAAGTGGATTTTTTGTTTACATTTGAAGTTATAACTTTGAGTAATTTTTTATCCTCTTATTATATGTTAAACGATGAAATATTGAATTCTTTAATGTGAAAGTGAAGAGTGAATTGCCGTGTAAATTGTTTTTTTAGTTTCCTTTCAACAATCCTGTATTGCGTTGTTAGCATTGGAATAGAAGGTTGTAAGCCTGCTTCGAAGTCGGTGATATGCTATCATCATTTTGAAGAATGTATTTAATGTGTGCCCATTTACTAAATGTAGGAAACAAACCAAAAAAAAACTTATTCCAGTAATTTTTATACTGCGATAGCATATCTGACAAGTAATTTTTTTATTAAAAGCTATCCGATGAATGTTTTAGAACCGAATGATGTTGTGATGAGATAACGGTTTTCAAATTGAATAAGAACTGCACAAAATATGACGTATATGAGTTTTAGTTGATGGCATTAAAATAAAAAACATCATGAGGTTTTACTTTTTTATTATGAATCTTAACGTTTTCTTTATCTTTTGGTAATTCATATTATTCAATTATTACTAAGTAATCATGTTGACTCATTCAAGATTTTATTCTTCTATATATAGGGAACTTTAAAATTATCTCTTAAGTACACAAGCTAATTTTAAATTATAAAATCATTTTTTACAAATATAAATTCATTTTTCAGCTCACTCTAATTATTTCTAATTTTCAAATTTCGCATGCCTATTTTTGCAGCCATGAGTCAAACTAATTAATTAAATGGTTTTATAGTTAGTAGCTTCAAACGCAGAAAATATATATTGCAAAAGAAATTTCGTATAAAATTCTTAAAAAACTAACTTAAAAATGCCTTATTGCCTAAGATTTCATGTTCACTATTGCTAATTTATTTAATTTGTTGCATACAAAATATATCATTCTTATAACTTAATGTCTTTAGACTGTTGTTATACGGTGTAAGAATATTTTTCCTCAAAACAATATATATATATATATATATTTGGAAAATGAATTCAAAAATATAAAGAAATGACTTCCGCTTTTTTCGTAAAACAACCTCATTTTGATACCTGAAACAAATTCATTCATTTCAATAAAAGTACGCAGATAATCCATAATCGGAAATATATCTGTTATAAACATACATTATGGGAGTTTAAAACAACACTCAAAGACCTTTTTGAATGGTATTAAATTTATAATTGTCACTTGAAATGAAAGAGACTTGATTATAATTACTTTTACTTGAATACTTTTGATTATTTCGTTAAGATGGGTTTAAATTTTATTGTTGATAATAGCGGAACGGTTGCTATGATTTCTTAATCCTTTATATTTCAAGAAGAAAGACAATACAAAGTGAAGCACTTAAATAAAATCAGGTAAAATAATTATATTTAACTCATTTACATTGCAAGATACTTAGACTGCCGTACCCTCAGCAATATTCATAAAAATAAATTAAGATTATTTAAAGGTAAAAGTTTCTACGAGACGCAGCTTGGATAATGGATGTTAGGAAGATAATCTGTTGAATCAATATACTTTTTAGGACTCTTTTTCATTTGTCTAATTTTGCATTGTATGTCATCTAATGAATCTCATTTGGCAAAAATGATATGTAATGATCTTCTCAGGGATCAGTTGTAAACATTAATAACTATTTGTAAGTTCCTGGGTTAAAAGAAACCCATTTAATTAAAATAAATTCTTTCCTAAAATTATTTAGATGTG
>JAPMOQ010023642.1:14935423-14950175 GCA_026543055.1 Argiope trifasciata | reverse complement strand
CACACACACACACACACACACACACATATATATATATATATGTATACAACGTTGGGTAAACGGATTTTATTCTGTAGAGTCTTGAAAGAAAATGAACTGGTTGATAAAATTCATTACCTCATTTATTGTTGAGTGATTAAAGAGAAAATTTAAAAGAATTTTTCAGTATTATTGTCAGCGAGTGTGAGCCATGACCGTTGGAGAGAAATTTAAAACAGCTTCGTCGCTAAAAACATGAAGCAGAAAACAGACGAGAAACAAAATTCTGTCCAGTTCAGAAAGAGGATCTTATTTTCGGGATAGACACTGAAACTCAAACTATAGAATTACTTGGACTGAATTTAAGACGGTTAAGGTCTATTATTACAACTGAGCGACCTCTCGTAACTGAAAATTATTTTAAAGTTTAAATTTAGTTTAATTATGTTAACGTACCATTTTAAAGTAACATCAGGGCTATTTTGGGACGGACCTCGTAATTTGGAGCAGCAGTCAGATGACGGTACCTGAGGTAGCACCCCCTTCTCCAAATTTCAATGCCACACCAGTGGATGGATTTATGAAATTTGAATTTAAACTGGAGGAAAAATATTTTATTAACATAGTCAAAATGAAAAATTAACATAAACACACTATATATATAAATAAATATATAGGGCAAAAGTTAGAGTAATTACTTTGTTTCAGTTTTAAATCAGAACTTTACACTGTAAAAAATATGCTGTTTTCATTTGTCTCAAGATGAATTAGTGAATTTAAAAAAGCACAATTAACAAAACGTTTTTTAAGGGAATTATTTTCAGTTTGGAAGACTAAAACTAATACTTTATCCCAAAGATAAAAAATATTTTCAAACGCAAAAGTCTCCTTTTAAATTATGTTTTTCTATCGAAACTGTAAAAAATGTTTTGTCCAAATTAAGTTCTTGGAAATATAATCACTTCTGCTATGAATAATGTAGAAATGATTTTATTGAGAAATCATACGTTTTCATAGATCAAGAAGCATTAGTTTATCACAGGAATGAACAATGGAGAAATGAAATAACTGAGCAAGAAAAATCTGAAACGATGATTTTCGAAAAATCCAAAAATATGGATTCTATTATTTTTATCCATAAGAAAAATCTATTTAAAATTTCTACCATTGTTTTGCAATTTATGAGATGAATTTACAGTGGTTGTATTTTATTTCTTTTCAAATAAAATTCAATGATAATTATTTGATGAAAAATTTATGTAATTGAACAATTTTTTCTTAATAAAAATATCTACAAGTTTTTTTAAATAAACTTCGAAAAAAATCAATAGATTTAAAATACAGATTAATTTTTTTTAAATTAGGTATAACTTCTTAATTTCTAATTCCCTTTTAATCAGAAAATTAATCAATTCATTAAAATTTTTAAGATAAAATTCTGAAAAAAAAATTAGAATGTTTGTAAAATAAAATGTATTTTAGTTTTTCTTGACACCTACTTCTTCACATTTTAATGTTTTTATAATATAAACTCTTTAAATTAAAATTTTAAATTCCTTTCATTCTGTACTCGAATCTAAAATATAATCAATCCTCAATTGAAAACACTTTTTTTTATAGAGAAAGACAAACATTTTTTTAAAATTTAGTTCTCCATGCTCTGTGGCAATTTCAATGAATTCCGAAATCTCTTCCCGCATTATTTTCGTGTTACTGATTCCTTCCCTTTATTTCCCTCGAGGCCCCCCTGGTGGTTCTCATAAATATTTACGGTTTCTTGCGGCATGAATTGAGATGCAACCTTTATAGCATTTATTTTTAGCAGCAAATATTTCAGTGTGACTGATTCTGAGGTGTATATATACATGCTTGAATCACATTACTGTCAGAACCTTTTCGACAGTGGAAATCCAGGTAAGACAAATATCTCTCCTTCTCACTTGTTTTCAAATGTCTAAGTCTCTTTTCGAACAGTATCTACTAGTTTGATAGAAGTTCTGAATACTGAATACTCGTCTTTCTTTCTTCTCTTAGAGGAGAGTTTCTTTAACTAAAGGTTTCGGATCCCAAAAAGAGTCGCTCTAATCAATGGCACCAGACAAAGATAAAAATAATAAAAGTCTGCATTTATATGAAAAAGAATAAAACTTCAACTTTTGTGAAAGCATAGGTTTATTTCTGAAACATAATTTTAAAAAACAAGAATAATGTTAATGCCTTCTTCCTGATACTTAGTATCTATTCTCTGCTGCCATTGTCTTTATTTTGAAGAATTTCTTATTGGCAATAAGTACTTTCAAGTCGAAAGTCGATTATCGTTGATCTAACAAGAAAAGTATTTCTTTTTCGCACCCAAAATAATTGCTGGAACCTGCAAAGACTTCCAAGCATGAATAATTTCACATATCAATATTCGAGTATGCTGACGAATATTTGTAGTTTAACCAACAATAAGCGAAAAAGTTTTAGATAGTGTCTAATTTTATAATGTACTTATTCATTTAACATTTTTTTCTCTTATAAGTAAACCAATAAATATCCGAAATATGTGATCATCAGATTCGCAATGTTAATAGTTACAATAGAAGTGAGGATAACGTCGTTTAACAAGCGACATCATTTATCTGAATTTTCAGAAATTCACAATAAAAAACTAAATTTTTCGTGACATATAGAGAAGATTTTTTTTCTTCAAATTGATAAATCTTGTACATTTACATGTTCAGACCGTACGCGAAAAAAATCGTCACGAATAGTGAAACATTTAGATAATTCTTATTATAAAATTTGGGAGATGGGAATAGAGGATATTATTTGCTAAGCGATGAAATTCACATATTACAACTTCTTTGAATTCTGTCTTTAAATCTAAGTAACAATGGACCTCATATTCTGCTAGCAAAAGTAACAGGATATTGATGGCATGACATATAGTAGTTATATTATTTATATTATTAGCTCCTAAAATATTTTCTGCTAATGGAAATGGTGCGTCAGTGTAGCTTGACGGTAATCTGTAATTAGGGAAGGTTACAGTTCCTTTTAAATTGGTATAAATATTTAAAAATTAAAATATGAAATTTTATTAAAAACTCCTCAATGATGTTATATTTACTGAGTCGCTAAGATATTCGTGTAATTTGCCATTTAAATACTTTTTGAGATAATATTGAGATCCAGTGCTTCAACATTAATAAGCTAAATCAACGTTGATTTTCAGCATTCCATCACAAATTAGGAAATAGACGAATGTTTTTTATCATCAATGGCTGCTTTGTGGATTATTTTATTTATTTAAATTTTTTTGTTGAATGCATTATATCTTGAGGTCTCATTTTTTTTCAATACCATGGACGAGAATAATTTCATTGCCGGAACAGCAAAATTGTTAATCCTTTGATCTATAATTCTCAAACTGGAGTTCTTAACTCTCTGGCTGTAAACCAATTAAATAAATATTGAAGTCTGAAGCTAAATTTCTCTAATAAGGACTTAAAAAGAGACATTCCAAACAATTTGAAATTAAACTGCATTCGTGTAAAAAAGAAGTTCAACCATAACGAACTCCGCTCCTTGCGTAGTTTGAGTATTTCCTATAGAGAGTACTAATGTAAAAAAAACTTACTCATATTTGTAAAAGTTGTGCGTATTATTCGAATGTGTATTCGAGTTCTGGTTGTTCGCTCTTTTGCCTTCCGAATAATTTTTTTTAAAAATAATTCTATTAAGTTGACAATGCGATAATTTAATGCAAAAAACGACAAAAAAAAGAATCCACATAAAACAATTTTATTTGTTATGGAATTGTTTTATTATATCATCTGATGATAATCATATTGACGAAATTCAGAGATTCTTCATGCGCAGAAAATATCAGTTTCCTTTTTTGCCGCGTGTCGCCCTCTAGAGGCATGATTTTCTTTAATTTCTTTACTACAGGAAAAGCATGAATTAAAGTGCTGTTGGGAAACTCGACATCTGTAAGTTTCGCCACTTGGCAAAGATGCAAAGTCTTCTTAATTTCTGAAAACGCTTCGCCAGTCAACAGAAACAGATTTTATGAAATAAACAACGTAATTTTATGCCAATTAATATTGTATTTCACACATAAGACTTAAACAAATACATTTTTTTATTCATTCATAATTGTAAGAACAATATGCACATACTTTTTTAATGTTCTGAATATATACTTCTACTACAGGTATAAAAAAAATAGGCATGAATAATAATCTACAATTATGTTCATAATTCTAAATTAATTTGATCATTATATCTGAAGTTTTCGGTAACATATTGTATCTTAGAATGTTTTTTAATCTCTATCCCCTTTCTTTTGAAATTCCATTTTTACTCGAAAAATCCTTACAATAATATCTTTAAAGCATGTAAAGACAAGAAAGGTCGAAAACGAAATTTTAATTTTGATAAGGTAAAAGTTAAATTAAATTTAGCTGTTTGGCAAAATGAACTGAAATGTTTGATAGTAAGAAGAATTAAAACAGATTTTTTGTTTAATTAGTGAAAATCAATACTTGTATAAAAGCTTTGGTGCTGTAGATGTAGAGTACAAATTTATAAATAATGCTCTAGATGATATTTTCTGTCGGAAAACTCAGTCCTGTTTCGTCTTTTCTTTTTTTAAAGTTTCAAGAAATAAGGGAGTTAAAATGTCCTCTTCTTCATTCCTCATTCTGCTCTGCATTCTCCTCTCTTCTGTACTCTTGGCCGACTGTGGCACCATCCACAGCTCTTTGGGTACTGGAGAAACTAATAGGGGATGGAAACCAGGTGGCAAAAGAGGCATGGATTGCTTGCAGTTGCAGTCAGAGGTTCTTTTCACGATCTTAGAAGTGGTAAAGGTAAGTTTAGGATAAAAGCATACTTTTTAAAAAAAAATTCGAATTTTAATGGAGACATTTCCTTCGATATTTGGAATGCACAGTTTTAGAGAAATAGGGATTCTTTATAAGAAAAGCTTTTGAAACAACTTTTACTTCAAGTCTTTTAAATCAAGTTCATTGAATTTGTCTTATATGTCAAACTATTCAAAGTAGAAGCACTCTAGATCTATTCGAAAGAAGCGAGAGAAAAGAAATATAATCCACTTTATGAAACTTCACCATCATTGCAATGCTAGATGTTGAATTCAACAACGCCATTTCACACTTGTTTATTCTAGATTTAGAAAATGAATCATATGATTAGGTATTCTTTTGGCATACTATACTTAAATGACGTTATCTTAAGGCCTTTGTATGAGAACTTTATTTACTATAAGAATAATTATTTTTCTTTACATTAAAAATTAATTCATAGCAAAACTGACCAAAAAATCAAATAATACAATTCAGCCGCAAATGTGCCATAAAGTATGCATGCCGTGACAGCATAAAGTATGTAATTAATATTTTCGACGTTTTCATCTGAAATCTTGTTGATGTAAATTTTTTTTATAATGATAAATATCGCAGCTCATAATTTACTAATGATGATCATTCAAGTGTTTTCATTTTTACTTTTATCACATTATAAGTTCTTTGTAAATTATTTTACTTCAGTATCATGTTTACTAACAAAATACTTACAAATCTCTGATATTTATTTGTTAAGGGTACACTGAAAGAAGAAATTTTTTATTTCTTAAAAAAAAGAATGAAAACGGTTCACTTATTAATTATGACTATAACAAAAATATTGATAAAAAATGGAGTGTTTGCCTTTATCACAATCCTTTAGATTTTAAAAATTATCAGAAAGTTAGTGGTAATGTGAATACATTTGATCATTGAATATGATAGAATTTTGAATAAATTATGATACGTTATTCAACAAGAATCTTAAAAGTATTTTTTTTTAAATTTCAAGGTTTTTAATTAATAGGGTTATTTTTAAATAGAATTTTTCGAGAAGTTAAATCATAAAAATTATTGCTCACAACTTAACTAATTTCATATGTGCATACAAAATAAAATTAACTGAAATGATGTAAGTAGAATTTAAAATTCAAAAATTCCAGGGATAACAGTATTTTACGTTTCAACAATTACAGACTAATCATTTAAATTCGGGAAGAACAGCTTTTTATAAATAAGTAACATTATAATTCTGAGGGGTAATTATTTGGAATATTCTTTTGAAAATATCTTGAAATATGATTACTTTTTTTAGCATCTTTCAGTCGTTTACCATATAAAAAGAATTCTACATCAATTTCTGTTATCTAAGAAAACCAAATGAAATTTCTCATTAAAGATTCGGATTGTTGGAGAAGTAGTACGGTTTCCTTTGCATGTAAAATACGATATAAATATTTATTAATAATAACATTTGAAACATATAATAATTTGCAAGACTGATCTCAGTGTAGCTCAGTGGATATAATTACCATTACTTAATCTTTGTTTTATAATTCATTATTAAATATAGATTTTTTTTTTTTTTTTTTTTTTTTTTGCAAATGCATTGTTAGATAACGTACAATGTACGGAATGTGTAGACGCCATATACAGAAACAACACTGAATTAAGTAAATAAACTCTTAAAAATTAAAATAATATTTTGTTATCAAGAATACATAAATATGCAAAATTTAAAATCGCTAGTACATCAAAAAGAGGGTGAAAAATCTATTACAAAATCTAAAATTAAAAACTTGAGACAAGTAATGTTAAATTACAGCATGTATGGTAGAATATAGGGAGAAGGTCAGAAGGAAATAAAGCAAATTAAACTTTTTGTTATGTTTATAACGATTTTTGGTCAAATTTATTACAGGAGGAAGTTCAAAAAATATCCAACTGCGAAAGAATTCACTTTGGTGAAAAGGCAATTTGGTGAACCAATCAAGACTACTCGAATGACATCTAAATGCTCTTCTGTAAAATCAATAAATTCTAGATAGCATACATATTGTGAGATAGTACAAATATCCTGACACCAAGAAGAAATTCATTTTCTTTTTCACCTTTTGGAATCAATAAATATTAGATAGCAAAAATGGCGTCATTTTTGTGTCCTTGTCTTTTTTTATTGCACATTTTTAAAAATTCCTTTATTCTACAAATCTAAACCAATTTAATATATGAAGTATGCCAAAATGTGCAAATAATTCTTGCATATCTAAGCTAAAATGTAAATTTAAAATCAGAAAACGGGCAAAAATTTCAATATTTAATAAATAGGCTGATAAAAAAGGATTTAAAAAATTATTTACTTACTAGAGAAGTTTACAAACCTTTCTAGAAAAATTGATTTATAAAAATATTTCTTTTTTTTCTACGCAACATTTTGCTTTAACAGCCGAAATAAAAAATAAAAAGACTTTTATTTCTGTTTTTGATATTAATTCAAAAGGATTAAATCATTTGTTGACATTTTATCTATGTCTTCTACTATTTTTTACAAATCTTTATTGATAACAGATTCTTCAGTTCTTAATAATGTTTTTCACACCGTTTTAAGGTCTTATTAAAAAAACGAATGTGAGAAGACATACACTCATTTTCAAAATTTCCATATCAATTTCTTAGAGCTTGATAGATAGACCAATAAATGATTTTTACCATAGCATGAGAAGAATCTTTGGTGCATACGAAGTTAGTCAATTGTAACATGGTAATGTTAGGATTGAGTTATTCAAAAAGACTTCAAAGACCCTTATCAACTATTATTAGAGTTTTCTTTCAGAAAGTCAACTGCTTTAAACAACACGTATATGTGCCTGCGTTATTCTGCTAAAATCTGTCATATCAAATCATATCCGCCCGTTATTTATAAATATCTTTATATTCCAAATATTCTTTTATATGAGTTTCATCGAGCATCAAAGTAACAATTTCATCATTTTCTTGGAAATATTTAGATTTTTCTTAATGCATAATAAAAAAAAAATTGCTGTTCAATTTTTGGATTTACACTATATTTGGACCACAAATGATTTACAAAATTTGGATGAGGCAAAACCAAATATTCACTTTTTTTTCAAGAGTCTTTTAGCAGATGGCTCTATGTTGTAAAGCAAAGATGAAACTGCCATAATATCAAGAGAATAAATAAAAGCATATTATTGTTATAAAAAAAGAAATTTCCTACATCAAAAAAATTAATTATTTGTGAGATAACCTAGAATTAACCAAATGGGTTTTTAATCAGTCACATATTAACTGAATAATATCCTTAAACCTCAACTTTTCCATTTAAATAGCGCATAACATTAAAAAAATTATCTATAATTATAAGCGTTTTACTTATAAGTAGTAGAAAAGGAAAATTCAATTTAGATTCTAAATCTAGATTTTTAACTTTATGGTTATTATACTTAATTAATAAAGAATGATTTTTATTAGGGGCTTGAAAAATATCTAACCAATTAAAAATTACTTTATTTATCTTTTAAATTATAAAAGAAATTTAAATTTTTAATCTTTTCTTTTTCTGCCTACTTCTGAAGGCTGATATTTATAGCTGCTTTCGGATGTCCAATTTCCTTGTGTGTTGCCTTCTCTGTTGGATTTTCCCTAGAAGGCGATGGTTTTGAGGAAAAATATGAAGACATATCTGGAAAAAACAGAAGGTACATCAACAGGTACAAGTCTAGGAAAAAAAGTGAAAACTTTTTTAAAGATTAAAAAATAGTTTCAATAATTTATGAAGGTTTAAATCAAATACTTTAATATAGAATATATATTGTCTTAATATATAAACTGAAAGCCGAGATATGTAGCAACAGAACAAAATTAAAAAATTAAAATTGAGCATCAAATAAAAACATTTAAAATCAATAGAAATATTCTTCGAAAATAAACGATTAAATACCATGTTGGATATGTCTAAAATTACTACTTTTTATATCACTAAAATAACACAATATTTTATATTGATTATAAGTTTATTAAGGTAGAAGTGTATTAAGGTGATAAAAGGTTAATTTAAAGACAACAACTTTTTATTACCAATTTTTTAAAATTTAAGATATTTAATAAATGCCATTCTTATTTGTAAATAGTTTATATGAAAGCAATATAAAGCGATATTTAAAAATATTAAGTGTTTAAATATTATGAAAAAATATTGGTTGTTTTATACATAATCTGATGATTCATTCAACTTTCAAAAGGTCTATTTAAGCATGTAATTTATATTACTTTATGCAGATTTTTATAACTTTCCTTCATTTACATAATATTCTAAACTAAAATATAAATTCTTTCTTCTTTAGTATATTCCTTCTATAGTTTTCGCTTACTTACTTTTATGTCGAAACACAGCATGGATATTAGGTATCTTTACAAAGATAAGTTAAAATTAATATGAAAAAAAAGTTAGAAATCATTCACTCAAACAAAGCCCCCTCTTCCCAACCCTTCAAAAAAAATGATTGGAAGGGAAAAACACCGTGCTCCTTTGTGAAAATGGCGCCTTGTGTCTGTTCACACACCCTTTGCACTTAACTTCAGAATGTTCATGGCCTCAATAGCTGAACGAGTTGTAGTTGAATGGTTTTATTTTACAAATATCACGGTATTCCGAAAACAGCAAATTCTTAGTGCTTTGTACCAGAAAATACGAAGAGACAGATGCTTCACCTTATTTTATCCGGTATAAATCAAAACTTTTTTCATTCCCGATAAGTTAATTTGAATTAAAGTATGGAAATTTTAAACCATGTTTTAAAATTTCTGAAAGGCAAACATTTATAAGAATCTAAAGATTCAAATATATTTTTGTTTACATATTTATTCTCCCATCCAAAAAATTTCCATTTACGACTCAGTTTACGTGAAATCGGTCATTATCTGAAATGAAACAAAAGTCTTTCAGTTTCTCTTGTGGTTACCAACATTTGTTATAGTTTTTTTTTCAATTGGAACGAAAGAAAGACAATTTATTTATAATTATCAGATTAATATTACAAAAGAGCAATTGGAAAAAGAAGTATTGTCCATTATTTGATCACCCACATATTTAACATCCAGCAGAATCACAAAAATTGTTAATCGACATTATTTGAACAGAGCGGATTAGAAAGAAGAAACAGGATTAAAAATCTATTTTCCTTTACCAGACGATTCAGCGACATAATTCAAAATATGGGAACTGAAGAGTTAAATGCGTTATTTCATTTTCTTTTAAAATTCATTATATATAATGATACTTAAAATGTAATATTACTTTCACTTATTAGTTCAGAGTTCTCAAAAATTTTTAATTATAACATCAGACCCAGATTTCATTGTGCGAATTTTTTTTATATTTCTTTCATGAAATAAATTTTACAAATTGCTGCGTTGGGCTTACTTTCAGCCGATTATTTCCTATCAAATCAGTCTTCCACATAAAATTCATATAATAATTTCTCTTCTTAAAAAAGGGACACAATTCTGAAACCTGTTTATATAACGTAACAAAAAACATGGCCAGTTCATTCACAACCTTAATCTCACTTCGTCATCTTATTGCAGATACATTTTTTCAAAAGGCAAATAATTTCTTTTTTAACCTAGACAATAATAAGAGACAACTTCCAGTATATTTATTATGTAGATTGGATTAAAGATGTGTTTAGTCTTTTTATTATCATTGATTAAACAGAAAGGAATTTATCTCTTCAGTCATTGACTATTTTACGGTTGGAGCGAGTTGGACATGAAACAAACTGCACACACTAACAGCTGTAGTATAAATCTGAGAACATATCTGCGGGGTTTTTTATACCTATTTCTATTCCTTTAAAATAAAGAGTGAAAAATTTATGCTAATTCGACAAGTATCTTAAAATAATGAGTCCATTATCCCCATTAAGTCGATGCTTTGTTCGTTCAGTTTAAATATATGCAGCGAGAATAAAAGAACGCAATGTCAAGAAACTTTTTTCGGTCATTTCATTAATAGAAATTTCTTTCTATTTAATCTTACAAAAAATAGAAACATACACGTATTTTAAAGTATCGCAGGAAATTTTTCGGAGGAAATGTTATTTTCCTGTCCAGACAAACAAGAAATCCCACAATAGTGATGATTTATATTCTTCTAACTTTTTTCAATTATTAACGAATTTGCTAACGTCCATACATTTTTAGTAATTTCATACACTCAGTTAAATACTTTTCTACACTTTGGAACGTTTGTTATGTCACAGATTTATATTTATTTCATTTATTTAGAGCTATAGGTAATTAATGCCTTTTAAACACATCGATTTTCTGTACAATGAATTATTTAAAGAAATTATCATTACTTTGTTTCTAAACTATTTTGAATATGTTCATTAAAAAAAGAAAAGAAGTGTTTTTATATAAATATGGAATTCGTCAGAATGAAGTACAATATGTATCCAGTACGATACACTAAATTATTTAATAGGATATATTTTTCTAGAAATTTATATGTTGTTAATTTCGATACAGCTTCATAAAAGAATGTGTAAAAAATACTTGAACACAGAATCAGATATTATGGCGTGAGAATACTTTTAGCTCTTCCTTATGATCTTTATGAACTTATTCCATTCAAAATCTTAAGTTTATCTTATTTAAAACTCAACTGTGCTTTAAAGTTAAAATTCAACTAACCAAATTTTTCAAAATTCTCTACTGTTTATTAAAAGTGCAAATTAATTTCAAACGACAGTAAATATTCTTCATTCCAGTTCACTGATTAAGCCGATTCAAATAAACATAAAGATGACTTCTTTTTTTTCTTCTCATTCCTTCCAGTTTTGTAAATTTTCAGTTTTAATTTCCTAAATAAATATCATCAGAATTTTGAAAAAAAGTAACACAAACTCAACTAAAGCTGTTCCCAGATAGAAATAAGTCAAGAATATTCTTTAGGCGTCACAATGTTACTTCAAAAGAAAGTGGGGAAACTGAATTAATAAGAGTAATGACAGTATTTTCTAATTATGAAACGGAGGTTTTCAATTTAATATAAGGCTTCACATTCTAAAAGGAAAACTTTTTTCCTACATAGGCTACGAGACCACATATCAACTTACTCAAATGATGTAAAGCTTTCGAAAAAAGTAAAAAAGATCCTCGAATAGTGAAACATATCTTTTAATATTTAATAATACATAAATTCTATTGTTAAAAACTTCTACATCCGACAATTTATAATTGATAAGCATTTCCGAAATATGGAGCAGACAAGAGTGGAAAAAATGAACCGTGATGAGATTATGTAAATTTTTTTACTTACGTCCTAAAATAATGACCAAGCCGAAATTTACCAATTGCATTCAAGTTTCAAAACGTGTGAAAATTCAAAAAAACCAAATCATTGGAAATTTCCAGGGGGGGGGGGAATGTATTTTTCGGACTTCTTCCCCTTTGATAAAAAGCAATAAAATATTGGCATAAAAGGGTGCTGATTGACTTGATGTGTCTGCATCTTTCCCAATTCATCATCATTAGAATGAGATTTCCGAAAAGAATAGAAAAATCTCTTTCCCACTAACCTAGATAATTTATTCCTTCGAAACTGTCGCCTTTTTGTCCTGTTGACGAATAACTGGCTTCATTTAATCACAATAGACGCTTCACAAAGAACTCAAAAACATCCAATATTCTTAGGCTTTGAATTTCAATCCTGTCCTTTTGTACAAGGAAAGGGCAAAAAAAAATATCTTGTAAACTTCAGAAAACAGCAGTGGGAAGTTCGCTCAAAACAATCTGGAATTTTTTAAGCTCCTTTTTATGTATCTCTTTTCAAATAAGTATTAGTTTGATTATCAAAATATTTTAGCTTCTATTTCATTTGTGGGTATGAAGAACATTTTTATCAGATGTCGCATGCCGTGAATATTAAATAGCAATTACCTTCATGGTAATTGCTTTTTCTAGATTCTGTATCTAATGAATTTGTCAGACTGAATATAGTTATTACATTTAAAAGTCAAGTAAGGTAATTTAGGAAGAGTAAGCACCTGTTGTGAATCTCCTTTTAACCTTTTTATTTACCGATGGTACTTTAGTACCGCTTAAATCCAGCTGATATCATCACACTAAGATTATTTTTTTCAAATAGTATTTAGAAGAGCACGAAGAACATACTTCTAATAGAAGGCAGTGGATATGAACTAAAAATAACATTAAAATCTTTTATTTTTAATTCAATTAATTAAATTATTTTAAGTTATTGAAAATATTTTTTTCTTCTTCCGTGATTTATTCTGTACCAAAATTTGACTAATGGCTCAAAAATAAATTTTAAAAATTGGTGGTAAACTAATTCAGTTAATAAAGAGTTAAAGTTTAATCAAATAAATAGTTAATTTTCAAATGTTACATTTTTTATCAAACATTTTAATGACTTATATTAGTGTTCTGAGTTTAGGTTAAATAAATCAGTCAATCTCGAAATGTTATATATATTATATGCAAGCAAACATTTGCTCCAAGAATTTATTTTTTTAAATGCTACCGTTTTAATCGTAAGAAAATTGAGCTGATTAATTCGAAATGGAGGAAGGATGACGATTCTTTTAAATCGATTTCAAAAATATTTGATTCTAAGATTGTAGGAAAATAAAATAACTCATCTCATTACATATTCATATATGGGCTTGTACAAAATTGTCATCAGATTTTAGGATCTATCCAGTAGCAATTTTAACATATAACATTAATATTATATCGGAGGCGTGTCCAATGTCGTATTATGATGCACTAAAAATTCATACCAACTGTAAAGCGTCTCCTAACTCACAGTAGGAGATTTTTATCCTTCACTCCATTATTTGCTATCAGAGCTCATCTTAAGTTATTAAGAGGAATGAAACGCTCAAAAGCCAAGAGTTGGCAGTTCTATCGCACCGATATGCAAATGCAGGAATGATTTTTCCGGAAGATCTCGTCCATAGCAAATTTCCGCTCTTTTAAAATGAGCATCTAAAGATTCATTTCCCCGCTGCTACAGATATCTCGATGCCAAGGGGTTGTTTTCAAATTTACGAATAAAAAGTTTTAGAATTTGGATTTAGGAATATTGAGAAACACAAAGAATATATGCTGAAAATTACTTTCAAAGCCATTTTCTACATCAATCTTAATATTTGAAATTGCTAATTGCTTATTTGTTGCAAAGTTTAGGAAAATCTGAGAATGAGGGGAAAAATTTATATATTTTCGAATTTTTAGAGACTTCTCAATACTGAAATAAACACAAAGTCTTCAAAATAATCATATGCAAGGAAATCTAAAGCATTCATTTCAAGACAAAATTCAGTTGAAATGAATTTTTGGAAATTGGTTATTTGTTTGGAAATTCATAAATGAAACAGTTTCCATGATTAAAAGGTCTCTATCGGTAGACTATTTTCTTGAATGAAAAAAAAAAAAATACTGACATTTTGACACGGTGGACGAAAGTTGAAGGGAAAAAATTATAGCTCAAAGCATCAATTTTTTGATAGCACAAGTTATTTTTACATTTTGAAATAACCATTGACGTTGTTTTGGTTTTTCACTCTTTTCTTTTTGCTTGTTTTTTTTATGTATGAGTGAGTATGAAAATATTCTGCTTTAAGAAGCCCTTATCTATGTGCAACATCCTTTGTTTGATGTCATGCGTATCATCTTTTGTTATCGTTCTAGATTAAGTTGTTTTTAGAAAAAGACTTTTTTAAAGTAACATCTTTGGAAAAATATGCATTTCTATTTTTGCATTTAAATTATTAACATTTTCCCCTTCCTATTTTAACAATGTCACTAGTATTCTAGATAACAAATGATATTATTTATTTATTAACAAATGATATTATTTATTTATT
>JAPMOQ010023642.1:14920845-14935413 GCA_026543055.1 Argiope trifasciata | reverse complement strand
ACAAATGATATTATTTATTTATTAACAAATGATATTATTTATTTATTTGGAATGCTAATGCATATTTTAGTATTAATCAAAAATAATTTTTTGTGAAAAATTCAGCTTCAGCAGGAATTTTATTAATATTTAAAAATTTTCACTGAGAAAACTAATTTTCCTCTGAATTTTATTATATTAAAAATGAATTATATTGATAATCCAAAAAAAATCTACATAACATGCCAAAGTCATATTTCTTAAGGTACTAGCGCATTCATTAAGAATCTTGAAATTGCCTAAAATGTTTCATTGTTACATTAATAAATATATTATGATAACAGTTTTTAAAAGGAATGGCATTGACATATAAATAGTGTTATTACCCATAAAAGTAGCGTTCGAAAATATTTCATAATATTCAATTCTTAAATTTTATCATATAAATGAAAAAAAGCAATTTAACTTTTACAGTTTTATTATTTAAAGCCCCTAAAATTAAATTCCAGTGGAAGGATTTTATAGAAGAATAAAGAATTTCAAATTGCAGTGAAAAGTTTTCATTTGAAATCCTAAACTTTGAAAAAGGATTATTTAAAACATTTTTATGTGAATATTACCAAATAGAATATTTTTCTAAATAAAACTTTTCCGCTAAGAATTTTTGTAAATACAAATATATCTTTTCTATCTTGCTTTCTTTACTTTGGAATGGCTCGAACAATTTTGATCAGATCAACTAATGATCAGTTTAAATTTTTAAAATCATAGGGTTGGTAATAAATACTGAGAGTTTCTTAACCTGTAATATAACATAAGTAAGAAAATTTTTATTTCCTCAGTTGCAATTGTATTTTGATTGTAATCTAATCTTCATCCTTTTAATTTATTTGGAAAAGATACAAGAGCTTCTTGCACTGAAAGCTTAAGCAATCAATCGTCATATTTGTATCTACGAAATCCTTTAGTGTTAGAAATCAAGCTTGTAAAAAATATTTTTGAGCATTTCCAATTTCTATAAACCACTTATTCCGGATGTTTTTTGGTTGTAACATTTTCGAAAGGCAATGCTTCATTTTGTGGGTCTATGGTTAAATTGAATAATGCATTGTAGGAGAAAATTGTTTGAAATGAAAACAAGATCAAACAAAACCCATTTTTTGTTTCATTCTAACAATATATTTCAATATAAGAATTCATTGTTTTATTCTGAACATGAAAGTTTTTATCAGATAGTAAAAATGTGTGAGGCTTGACAGCAAATCTCCTATCCAATCCGTTTTGAAAATCTTATAGATATTGATTAACTTAATGAAAATTGTTTAATACATTCAATGCAAATGAAAGAAATTAAGAAATTAATTTACAGAGAGAAATAATTATTTGTGAAGAAAATGAAACTCCATAAATGGAAGCATAACTAATAGACCTCAATATTTGTCATGTTCACGTGATAAACACAACATAATAGAGATAGCAATCTATTGCATACAGTGCAATGTTTTAAAAATAATTATTAATTAAAAAATAATCAATTTTTGAACTCTGAAAATTTAAGTCATTTATTTTTCAGTTTTTAACTTTGTCTATTAAATATTTAAAAAAAGAATCCATCGGCTTCGTCAGCATTAGCAAAGTAAGTAATTTAAAATGAATATTTAGGAATTTCTAATATATTTAGCGAATTCCCTTCATTAAATGTTACTTTAAATAAACTTACTCATTGAAATCGATAATTTAATCCGCCATTTGAAATGTATTGATATGTTGTGTGATATGGAAGCTTTTGTAAAGGAAAGCGGTGATAACCGAATACCAACCTTGTTTCTTTTCGTTTTGGCCATTGATGAAGAAGCATCAGTTATTGACATTCAAATACAAGAAGCTAAAAAAGGTTTATTGCATAAAGACAGAGAAACTACAATAGACTGCTGCATTTCTCTGAAATACACTTCAAAATTTTGTCTGCTGATATGTCTTGAATGAATTGGTTTCTTTTTTTATTGTCCTGTTCTAAAATAAATAACCTGGTTCATAAATTCTATTGCTGTAGTTCACAATAAAATAAATCTCTTCCACAAGATAATTTTTTTTCAAAAAAAAAAAAAAAGTCGACAGCCGGTTGACATAATATTGGAAGACACTACAAGGGAAAGATCTAAAATAACGTAGTGCACAGTGTTATTAAGGCTTCATTTCAATATTCGTGCTTTAAATAACCAAACATTAATAAGTAGGTGTTTTTTATAAAATATTTTTCATTGTAGTAGTCAAACAACAAATGAGGATTTTAAGATTGTAAATTCAGGAAGGATTTTAGATGGTATGAGCATTAATGAGTATATTAAGTATATGGTTTTTAATATTATTATACAACTCATTTATGTTACTGACTGCATAAAACAAAATCTAATTGATCCTTCACTTTGGCAATGGTAAGATTCTTGCATTGTAAAATATTTTTGTTTTGATATAATAGACTATTCCAAACTACCCACTGGCAACAAGAAATTTACTTACCCTTTTTTGTGTCCAAAAAAACACATATGCCTTTTGCCATGCATTTTCAAATGTTTTTTTAAATAAGTCTTTTATGTTTTGCTCAACGCATATTTGTAATTACGCATAATATTTATTCAACAAGTAAATTTTCAAAAAGCAAATAAAACATTGAAACAAAACTTATGCAATATTTCATTTCTGATTTCAAAACCTCTGTCATTCAACGAAACGCCTGATTTTGATCAAATAATAAAGGCATATTAATATTAATGTTTCTATTGTATACATTTTTATTGCAATTTCAGCTTTCTCTGATAATATTGAACTTTTGAGATATTTAATAATTTACTTATCATATTACAGTTTTTCACTAATATCTCTAGAATTCAGAATTTTCAGAAAATATTGGAAAGAATAAAAAAAAGCCTAATTAAATTTAGGCTTTTAGAAAGTTTGTTGAAGTTATTTTTATCGATATATATTTTATACTTAATAATTTAAATTCTGTAATTATAGGAAATTCTCCTTTAAAAAATTATACAAGAGAAAACTAATAAGGGAAAAAGGATATGATTGTGACGACATGCCTTTTATATTGTAAACAGTTTAATTAATGAAAAATTTTAAACTTCCTCATTAAAATCCAGTAAGGACGTCTTCTTTTATTATTTGTCGTACATTTTTTCTAAAAACATTTTAACCAGATATTAATTTACAAATATCCTCGAATTTATATTTGGACTAAGATTTTTTAGGAAAAATAAGGAAAAACTTTTTACTTAAAGTTAAAATATAATAATAAAAGATAATTGCATAGCAAAAGATATCCAAGAATTACCAATTGTGAGGCAAAAGTTAAAATGTGTACCCCAATTAGAAAGTAATGTTGCTATCAAAACATTGTTTTTTCACTAGGGTACGCAATTTTTTCCGTTTTTCTTCTGTTTCCGTGTATAAAACTCTTTGAACTAAAATATCTATAGACATAAAAAAATTTCCCATATTTTTTCAAATTAAATTTTTACTTAGTTTTTAATTCGGTGAATAATTTACGTTTTTACTTGTACTTTCGAAACTTCCAAGCAACCAATTTCCAGCCTTTTTGCAATCTTTCCCAAATTTCCAAACAGCCCCTTTCCACATATAAAGCCTCCCATCGATGACGATCATCAACAGCAACTTAACGGGGCAAGAAGCTGTGGTCAGCCGCTCGATAATGGAAAAATGAATTGCATTTTTGGCCGAAATAATATTTCTGCGAGGAAGCAGTTTTTATCGCAATGGCGGTCGTTTCTGGTCAATCGTAAATCTTGACTTCGGATTTGGATTTGATTTATTTATATTTCTTGAAGTCCAGCTCTTCGCATTCATAACGAGACAACGAAAATGATAGCAGTAGTAGATATCTGGATTGGAGGACTACGAACTTATTGGTTATTCAATGTGTTTGGACTATCTTTACTTTGGGACTTCTTTTTAAAATTGTTCCTATTTTGCTTTGTCCCATTTACTAGAAAACATTAAAATATTGCAAAACATAAAAAAATTTCGACATTCAATAAAACATACAGCGTTGTGAAAGTTAAAAAAATAATTTAATATTCATATATAATATCGTATGCATTTTTTTCTTTTTTTTTTTTTGGACGATATATTAGTTTTGAACTACAAGTTGCAATTTAATATCAATTTTTGTCTAAAATACTAAATAATCTTAAATATAAAAATTTAAATTTGCAAGCCAAACTGACATAAAAATCCTATTCATAAATAATTTAGTAATGTAACATAAAGGTACAGACTTATTATATAAGAAGTTGAACTGCTGGCTAATCTTGTTTCCCGGAGATACAAAAACGCAAACAGATAACTGCGATTTTATAATATTTTTAGAGTCGAATTATATTTATTAATAAAAATCAAAACTAAAAAACTGGCCACTTCAGTTCATTTTCCTCGACAGTATTTCTTGTTGGAAATATACATTTTACGTTATGTTGGGAATGTCACATGAATTTAATGATATACAAATGTTTTGCATAACGATTGAATTATTTTTAGGAATTTCGAAATTCAAATTTTATTTAAGAGCGGATCAAATTTTATTATTTTTATTAGCTTAAACTGGATCATAGCAATTTTAAGTTTTTATTCAAAGCGTTTAGTTCTTATTTCTTTCATAAAAAGGTATTAAAAATTCATAATTATTTTACCAGATAAAAAAACTATTTGAGTTTTCATATAATTTCAACATTTAGAGATATTTCGCGATATTTTCTTTAAAAATTTTCTCTTTAATTCTATTTACCATTGTAAAGAAAATTAAATAAAAAAAAAGATTTAAAAATGTATACCGGATATGATGGTTTGATAAAAAAAATAGAGGCCTTAGGTGACAACATTTTACTCAGCATGGATAAAAAAAAATTTAAATTCTAGTATTTATATTCGTATGTCACCAGTTATAAATAAAATATCGAGAGTCATTCGCTGTAGAGAATATGGTATTATGAAGAAAAAATATGCTTAGTTAAAATTTATAGTAGTAATTTTTTAAATGTACTTAGGTTAGGTTCTAATAATTTGTAACAAGCTGTGGCAAAAGAAACCAAGAATTTGTTTTAAAAAAAAGAGACTGAGAACTATAATTATGAGGAAGAAAGCGAAAAATAAGAAATCATAAAGAATTGCGTGAATTCTAAAAATACTAATGCTTTCATTGGAATTGTTTCTTTAATTGGACCAATTAAACAATTTCAACAAACTTTCTCTTCAATATTCAGTACATTTTTTATAAAGTTCATTTCATATTCATGTGACAAATGTTTGACGGGACTTATTTTTCTATAGCTGTTCATTAAAAATGTTCTAGAGGCATTTGGCTTAAAATTTGATGCAATATTTGAGGACGATACAAAACTGATGCTAGATCTGTCTACCTCCTTACGTTTTGTAGTAATCGTGTCTTACTTATACTTGGTCAGAGAGAAGAATTTCTTTGGAATGAATTTCGTTCAAGAAATGAAGAGTTAAAATGTAGTTAGAGATGTAGCAGTGAAAGAAGAGGAGTTACTCTGTTAATTTTATCTTAAGACTTCATATTCAAAACGTTTTGTCTTATCAGCGAGACAGATAGAGTAACAGACAAAGGTGGTGCATTTTTCGTACTCGTAGGAGTTTGAAAAGTGGAGATTAATTAAAATCTCGAAGTTGAAATTTTCGATGATTATAGTACTCAACTTCTTCTTTACTTCTTAATTTTTTGTTTTTGCATTCGAGAAAATAAAAGCATTTCGCATTTATATCGAAAGCAATAATTTTCATTTAACTTTCAATTAATACTTGGAGAATGTCGGAACGATAGATAACTCAGTATGTCTGTAGCAATTCAGAATTCTAGATTATTCCGATGGGGGAAAATCTGGCCTTTATTGATCTTCAAATATTTTTGAAAAAAAAAAAAAAGAAACATTGCAAACGTAATTGCGTAGATTATTGAACATTTCACTGTATGATAAAACACTTGTCTTCTAAAATGATCATGTACAAACTTTTTGAGTGAAATGGTTTTAGTTGTTACAAGTGAATACTACTTAAAAATCAAAATTTATTAGAATCATGGGCTAGAAGTTTGATGTCTACTTCAATTTGCATTATTTTGGGCAAACTGAAGTTAACATCACATTCTCGGAAACATTAATATTTCCATTTACTGAATAATGTATTAAAAAAAATCAGGTGAAACAATTAAGTATTTTCATTAACTAAAAAAGTTATTTATTTCATTAATTCGTTTTTAAATACGTAATTAATTCATTTAGGTTGGAAGATGGATAATCACAAATGATTTTAATATTAATTGAAAACGATATTAAACACATTATACAGAATGAATGGAAAATAATAGCCTAAATAAAAAATAAAACAAATAATAGACTTTTATATGAAACAGCTAAGGAATTGTATGATGTGAATTTGAATTGGTACAAATCCTTTTTCTTGCTAGAAAAGTAAAAAGAGAAGAAAGGATTTTTAATGAACACGAAAATTTTCTTTTTCTTTTAGACTTCGGAAATATAGAAGAGGATATCATCTAAAATAGCATGTTTTACTTTAATTTAACTCCATTTCGAAAATGTAGAGTCTAAACTTGAAAGTGAAATGCCGCAGATATAGGATTCATGAGCTTGAAAGTAAAATGGAGAATATCAAGAAATGAAATTCATATTGACATTTGTTCCTTGAGAGCTTAATTGCTACGATTCATTTTCATTAAGGCCGGTATTTGAACCATTATTAAGGAAACGGTGAAATGTTAGAAACTGTTTCGAAAAGTTTACTCTTTATTCGAATGCAGTTTGGATATTAGCTTGTTCCTAAAAAGAATAGTTCTCTTTATTTTGCATCTGGATGCTGGAAATTAGATCAGAGAATTATTTCGAGAAAATATTGTCTAGGAAAATTTTTTCATTCTCTTTCTTAATGGAACTGCTTACAAATTCGAGTAGGTCTTTTTCATAGAAAGAAAGACAGCATCAATAAAACATCAAGAGCTTCCTGGGACTTTCTCCCTCTCTCTTCGATATAGAAGAATCCCGCTTTCATCATCCCGAGTTGCCAAAGTAGATGGAAACAGAGCCATTGAAATCCTCATTATGATTGGAGGCGAAGAAGGCAGTTTCGATAAAATGTCGTTGCCGTTTGAGGTAATTAGCTTTCCTCTTTTTCGGACAAAACAACACAAAAATAAAATTTGCTTATCAGTCTCCGTGAGCCCCCTTCTCTGATTTATTTTGTTTTGTTTCCATTTCACTCTTTTTTTCCCCCGTTGTGTCGATCGAAGTTTGATGGATGCATTTGAAATCCCAAAGGGATTCTTCCTTGTGATCTTCAAAGAGTGGCTTGCATAATTAGCTTCAAAATCTTGATTCGGGGGAGCATTTTGAGTGCATATTACAACAAAGTAGACAATTTTCATTAGATTACTCCCGATAAACAAGGCAATTTCCAGCTTTTCAAATCTTATTAGAAAGCTATCAAATCATTTTTATCACTTCGAATTTCTCTAGCATAGGCTTTTTCATTAACATTCATTATGCTTTGTTGCATTTTAATATTTTATACTTTCTCTTCTTGTTTCTTCATGTGTTCTTCGTTGCTAGTATTCTTTTCGTATTGTTAACTGTGCTTTTTTCTTTTTGTAGTGCAATATACTCCTATGTATCTGGTTAGCTACTATCCTGCTTCAAAACTATCCTGCCTAGTTTTCTTTTATTGTAATTAAACGTGGAAAGCAAGACGTCTATTAAGTCCCTTATTGTAGACTTTTTACTTTTTCAGAACGTAAAAAATGTTGGACTCTTATTTTAGAGTTACCTTTTCATATATGTGTAATCATTTATCAGTGAAAAATAAAATCAGTTTGAGTCAATTTTTTTAAGAATCAGACCTACGATTTAAGTTAATGTTTTGTTTATGTTTCTACATTTAAATTAGGCAAAACAGAATTTATGTTAAAATATAAGCAACTTATATCCTTTAACTTATTTTTTCATTTAATAAATAAATTGAAACGTTCAATGCAGTATATAAAATATAATATACTAGTACCAGTACAGGGCCTTCTATTTTAACTTGATACGTTACCGACAATTGTTTCTATGATTCACCAGGCCATGGCTGCATTCACATTAAGATAAATGGAAGACCTACTACTCGATAAGAAGTGAGAAAATGCTTATTATTACAGTAAGTTTGGGTATAAAAAATTTGTCTTCTGGTACTGGTGGGCAAAGAAATGAATTCATAGGGTTCCACACTATTCAGACTTTTTTGTTATCCAGCCAATCCTTCCGCCACATTAGGCCTGATACTCGTGGAACACCTGTGAACCGGATGCAGCGAGTGTACCATATGCCAGTAATTTTATTACAATTTTTGAATTAATACACTTTATGGCTTCCTTATGCCCTTCCATTTCAACTTCTAACAAATTCACGATGAAACTGAAAGACGAAAAAGATATCATTTTGTTTTGCTTTTTCAACTCAAACGAAGGACGGAATTCGGAGTGTGTTACAGACTTTTTATATTAAGTTATCTTACTTTCCAAACAACATTTGGTGAGAGTGAATTTCTTAAACTGAGGGAGAGAACTTCTAGCAGGAAAATTGAAATTGAAAGTGAAATAAACACTTAAAAAAGTGTTTATTTTTTATAATTCGTAAAGCTTTCAAAAAAAAATTTTTTTTTTTTTGCCTAGACAATAATTGTTCCTTCATATTTCTCGATTTCATTGCAATTGATAAATAAGGGCAAGCATCTAAAAAAGTATTGGAACACAAAGATGAATAACACTTTACGCATCGAGTAAAAAATGTTAAAACAAAACGAATCGTATCTTCAAATTCTAAAAGGTGTGAAAATACTATATTATTGAAATTGTTTTCTTAAACTTAAAAATTAAAGTATAATTTATGCTGATAAATAATCAGTAATAAAAAATACCCAGACACTTATAAATTAACAAAAATTCCTTAACTGCTTGAAATTATTATTTTAATATTTTGTTGGCTGATTTTTGGTTTTTATTATTTTTTTTAATCTACTTGGAATTTTATTGAATAATTGCTTGCTTATATTAAGATCAATATTTCAATTATTGATCCATGCTTGAAGTGGTTTTGTTTTTGTTATATTTTTGCTCGTAACATTACTTTGATGCAAACGCTGCTGTATATCATCCTATAAATACTCTATAGAATAAAGGTCGGGATTTTGAGCTGGCATTTTAATGACCACAAGACGGGGATAGAGAACCAATAATTTACAAATATGAGACATTTGCCTTAGATAATCGCCTTGGAAAACTCGAAAGTGGCCAAAATTCCCATTTTTTAGAACTTTGTCATATTTCTTTTGAGAAAATCAAATTAACCCTATTTTTTGAGAATATTATCAATAAATTCGAGATATCCTATTCCAAAACTGCTCATTCAAACCCAGATAATTCGGTTACTGTCTCCATGTTTCTCTGCAGTACGAAATTTCTTGCTTGAAACTCTTCAAACCTTCTCCTTTCCATTTTAAAACTTTTTAAGATTCCCTTTTTTGACTCTTCAGGAAGGGACTAAGAAAGGTGAAGAACATTTTATTTGTCACTAAAAACATTTTAAAGATTTTATTTTATTTCTTATAAATACTTTCTTTAATCTTATTTATTTATAATTTTTGTTTTAAAAAACAATTAAATTTTTGTTGAAATTAAAGCAATAAATAATTATGCTTGTATGATGTTCATATAATATCAAACAAAATTAAAAACTTGTATATCTCCATTGAAATGAAAATATTACACAACTATAAATCAAAACAGCTCAGTCGTAATTAGATATACATGAACCATTAATCAATGACCGTCTGTAAAGCAACATTTCCTAAACAACGGCAGATTTGCTTTCAGAAACTATCACTTTAAAAACACAGTCATAATTTATTTTTAGAACATAACTCATTAATGATTGCGAGTATTTTTCATCGAATCTTAATTACTTACAAGAAAGAATGATCGCCACATAACCGCATTTGCATTTTAGACATCGTAAACGAAAAGCGTTACGAAAAAAAAAATCCTGTGTTCATTACACTGCGACACAACTTAATACTAATAGCAGCACAAGGCTTAACTTTGTGCACATATTTATAAAAATGATTATTTTCTCCTTATAAGTTCAACTACAACGCTAATTATTTTTCAGTGTCAAAAGCCTGTCATTAAAAATTTTACCACCATCCACTGTCCTATAAATTTCCAATTTTTTTTTCTATTTCAGCAATTTTTTTTTCATTGGTATAGATCAGTTTTTGCGTCATTAAAGCCGGGAGAAATGACGCTTAAAAGTTTCTGCTGAGTTCCAATTTATTCTTTCATTCATTTTCCAGAAAGGAGGTATAACAAAAATATTGCGAAAAAATGAGAGCGAATTGCAGAACATAGGCTGGGTCAAGACAAATAATGATTAAAGCCTGTGGTGGTGGGGGATTTCAAACAGTTGTTCGATCCGACTGATCCATTAAAACTTAATGACTACACTTGCAGCGGTGAGGAAAATGTGCCCAGGGGGAAAAATTGAAGCGCTATAGTTGAATCATTTAGCTGATGAATGTTTTTTTTTTTTTTTGGTTCGTTGACTTATTTCGGTCAATATCAAGGAAGAATGTTCCACCACTCTTGTTTTTCAAGGCTGCTAAAATTCTGAATCAATGCGATCCTTCATATTTTAAAAATAAATAAAAAAGAATTAAAAAAATAAAATAAATGAAACTCGAGATAGAAAAAAAGAAATCAAAACACTGCATTCTCCTCATATCATTGCGATTGGTACTGCTCATACGGAATACCAAGGACACTTGGTACTGCTCTTAGGAAGTACGAATTCACTTGGAATGTGACACATATTTATTGTATTTATTAATGAGTTTAAAAATTCAAAAACTAAATTTTAAAAGTTCTGGACCAACACAATTTCAAAAATTTCAAAAATCAACAATGAAGAATTAAAAGAATAAAATAAAATAAAATAAAACCCGAGATAGAAAAAAGAAATCAAAATACTGAATTCTCCACATTTCATTGTTCTTGGTACTGCTCATTAGTCATTGAAAAGTGAATGGAAAAAGTGAATACATATTTATTGCATTTATTCTTAATTTTAAAAATTCCTTTGATTAATATGCTTTGCGTTTTAAGGAATTGAATGCATTTTTCATTCCACTTCATTGATAATAAAAAATAGTGGTTTTATAGAAACATTAATTTTAAGGTATTTATTTTTTCTGATTCTCCACCTTGTTTTTGTCTCAGACATTAAAAATTAAATGAAAATGTTGTTTAGAGCTCTGCTCTAAAAACTGACGTCAAAATATTAATATTTTTCAAATTAAGTCTTTTCCAGAAAAATAAAAAAAATTTAAATATTTTTCATGCATAAATAAAATAAAATATTTCAAACTTTGTCACTCAAGTTTAAGAGGAAAAGAAAAGGGGAAATAAAAAAGAAAAGAAAATGTACAAACAAAATTTTTTCCAATCATTTCGTTTTATAGGCCCAGTCTATAGAATTGCATAAGAAACTACAATATCAATATATACAATCAGGTATTCTAAATGTATATTTTTTTATCAGAATGGTAGAGCGATTTGTGGTCTATTTATTGGCAGCAACAGCTTAAAATATAATTATTTACAACATTTAAAACATTTTTCGGACTGAAACTATCTGTGACGGGTAAGAAATTAGCATTTTCTCTATATTTGAGTATACAGATTAGAACTTTGTACATAAATCTGCCTTTCAGATGGGATAAACTTTCAACTGATTGTTATTTCTGGTGATGATATCTACGATAGTGAAATTTTGCCTCAAAAATTTGATCATCAGTTTTGACGCATGTTATATGTACTGATTCCATCTCACTTATGTTTAAAAGATTTCAATACTTGGGACCGTAAATGGGAATCAGTATCATATCAACAAAGATTGAATTTTTTAATTATTTCAGTAATGTTTTTAACTAATTGATGAACTTGGACTTTATTTTTTATTTGTATTGTAACACACATTGAAAATTTTTCTGATGAATTTCGATGTACTTTTTATCCTTTTATTTATAAGTAATAGAGTGGGAGGAGCTTAATGTTATAATTATCTGCATACTATCAAAAATCTCCAAACTAACATATTCAAATGCACATAAAAATATTCATTTAGCATCATCAGTATCGAAATAAATAACTCGCCAACCTTTCATTTTCAACCAGCGTTAATGATGATGCCCGTGGAATCACTTATCACTCGTAAGAAAACATCCGAGTCATTTTTCCCTGGGAAAAATTCAGATTTCATGTGATAAATACATAGGTTTGCATTCCTTTATATGGATTAGAGTGTTCTAGATAATTTAAACCTATAATTAGGCTTCCCGTTCTGAACTGAAATATGTTGGAGAGCAGCAACTTCCTAAATCAAAATGGTTTAAAAAAACTGATTTTTGTGTTAAGGACTTAACTGAAATTATTTACTTATATGAAAACTTACATAAATTTAAACAATCCGATGCTGATGAAAATTTCACCGCCTCTTTTTGAAATTTTGAAAAATCGAAGTGGTTTTCTGTTCAAAATGGACTAAGAAACATTAATAGTTTGAAGAACGTGAACCTTTTGAAGAAACCCTCCAAGGATTGCTGGAATGAGTCAAAACGTTGATATTTTAAAACCCGGCAATAGATCAGCGAATTTCAAAATGATAATACAAGCACATACAATTTATATGTCAACTGGTAAATTTTAATGATAAGTAATTGCAATAATAAGTAAATAAGTAATTGGCAATAAACGAAATTAATAAAATTTTATTGATATTTTTGAAATAAATTATAGCTACACCTTAAATAAATATTTTTTCCCTTGATATGATAAAAATATAAGCTATTTTATCCAATTATCAGTTATTATTATCAATTCAGGTTAGTATTATCAAAATTCTCAAATTCCGAAGTGCATTTAGCAGCGGCTATTGTAATGAAAAATAAAATTATGTTACGATATTTCTTTAGATATATTTGTTTCATATATGTTTATATTTGAAATCATATTAAATTTTGAACTACTCATTTATCATAAAAAACACTTTACTCATTAAAAATTCCAATCAAAATATAAATGATATTTAAAAATTATCTATCAAACTGGTTTTGCATATAACATCAACAATGAATCAAGTGAGTTGAGTTTGCTAAAAAAATGAGAAGAATAAGGAGGAAGATCGTTAATGTTTATTAGAGAAAGGTAAATATATATATATATATTATCCTTTTTTTTTTTAGTAATGTGACATCAACTTTTTATGATTTTTAAGTAGGTTCACTTTGAGGTAGTGTCTTATAAATGATATTTTGTAGACACCTAGAAGACGAATGAATATCTTTTTAAAATTCTCTTACTCTTAGCCTAACTAACTAAATGTAATAATCTTTATCCAATAAGTAAGAATTTTATCTGTACATATCTACTGATGAAATTGTAATAAGACTCCTGTGTCAGCTCGTGCTTCAAAATTTATGGCTTCATTCTTTCTCTTAACGCCTCGTAGTGAAAGCCAGATGAACGAAATTTTATCCGCATCTAATTGGGTGCAGAGGATCCATCTTTTAACGTGTCAGAGTCTAAATGAAGTACGGGGGGGAGAGAATGATTTTTCACCCCTGTTTGATGGATGTCCCCCTAACAGGGAGTAGGGGAGGGGTCGTACCTAATCTTCATTTGATCCGATTAAAGGCTAGAACTTCGAAATACGCACAATTTGAGCTAGACGTGATAGGAGACCGGTTCTTTAACGTATCAATCGAAGAAGCAATTGGTTCTAAGCAGTCACGCTCTTGTTTAGGTTGAGATTGCTTTGCTTTCGCGAACGACTTAGAAACAAATAAAGCAGGAAACGTTAAATTTTCATTCTGCGTCAATTCGTATTTTGTCTCACAAGTGGTGTTTTATACAAAGCTGAAAATTAGTTTCGTTTAATTTGCTAGATTTCCTGATCTTATTCAAAAGTTCTTCCTTAAGTGAATTTTATGGACTATAAATGATCTGGAAGTGCTTTTCGAACGACTTAGAAATAAATAAAGCAGGAAATGTTAAATTTACATTCTGCGTCAATGATTACTTTTGTTTAGAAGTGATGTTTTGTACAAAGCTGAAAATCATTGTCGTTTAATTTGAGACAAATTAAAAGAAAATGAAAAGAAGAAAAGCTAGAAAGTTCTTTCTTAAGTGAATTTTATGGACTATAAAGGATTTACGTATATGGATTGTTAATTAATTGTTAATCGCCTTTGGAGACCAACCGGTTCTTCAGGAGTAATGTTTTCTAAACTTTTCAATTAAATATTTATGTATCTTGGTCTTCAGCAAAATATTTTTAAGGTCATATTTTAATACTCATAGAACTCATATTAATATAAGAGTATTATGATATTTTGTTCGTTGTACTATTATATATATATATATATATATATATATATATATAT
>JAPMOQ010023642.1:14892369-14913969 GCA_026543055.1 Argiope trifasciata | reverse complement strand
TTTTTAAATAATTAGAATTTGAAAAAGGATTCAGGGGAAAAAGGCTTTGAGGTGTATATACTCATTTCCCCAAATATATCTGTGCCAAATTTGGTGATCCTAGACAGTGGTTTGTTCCATTTATTGCTGAAAGCCGGATTTTCCTCTTTATTGATATGAGAGATTAATATCTTATGCTAATTCGTGACGTGCAAAGTTGCTGAAATTACCTCTAAGTGTTTCGTTGGTGGCAAGATCAGCAACCAGAAGCCTGGCTAATGATAGCTGGAACTGTAACCCATTACCTACACATATTATAAACCATTATCTGTGAGTTCACAATGAAAATATTAAAAAGAGTGCCTCTTTTACAAAATATATATATATATATATGAAGCAAAAAGAAATATTGACTATTGACAAATTAAATTAAAATGATAAAAAAAATTTCATACCTTTTATATTATTCCTCTTTTTCTTTTCATAGAAATGAGAATCGGAAAAAATTAATGAGCATTTATAATTGAAATAAAATTGACTTACATGAATATCAAATACGATAAGACTATCAAGAAATAATTATGATCTTTTGTAGTAGCTAGATTTCAACTGTCAGAGGGCAATCATTTCTGGCTGATTTGGACATTTTGGAGAGAAAAAATATTTTCAAACTCCAGAAAAACAATCCAAGTGACTTCTCAACACAGCTATTGAGCCTCTCAATCTGTTTTCACCTGGGGGCTCAGTACTCATGTGGTCATGGTGGATACAGACGCAATAACAGTAAAGGTCGATAGGGTGTGAAGATGGATGGATGCAACAGCAGCTTGCCGATTATTGACAAGGCAATACAGAATCCGATTGAGCGCGGAAACCTTTCAGACTTGAGAGGAGCGGGGGATATTTTCCGAAGAAAAACGATTACCTTATCATTTTTTTCCTCCCTTCTATGTAATAAATACTTCATCCACAGCATCGAAATAGATGTCGGAGGCTGTCACTAAATCGGATATTAAGCGAGGGAAATTTAGATTGAATGCTTTTCATTTAAAGGAGCTTACCTCGAATCAGAGGCTGATATTCTAATAGCAAAATAATTGATTGTCAATGATAGGTCATTTCTTTATAGTGCTTTTGAGGCTTCTTTAAATTCCTTGTTTTTTTCTAACTCAACTTATTATTTTGTTATAAAAACTGCACTTTATTAAAGCTACAGTTCTTACTTAATAGCTTAATAGTTAAAATAGCTTGCTAAAAGATAAATTTTAGTAAATAGGATAAAAATTGGACTTTCTGACAAAATTCACAAACCTTGTAAAGAAGATAAACATTGAAGTAGAAGAGTATGGCATTTTTTCAAATATCGAATTTTTAACCTTACTAGCTAATACCTGGGGCACTGCTGCCTCAAAAAAATAATTTGGAAAAATCGTTTGCAATTTGTGATAGACAATGAATGCATTCACTGAAATTGAATGATATAAAAAGGAGAAGTATAAATAATATTTATTCCTTTTTTACTTTATTATTCAAGAACACTTTAAGGTGGACAATTTTTGTTTGTTTGTTTTTTCGTCTTCAGTAAAAACAAATAAATTTCTCGGCAGTTTAAATCTTGAGCCTCCAATATACAACTAGCAATGTGAAAAATATGGATTTCCCAGGTTCAAAGCAATAAGTTAACAAAGTTTTATCACCATCGGATGAATAGTACAGCATCTGATAAGTACATGCAGTAATCTCATTAAGATTTTAAATATGTTATGAAATTTTGATTTTTCTTTTAATTATCCATCATAATGTAAATTGTAATAAATATTTTAAATCTAAGCAGACAAGCTTTTTTGATTTTTAAGTAAGTTTAAGAATCAGAAAAAAATGAGAAATCTATTCAGTCGGTGTCACAAAGGTATTTAATGATCGTATATTTTATCAACTCTTATTCATTGATTCTGAATCTCAAGAAATATGGAATTTGAGAAAGCCAAATCAAATCATAGTAGGTGATTTAAACGTCTTGTTTAAAACAACCATTTTGCAGCAACTCCAAAAACTAAAGAATTAATTCTCCAATTTTTTCCTTTAAACACTCTTCATTCCTTCGATGAGTTTTAATGCAAAAATGCCGCACCTAAAGCTCTAAAGACAAGTGTCCGACAAAAACTAAATCGCTTTCAATGAAAGAATGAAATTCGTGAATTCAATTAAATTTCTTTCTAAAGGAGCTTTTTCTGTCAACCAAATGACTCCTTTTCATCCGAAAAATACGGTTAATGTCTGCAGAAGACTTCCTTTTACCTAACAAAGAAACTCCGAGAAGAAAAGTAAAAAAGAGAGAAACTTAAAACTCAAATAAAAGAAAACAAATGAAAGAAGACAAGATCAAGTGAAAAAATCTCCTAGAACCCTTAAAGGGCTGCTTGCAATTAAGTAGCGGAATCGGAAGACAAAACATCCACCCTCCTTCTCAAGTGATGGATGCCTTGTGGTGAAAGCTTTAATGAAACAATTACGAATCTCTTCATCCAATAATCCTCAGTAGCAATCTCCTTCGGAGTTCATTTTCTAATCCATTGGAAAAATTTCATCAAATAATAACAATGACCAAATGTAAAATAGTTAGAGGATATTGTAAATTCATGAGAAAACGAGATTTATGAGAGGAATATTACCAATAACAATTAAAATGTGGCAATTAATTTTTAGTATGTGTTCCTTACAAAGCAGTGGGCTACGTTAGAGCCTTTGAAATCTTTTCCTTCCATAATTCCTTTGCAGATGCAAAGCTTTGAACCAAACTTTTTCCTTTAGGAAAGTAATATAAATTAACTTAATTTTAATGAAACTGGAAAGAAATAATAATTAAGGTAAATATATTTAATTTAAATTTTTTATTGTATATTATAAATTAAGACGTTTCTTTAAATTATTTTTGTTTCAAATCTTTAAAAGGCTGTTAGAAAATTTCCTAAACATTCTTAAACATCATGTACTTATTACATCAGTTGTAAACAGTTACTGCAAAAAGGTCATTTCAAAAGAGTATATTTTTTAAATACTAATACTGTAAATTATTTACAAAGTGCTTCAATAGAGCTTAAGAAAATTTCTGAAGGAAGCAGATTGTTCATACTGTGGACAGATGTGGTCATACGGTTAGACAAAATACAAGATGGTGATATTTATATAGCAAACAGAAACTGGTCACTACGTACAATGAGTTTTATTTGGATAAACAGATTCTTCAAAAGAGTAAGTTGATTTTTTCCCCCTGCTTCTGCGTTAATCATAGACGAAGGAATTTGAACAAGTGAATGTCGCTTCAATTCTCATTTAGCACATGATCATCGTCATGCTCCAAGAATACTTAATGGTTTGTCATGAATGTTTGATCAGTATTGCATTTGATAAAAAAATAATCATGTTCCTTTGTTCGGACGAATTTAGTTACGGAATATTATGAATGGCTGAAAAGTTCTGTAACTGAAAAATGTAAATTAAACAACAAACTGAACGTAATCCTGAAATATAGTTTTAAAACAATAACCCCAACCAGACAGCAATACCTTTCTTGAGTGTAATCTTGACTTTGAAATATATAATGGGGTAGGATTAAAAGAAAATCCCCCTCCTCAAGTTTTGGTTCACATAAAAAACAAAATTTCAAGTTTTCCAGTCATAAACTAAGAAATACAACAATATTAGGTCGTTGAAAAAACAAACTACAGACAATTGCACAGTCAATGTTACTTTCTTATTGCAGAAAATATTGAACCTAAAAGTCTTTTAACAATTTGTTTCCAATGTTTTTCATTGGTCTAGTAAGGTAATTTAAATTTTTCCGACATTTCTTCGATTGTTTGACAATCATTTCTTTCCATTTCTTCCTATAAAGTATCATTTTTGGAAGGTAAGGTGTTTTTTTAATTCCTTTATTCATAAATTTCTTTTTTATCTATATGAATCTGCCAAACAAATTTTATTATTTACAAATAGTTAAATAAGCTTAATAAGATCCACAAATGTTTTTTATATTATCATCACCAAAAAAGAAACAATATCGAATTTATTCTGGGTTTTGGATAAATATTTTAAATAGAGATACTATAAAAGTTAAATTGTCCGGGAAAAAGCATAAAATGGAAACACTTTCACTTGTAAAATATCTTTCATAATTAATCGGATTAAACAAATGCCAATATACCCCGAAACGACATTTCTTTTCGGTCCTCCTAATGTAAAAAAAATCGTATTATTAAATACAATGAAAATCACAATTTTTGGACATTCATTAGATGCCAAAATATACCATAAATGTGGTCGAATTTTCAATATGCACAGAACATTTCTACTAGAATTTTACACTTATGCGATTCTTTCATTTTTCACATTCAAATTTGTGATAAAACTTTATTTAGGTTAGGAAACTAACAGAATTACAAGAAGACAATTAAAATATTTATATTTTAAATTAGAATAATATCCATTGCAATATAATGTTAGATATATTGCAAATTTGTTGTACTATTTTCCTGTGAGGTTAATTTTATAATAGAAGATAACGATTTAAATAGATTCTTAATCAGTACTAAGCTAATGGCATCAAATTTTATCAACAAACATTTGATAAATTTTAAGGTTCTGCAAAATACAAGAATTATGTCCCTATCTCTGCTTAGAAACAATATTTTTAGATTCTTTTCCCTGACAGAAACCTATTAATATCTATAGAACTAAAGCGATATAATCTTTCTCCCCGAAGCTATATTCTCAAAACGCGTTAGTAAGTTTTTGATGGTAAATGCTACTTACAGTTACCTAATTAGGAATTTTCCCTCTGCTTGTGCTTCCCAAACCACTTTTTATGTTGTATGTTCACTTTGATCCATGTTGTAACGTTAACTATGAACGAGACAAGGAAAAAGCAAAGTACTATGATAAATATCGAAAATATAATAATTTAAATTAGTCATAAATTCAAATTTTATCTTAAAAAAGGGAAAGCAAATTAAAAAGCTTTATCACCTTCCGAGTACTAATATTTGATTAAATTTTATAGTTTCATGGGTTTAAGTGCAGTTTTAAAAAATTTCTATTTTTTGTATAATTAAGAGATTGAATTTCCAATTTCATAAAGAAAATGGTTTAACCGCTAAACTGTTTTGCCTGCATGTCATCCGTGCATTAATTTATCGAAAGTCAATAATTTTGAGCAAAAAGTAAACCATTCATAACGATTATAATTCAATATTAAAATTACTCAAATACATAGATAAGTCAGATATTCAATGGGTTTCCATTTGAATCAAAATAAGAAAATATTCTCAAAATAGCAGGTGTTATCTTATTAGATAGTAAAGAAAAGGAAAAAAATGAAACAGTTAAGTGGTTAATGAGGAATGTGATCCCTTTCAAGCAGCAAAAATTTCCTTATCCCCATCTGTGCACGCGATTCTACATATATTGTGACACTAAATATGTTAGTCAAAATGTATCAAGGGAATATGAAAATTCCGCAATATAATAATTTGTTGGTGATAAGAAATGCACTTATTTAGAAAAATTAACTAAATTGTTTTAAACTAAGAGGGTTCCCCAAATACCTCGTTTGAAGTCAGAACCCACAGTTTAAAGATCTTTCCGCTTTAGAATAAGTTAAAAAATAATTATTCTAACGAAAAACACAGCTTCCGGTTTTAAATAGAAAAAAAAATGAAATCCAAAGAGTTCTCACTGAACATATGATTGTAAGAAAAAATAAAAATCAACACCCATTTACAATCTAATCAATAAAAAAAAATTCTTTTATAACTGCCCAGACCGAACAATAAACGTCCCTTCCCTGAAAGGTCTTAAAACGACGAGTTAAAAAAAGTAATATGCTCTACCAAGAACTTGGGGGGGGGGTAAGAAAAAGAAAAAAAACCTGAGCAACGGAATATGAGGGTCTCAATAATCTGCATGATAAATTTTCCTCTTCAGCAGCCGGTCAGGCACTGATTCGTGCAGGCTTGTTTATTGAGGAGTATATGGGACAAGTGTTGTCTCAAATTGCCCGGATTAATCACAGATAACAGACGCCTAGTGTCAGGCGCCGGTTTTTATTTTTATATCCGACCCCCTCTCTATGATTATATGGACCCTCCCGCTGAATTCCCCCGCTTTAGAAGCTAATAACGGAAAACGCCCAGATACTCCTGATTATCTTCTTTCCATAGAGATGCAGCAGTCATTTAATTAAACCCAGCCCAACCTCTTTTCTAAGAAGGGAGGACGAATGAAAAAAATCAATAAAAACTCTTTTTTTGAATCCTCTTTCTGGGAGGAAGGTGACGGCCCGTGAGTCGGAAAAACTAATAATGAATTTATAGAGGGAGAAGATTTGAATCGCAACAACGGACTGGAGAAAATGAAAATCTTTTTTCTCATCTAGGGGAAGCTTCTCTTCAAGTTTTCGGAACCAATACCCTTTGGAGAGTGATCGGGTGTATCCTATAAATCACAAACTGTTCCGAAAGGCTTTTCTTTTTTTACTCCTTCTTTTTTGCTTCCAGCAGTTAGATTGAAATTCATACGCTGTATGGAATTTTATACATTCATAAAGTTTATTGAAGGTGAACTCTGTGAATGGAGAAATTTTCCAATCCGAAGCATTTCTCCAAATGTTTTTTTTTGAATATTAAAATCTCTTTTACTTCTTTGTTTTCTTTATGTAGAATTTTATTCGTATATTTAGACGATCATGAATGAGTTGCTCATGAATCTGCGACTGTGGAAACATCAAAGTTTTCATTTCATAATGAAGACTTTTTTTCTGTTCATTTGCTTATGTATGCAAACTTTTTGTTTTTTATCAATAGCTCAATTGTCTTTTATCAACAGTCTTCATATCTTTGCATTTTCATTGTTAAAATATTAAAATCAATTATTTCAATTAAATTGATTTATGTTGTAAATCATATTTACTGCAATTAAGCTAAATAATTAATTAACGAGCTTATAATGTTTCATCGATTGCTTTTTAGGGCACTATTAGATTCATGGTGTATTTTTACACTTTCATTTCTAAAAGGTCCCACATTTTATTTAGAAAATTTAATAACCATAAATAAATGTGTCTCAATCTAACAATGTTACGAGAATTTTTTTAAACATTTATTGCATTTTTAACTCATTTTACAATGATTTTTAATTAAATGTAAGCAGTTATTAATCATTTGGATCTATACATAACTTTTTAAAATTATTCAAATTGAATTAAATAAATAACAAGGTCTTTTCGTACAACATTATTAATTGCTGATTCAGAAGAGCTCTGTTTTAAATGTAAAAAACAATGTTTAGGGAGAATGCTCACAAAAATTTGTTGCACGAAACAATTTTACAAATATGGTGGGGATCTATATATGAATTGCAATAAATTTGAGAAATTCATAGAATCAAACATTTTGCGTAATCCCAAAACTAGGACACACAAAAAAACTATTAGGAAAATAATCTAGCATAATTCATTTTAAGAAATGCTAATTTTTAAAATCGAAATGGAAGTTACAAGATGAAATTCTTGACTCAGAATAAAGTTTCCTAATTCAGAGTTTCAATTCAGAATTTCAGAAAATCTGATAAAATTTTTCATAAATTTAAATTTTTATTTTAAATTAATTATATTGAAATTTTAATATTAAAATTTTAATTAATTTATTTATTTAATAATTTAATTATTAATTATTGTATATTTTTTAATATGAAGTATTTTTAGAAACCATAAAATATATTGTTTAAGTTTTAATTCAGATGGAGAAAGTGTTTTTAACCTTCCGGGTAGAATATTTGCCACGACCGCTAAAATAAATAATACTTCTACCTTCTTATTTTTGCTGAATTTGATTTTATATTCTTATGATTGTCAGGTTTACTGTAATTTTTATTGGATTTCAGTTTGACTTATTTTATAAAGTCTATTTTACAATATATGATATGTAAGATTTAATTTAGTTAGTAGTCTCTATACATTCTTATATTGACGAATTTGATTTTATGGTTTCATGTTTTTTCTGATTTGCTGTGATTTTGACTTACTATTGTTCAAAATTTGATGTCTTTTCTTTTGTAATACTAATTTATCTCCAAAACCTCAATATTCTGGGATTTTCGGGTCACGAAGGGTCAATGTCTTGACGAATGTCAGACCCTTTACAGAAAAAATCCCTGGTTTGAATCCCTGTCTGAGGGTGACCCTTGAAAAAGTCCTCAGACTGGATTCTTTATTAATTTTGATTCCTAGGCAATAATTTTTTCAATCGTACTAACATTTATTCTAAAGTTATTCAGTTCATTTATGTTTTAGTAGTAGCAGCATTAGCGCTCACTAAATACAATGTATATTTATTCTAAACATTCAACAAATTTCCGTAGATAAATTTCTTACATTTCTTTGTTTCTGGATTGATATAAATTGTGAATGTTTTGAATATTAAAATTACACAATTAATTTGATTGTGCTATTTTTAAATCATATATAATAGATTTGTTTGTTCTTATAGAAATGTCAAATCGCAAAAAAGTGTTATATCTAGTCAAAATTTATTTATGAATTTGAAATCTAAAATTCCACTTTATGCTCTAAAATGTTGAAGTTATTTAATTAGAGCATCTAACATAAATTAAAATATAATGATCTCTCATTTATACGCGGTCGCAAGAGAGTGCCAGAAAAACGCACATAAATGGGATACGCGCATAAGTGAAAAGTCACAAAAGGAGTTTAAAAATAAAACAATACAGTGTGAATATTTTTAATTATACTACTATGTATATACTACTGAAAAATGTAAATGAGATTAGTTTCAAAATACAAACTTATATTACTTCAATTATTTATTTAAGAACGCAATGAAATGGAAGTGCTTACATACTCGCATTTTTTTTTTCTCGTTCTTTCTCAAAATATAATTTAAAATCGAGGGTTATTTTTGTTTTCGTAAATTTTCAAAAATGGTATTTTCGAGTTCTTCAAAACGTGAAAAAGTTTCTTCTTTTCTGGAATTGAACTGAAAATAATCACGCAGAGTTTCTAGTGCTTCTAATGCTCAACACAACGAATGATACTAAGGTCCAAAGGTTGAATCTTGCTTGTGAAATTCGCAGAAAAAAACGCAGCTTTTGTGTTATTCAAAGTTGGAAGATCTTGTGGGTAAATGAAACACTGATCTATGAATGGGACACTGATCAGAACATTCCATTTCTTCTTTTTTCATTTTTCTGTTGAATTTGTGAAGGAAATCCAAGAAAATGTGCTTTGTCATCTAAGCCGTTTTGTTACTAGTGTAGTCACAAGGAAGCTTCTTCACGTTCTTAAAACAGCGAGGTTTTCTTGATTTGCCAATGACCAATGGCAGAAATTTTTTCAAATAGTCAGCATTGCAACGGCAGTAAGACATTAGTCTTTCTATACTTTTTTTCCACCATAACGTGGTTAACCCTTGAATAGTAAGATTCTGTCGGGCATCATTCTATAAAAAAAGGCAAGTTTTTTCACAATTGTACTTGTTTTTAGCTTCGTATCTGTTTCTTAAAGTAACTAAGTCCTCTTTCCATTATTCTAATGTTTTCTTTTCCTTGTTCTACGGGTAAAGATGAACCACCTATCTCCGATAGGTGAACGGGACGTCAGATCTGATGTTTGGTTTTCTGCAGGACAAGCGGCAAAAGTAATCTTCCGGCATGTTTAAGGGTTATTTTGTTATTTTTTTTCGACGCGCATAAGTGAAAGGTGCCTTTTTTAATGCTGCTCATAAATGAATAACAGTTATCATTGTTTTCCTATATGTCTGGCCTGGATCGCGCGAAAAAACGCACATGAAAGAGAGCGCGTATAAGTGAGAGATCACTGTCTTTAAAGAATATTCTTATCCTTTAAGTTTGATACAAATTTAAAATGTCATTTTTTTAAAATGGAGCAATTTCGTTTGAAACTTCAGATGAAAGGTAATTTTTTAGAAATATATATTTCTATCCTTTACATTGTCTTTTAGAAAAAATAGATTTAGGTTAAAAAGTGCAGACTTTTTACTTTAACTGCAAAGCACGCCCTTTCTATTGTTTTACATGATCATGAGAAAAAATCCATATGACTACCATGACCTTTTTTAAACGTGAATTTCCTAAAGTGTTACTTTTTTTTTACTTTTTTGGGTATAAGAGAAGTTTAAAATAAAATTTTCGTCATAGAAATGAGATTAGATAATAATTTGTTTCGTAAAATTGAAATAAATTGCAATGTAAGGAATCTCCCATGAGTTTAAAGATTTAAAATGAAAATCTGTTTTTCAACCACTCTACAAGGTCCAGTAATAAAGTAAACCAAAGACGCCCCCCCATTTTCCCCTATGATTTTATGACTATCATAATAAATTAAATACTTTGAACGGATTGCAGTCTTTTTCATGCTTCTCATTCCATACTTACTAAATACGAAAATATTATATCTTTACATAAAAGTTGATGAAGAATTTTTGAAAGGAAAGTGGTATATCTTCTTTAGATGAATCAATTAAATTCGCTTTACTTTAAAGGCCTTGCAGTAAAAGATGACTCTTTGAATAAATGAAAAATCAATGAATCTATTTATTTAAATCTGATTATTAAAATGGTTGCATGGGTGCTTACTAAACAAACTACAAGTTGCATGATAGCTGGTTGGGAAAATTTATAATAAATTACTTAAAATAAGGTAACAAATAAATAATATAATAAAATGATAATGCTATAACATATTAGCTTTATATTATATAAAAATCTGTATTTAGAAAGGCAAGTTGTATATTTTTATAAAATAACCATTTTTAATGATGAAGAAATCTATGAAATTGTTCAAACTTATTTAGACTGACTTGCATTGAGATAAATAAATAGCGGATGATGCTTAGCATTAATAATGAACAGCATAAAATTTTTAGCAACAATAAAGATTGGTTGTAGCCTTGATGAAATAATCGTTGGGCTCCGACATCTGCTTCCCATCAATCCAAGGACGAAAACGCGCGAGGATGGAATTAAATAGTCATTTGAAAACAATTTGCATCGGCTGTTCTATTGACACGGACATTAGAGCATTTCAGCGATCGGTTGGTAAGCCAAGACTGAAACAAGGGTGGGTTCTTGGGACTCACTGGTAGGCCATTAGCGGGGGGAGGGTCGTGATTCATCGTTGTTTCTTTCACATTTGGCCTCATCGCAAAAGCTTCTCCGCGTCCATTTTTTGGCAGGGCCTTGCTTTGCTTCTTCCTTTTTTGTCTTGACCTCTATTGGATGACCTAAGAGTAATAGCTAGCAGATTGGCATGTATAAAGCATCCTTCTGAATTTTGTATGGAAATTCTCATCAATGATAAATTTTATTTCCATCCACTGCATAAAGGGGTAATGAATTTAGAAAGATTTTCACCCTATTATTATTATTTTGTTATGATCTAACGATATGATTGTTTCATATTGTCATTTAACAATCAATTGGCTGTTAACCGGTTAATAAACTATTTTAATTTTTAAAAGATCATAAGAGGAATAAAATCCTAATTTTTTGCAGCCAGTGCTACTATTTAGAATTCTTTTTCACTTAGTCGTAAACAGTATGGTGGGTTAAAAAAAATTTTTTTTTGTCATGTCGCTAAATCAAGGAAAAGCTTCGAGTAAGTGAGAAACGTGATAAAAATATTAGTAAAATCAATTGATAATCGATATCTTATGCTTCCAAATGGGGAGTAAAAGTCGCTAAAAGAGGCAAAAGAAAAACCCTGATTGCTTTTTAGATTTTAAAATTATTCCCCATTTGTTTATTATAACATTAACTCTATTTGTCAATTTCGTCAAATTTATTTTATGAAAATCGGTCCTTAACTTCAAACTGTTCGTTATGGTGTTTCACAATTTATTTCATCTCCAAGCTTGAAGTTGATAAAAAGATTGGCAGTGCGAATAAAGATTTGTAAGAAAAAGTTTTAATCGAATTGAAAAATATTTAGGTCTTCTGGAATAGCTTAAAGCTTACCTTTTTTAGAAACGTAGGTTTTAATTTTTTTTCGTAAAATACGAAAAAAAAGCTTGTTTTCGAATAAAAAAAGGAAAGCTCATAATGTTCATTAACAGCAAAGAAAATTATATATGCAATACATTATTTCAAAATTGAAATTTGATTGATAGACCCCTTTTTTATTTTATGTATTTAAGTCAATTTTCGGTGTTAAAAAAATGAAACCAAATAAAACTTGAAACAACAACAACAAAAAATTTGGAACCCCACATACACGAATCACACATAAATACATATTAGAAAAATACATGTGTGTGATTATGAAATAAAAGAGAAAGAAAACTTTCTATGAACAGAAATGCAATGTTTAGAATATTAATTAATAATAAAAACATTATTGAGATAATTTTAAATTTAGGTTGGTTTTACATGAGAACCTTAACTTTTTTTACCAAATACCCACATTTTTGATTTTTCGACCTATTTATTAGGTTATTATAAATTTATCGATGCGCAGTCTATATAGTAGTACAACCTTTTTAGAAAAGAGAAAAGGATATTTCGAAAAATAACAGCAATGAAATGTCGGTACCAATCAGATAAGAGGCAGAAAATCTGCCATCTTTTTCTTGAACATGTTATCTAAAAGACATTTTCATTTAGGTTTTGTTTTCTAGCAGGTTTTAAATTATTATAATGCAAAAAAAAAAAAAAAAAAAAAAAAAATCTTTTAGAGTTACCTGTTAAATCGAAATTATTAGTTGAACTTACGCCACAAACACTATTGTACTCTGGTTTGATTGTCGAAAAGATAAAATAATAAGTAAAGAGTTTGTGAGTGATAAATCTGCCAGGATATCTATACAAAAAGAACTTACATCATTTGTTGAAGAAACGGATTCTAAAAGCGCACTCCAAGAAGCAACTTCGAAGAGGTATATTTCAAAGTTAAAACTTAAGAAGGAAAATTTTATTAATGAGAAAGGTATTAAAGTTCTTTGTTGTAATGGTATCCTACACAAATAGTAGAGCATCTAATAGATCACTATATCTTTCGAAAATGCTTTAAAACTCTCAATACAATCAATGACGTTTTATTTAATTTCAAAAAATAATTTGAGTCAAAATAAGGATTCTCTCCCTTAATTCAACTTCTGAATCCACTTTCTTTCAGTGTATAACAGGAATCTTTCAAGATTTACCAAGTATTGTATACCAAAAATAAATACTATTTTACCAAAGGCTGATTTCAATAAGTTGAAGATATGCCAGAAAGATTTCTCGGATATATATGCGAGGTTACTAGCAGGCGAATGCCTTCAATATTTAGTAACAGAAACTCTGAAAACATCTTTGTAAGATGACTGGCAGTGGCTAATAAAATTTTATGTTTATACATTGCATAATTTGATCTGCAATTGAAAAGAAACTAACTCAATTTATCATCGAATTTTATGCTTCCTCGTGATTTACTAAAAACATTTTTGGAGAACTATATATGAATCATAAAACTTTTTGAAGGTAGTACAATGTTTCAGCATTTAGAAGATATCTCTTATTCAATAGTCTTGATAGGGAAAAACTTCAATGATGAACCAACAACATTTCGTTTTATGTATGTTATTTGGCTCAGGTAAAATATCTCCCAAAGCATAGCATACCTAACGTTCGAAAAATTGCTCTAAGGGCAGAGAGTGACTTCAAACAACTAGAAGTTAATGCTGAGAAAGAGGATTGCATAAATTTTATTAACTTGCTGTTTACAACAATAACAGAGCTGTGCCTGATATTATATTAAATATGATCTATAGCTGATCGTTAAAACAAGAGCTTGCAATATAAAGGAGTCAGCAATTCCACACACAAGCAATAAAAAAATTGCAAAATATACTACAAAAGCTTCCAATGACATTTTAAGCAACGAGATGGCTTCATTCGATCAAGATTACTGGACAGAAAGTATCTGTCAAAAGTTGAAACAAAGTGTTTCATCTATGTAAAAAGAATAGTCCGGAAATAAACATGGAGTAAAAAATTAACTTTCTGTAAGGTTAAAATATACAACAATTTTGAACACTTTATAATATTTCCATTCTTTTTTTAAAAAATTATTTTTGAATTTTACTTAAATGTATTTCTCTTACCCCAAAAATTGACTTAATTTCTGAAATTAAAAAAAAACGATGACCCTAGTAAGCAAAATTCAATTTTCATGACTACAAAAATTTGCAAATAAATAAAAGTAGATTAGAAGCAAATAAAAATCTGTCACAACAGAACGGTTTTTTTTCCCCGAAAAATTTACAATTTTACTACATATTCGGAGGGGGGGGGAAGAAATTACCTTTCACAGACATAAAGATGTAAAAAGAATTTTTGCTTTCTATTTAATTTTCTGAATTGAAAATCCAGGTTTTTAACAAAAAAATTCGAAGCTCATTCTGGGAGGCCTAAATATTTTTCAAGTCTAAAACTTTTTTGGGGAAATATGCCACCATAAAGACAACTTTTCATCTACTTTAAATTTTGAATTAAACATTTTTTTCTTTATTGTTCTTTGGCATAGTTCCTGCAAAATAAACAAAAAATTATATGAAATTATTTCAATATGCCATTTGAAGCTCCTAATCATTACCATAATTTTCAAATTACATCTTGTCGATGAATTGCAATAGTTCGACACACAGGCATACAAAACGGTATTTATTTTCTTTGCTTATGCAAACATGTTTCAAAATTAAGCTTCAAACTTTGAATATCGATTAAGATCGAAGGAAGAATGAAAAGAAAATAGATATTGACAAAAATTGTGCGACCTTGAGGGTTCAAGATAAATTGAATATCTGAGGTGTTACTTTCTACTTAGTTCTTTGCTAACTAAAGATATTCTAGTTTTCTAATTTTATTTTTTAATGTGAGCAAAGAAATTAAATAAAATGGATTTTTTTAGAACTAAATAACTTTTTGCTATACATATGCATTAATATCTTACAATCCGCTAACAAAATAAGAAAATATTGCGGTGATGATTAAGATATAAAATTGTACACAGAAGTAATGTTTTATTTGTGAATGATATTTTTTACTTTGATGGGAATATTTGCACAATTCTATCAAAGTATGTTATAGACTGATTTTGATAAAATAAATTTTATTACTTTTAAGAAATTGAGTACTTTACAGTTACTGCTATGATTCATAAATAGAGAAGAGTTTTTAAATAAAAAATATGTATATTAATGATGCAAATCAACCCATTTTTTCACTTTTTATGAATATTAAGAACCATGTGATAATCAAGAAAATTAATTATTTTTTCCAGCGTTATATTTTTCACTATACATGATTTTCTCCAGTAACGCGACGTTTCTTCCGATTCCTACCTTAATAAGTACGTCTTTTCCAAGTTTAAATACCCTGCTAAAAAAATGTTAAAACAATTCTCTATTATTTGTGAAATTTCAGCTTTCCCCCCCTCTATTGTAAAAATGAGATGTGTATCTTGATATAAGACAAACTTTTAATAATTTTCTTCAATTGTGAAGCTAAATGTTTTCTCTCATCGTATATTTCATCACCAAGCTATTCTTTTTGTCTTCTTCCTACTATTATAAGGTCACTTTCTGTTTTCTGCTTGGCATTATGTTAAAACACTAAAATTGAAGCAACCATTTTTGTGACTTCGAATGGAGAAAGAACAATTAAAAACAAATATGAGAATTTAATTTTCCACTGATGAAGAAGCAATTTATTTTGCAGAGAATCTTTCCTAAATTGGCGAAGTCAGTCGCCTAATTGATAATGTAAGCTACCAAAGTGCTCTTAATGCAATATTATCAACAGTTTAGATGAATTAATAAAGTTAATGTGGAAAATTTTCCAAATTACGCAAATTCAAATTAATTATTTGAAAAGTCATTTTAGCACCAAGAAAAGCAATAGATGACCATATTAATTTAAAAGTTGAAAACCAGATTACTGATGAGGAAAAAATATATATAAATCTATCCAATGGTTACCAAATTTATCTCTTGACATATAAATGACCGCGAAACATTAGAAAACAATATAAGTAAAGCAAAGTAATGTCAAAAAATGATAAATGAAATCAATCAAGAATGATGAATGAAATGCATTCAGTTCAAGGATTCCTCTTTAAACTAACGAATTACCATTTCAAGTAAAAAAATAGTGCAATTTCTAGTAATATTAACATTTAAGATCACGAAAAATTTGGCACAAGATAAAATTACATGATGTCGGGGTATATTAATTTAAAAGAATTCCGCTTTTCTCATGGTCAATGTAGCTTGCACTCGAGTGGAAAATCCAGAGAATTTAAGTATATTCTAACTAAACAATAAGATGATAAATGTAATTAATGAGTAAGTATTATAAAAGAATAACGTTAAAATAAAATGAAAATTGAAACATTAATTAAATTAAATACTACTTTAACTAGAATGTGATGATTTAGTTTAGCTCTGTATTTATAAATTTATATTTTTCATTCACATATTGCTAGAAGTTAACTCCGTGTAGTAATGAACAAGCACCGATTTCGTTTTCAGTGGAAATCAGAATTCAATTTCTCATCGCTTTCGAACAAAAATGCAATAAAAATAACAATAAATGCTGCGGAACTCATCCGAAATTATCTAAACTAGGTTTAGGATAATGCATTATTGCCCCTGTTAAATCCGGAAAATTCAGCAACGCAAACCACTTGCTTGTGCCTTGCTAATGAAATTTTCATATGAAAAGCTTCCGAGGGGTCCTGCTGAGAAGAAGATTATTGAGTTCCCGACATCACGCGGTTCCAATCCCCGTTTCAATGACTTCATTTCATATAAGTAGGCTCCCATTTCATTCTTGGTGACGGAGTACTGCGACGACACTATAATTCTTTACCGGATTGAGTTTTGGGGTACATTTAATATGAAATAATCAGTGTTTTCAATAATGGAGCAATAATTTTTACAAAACTGTTACAAGGAGACTGAACTAATTTATACAGTTAAATAAAATGGTTATTTTTTTTAAATGTGATTATGTTTTTTCCTATGAACTTAACAAATTTAGTGTCTGGGAATATAATTACATTTATTTCCTTAAAAACCCACTTCATACAAAAATAAGAAAAAAGGCAATACCTGTAAGGATGGTTATAAATTTCAATTTATAAATGGAAATTTTTTTAAAAAAATTTTAAAGAGTTAATCGAACATGAGTCAGAATTGTTGATTTTCAACGATTCAGAAGGTTGTTTTTCAAAATGCAGTCCAAACTCTAAAGAAAGCCCCACACTAAAAACATCTCAATAATTATCAGAAATTTTGATTGAATGAAAAGCTCGGTTTTTGATTTAAACTTTAGTTAATCGTAAAAAGCAAATTCCTATAACGCATATTTAAAGTCAATGAATTTATCAGGCTTTGTTAAAAAGAGGAGATTTTATTTTGAGGTTTACTTTGAATTCCTAAAATCAATATTTATGTTCTTATTAAGAATAAATATACTACATGTTTGTTTTAAAACGATTTTGGCAAAAAAAAAAAAATCAATAAAGTAATTAGGTGTTAAATATTTAAATATATTTAACAAATTTACAATGAGATATTTTTACTTCAATTTCTTTTAAAATATGGTTGATATTTCAATAATCTGATATTTATGGTAAGGAAACAATATTTAGAATAAATATTCTTTAACTTCTCTTATAAAAAGTACATAAGTCATTTTAACTATCAAATAATTTTTGACTTTTTTTTTTTACTCTTTCTGCTTAAATTTTTTCAAAAAATCCGCATATCGTAGAATATGACAACACAAAGATGTAACAATTTTGCTAAATGCTGGAGATACTCTGTCCTATGTCCATCAAAATATAGCGGAATATAGCAAAACGTAGCGGATTTTTTTTTTTAAATGCATTATCCAGAATTACCTTACATTTTTTCAGTTAAACAACTGCAAAATGAATTTTAAGTAACGAAAAATAATGATAAAATATTTTGATAAATGTATTCCAGTGGGGTGAGGGATATCTGAGGATATAATTTTCAGTTTTAGGACAACTCTTTTTCAAGTCACGGAAAGTTCATAAATTTTAGTCTTAATAACTTCGCCAGTTTTGCAGTTAACCCATGAAACTTTTCCTGGCTTTTATTATGGTATAGTGTACATTTTCCAAACTGGAATTTTTGTTGATCTCTTGTGTGTGTATGTTTTGAGATATTTTTTATGACTTTCTTATTTTACCTCTAGGGGAGCAGTAACTAATCTCAATAAATTTAGAAAAATCCTTATTAAAAATGCAATTATCAACGAATGTATTGGGATTTTGTCTTTCTTGATTCGTTCGACATAACACACATTTTCTATTGCTCACAAATACTAAATACTATAGAAATAAAAATTTAAATAAATTGTCGACTGACTGACATTCCATAAAACATCATATAATAGCAAATTTAAAAAACATATTCTCTAATGAAATAAAAATCAACCCTGTTAGAATTTTAACATTAACTCCTTCTTCCCTTAAATCCAAAAACATTAGTTTAAATTTGAAAGAAATTTAATTATAGAATTCGTCATTTTAAGACAACCAAAATATTACATTGGTGGAAAAAAAAAACCCCAACACCAAGAAAAATTATTGTACAGTAACGAAATTTGGACAATGCATTTGTCTAGTTAACATGCTTGATTGATTAAAGTTTCAAGATCACAAGTTAATATAAGTGCAAGAAAATCATTTAGAATGTGAAATGCTGTTACATTAATTGCCGATGTGTCTTCCAGAATTTGGAATGCAAGCATGCAAACGTGCATGCATTTATCATGCAGGTACCGAATGTCACTTTGGGGTATCGAATTCCATGCTTGTAGTTCTTTTTCGATCAATACTGGGACGGTCAGTGCTGGCTGTGGATGATACTGGAATAGTCGTCCAGTAATGTCCCACACGTGCTCAATTGGTGACAGATCTAGTGATCTTCCATGCCAAGGTAACATGTAGACACTCTATAGAGCCCGTTGTGTTTCAACAGCGGTATGAGGGCAAGCATTATCCTATTGGAAAACTCCCCTTTGAAGGCTATTCATGAATGGCAGCATTACAGGTTGCATTATCAGACTGATGTATAAATTCGTATTCTGTGTGTTTTGGATAACTAGTGTGGCCGCGGTGGCCTGGTGGTACGGTCTTAAGGTCTAGGCTTCGGAACCGGAGGATTTCAGGTTCGAGACTCGATTCCACCGAAGAACCGGCGTGTGAGGGGGTCTCTTGCGCGCTAAATCTGTTAGGCCAAACGTCCTCCCGCTGGTGTGGTGTGGTGTGGAGAGAGGGGTGCCAGATCAAGTGTCGTCCTCGTCATCTGATCGTGGTTCAAAATTACGAGGTCGGTTCCAAAATAGCCCTCGTGTTGCGTTAAATGGGACGTTAATATAACTAAAACTAAACTAAACTTGGCTAACTAGTGCTGCTGCTCTCACAGGAAATTGCTCTTCAGATCATGACTCCAGGCGAAGATCCAGTATGTCAAGGCTGCGAACAGTTTGGCTACAGGCGTTCCCCTAGTTTCCTTCTGAACAACATAGGTCATCATTGGCACCAAGACAGAACTAGCTTTCATCAGAAAACACAACGGAACTCTATTCCGTCCTCCAATGAGCTGTGACTTGACACCAGTGGCTTCGCAAACGGCAGTGGCTTGGAGTCAATGTAATGCACACTACAGGGCGCCTCGCTCGGAGCTGTCCTTGAAGTAACCGATTTCTAACTGTTCAATCTGTTATTGTGGTACCAACTGATCTCGATTTTCTGCCACAGACGCAGAACGATGTGCCACTGCTTTACGCCGAAAATGGCGGCCTTCCCTTTCAATAGTGATACGTGACTTCCCGGAACCCGGTTTACTTGGGCAGTACCAGCCCTTAACTCTTAATCTCTGCTTCCAATAATCATTCACAGTGGGCACATTTCAGCCAAGTTCTTCTGCAATATCGCAGAAAGAAAATGAATTCTTGCAGCTCTGTTACGCGACCTCATTCAAGCTCAATGAGCTGTTGATAATGGCTTCTTCGTCTTCTTACAGACATACTTGGCTAACATCAATTCAGTACTTCAAATTTCAAAGATAAATAACGCTCGCGAACTTTACATTATGCATTTAAAGCAAACCTGATTTGCAATTTCTGAATGCCGCTTCTAGCGCCTCACTATTGTGTGAAGCACAAAATTTGAATCGATGTGATCTTTCAGAGGTATAAACACGCCTACCAAATTGTGTTTATCTAACACAAGTTTTTCTGGGTGTTGGGATTTTTTCCACCAATGTTTAGAGCAGTTGCGTAAAAAAAAAAGAGGAACTTCCTGTGCTAATTGCCGTATATTAAATCTGCAATACACAATATCACATACGATTCAATATGAAATTCAAACACTTAAACTTGAAATACTTTCATCAGTTTTGCAAGTCAAATTAATATTAACAGCACATTCAAAATACACTAAATACGTGATGTAGACTCAAGAAATAAAAAAAGGATCCTTCAAGCTATATTTTGGCATTGTTCATCGTACAATCATAAAAACAATGTCATTTGATACTGTTTAACGCAATCTTAAAGAATTTTGAATTAAAAATTTCCTAATGGACTCTTCTAAAATAATTTAATTGAAATAAAAGCAAAATTCAAAATTTCCAATTGCAACACACGTTTTAAATTTTAATCAAATTTTAAAATTACAAGAAAAGATATTTCTGACAACCAAACTTCGAACTTATGGGACAACAAAATTATGATTTTCTAAAGTTAAAATTAAATTTTGAACTTTTATTCAAATCTTAAAAACTTATGAAATTATTGACCTAAACTTTTTTTCGATGAAAATATAAAATATTTTCCGTATTTTGCCTGCACTTATCGTCCAAAAATAGTTTTTAATACGTGAAAAAAATTACTAAATCAGAAAATGTTTTTCAAGAGAAATTTCAAATAATAAAAATGTAATACAATGATTTACGTCTGGTAAAAATCAATTTCACCACACAAAAGAGAGAAGGTAATAGACAGTAGGTACTGTCCGAAACTGATAATAGACAGTAGGCTCAGTTTTTATGATCGGAACTCCAATACGTTTTAGGTGAGTACATAGCATACTGTTAATCTGGACATTTTTGCCACTTTGAAAAGGTTATCACCGAATTTCTAACGTTTTTAAACAGGACTCCTACTGTAAACAACCAGCACTTCAAAAGTACAAAAGTGTATTTTATTCCTTCCTCTATACAAAGAAACAAAAATCAACTGAGCTCATTACAAATCTAATACTATAATACGAGGAATGGTTGCCAAGTCGAAAATCGCCCCAGAATTAATAAACTCCGGTAAACTTGGGGGTCTGGGGTTTTTGGCCACGAGGAATCGATTGGCGCCGGTTTTGAAGCGCTACGGTCGAGCAGTTCGGAGTTACAGATAGGATATTTTCAAACTTTATTAGTTCGCCATAATGGCTACTTAAATTTTCAAGCGATAACGTGCTGCCATCTATAGCCAATATGGCGAACTAATAAAGTTTTA
>JAPMOQ010023642.1:14750800-14891969 GCA_026543055.1 Argiope trifasciata | reverse complement strand
AAACTCTAACTTTGTTTAGAATAGTTTACAATGGTGCACTTTAACCGATTATCTTTTCACCAATGGTTTCACAAATTTTCTTATGGCATGTATTGTTTTGATAAATCACAATTGAAAATTTAAATCTTCGAGTTAGCTTCAATACCTGTTTTCTCCGAGCGGAGCTCGGTCACCCGCTGGTAAATTAAAAATGAACTTCATAACAAAGCAGAATGCGTGTGCGTGTGTGTGTTATTGTTATATTGGGTAGACTCTATAAACTAAATCTATCAAATTTTGCACAAATATACTTTGGAGGATAAGAATGCATCCCACGAAATAAATTTTAAAATTTATTTAGAATTTCAAATAATTAAAATTTAAGGAGATTTTGGTGTTTCCCTGTGATTGTTATAAAAAATATCATTGAACAAACTAATATTACCATTATTTTAAATTTTTACAAACTATAATTTTAGCGATGCCAATTTAGTTACTGGGCAAAGTGTACTTGAGTATTGGCAATTATTCAAAAATATTTTTTGGACAATTTTTCGCAATAGATTTTACGGTTGCATTGAAATTGAAACCACTTTCATTATTTCAACAAATATTTAATCTATGATCTTTTTTGATGGGTAAAAACCAAGGACGAAATATACTGTTGATTATTTGTGTATTTTGCATTAAGAATAAGAGGGCAAAGTTTGCAACGAATTTTTAAAAACAAATTAATTGGCTATTTCCTAATTCATGTTTATATTAATATGATGATGATGTCATGGAAACCGTTAAGAAGGTTCGTGTACACATTAAAAAGAGTAGATGTAAGGCTTAATAGAAACGACTTCAAAGTTTATCACAATTTGATGCCTATGAATATTTTGTGTAATGGAGTGATGAGAATTACTTACTTATTACTTACTTATTTATTATTTACATTACTTACTTATTGTTTACATAAGATGCATTAATCGGAAAAACCAATATATCCGGCGAACTTGGTGTTTGCCAAATACGATTAGCACAAAACATAAACAAATAACAACTAAATTACTCTACAAAAATACAAAGAAAACTAGAACAGAAAGAATATGAAATTTAGATTGCCTCGTTTCCCCAGTTTGTCATAATTTTTTTAAAGTTTGTTTCTGAATGATATTAAGTTTCAAAAATGGATTTTAAATCCTAAATACAAAAAGGATCTTATTTTGATTTTGATACAAATCTGCAGTTATTTTAGGCATAATACGCCAAGAGAATTTTCTTTTGTAAATTAACTTTTATTTCTGAAATTAAAACCCGAAGTCCAATTGTTCTGTTGAACTAATTACAATTTTGCTGAGATCTATTTAAAAAAAACATATTGTACCTTTAATGTAAACAAAAAGTACTTCTCATTTTTATCAATTTTACCTATCTGACCGCTCTTCCTGAAAATAAAATTTCCCCTTCTAAGTAATGGCTGATAAATTCATCAACTTAAACTGCTATTATGCGAATTCATTTTTATCCAAATAAATAAAATTTCACTTCAAAACATTGAAACTATTCTACGGATTTCATTCACAATAAAAATTTCTGAGTGTTACTGAAATTCCTGAAGAAGGATCAACATGCATTCTGAAATATATTTTAAAGAGAGACATTCTAAAATATTTGAAAAGTTTGGAAATTATTACATTTAAAATGAAGAAAATCTAGTATTAACTGAGATTTGAAAATGAAGGCTTATATTAAAAATAAATCTGAATCATGTTTGGTTAATTTTTGAAAATCTCTGTGAAATTAAAAGTTTTTTTTTCCTTACTTTAACAAACCGAGGTTTATTTAATATACCGTTCCGAACGAAATTTTATACCCATATAAAAAAAAAAGAAATAATAAATTGAATCACTAAAAAGATTTAGCTTTCGTAGTTAGAATATTCCGAGATGCTAGTTAACTATCTATGTGAATTAACTCGGCTAATCAATTTTTCTTTCTAAATAGCATTTTTCGCTTGAACCATTTTTATTGACGATATTGAAAATGCGATAATAAAGGCTAGAGCCTTAAAGAGCTATTATTTTATTTATTTATTATTTATTTATCTGATGACTGCACCAGTTAGCAGCACAAGGAAGTGGTATAATAGAGAGATTCACTCTTCAGAAGGATTTTATTTTTAAAGGCACCTATATTGTCTACGTTTTAAAAGTGAAGATGTATTGATTGGCCATTCAGATCTCTGAATTTTAACCCCATTCACATCTCTGGGGTAATCTTAGAAGGGCAGTTGCAATTTACTATCCTCTTCCAAAAACTTCCAGGCCTTGGAAAAATATTGCTGAAGAAGTGAAAATGTCTCATACAGGGATTCATAAGCAATAGAATTACCAGCATGAAAGCTGTATAGTTGTAAAAGAGGGCCATATCTCCTTCTACCCGCTATTAATCCATTTTTCCCATCTTGAAAAGACTGCTTCCTATATTGCCGTTTCCTACATATTGTCAAGCGTGTGGATCATAAATGGTGTATTTCTTTTTATGTTGTATGAACCTATGTACTTACCTAATTCCATTCCAATCTTCCCAGTACTTCTGAAGATAATTGCTCAAAAATGTACTTTCTTTTAGTTGTAACATGTTTCACTAAATGATAGATAAAATAAAAATTGTCATTTCAAACAAATTCATGTGGCGATAAAGAAAATTCTAAACAGCAGGAAAAAAAAAAACCTGAAAGAAACAAAGAGTTTTGCTCAAAAGTTTAAAATATAATTGTTTATTAAAAAAGTGCAACTAATTATAAATATGGATGATATTACAACAGAGAATTCAAGATCTGAAAATCCAAAAGTGAATTTCGTATTCTTGCCAAAAGAATAACATTTTCAAATTATATAAAACTTTTTTTTGTATTGGAACTATATTAATTCTTTATACTTACTAAATAGCACCGTACCTAGTTGTTTTATTGCACATTACAATCATAAAACTATAAAATATTTTCTCACTTTTTGAAAAAACAATTCGAATATGTTGAATGTAAATTGTTCTGTTGATTTTCAAATTTTATAGAAGAATTGTTGCATTCAAAGTGCAGTTTATTCATTGAATTACTTATTTAGTAAAATTATTTTTAATTAAAAATATCATTTCTTTAATAGTTAAATTTACCAAGGTCTTATATGTTCAAAATATATTCCTTATTAAAACCATTTAAAAATCAAAATTAGTTTTTATTTTTAGACTAACAAGTAATATAATAAAACTAATCCAATTCCTATTTAGGTAACAAAGAAAATTTTTATGTTAGATACTTTTTATTAAATAATTATCAAAACTATTAAGCATAAAAAATTATTAATTTTCGCAATTTCTTCGCATTTTACTGACTGAGCTACTGCCTGTTGATCTCATTACAAACTGCTAAAACTCTATTTAAAGTATTAAAAATTAATTAAATTTAGTTAATGAATTAATATTTGAAAAACTGTATTAACATCAAGTATCATCCACTACAAATTTTAACAAATGTATTTGAACTTAAATGAATGAATAAAAAGTATTTTATTAACAATTGAAAAATTTGAACATGATATATAAATATATATAGCGAGAGTCTGAACCAACAGTAGGAATCCAAAAATTATTATTTCCTCCTGTTATGCGCATTTTTATATTTAGTTTTTCTTAAATTCACTTTTGGTTGAATTATATTATCATTACGGTTCCATATGGGTCAAATTAGCTATTGTATTAATGATTTTCGGCAAATATAATTCTACTAGAGCAGAATGAAGAATCATATTTTCAAATTAATTGTAACATTTTTTTTTTTGTTTGTTTGACAAAAGATTTTAATCATATCTATACCGTAACATTCTCTTCTCAAAAAGTTACCAGATGTTGCACTGTTGGGTTTCCGAAATACGAAAAAATGACTCACTGAACAGATTTTGCCTCAGTTTCTGAGAAATGTAAAAAGCATTCATTTTTGCTCTGAAAAAAGTCTATTTTCTTAGAAATTGAAACGCAATATTGTATTAAAAGCTATTCACCAGAACGTGCTAAAAAATAATTCGCTAGTTTTCATGTATTGCCCAAGTCATTCCCAAATGAGTCAAAAGTTTTATTTTTTGCATTATTTTTATTTTATTTTCCCCTCCACTATTTGACAATTTTGATAAAATGATTAATTCAAATATTTCCAATGATAAGAAAGAATTCATTCATTAAAATAGTAATAACGATGCGCGACAGCAATCCAGTTTTTAAAAAGAAATGCCTTCATGTGGTGAAATGAATGCATCTGATTACATATATAATCTAGAAAATTCATTTTAAACATAGATTACATTAAATACTGCAAATCTACAGAAAAAGTATTTAAATTTTTGTTCAAATCATCAATACCAAACAAATAATTTTTGGAAAGATCACAGATGATTTAGGATTGAAATTTTTAAATTTGATTTTTATTAAATCGACTACATGTTTTTTACTTAGTAATTGTTGCTGTTTAGGTACTATTTATTAAAAATTTGTTTAAACAATAAATTTGCGAAATATTTATTCAAATACGAATTTGCTTTATTCCAAACAGAATGGACCTTTCGTAATCCCATGTAAACAGAAGAACATTTTTTTTTAAAAATTTGCAAAATAAAATTTTTGAATTACGAATCCTCATGCTTTAATCCTTTTGGCTCATTATTCCCCCCAGTAAAATTCCTTTTAAATTTTTTCAGGCAGAGAAATTTCAAATAAATTATTTAAAATTCTCATTAGAAGAAAGCTTTACGATTTTCCAAATTCAGCAAAGTATTGCTTAAATGTATAGCAAACGCAATTTTACTGTCTCCAACAGATAAAAATGTTAACTTCTTTAAATTTTGAATCATCCCCACCAAAAAAATTGATATGTCACTTTTAAATTCCGCACCATTTGGAGCGTTAAGATCAAGGAGTGTAGATTTGAACGGACTCAAAATCTGTTTTTAAAGTCAATTCCATCATATATTATTCAACACTTACGATTGCCACCAAAAATGAAATCCAGCTCTCTTTTGTTTTGTTTTGACTCGTTCTCTGCTCACAAAAAAGGAAAGGCGCCAGAACAGAATAAGTTTATAAATCGCCTATGTCATCAGAATCCTAAAAAAATAATGATAAAAATAAAATAAATAAAAGGAAAGCAGAAGAAGAACGCAGGTTGTGGGGTTCTAAAATATTCAGCGAAGGCACTTCTTGCAAGTGCATTTGTAAGTCTGTGTGACGTTAACACAGGTTATCACACACATTTCGCAAGTTTAAAAATGGCCTCGCATCTTTCCCACCCTCTGTCTTCCCGGTCCTACTACATGGAATTGGATTTTATAATGTGCCAGTCGCCAGATGTTGTCTTTCGCACTTTTAAATGAGAGATTTATCCCAGGAGTTCCCTTCGATTCCTCGCTCCCTCCCGCTGATGACTTCCCCTCGATCTCCCCACCTGACGTCACGGGTTCAATGTGGATCGAAAGAGGAGCGGCGAAGAGTTTCGGTCACTTCTACCATCAGTGGTCATACCTTTTATTTTCGATCTTCGGTCCCAAAGGTCTTTTTCGATTCAGGACATCTGGTTTCCGGCCACACTTGTTTGTCCACAAAAAGAAAACACAATGCTATGAAAGCGAAATTTTCAAATGATTTGAATCGATTCACTGCTCAAAATCTCACAGGAGAAGGAGTTGTCAGTAGAGCATTTAAAAGATCAGGAACTTTCTGTCTATTTGCACAGAAAAAGAATAATAAAATTACAGCTGAGATGAATGGCTGAATGAATGAAAAAAAAAAATGTTTCTGGGGTCATCTAAATTCGAAATAATACTTTAAAAAAGGCCGCATCAATTTTTGAGCTCTCATACATTGTATGAAAGGACATTGTTTCGAATTGTATGTTTCCCTTCATAAAAAATTATAGGGTAATTTGAAGACTTTGGATAATTAAACATTTCATTCTAAAATAATACTTTGTTATCATCCAACAAGCTGAAAACTTCAATTATTCAAATTTTCATTTTGATTTATCCCTGCAATATGTCGAGCACGAATATACAGGGTGTCCTTAAATTCGTGGGCCAAATTTTAAGGATAGGTAAAATACGTATAAAGATGCCTTTTTTTATTATTTTTTTTATAGCAATATGGTATCGGAAATGAAAAGTGTAGGTGTATTGGTTGGTTGGTTAGGGTTTTTTGGCGCAGGAACCATACCTGATTATGCTTGCCGAGGTGTAGGTGTAACAAGTAAGAGTAAGTAAGTACAAGCAAGGCGGGAAAATGTAGTGTATACCGGACCTCCAATGATTCTGATAAAAACTTCAGTGCAAAACTTTCCGTTGTCACTGTAATTGTTCATGGAACACCTGGTATCTTCGAAAGAGTATTCGCTAATTACTTACTAGACGCTACTAGGCCTGTATCGATGTTCATAGAGACACATTTGTGCAATTACTGAAATATTATGTAAGTAAAGAGCTTTCTCTTCGTTTCTTCAGCATTTCTTGTTTTGTTTTCTGCCAAAACTTTTCATTCCTGATCCCACATTATTATGCAAAAATTGCTTCTTTAAACTTATTTTACATATCTTTAAAGTTTGGCCCATAAATTCAGAATCACTTTGTGTATTTAAAATCCAAAATAGCTAGAGCATTTATCCTCTAAAGTTACGACTGTTTCATGTAATGTTTTTGCAAGTTTAAAATGTTAGTTTTTTAAAAATTTCTTAATTTAAAAATTTAATCGAATCTCTGAACTTTTATTTTATTTGTGAAATTTTCTGAAAATACAAATATGAACATGAATTAGCATGTTTTGAAATGAAAACGCAAGCACAGGATTAATTTTTCGCCTCAAATTGGAGTTACATCTAGAGCAAGAATACTTTCACTTTTTTCATATATAACAAGTCTTTTTTTTTTTTTTTTCTTTCCCACGAATTAGAAAACTGGAAAATCAAAGACGTCATTATTTACACGAAGCATATCAGGTCAGACACTTTAATTAAAATTGACGTGGTTTAATCAATCTTGAAAATTTTTTAAATCTAAATGTGTCAGCCTGAAAAGTCTGAACAAGGAAGAGAGAAGAAAATTCACTATTTCTAAAGATTCCTTTACAAAACAAAAAAAATATTCATAAACAATATAAAAAAGATAATAAAATAAAGCAACTTTCAAATTCGTATTTTTGTCCTATTTGGAAACGGCATTTTTCTGCCATCATTAATGACATTTGATCTTTTGATATAGGTTTCTTTCTTCATTTCAAAAACTAAGCTATTGACTACCAATAAAAGATGAAAATTTTCAAATAGTGCACTTCCATTACCTCCATAATTTAAACTGAGAAGAAATTAAACTGATATTCAGTGTCTTAAAAATCATTTTTTTAATAATATAAGTTCAACGTTGTCTGGTTAACACAATTGTCTCATCATAACTTTGAATTTTCGTAATCATATCTTTTAATTGATTTTTAATTGATTAAAAGATCAATCTTGAAAATTTTTTGTCGAACTGAATAAATCGAACTGATAAAATCGAACTGAATAATCAGATTTACAGAGTTCCAAATGGAAATAGTAATTTAATTATTTCATGAATTCAGCTCAGGAAATTAGTAATCATTGTTTCGTTCATGTAATTTTTTTTTTTTTGCATAGTGAAATGAATAAAAACTGGGAGAAAGGAAGAGTTTTTGGTACGATTAAAATTCAACCATAGAAATTGTGTTCATAACAGAAATAAATAAATAAATGTCGACAACAACATTGTTTTTAGAGTTTTAAGAATTTCTTTAGCTTTTTTTTACTTGTTCTTAAATTCATATTATTAATGAAAATCTTCGAGCATCGCCTTAAAATTTTTTTTTAATTAATGAATTATACTTATAGTTATATTTTACTGTAAAATATAACTATAAGTAAAACTTTTTCTTTTACTTCTAGTTAAATTGACCTTTATTTCTCAAGAGGCTGGTAATTTTGCAAAGTTATTCAGTGAAAACTATTTTGAATCACGCTTTGCGATTCCAAGCTTCAAATATAAAAAGGCCTTTCCCACAGCGGAATAAAATAGGTATATCATATTTCCAAACATAATCAGTTCCCAGACTATTTTTGTATAAGTTTTAACATAATGACGAAATAAATAGTATTTATTACAATAAATAATTGTTCAATATACACAATCGGTATATTGAACAATATATACAATTGTAAAACTTCCAAATGATGCGTCATTTTTCTTTCGCTCCCTCTAAATACATCGTATTGCAGCAAAAAACATCAAATCTAATGTAGCTATGAAAATACTAGCAGGAAAAGGATGAAATTTTGCATGAGATTTTAATGTAAAAAATGACCTAAATTATCATATTTACCCTCATTTTAAAAAATTAACCAGCTTTGCTATTCAGCCATTTTGAATTAGCAATCCGGACTATATATATATATATATATATATATATATATATATATAGGAACTTAAAAGTATACGTGAATTCTGAGTAGACTACACTGAAAAAGTTTCGCTCACAAATGCGTGATATGATGCCAATGATTAGAATGCTAGAGCGATGAACGCACGTTTATGTCCAAACAGAAGACTATTTGCAAACATTTTGCACCCCCTTGCTGTATAATTGCAAGAGGCGGAAAATCAACTGTGACTCAGCTTAGGATGACTGCTCCTTCCCGGCGTTCTGAATATAATAGGAAGTTGAATGACCCAAAAGGGATTTCTGCGACAAATCAATCCTGCTCATGGCCCTATCGAGTTGATCCTGCGACTTTGGCCTCTACTACCCACTAAATACCATATTTTTCGTCCCTTCTTTGATCCACCCGTCCCAGAAAAAGAGTGCCTTTCCGAAATGTTTTATAATGCAGATTTTGTAAAATGTATTATTTTGTAAGTCGGTATAATAAAAATGAAGTGCTCTTGGAAAATAATATTTTATTTAGCTACATTGATAAAAATTTTGTACACAACAAATTAAATTAAAAATTGCTGCAATTAAAATATAATTCATTAACATTTTCTAAGAGACTGAAATTAAAACTAGGTCTCACATTTTATTATTTATAACAGCTTAAATATTTGCGTTATCTTTTTATTAATAAAGATGAACGTGCGGGTGCGTGTGTATGCATTTGTGTGTTGGTTTCTTCACTCTAGACAATTTGATTTTGATATTTCAAACTCCTACACAAATAGTTTGAGGGGGGGGGCGAGATTACATACCTCAGACCGCTTTTTTAAAATCATAATTAGAATTTTAAGGAATTAAAAATCAAGCGAAATTTAGGCATTTATCCTGGATGATTTCTGAAAATATCACGAAATAAAAATATTTTTAATAGAATCTTAAAATGGGAAGAAAAAAAAATCTTTTGAATGTAATTAATTTTTTTATAATATAGTTTCTTTCCATTTTAATAAAATTAATAAAATATTTCAAATGTATTTTACAACAATGTATTTCATCACAATCGTCAAAAAATAGATTTTGAAGAAACTTCATGTTTCATATCTCCCTGAGTTCAAAAAGCCCGTTTGACATTATGTCTGGCTATATGTCTGTTGGTTGGTCTATCTGTGAGCACGACAATTCAGAAATATTCAAGCTCGAAGGATTAAATTTGCAATGTGTTTTTTTACACCAAATTCGTAGAGTTCTAAAATTTTCAACTAATTCTATTCAGAATAAATCTTATCTCTATGACTGAATATAAGTTAATATGATAACAACAAAACGAAAGGAACTAATTGAATACAATTTTATATACAAATTTAATATCTAAAGTGATCCGTCAGTGTCTACTATCTGTACTTTCTCAAAAATGTAAAACGCGATAACTCCAAAAAGCAATGACTTAAATACGCACAAATTTTGGAATTTAGTTTCATGACTACAGTTGTACACTGTTAAATTTTGGTTTCAGACTGTTGGAATAAAGCATAACAATAAACATATAATAAATAATAAAATTTCCCTAGCTAACCCAAATAATGCTGCCATAACCTTTTCTGTTTATGGCGCACTTTTTGCTTCATTCCTGCTGATTCGTCCTTTATTGTTCACTGTTTTGATAGCTGCTTGGTCGCTGGTGTATCGTGATGGATTCATGTCTCATCCACTGAAACGAAACGCCGCAAAAAATCAGCCGAGTTTGAATTGTACAGCTCCAAACATTGTTCCGATATCATCATGTTCTACAGTTTTAGATCCAAGGTCAGCAAACTCGGCATTCATCTTGCTGATAACTTTCTCATACCCAAAAAATATGATGTGCTCATTCTTTGGATATGCCAACAGGCTCAGCAACCTCTGCAATTTTCAGTCGGAGATCATTCATAATATTTTTTGTGAACTTTTCTAAAGATTTCTTTTGTAGTGACTAATTTTAGTCTTCCAGAATGCTCCGCATCCGGAGTGTTTGTACTACCGCGTTTAAAAACTGCAGCCCATGTTTTAACAGTTGTGAAAGAAGAATATTCCATCAATGTAGAATCTAGATAAATTTTAATATCCGTTGGAAATAAGCTTTTTATGAAAAAATAATGAATCACATCTTGCACTTCAGTTTTCTCCATACTCGGTTAAAAACAAAAGATTTTTTTTAAAGCACAGTATAAAAATAATAAAACACAATCTTTAGAAATACGCAAAAAAACAAAGATGTCTCTTTGAAGTACCTGTGTCAAAATAAATCTGGAAGCGCCACCTGTATGTGAGGTCGGAAACTTTTCATCCCATCCTCGTATTTGAATCCATTTCACATAACTCTTTCAAACACTATTATAAACAGTTTCTCAGCACAGATCAAGCTCTCAATAATCTCTCTAGCGTCCTCATTACCTTTCTTGTCCTTTTAGTAGCCCAAGAAATTTTAATGGATGTAGAATAGCATATTTCTTGGCTCTGATAACAAATTTCTAAACTTTTTCTTGACATAGGTACTGAATATTTTTTCAAAACCAGATAGAAACTCGATGCTACTTTAAAGGTGACACTCTTATCTTACTGGTACTTGTAAGTGCCGACCAATTATATCAAAATATCAAAATAGGGTTTTAATTTCTCGCTCTTTTTTTTTCCATCTGGGAACAAAACAGTCAATTCCGGGATTCAAGGAAATTTATCAAATCAGCTATTTTTCATTAATATCAATAATAATTATGCTAAATCAGGATACCCACAAATTCCAAAATTTAAACTCCTTTAGATATTGAGTTAAAACTTAAATGCATATATATATATATATATATATATATATATATATATATATATATATATTGGGAGGACAAAGTTATTCGGTCCGTTTTCAATAGAGGGCTCTGGCTGATTTGTTTACTGAATAATGATAGATGTTTGTGGCTTTGTTAGAAAGGTTTGACCTTTGTCAACCATATTCAGTCAACGAAGCTTCGAGTTTTATACAACAACATTGGTTTTCTGAGCATTCAATATGTCAAGTTTTGTGCTAAATAAACAACATTTGCGGGAAGTTTTGATTTTCTTTTTTAATTGGAAGAAAAGTGCCGCTGAAGCGCATCGATCGCTTGTGGAAGTTTATGGTGAATCTGCGCCATCTGATAAATCATGTAGAGAGTGGTTTCGACGTTTCAAAAGTGATGATTTTAGTGTCGAAGACAAGGAGCACCCGGGCCAGCCGAAAAAGTTCGAAGACGCCAAATTGGAGGAATTGCTCTATCAAGATCCGTGCCAAACGCAACAAGAACTTGCAGGATCGTTGGGAGTCACTCAGCAAGCAATTTCCGTGCGCTTAAAAAACATGTGGTAAACGACAATTGCCCCATGTGGCAATTGTCGTTGAAAATTACTTGGAAACGTTGAAATGGGAGGTCCTACCCTACCCGCCGTATTCGCCAGACATTGCCCCTTCTGATTATTGGTTGTTCCGACGGATGCATCACGATTTGGCTGGTCACCGCTTCACTTCTTTCGAAGAAATTCAAGAATGGCTCGATTCATGGTTTGCGTCCAGAGAGGACTCATTTTTCAGAGATGGAATCCGAAAATTGCCAGAAAGGTGGACAAAAGTTGTGTATTTGAAGCATTGTTGAAGTATTAATTGAAGCATTGTTATTAAATATGAAGAATATTTTAAAATGGGAAACGATAATTTAAGGATAATAAAATGATTTCCTGTTTTTCTAAGGACAATGAAACTATGCCATTTTAAGGTTTAATGATTAGAACATGACAAGTGTAAACGTGCAATAATTTCAACGCCAAATTCTTACTTCACCCCTTCATGGAGCAACAACTTTGTTTCGTAACTAAAATGAAACATCGATCGAAGCATTGTTATTAAATATAAGGAATAATCAAAATAAATTGTTTAAAAATGTGAAATTTGGGCCCTCGGAAAATTATTAATATTTATAATTATATAAGCGTGATTGTAAAGAAGATGAAAAATGGAGATTTCAAAATTAATTTGTTAATCTTTTAGAAGAAAATGTTTTTGATGAAACTCTATTTTCGATTCCTATTCGTGTTCGACAAATAAAGAAATTTTGAATGAAGCAGAACGATAAAAAAAGAGTTTGTAAAAAATCAATTCAGAAAAGCGAATTATTTACACTTCTTTTTTAGAATTAGAGGATGAATTGACATTGACCTTTGACAAATGATTGGATCAGGAGAAAGAATTGGACCATTGCTTATAGATTAGAAAAAAAAATAATAATTTCAAATTCATCTACTTTTATACGGATTTAAAACTACCAAAAAGCTCAAATTTGAAGTAGAGTTTAATAATCATGAGACTATTATCCGTAATTATTATTGTTATTGACACACTGTTTGGCATAGAGTAACGAAATTTATGAATAATAATTATACGCCACCTTTAATGTTACACATTCATCTTTCATTTCGTCAGAGACAAATAACTTTTGTTAAATACAACCTAATTTATAAAGCATCTAGAACTTAAAAAGTTATTCATTAGAACGTTTTTCAATAAATTAAAAAAACAAGGTAATTAAAAATGATCACCGCTTTTTTTCTTTATAATAGCATTAAAATCATTTAAATATTCTTTTAATTCATTACAAAAATATAACACCTGGTATTCTCAAGCTACAATCACTTTTATTTAAGAGACCAAGAAAGAAGAAAACACATAACATTTTGTTTTCTAAATATAATTTTTCAAACTAAAGAGACATTCAGTTAATGGAAACGGAAAATGTCACGTTAACAGCTTCTGAATATATATTATTTGAAATTCCAAAATGCAGAAAAGAATGGAGAATAAAAATCAAAAGAAACAGTCCTTCTGATATTCATTAATTGGTAGATAATAAGGGAGTCTGGATCCTACATGATAGAAATAATAGCTTTTGAAAAGAAAAGAAATTTATTTATATGCAGAGGACTCTAAAACTAACTGTATATTCACTTTGAATAACTATTTTTTAATCAATAAGTATTTTTCAAAGTTTCAAAACCTTAAATTTATTTATATTTAAATAACATTTTTTTTTGGGAGGGGGTTAACAAAAGTGCTCGACCAGTTATTCTATAATAAAGTTGGCATCTGGAATTATCAGTTGGGATCTCTATCTACTGATACTCTATTGTTAAAGTTCACTTTATTGAAACCATTCATCTTTGCCTTTTGGCATATATCAAAGAAGACAAACACTTCACACTATTTATTTAGCACCGTTAAACAAAAGTCAATTAAGATCATATAAAAATTGCATTAATTTAAAAAGTCGAAATTATAAAAGGAAATTCATTATTCGTAAGATTCTAAATTTGAATCAAGAAACTGTGAAATAGACTGGATGCAATTTTTTGAACAACTGTATTTTTTCTATAGATGCACTAATTTGCTTTGGATATATTTTTATTACGTTAGTTTTGCGTCAATTATTTGTACTATCGATTTACTTAAACGAACGAAAAAAATCTTCGAATAGCAGGAGATCCGAATGAAAGCAATTTGCTAAGTTTTAATTAGTTTAACACGAGCCAGGGACGATTTGTCCTTTCCGTAAACGAGTAGTCCGACCTGAGCATGGGGGAGACAGATTTAATTAATTGGAAGTTTCGCACCCTCCCCTCTCAGCCGGACAATCTATGACTCCTAGGAAACGAGGCCCATCAACTAAGAAATGAGAGTGGAGCTCTTAGAAAATCCCTTTGAATATTATTTATTTTCTCTCCTGAGGCTATTGCTTAATTTAAACCTCGTGTAATGATGTTACGTAGAATTGTAATATATTTATATGGAAATATGGACATAATCAAAAGAAAAAAAGTATTACAAATACTTTTTTCCCATTTAAATCATGGTGATATTAGAATTTTAAGAATACTTTTTTCTTAATCAGCAAAAATTTTTCGTAAGTAAAAGAAAATAATTTATTTATTGAAGTAAATATTTCCGTTCTTGTCTTGCTTTAATGAATGATCGTGAGAATATGAACATATAATTCCATTGTTTCCTGCGCAATCCAATTTTAGATCATTAAATACTAGTTTTGATAGCTGTACTTATAAAATAATAAAATTTTAAAAATAAATATATAATTCGATTGTTTATGCAATTTAAGTTGAAAAATCCTTAGACTTCTGCCAACATTTTCATTACCTGCAGAAAACGTTCGGCTTTTATGTATGAAAGTGAATGCGTTTCGCATATATAATTATTCTTCCTGTCATAGATATTTTAAATGTTGCTTAAGCATAAAATTCATTGAGTAGCAGGTATAATATAGTATTGAATGCAATAAGTTGTTTTGCTTTATATCAGTTACTTTAACCCTTAACTGGGGACGTGCGTCTGTGAGACCGCTAGCGATGGGCTTTCAATTACCCCTAATTTATTTTTAGCTCAATTGAGTGGATTGACCCTGTAGCTTCCTGTTTTGTGACCTTCAACAGACGAGCACTTTTTCAACCGGTTTAAGAGAATACTTTAAAAAATAATTCAGTTATTTCTTTAAGCGCGATCTCTATGACCGCACCTCCCTCTTAGTGTCCAGGGATAAAAAGGCTTAGAAGATGGCGCTAAAACTTAAGCCTCGAAATATCATCCAATTTACTGATCCTATTATGAAGCAATGCTCCAGACACTTTTAACTGAAGCAGAAACTGATTTTAGTGATAAGGATAATTGTACTGAAGAGTTTTTCGATTAAAGTTCGCAATCAACTGATTCTGATAATTATATTCAAACATAATTAACTTTTCTAGTAATAAATTTATTAATTTTCTGAAAAATTAATAAAGTTTAGTAATATACCATGAGGAATATACATGGAATTTATAGGTTGATTTTTATACTTGTTCTTAACCTTTAATTTTAAAATGGGCTAGAAAACACCGCCATGAAAGTCATACAAGCCGATAAAGAAAAGGGAAACTTTACCCATTGTCATTTTTTTTCTTCATATAATTGTTGAATTTTCCATTATTTCTATATACCTTTGTACACTAAAGCAATAAATATTATTTAAAAGTAAAAAGTAATATTTTTTTAAACACTGTTTGTAACTGTTTGCACTGTTTGTTGTAACATGTAACTTGAGTAGAAAATGTATGTTCCAACGCAAATACATTTTTCAACGATAATATATTTTGAAAAATTTATAAAACATATTTATGTATCAAGAAAAATATCAACAAAATATATTGGCTGATTTTCATACTGATATATTATTAGAAAATTTAATTTGTGTGTCAAGAAAATGCGATCGCGTAGACCGTACCTCGCCAGTTAAGTCCTAAATTTGACCTCCCCAGTTAAGGTCATGTTTGAAAACAACAAGAGATATATTTTGGAAAGGAACTGGTCATTCTCAGTCGTAGTCCTTTCGCATCCCTGGATAATATGGGCCCATATACCCGTTGGAGTATTATCGGTTGGAATCTTTAATGCGCATACACAGAGAAATGTGAAAAAATGAAACAATAAAAAAATCTTTGAATATTAATCTTAAATTAGAAAACAATTATAACTCGTGTTGCTTTTTTTATTATTATTTTTCCTCTTATAACACTTTCGATGGCAGGCTCTTCTGTTCTAATTCTAAGTGAATCGGAAGAGATGAAATTGCGTTCGTCTTCATTTCATGTACACAGTTCAATTAAAAGGAAATCATTTTAAAAAAAAGTACATAAAATTTTTTTTTAAGAAAAAATTATTCTTTTCCCTTGAAATCTCGAGAATTGAAGTGAAACTCACAAGTTTTAGAGTTCTGTTGACAGAGACAGTAAGTAACAGCTATCAAAATGAAAGAAAACCGGTTGCATATCTTTTGATTCATGACAGTTCCTTTATCATCACATTATTGTAAATTTAATGACATGCAATAGGATGAAGTTTATGAGATTTATATCATATCTAAGAGATAGTGGTTTTCTCAAACCTATTAATTGATGTTGTTTAAATTATTTCTATAAAGTCAATTTTAAATCATCTCAGAAATATATTTCGTTCATTTCGGGGAAAAAAGGTATTAAAAAGGATTGAAACAAGGCACTTTTGTAAATACCACAAAGCAACTAAATTTCTTTAAATTTTATCTTAAAATTATTTTTGTTTTACGTCAAACAGGAAAAAAAAAGCATTTCAGTTTTGAGCTTCCAAATTTCCATATGTGATAGTGCTTTTCGTACTAAGACGGTTGTATGCAAGTTGCTAAATCAGCAATTTCATGTCAACTGCTTCCTTTCGTCGTCCTAGTGTTGTTTAAATAAAATACGAAACAACATGACAACATGTTTGTTTCGTATTAGTTTAGCTTTGCTTCCTCTTTTGATTATTTGTCTGCTTCTTCTTTTAAATGCTGAAAACAATAAATATTACATTTACGTTATGGTTAATTTTTTTTTTGACGTTGCGATATATATTTTCAAGAGGAAAATTAAAATTGTGAATATAATATAAATGGCAAATTCTTGATTCAAGATTCCCAAACAGTGCGACTCATTTTTTCAGAAATTGAATCAATACCAACCAGCTTCATCTTCGCCTCAATGAGTGTTCCCATTTTTCGTATTCTTTAATGGGACCCAAAGTTTTTTTAAAAATTATTTTAATCCCTTACGACGTCCTCTCCTGTCCGTGAAAATTTCTATTTTTCCTCGCATTAAAATATACATTTAAAAGTTTTAAAATGTAGAAGAAGGTTTGACACGATCTACAGCCGCCCCGCAGGAGTGTTACTTGAACGAGCTAGACGCGTACGGGCGACGAAGAGGTTAAAAAAATATATATATGATGTTTGACTTGATGAAAATTTTGTAAATGGTAAAGAAAGATCTATGCATTCAAAATCTTGCTAAAACCCACCAAGAGTCTGGTCAGGATCCACAGTTTAGGAGCTTAAGATAATCAGGATGAGTCAGAACTATTATTTTAATGATTCTTAATTGAGAAATTTTCTTTATATAAATATTGTGGAAATCGCATGTTTTTATTGATGTGAGTAGAAATTTTTATTTCTTCAAATTATTTTGGAAACTATTTAAGAATTGATTAAGTATTCATCCTTAAAATATTCTTATAATTCTCTCTACATTTCAAATAGTATTTTAGGTATGGCTACGAAACTAAAATAAAAACCAAGTAATATTTACCATGCACTTTTATTTTTTGAAACACGCAAGTCAATAATATTTTTTTTTCATGCAATGCTTGTTTTGGAGAATTAAAAAAAGTGCGTAAAGGAAAGAATAATTTTCATGTACGTGTTATTTTCTCTGTTAGCAGTTTTCAGTGAAGAGATAAGTTTAAATTATTATAATATTATTGGAGACAAATTTTCATTTTACTAAATTTCATTATGTCTCAAATAATTCTCTAAATATTGTCAAACCTGTAACTAAAACATATGTAATAATAAAATAAAAATAAACTTTCTATAGATATAGAAAATATTTTTCAATAGAATCTCAAAAATATTTTTTATTAAACACTCTCAGATTTAGAATTAACAGTTTCAGGGATATCAACAGCTGATACATTTTTTTCCCCCTAGAAATATTTTTTCTATTGATCTGAAAAATCTTTTTGTTAAATATTACCGGATTTAGAATTAACAGTTACGGAGATATCAACAGCTTGTACAATTTGAAATTTTCTTTTTTCGGTGTAACGTTTTTGTTAAAATTTATAGAATCATGGATATCAATACTTATTTTTTATTCTTATCGCAACAAATCTTCCTCTATTTTATTTACAATTTATTTCATATTTTGCAAGCAATAAACAATTCTAAACCTCTCTTTTTTGTTCTGGGAACCATTTTCAAGAGATTAAAAATATAACTAATTTTTCTGAACTGAGAAATTATGAATGTAAAAGAACTCGTACAATCCCCCTTCACCCGCAAGCCACTATTTAATTCCTGACGCAATGCCCTTCCCCAAGCGCAAAACGTAACAGTCTAGTCACTCACCTGCGACTTCCTGTCTTGCGTTGTTTCTAGTAGTTCTGAGTTTCAACCCATCACCTCTAATATCGACAGCAGAGTTGTCTGCCCACGGCACAGACAAATGTTGGAAACTCAGCCCCGCCTCTCAATAGCTAACCTATGAGAGAAAGTAACTTATACCCCGCCTACCCAGCCAGTCACACCCATTTCCCTTGAGAAGCTTATCCCGCGGTCTTCAAATGATTCTGTCTCCGTAGCTTCGGAACTAAGGCTTCCAGAAGATGTATTCTTAGAGGAGTGTGATTTCTCTCGATACCTCATTTCAGAATAACGTACTCTTCCGTTAAAGGTGAACCTGTGGCGTTTCTGTGAAGGCGAGAAAGAATGAAATGCTGATGATTTGAACTACACTACTCTGAAAGATACAGTAGCAGAATTTCAGTTCTCAACAATTGATAGATGTTTTATAACGATAGACGTCAAGTGAGGAGAGGTATGCTCATTTAAATGAAATTAGATTATAATCACTTTAACTCATCAGAACTTCATTTTCCTATCATTTAGTCTATCTTAATAGACAATCACAATCCCTTCATTCGGCAAGTTTTTAAGTTAAATCGGAGAGATAAAGGCAAATTAAAAACAAAGAGAACCCTTTAGAAAATATAAGTCATGTATAATTAATTCAACAGAAAAATTTCAATAAAAAATCATTACTTAACAATGCTTCTAATATAGCATTACAGCTTTGAAGCATCTGATAATTATTTGTTAATTAATTATTAATTTTATTGACTTTGAAACTATAAAGTCAAATACGATAAACTCCACCAATGTATTTTAGCTATGTATTAATTTTACTTCAAATACGAATCATCCGTTTTAAAGTTTAAGCACTGGTATATATTTGAATACTTAGAACTGAACAGAAGCGATAAGTATGATCAATCAAAAATTCGGAATTGAATAAGATTACCTGTTTCCAATCAATGAATATTAATTGGAAATGCTGAATGAACGTTACAAGAAAGAAAGCACTGCAAAATTTTTACGCTTAGTTGTACTTCTCTTTATTCTGCTTGATACGATAATAGGAACTGTCCTATAAATTGTCATCTTGATCCTTTCTTGTTTCCAGAGCAGTTATGAGAATTAATATATAAACTAAGCATGCTAGAATTTAATCCTCCTGCTACATCTACCAGTGCCAGTTCCATGCTTTCCATGTTAAATCTTAACATGGAAGCAGTTTCCAGGCAGAACTTTTTATTAGGTGCCAGTCCTCCACTGGCAGCCTTGCACTCTATGGCCGAAATCAAAGCCCTTGGACCTTACGGAGGAACTTCAGTTCAACCACCTCCTGTCAAATCTTCAATAGTTATTCCAGCATCTTCAGCAACTCCCCATGGAATCAATGACATTCTCAGTCGACCTACAATGACTTCTCCTCCTACTCTGGGAGCAGCTCTGCCTAGGTTTAGTCTCAGCGTAGGGTCAGGAATGTATTTTTCTCCAACTAATCCCACTTTGCATAAACTGGGACTTGGAGATATTTCAGGGAGACCGTCTCATGTGTATTGGCCTGCTATCAATCCATTATGGAGAGATCGCTTAACGTCTCCTCAAGGTAAGATATTATATATGCAATCATTCAAAATCCTTTCTCAGAATGAAAAATATCATACAATTCAATATACAAAAAAAAAGTGACAGATTTATGAGTTAATGTTGATAGTAACAACAATTTGATATGCTTGCAAAAATAATTTTTTGTAATACAAAAAAAAAAACACACACACCCTTCTTTGTTATTTATTGTGGGATTTTAATACTGTTTAAAGAGGAAGTTTATTTTTCCACGCAACAATATTTTTCATGATTCAATAATATATATTCTATACGATAATCCTCTACCTCCGGCATTAATCTCGAACCTATTTAATCTAGAAACTCTATTGGCTTTGCCCTGTGCGTTTGAATTGTCAGAGGCGATCGAAACTGTCTCATATTCTAACTAAATCATTTCAAATATATTTCGAAATTATTAGGATTGCATATTGAACGAAAATATATTCCTAAATGAGATTCTCTGAATAAGAAGTGCTCTTAAAAATGATGAGAAGTACAATTTATGTTTTAAAAATTCATACATGTAGTAACTTAAAGACGGAAATGCTCTTTTATTGAGAAAGTTCAAGAGAAAAACTAATTTAAGTATTAAATATTGCCCATCAAAAATATTTTTAGAATACAAAGAGAGAGTTATTCTTATACGTTGACAAGGCTTTGTTTGAAAAAACAAAAATATTGATTTATTAAGCTGTATGTTTCGAAACTAATATATAATGTAAAACGATAATGATTGTGAATAATAAATGTATTTAATAAAAAGGGGGTACTTTATACTTCCCTTCATTAATTTTAAAATTAATTTAGCTTCCTTTAAGAAGAAATTATTATTTTGAATGGGAGGTAGAAAATATTCTTCAAAATCTCAATTTATAAGGGTATTTTAATTATTAATGGCTTGTATCGAAATATTATGTTTAAAAATTTTTATAAATTCATATATTTCTAATTTATTTGAATACATGGAAGGCTAGAAATCGATGAAATTATTCAACTTCATAGAACTTTTAAAATAACAGCCGAGTAAAAGATAGAAAAAAAAAGGTTGTGAAAATTGATTATTTATAACTATTTTGAGAGTTTTTGTCCCAAAAGAAAATTGCTATTTATTTCGGAATTAATATTCGTTGATGCGATTTTATTGGAAGAGCTGATTGAAAAATAAATGAATTGGTGTTTAAATTTTTATAAAGTTGTTTACCCAAAACTTTTAAAAATTAAAATAATTAATCATTAAAATTAAAGAAAATAATTTTGTGATAATAAATATGATTGTAGTAATTAAAAATCCTCTCACCGCGAAAGAAAAATCTTTGCTCTAGAACTTATAACATATTCATATTATGTAATTATTAATACTAAGTTATATTATATATTATGTAATATAACTTTAATATGAAATAACATTTTTGTGACTGAATCATTTCATTCATGCTCCATATGTATATTTTTTTCTTCGGATTTTTTTAAATTATATTATTTTACTATCGCCTGATGTGACTTTAGCTAATGTTATCATTCGTTTTATATTATAAAAATCATCTGGTCTCGAACCGACGTTTTCACATGCAAACAAAAATTATCGCTTAGTGTGATCACTACAACGTTAATGTCAACATGGTTAAAATAAATATTGATACATTTCCAGTCAGCTTCAACGATAGACGAATTTCTTGCTCATTTTGTAAGAAAACGTTTGCGAGTCTCCCCCCCCCCCCACCTCAGAATGGGGCTCACAAACTTTTGTTTGGGCTGAAGAGATCTCGGTTAGTTTAAGGGCACAAATACGCTGACAAGTTTGACAGTTTGATAGTTGTAAACCGCTTTTAAGTGCGATTGAATTATGAAAACGAAACGTATTTAAAAGAACCGATTTGAAGTTTAAATATAAAATTAAAATTCTTGAAAGCTGCTTGCTAAAGTCTACTTAAAATAAGTCAATACAAAGCTACGGAGCAGGTGAAAATCTCAGTCTCTTGATGGTAAAATTTTCAAAAATCGAGATTTTCTTAAATTAATTTATGTTATTTATCTTAGTAATAAGGACCAAGGAATAAATGGTGATGATGATTTTGACGGGGACGAATGTTTTGAAGAAAGCCTTCCAATGAGAGTTAAAATGATATTTGGAAACTAAATGTGCAGTATTGTTCAGTGAATTTTGAAAACCGATACATGTAAAAACAACATATAAATGAATTGTCAAGAAATAATTATTACCCATAAGTAATAATCAGAAAGCTTTTCAAAATGCTAGTTTTGAAATAATTATAGATAGTCCAGTGAGAAATGTTTTATTTTTCCTTGATTGTGATGAAAAAATGATTGATTTTCTGTTATTGATATCAAATTTCGTAATGACCCTATTAAGAGACAGATTTTTCTTCGGCAAAATTTCAGTTGCCCTCGAAAAAAAAGTTGAAAAGAACTATATTTATGTAAAGGAAATGTATCTTCACCTCAAATATTCATTACCAAAAAAAAAGTTTTTTTTTTTTTTTTTGCTATATTTTGTAAATTTTGAAAGACTAGATAGTTTAACAAATTCTAAATGAATAGTAAAATTGGAGAGCGAAGAAATTTCTATTTGTTTTACAGGATATTTTTTCCAAACAAAAGACAAGAAAAGTTAGAAATTCCAATTGGCAGTTATCTAATTAAGACAGAGTGAGTATTTGATTTCAAATATAGAGCTCAAAATATCAGAATCTTCTATGATTTAGCCTTTAAAGTAGATTTAAAATAAACTATTGAAATTTAATATTAATATTTATGAGCGTGCAACTAACTAGCCTGAGCAGATATTTATGGTTTAAATAATTCTTTCTATGGTAGAAAAAAGACTTTTGGCAATTGATTCAGAAATTTTAACATCTTGTTAAACTATGTAAAATACGGCTTACATTTTTGTCCCCGCATTAGAAATATTTGAAAACCTGGCTTGCAAATATTTGTAACATTTAGAATTCATCTTCAAATCTTATTCTGTATTCATAGTATTTGGTATTAATTAATTCTACGTACGAAAAAAAATCGAAAGTTCATAAAAATGCCATCTTCTAACAGTGTAGACGAATACTAGGATCTGTTATTAAAAATTGTGCAGGCTAAAAGCTCAAAGAATGTGAGTGTGTAATCAACCATAAAGGCATTAAATAATGAAAAACAATTTCCAGAATCTTCAAAAATTAAACCGAAACTAATTATGTCGGAATCGAAATTAAAATTTAATTCGAAATTAAACAACAAAAAATAAACTAAAATAAAAACTAAATGAAATAAAACCTATTTGTGAAACAAATCTAAATTAATATAATTAAGTAAACGAAACAGAATGAAACTAAAAATTGGAATCGAAACTAAAAATTCTCAGATTCTAACAAGTTTAAAATTTAAAACCTATCATTGTTTTAGTGAGCGCTAATGCAGCTACTACTAAAATACAGATGAATCTAAATAAATCAGTAATAAAGCCAAGTCAAGCAAAAGGAACACAACATGATTAAAATTACAACAAATAGAAAAAAGGGACCGGTACAATTGTTATGTTATAAAAATCGTTAAAATATATATAAAAAAATATCGAGTATGTGGAAACAAAAAGTGTAAGGCCTGTCCATTAGCAGGTAGATAACTAATCAATTATGAAAATGCAAATTTACAAAATTCTGTAAAAATAAAAATCCAATTTATCTTATAAATTGTACTGAATGTAATTTAAATAATATAGGTCAAACTTGAACCGAACTTAATTTAAGAATTAATTACAATAGATCTGATATTAAAAAATTTATAAAAAATAAGAATTCTGACTATGAACTAGAACATTTTTAATGCAATTACTTTAATATTAACATCTACGTACTAGAAAACAATATTAATGACTTAAACAAAAGACTAGACCTCGAAAATATTTATATTTGTAACTTAAAAATTTTATTCCTTTATGGACTGAATAGTAAATTAAGTGGTGAAGGCTATGCGGATATAAACAATACTTGTATTTACAACAAATCTAATATTTTTAAAGATTTTTTAAAAAACAGAAAACTTTAGTAAAAGATTTAAAAGAGGTAAAGGTAAAGGGGATGATTTTCAAATTATATTTGAGGAATTGCTGAATTATTGTAATCTAGATCACAGTAGTGAACGCCTTCACAAAATTAGGAAATATATTTTTCGTCTTAGAAAAAATAAAATTAAATGGTTAATAAATAATAAACTCGATGTTTTAAAGTTTAAAAATTTTTACACTAAATGTGTAATTCTTGATCTTATTAAAATTAAGCTTAGTATTGGAAAAAAACAATTTGTTAATTAATAAGGAAATAATTTAAGCAAAGAAATCTGTGTAATAATAATCTGTGTAAGTTACCGGAAATTATGCAGCATAAAAATGTTTTCTTTCCTTTAAAGGATAATACAATTGTTTCAATAGCCTTTAGTTACTCAGCAACTTTAAAGAAAAGAATTTGTAACTATAATTACTATGGTAAAAATTTTAATAAAATAAGCAAAACACACTGTAATTGTTACAAAGAAATTTATAGAGATTATGCAGATGATGACAAAGGGCATATAATAACAGGAGATTTAAAAATTATAGATTCCAGCTTTTTAAAAGATCTAATGGAAAGGAGATCTAAATTTAGACAGAGAAAAATTAAACAGTAAAAAAAGTTTTAATTTCTATCAGGCAAGATTTAGAAATTTTTATTTCTAAATTATCTAGGAAATATCATTAGCCTCCAGAGGGTTTCAAAGAATGGAAAATAAGGATTTTAGAAGAAATTAAAGCAAAGTATAATGCGGGTAACATCAGAACAAAAGAACAGGGAATTTATGTAAACAGACCATTAAAAAAGAAAAAAAAATTAAAAGAGAGATTTATTATTACAGTAATAGATAAATAGACAAATAATTTCTGTATATTTTGTAAATTTTATTATAAAGAACTGTTAATAAAAGAATATAACTCCAATTTGACCTACAATTAAGTTAATAACAGTAAAAAGGATTTGGATAAAAGGATGTTGGCTTTCGCTAAAAAAAACTAAAATTAAAACATGCTCTTTAAAGAATCCCTATTTGTTTCCAATAGTACAATTTCATAAAAAAACCAATCAAATTTAGATTTGTGACCTGCATCTCAGGCAGTTACAATTACTACACCGGAAAACATTTCCTTGAATACCTGAAATTTATCCTAAATAAAATTGAAGATGAGGACACCTTTGTTATTAATAACAACAAAAATGTTTTGGAATTTTTAAAAGGTAAAAAAATGTATAAAATAAATACTTATGACTTTGAAGATTTATATTCCAACCTGCCCCATGAAAAATTAATAAATGTCTGTACTCTTATATATGACGAACATTTAAATGAAGATATCATTAATAAAAATAACTGGTTGGTTTTATGCAATTTTAATATTACCGATAATTATGTTTTCAATGATATTAATTTTTATGAGCAAGTTAAGGGTATTCCAATGGTTACAGCTTTCTCAAGTGCTTTAGCTAATATTTTCCTGCATCATTACGAGAAAAAAAATAATTGCAAATAATTTAATAAATGGTTGGAGATTTATTGATGATTTAATTTGGATTAGAGAATACCAATATTGTTACAAATTGCTATCCTAAAGAATGAATTTTAACAGAAACAAATAAAAATTATCTTGAAGCTATTTATCTGGATTTAAGAATCGAAATTGCTAATGATAAAACAATAGTTGGTATTTATGATAAAAGAGACGAATTCAGCTTTAAAATAGTTAAACTCTGTAATTATCACTCTAATCTTACCTCTAAAATTTTCAAAAATTTAATTTCCTCACAATTTAATAAGATTAAAACAATTTGTTATAATAAAATTTCATTCATAAAAGCAACAAATAATTTAATTAAAAATTTAAACAATAATGATTTTCCCAAAAACTACTGCAATATTAATATTTTAACGAAGAAAGAAATGATGAAATAGTAATTTTTAACTTAAAATAAAATAGATGGCGCTCAGAGCCTCTATTTTTTTTTCCCTCTGCTTGACACTGTATTAAAATTCGAATAGCGGCCGGGATGCTATGATGAGATTTCTTCGCCTGTTGCTGGTATGCTCTTTCCCTTTTTGTTTTCTTGAATATTGGATGGAATATTTTAATTATTGGTTGAGTATTCTTATGTGGTTTTTATTTTATATATTTTTACTTTATTTTGTGATGTTTTTAATGTTGCTTTGTTTTTGTGTTTTTGCTGTTAAAATTGGTGTATCACTTTTGAGGTCACAAGGGGTCAATATTGTTGGACACTGTCCGATTTCCTCACATAAAAAATGCCTTATTTTGAATCCTTGTCTGAGGGTAACCCTTGAAAAAGTCTTCAGGCCAGATTATTTTTCTATTTGTTGCAATTTTGATTATGTTGTGTTCCTTTTTGCTTGGCTTGTATTGTTGATATTATATATATATATATATATATATATATATATGATTTACTAACATCTAATTTAAATCCTAATTAATTTCTAAAATTTTATCTTAATTTAGCCCATAGTAACTTCATTCTAAAATATCCTCTTATTTCCTGATCCGATCCCATTTCTCTACTTAATTAAAGAAGAAGTGCTTTATAAAGTTCTTTAGTCAGCGATTCTCACTGTGAGAGTGAACGATAAAAACTACTGACTTGACAAATATTTTTTATAAAAGGTCCCTGTAATTTTCTTATCGTGTGATCGACGTGTGTCGGAAATCCCAATGAAAATCTTAATAATATATTGGTACAGTAAACAATATTTTTCTTATCAAGATATATTATATAAAACGAGGGAAAATTAATTTCTGCCCTTTTCCGTCACTTCTGCTTGTCCACGCTGCTTGTAAATACGTCAGCCTTTCTCCGGAGATGGAATAAAGCAAACTTTAAAATGAAAAGTCTTCTTAAATGTCTTCGAACCTGCCATCTTTTTCCAAAACTTTAAATCATTATATTATATATATATATATATAAAAGCAAAAGCAAAGAACTCACAAATTATTTACCAGGGCATCTTCCCGCTCGCGGTTCCTTTTGCAATCGTATCCCGAAAGTATAATCCAAAAAATAATAAAAATTTTTAAAAAAATGAGATGTTTACTAAAGATAGGTGAATTATTCTTTATCCAATGCAACTATTTTATAAGTTTTAATCAAATAATTTTAATCAAGGGCAAATCGTTTTCTGCTTACTGGTACAGAAGAATCAGACATACATAGAGGATAAAACAACAATGTAACATAATATTTTCTTTAACGGGGTCTCCCTGAACTGGACAAACATTGCTTTTGGATCCACTTGGAGACATGACTAAGAACTAAACAGCTTTATTTCTGCTATTATTTTATTAGAGCATTTGGTTTTTGGGTCTATTATAATTTTTCTTTACGTCTTAGTCCAAAATTTTTTCTTTTTCATTGTGATTTTGAGTAACTTTCGATATTTTCAGTTTACTGATACGGAATAGTTAGAATTGTCTTAGTTAGAAATAGGTTTATTCACTGTTTAAATTAATATCCATGCAATGTTTTATTTTCAGTGGAAAAACCATAAAGATTATCATGTTTTTCTGTCTTAATAATAATTTCCCTGCATTAGTGGCGTTCCTCTGTGAAGTGCATTTCCTAAAAAGTATCATAAGAGTTTTTTCCTTTGTGATCGCCAGTAAAGGTGATATTTGCATGCTCATTCAACTCTTCCATTCAAGGGTAATAATAATTACAGGCACGGAGGGATGGGACACACATAAAATATGCCTTGATCACAAACCCTTATGTATAGCATCATTAAGTAAACTATATATTCTTTTAATTATTTCGTTTAGCATTCGGTTTCTTCCTTAGTATTCATATTAAATTTAAAGGTCGAAAGTGAAATGAAGTTATTAGGATTGGAAAACTACACAGATGACTTGATGAAAATTTAATTTGAGGGCGCAAACAGCTGCTTTTTATCAAATTTTTCTGTTCTTGCAGAAACGAGTTAAAGAAAAAAGTAATAATAAATACTGTGTAATGAATTAAATTGTTTTATGATGTAAATTGCCAGGAATATTCATTCGAGTCTAAAATAAGCTCTTTACTTCATTTAAAAATATTTTCGTAAATGGTAAAAAATATCAGTAATACGAAATTTTCTTCTTAATAATTTTTTATGTTGCTCAAATTCTTTTCCATTTAGTTCTTGTAATATGCAGGGTAACGCGTTTAAAATTGAAACAAAATTCATTTTTTTAATGCAGAAAAAGTTCATGATTGGAACAATTTCATAAGCTTCCTTAAAACTATTTCAATTCATAACTTAACCTCACATTCTTAATCTTTAAATTATCTCACTGCGAGACAGATAGTGTGGAGCAACAGCGAAAGATGAAAACTAAAAATTTCTCCAATTGATTTAGATGACGGCTGGGCTGTTCTTGTTGTAGACCAGATTTGGAGACCGGCAAATTCCGTTGAACTAATTTTTTTTACCCTCCCTCTGATGCAAGGTTCATTTTTTCTGTCTTTTTTTTTTCAGACAGCTTTTTTTCTTTAGATATTATTTGGTTCTGATTTTTTTCCCATGTCGTCCCGAGAGAAATTCTTGCTTTATTATATAATGAGGCTGTAAAATAATTTTTTCCTATTTAATGTCATCTATACCCAAAACTAAATAATGGAACGTTATCGAATTTCATACACAGGTTGTGAAAAACACAGAAGGAGAAATAAAAAAAAAGAAATATTAGTACCAGCAGCTACTAATAGAAGAAATGCTGCTGCCCAGGATCTAATGGGACTTTTCCATTGTCTATTTGGATTACGATAATTTTGTGTCAGTCCACTCATTCAAAAAAGGGAACAGCTAGTTTCAGTGTGCAGTTTTTATGGGTTTTTTACTGTTAATTTATGTTTGACCTACTTTATCTGAAAATTTTATCTACTTTATCTGGGATTTAGAAATCTTCATGTCTTACAAAAAGGCCCTAATGTCTCATAACATTAATATCTATAATGAAAAATATTGAAAAAACTTGAAAACTAGGAGTTAAAATGGCTGAGGACGAGAATTATTATCAAATGTTACAATAACAAAAGTTGCTACAAACCCTTGAAGTGACGATTTTAGAGTAACAATAGAAAATATTACTCACCAGGTGTAATATTTTGTGCGCAGAGAACGCCAATATGCTAAAAAATCTTTTTAATCTGGCTATGAGCTGAAAATATACTTTTTTTTCTTTCACATACTTGTGTTACGTTCACAGTGTTTTATTTCTTTTTTGAATATCAACTTAAATTTTCCTTGGTGAATAATATTTTTTCGATGATAGTAAATGATTTATTTTTTACTTTGAAAATGACACAAATTAACAATCAGGCATTTTTTTTTAAAAAAGCATCTTCATTTTATTATTCGAAATATTACAGTAAAATAACAATCATTATTTCAATCCACAAGTTGGGAAATAATTTCAGCATTCATTAAAAATCGATGTTTTTAAACTTAAGGAACATTAAAAGAAATTAAAATGTCCTGTAATAAAATTAAATGAAAGAGTATTCATTGAGAAAGATGTATTTTTAATAGAGAAATACAATGCATTAAATCCCCAGACGAACAAAACAAATCTAATGTAAAACTAAATTAAAATATTTTTTTAAAAATTATCTTTCAAAATTCAAAACAAAATTTCCTTTTCAGTTGTAACACATTTGAGGTTTTAAATGCAATTTCAAATATTTAAATTTTTGATTGACAAATTCTATTTAAAAAAATTCTCAAGTATAATTTGCACAGATGATGAATAAAATAAACATAAACCCCCTTATAAAGTACGGTCGTAACTTAATTGGTGAGGTGCTGAAGGGCGTTTCTTGAAGAATTTTTGAAAAAAAAAAGTCGTCGTCATTTCTCGCTTGAATTATTACAAAAGAGTTGGATGTTTTCACGAATTCAAAGAAGGTGGATAGATATTATAGGTCTGTTACATATCTGAAATATTAAACAAATATGAAAATTGTTTGTGGTTTCCAATGATGTACATGAATTATTTTGTCGACAGTATGAAATCTGAAACCATACTGACACCCACAATTCTAAAAATTTCTGTAATTTGTTTTATATCATGTTTCTGAAATCCAACGGTTTTCATTAATTCTTTTTCCGTCGTTATGCAAGGGGTTATCCCCCCCCCCTTCGAAACTGGAATAACACATATAGCTGAGCTTCTTGTATGCATTTTTCTGTTTCAATTCAGTAAGAGGTGTTTTTCGGGACGATTCAGTCTGATTGCAGTTTCGTTCACGTTTCTCTTTATATGATGGTTTAAAAAGAGAGCACGAGACATTTTTATTTATTTATTTCTATAAAACAGATGCAGACATTTTTTCTTTTCACCAGCAATATTGTGGAAAAATGTCTGGGCTATTTTGGAGTTATTTTTGAAAGCATGGAATGCTTCACTCGATCTTCTTTTTGATGACTAACAGAAAACGATGCGAAATTTCGCGATATGCTGTCGTTCCCAGATCTTCCGCTAAATCAACCTCCGTGATAGTTCAGGTAACTTCATTTCTTCAATGGTCTGTAGTCAGTTTTCGAGAACCAATACCGAAATTTTTCGACATTTCAGTCTGTTCGGGTAGCTGAAGAATATCTAAAATGATAGACATTCACCTTTTTGGAAACAAAAACAAAATCACATGCTTCATTTTTTCCTGTAACGCTATCTTTATGAGCTGTGTTGAACACCACGGCAGTTTCTGCACCATTTTTCCCAAGCGGGGAACAAAATTTTACAGCCGCACATTGCCAGCCAGTCGCAAAAACTAAGTCAAGCTGGATTTGTGAAAACAATAACTGCAGTTAAAATGTAAGGCGCTGACTCGCTTTTCTAGCGGGGAGGGGGGGGGGGAATATGCGGAAGCTCTGCACAGGATTTTTTCATTTCTTTGGGGGGTGTTACTCCCCTGTATAAACGTTATCATATCAGGATACAAAAGCGACAGCCCTCAGAGCTTCCTTGTTAGAATTTTGAACGTGCGTTATAAGTTGATTTATGCTTAACTAGAAGTGTTTTCACTCCCCTAGAAAACCCTTGTAATTATAGGATGAAAACGATTCAGTTTTTACTAAAAAAAACTAGCAAATAGACTGATGAGACTTAGTTGCAACCATGAATGGGAAATTTAGTTAGGCGATGCTCTAATTGAGCATTCCGCAGCACTGTCTGGAATTTTAAGGTTAAAATTCGTTTCACAAAAATTATAAGAGATATGACCGAATATTAAACTATGAAATTGTGCAGCATTATTTGCTTAGTAAGAGATACACAAAATGTCTTATTAAGATATTTTATGCACAATAATATGATAAATAACCACTTATACTATTCAAAATACCAGTGAGAAATGTTATAATTTTAGATGGATAAAGTAAAATATAATGTAACTCAATGGATGAACAATCCATCTGCTTTGTAACATCAATAATTAAAAATATGCGAATGACGTCATATTCTCGTAAAATGTTCCATTAATTACAAGAATAAATTTTAATAAACTGCTTGAATATGTATTCAGTAACATGGGAGATGCCACGTAACTGTTATTCAAGAGACTAGTAAAGGATGTTTATAATTTAAAGGAGGTCTGGAGAATTCGAATATGATGCTTTCAGTGGCACTACTGTATTAGATTATCGGATCTCCAAATTTAGGTAGCATCTCTATGGCTTGGATTTATATGCTGCAACAACTTTTAAAAAAATGCACTGAATGGAAAGTGGACTAAGGAGCGCACCAGTGGCATAATGGGACATTGCAGGCAAGGCAAATGCCCCAGGTACCGATACCATGAGGCTTAGAATTGTAGCAAAAATTAGTCGAATTTAATAAAAGATACTTTTTTAATTTGATCCCTTAGAACAAAAATAAAACGTCTTAAAAATGAGAATAAGATTCCTTCCTCTCTTTTTAATATTTTTATATATTTATTAGCATGATTAATTTTGCGAATCATGAGCGTTTGAAAATACATTTTTGATTAATACATCGATTTGATAAATAACGAATAAATAGATTAAGATTTGGTTTGATTAAATTGGGCTTAACATAAATAAGCTTGGAACGTTCTATTTCAATTCGCATAACATTCTTAACAATCAGCAAAAATGTTTTCAAATGTCTAATTTTTTGTTTAGAATTGATATAAATTAAATGGAATGTGAGGAATTTGGAATACATTTTATTAATAGTAAAAATGCCCAATATAACATAAGCAATAAAAAATTATAAATAGATTTTTTTTACATGATGGAAGGAGCTTAGATACAGTTACATGCTTAATTGGATTTTTTCTACTCTTTTTAGGTTACAATAAAATTATTTTGTTCTAAATTCGTATCTGCACAACCAAAAAAGAAAGTATGACACTTTTCTTTTCGTTTATAATATTGATATTACGCTTGGAAACCCAAACAGAACAGCCTATAAGATGCTTTGTTTTCAAAGATCAAATATTCGAAAACAATATTCATTGATCTGAATTGAAGAAAATTATCCAGCAATTAATGCGCAGTAATTGAAAATATATACAAAAAAATTAAGAATTGATTAAAACCTTGTTTTTTATAAGAAATTAACTGAATTTAAATCGTTTAAAAAAATTCCTCAATATTGCTTTGAAATTAAATAAAGACAGTGTATATATAAAATTTTTTAACAAATAAAGTTGAGAATTAAGCTTTAACGAAGAAAAATATGTAGAATTTTTATGAAATTTATATCTATTCTGGGGTTTGATGAGATTATTCAGTAGGAGAAAGATTATTTAATTATTCAATGTCAAATACTGTGATTTTGTACTTAAAAATAACTATGGCATAAGAAGTTATGAAAAGCCTCTAAACGATTTATGTATGCATTATATGAAAAATCTGAACTTAAAGCAACCTTATGCAGAGAAAGAGAAAATCAAATGTTGGTAAGATATAAAATCAATTATTCTCATTTCATTACTTAAGACTAAAGTAAAATTAATGATTTAAAAAATTGTTTGAGAAAAAAAATTTTCAATAGAAGAAAAAAGATTGACGAAACGAGGAAATAGATTCAACTTAAATTTTAACAAATTACATACTTGAAATCCTACGTAGAGCTATTTTTTTATTATTGTATTACTAAATATATGATTTAAAACATGAGCGTTTGAATTTTAATCAGGTGGCTTTTTAAAATTTAAAAGTGCCATAATTGCTAGCTATCCTTGTGTGAGATAATATTTTCAGAAGTTATCGCCACCGAAATTTTTCACTTTATTTTTGACTAAGCAAAAGTACTAATTAATGCATCAAAGAATTACTAAGAGGTGGAAGATCTCAAAGTATATCTGTATCAATTTTGGTAACTTTAATTTTAACATTTGCTGAACGAACAGACAGATATAGCTATATAATTGTATAAAGTAATACAGATGGCTTTTCATTTAAAAGAGCCATAAAATCATAATAATGTCTTTAAAATTATTTTAACCAATTTGAAAGTTTTCAGTGAAATTTTGCTGATTTCAGGAAGTGTCTGATATATTAATAGTTTAACCATTAAAAAGATTTAAATGAAAAATTTGAACAATTATTTGTGTGCAAACCTTGATATTGAAAAAAAATATGAAATGATTATGAATTCCATAGTTCTTGTCAGGACCAGAATAAATTAGCCTGGCACTTAATTTTTTTATGGGGTCGGGGCTCCTTCAGAAGAAATCCTTTATAGTTTTTGTCTCTCATTAAGTTTTAAAATGTAATTTCAAATGCTTTTACACATTTTAACTATGTTTTGTTAATAATTAACTTTATAATAACTAAATTGCGTATACATTATAATATGTTTAATTAATCCGTTTGATTGATTAAGGTGTATGGACCATCTGATAGGCAATATTAGTTCAAAAATGATTATATATAATAATTTTGGCTTCAGATCCAATCCTGGCATTGCATTTTTTTAGGGTATGAGCACTGTAGTTTAAAAAATTGGGATGGGGCATTTTTTTGGCATTTGCCCTGGGCGATCTTGTGTAGGCACGCCTCTGGAAAATGCCATCCAGCAATTCTGATATTTTAAAACAGCTAAGACTGCCCAGTCAATGATCTCAAGAAGAACTGTCTTTATATGCGTTTCTTCCAAATTCCGTGACTCATGTGAATGGATCAGGACATGCGATGGCTGAAAACTCGCGTAAAACAGAGATTGTGGAAAAATACCTCCTAATTATAATTTTTCATTTTCGATACACTTAACTTCCTAAACCTACCCCCGAAAAAACACACCTCCATCTCAGTCATTCAAAGGACATTGCAGGTCAGCCATCAATTCGTTAATGTCTCAACAAGACATTAAATTATTGCTCTCTATCTTTCTAATATAATTACAGCTTAAAGAATTTCATGATAAGGAAGAGTGACACCTCTTGCAATATTTCCCATTCAAACGGTTGAGATATAACTGATTTTCTATCTTTTTTCCATCTAGACACTAGGCTAGACATGCACGAGCATTTGGCGTTGTCTTTTCTTTGGTTTCGCCATTCAGACGCATTGTCACGTAATAGTGTTTGTAAGAGAAAATTACCATTTTCTTAGTGAAACTTCAGACATAAACTAAATTAATATCTGCTTAGACATATTATCAGAAGAATCATAAACAAATGCAGAAAGGAAAAGTTATTAAAAAAATCTTACGAATAAATGACAATAGATGGTAAATTCATATATATGCAAATTAAAAGAATCCAGCCCAGTAAAATATATGAAGAAAAAAAAGTCTTGCACTGATCCGAAGACGAACATCATTTTCTTTCAAAGGCAATATACTTCCCACTAAAGTTAATTCAAAGCCATTTCTACATCTGATCACTTCTGCTTTTTGTTGTTAAAAGCCTTAAAAAAACTATTGACCACTGCAGTTAAGGCAGTAATTAAACAGAGCTAAGAGACAAAAAAAATCTTAAAATTTATCTCGTTTATATTACTTTTAATTCCTTGAATGTTTTATGAGCATAGTATCTGTAAAAAACTAAATTCTTGAATTATTTTTAAATATTGTAATCCCCCCCCCAAAAAAAACTAAAATTTAAATAAATATCTGAATTAATTATTGCTACTGAATGTAATGAATTGTTTTTATCATTACAAACAAAAGATTGATTTCATGAAGAAGTTTCTATGAAAAGTATTTTTTGAACAATCGCGGGAAGGCATAGTAAAGTAGACTCAAGAAATTCTAAAAAAAATCATGTCCCTATACTTAGGGAAAGCTGTAAAATTGGAGAAAAAATAAGGGAATATTAATAAAACACTTTTTTAATTTTATATCTTTTGCTCTTGGAGTTTATAATCCGTAATATATGGCGAAAATTGAAAATTTTTCCTTTACTTTTAAAATGTTAGAATGTCTTTCTATTATAATAATGAATATTAATTAGTACTTACATATTTCCTTAAAAATAATCAAATTTATTTAAGAATCGGTTTATATCTTCCGGCTATATATTCTCATCAATGTAGCCGACCATTTCTGAAATTATTTTCATTTTCTTATCATCATTAGAATCACCATCTTTTTTAAAAAAGGACAGACCAAGAAATATTTAAGTATCAAAAAATATTAGCTCAGTTATTTTCTTTCTCTGTGGTAACATTTCCAAAAATAAAGTTTGAGACTGTAAGGTAATTTGTTAACAAAAACCGAATAGCAAGAATACAAAAAGCAATAAAATGTAAGAGATTTATATTTAAAAAAAGGCATTAACTCTTTAAATATCCTGATATATTTTAAAAGCATTTTACTCTTTCTTCTCAAATGATCATGATAATTAGAAATCTAGTTGAAGGAAGAACTCAGCTTTTCGGGTAATACTTTTGTTTCGGGATTCTCTCAAAATTTTTGACTCACGCAACTTTATTATCTTTAGATTTGAAAGTTAATCCCATCTCTCCTAGTGTTCTTGCAGATTGCGGACTGCGATTTCTGAATTAAAAAAAAAAAATGATGATACCAATCAATGCACGAATCAGCTTTCCAGTTGAACAAATCAAAACATTAAGCTTGTTGTAAGAGAGCTACAATTCTTGTTGAATAAATGGGTTCAGCTGAATTTAAAGTCGGAATATTCCAACGATTATTTCCTGAAGCTCTTGATTGTTTTTATTTCTAACTCGCTTTTTATATGTTTTCTATTATCGATTTGTATGTCATGATCAACATCTGAGTTTTTGCATGTGAAAAAAAATGCTCCATAATCATTCAAACTGAACAGTGGTTTTCAGAAACGTAACCAGTTATTTCAATAGATTTAAACAAGAGACTTCGGTTCTGTGAAATTATAAATCGTTATAACTTCAACAACTTAGACGATTTCTGGAGAGCGTGTTTCTTTCTTTCTTTCTTTTTCATTTTAGAACCGTCTAAGTATTTTGCTTGTTGTTGTTTATCACTTGAGTTGTTGCAATATACCAAGATTACGAACACATTTTACCGATTTAATAACAACTGGATCGGAAGAGATGTCTTTTATTCTCAGTCAGAACTACGATTAAAATAAGGAGTTATTGCGTAATACCGAAGTTCTAACGTAAATCAGACCTGTAGAGAAGGACAAAATTGCGTGCAAAATATTTAAAACGCGTCAAGGTAAAACAATAATAATAGCTGAAGTATTTTCTCATAGGTCATAAAATTTGTGCCACATTGTTTGCTTGCCATCCTCTCTTTGCGAATAAATGGTTTTCTAGCTTTGAGAGCAGCTCTTTTGTTGTAATATTACAAATAAAGTAAATGATATCTTTTTTAGGTCTAAATAATCCTGAATTTGTTTTATTGTAATACGTCAACAAAAAAAAATGCAAGAAGATTTTAAAGATGATTTAGAGCTAACAATGTCGCATAAAATAATTTAATACATTTTTGTCAACTTTGGGGCAATGTTTGACTGGAAATTATTGACAGATTTTAATTAAATAATTATTGTTAAGAAAGTAAATATTTAACAACGGATGCTATAATACGCAGATGGAGAGAAGTTAAAATAATAATGATAAAATGAATTTTTTCCACTTTCTTGTGACTTACGAGAACACGAAAAATGCTGATCAATTTTATTATTTTTTTTTCTTTTCCGATTTCACAACTTTCCTACGCCATGAGAATTTTTTTTTTTGCCTTTCTCAGTTTGTCCTGAAGCCTCCAATGGTTTCCCAACTGCTGATGACGTCCCATTCGAACCATATTTCCCATGATTTACTTAATTAAAATTTAATGAAGTATATTCTTCCAAATTAATTCCTTTTACAAATAAAGCTTCATAATATATTACCATAAGAAATGGCTTTTAATAAATCAATTAAAATGACATTTCTTTAAACTGTTCTTTCGCTTTCGGAGAAGAATTGAGATTTTGTGTCACTTATGGATATTTTACGATATTTGACATAATATTTTGTGTGTATAACATGTCTAACTCAATAATGTGCTCATCAATTAATACATAATTTTGTTTTACAACTACATTCTTGGTCTTTTTTCTATCACTTTTGTGATATGTAAATTAATTCTTGAATTTACGGTTATATTAATTTCGCGAAGCGCAAACAGCCAACCTGTATACCATATTATTGTCTCAGTGTACATAGATGCTAGCTATTACAATTTAACATTGGGAAAAAATATATAAATTTCATGTGAGCAATCTAACGATTAGTTTGAAATATTATATATCGTTTTCAAAATTGCTTTATTATGTAACATGCTTATGGAATTATAGCAGATATTCGATTTGCTCTAATATTTGGCCACAATGAGCGTTAATTCGGAACAAATATCTTCGCTCAAGTTTTGATGCACAGTTGTAGAGGGAGCATGTGGAACAATATAAAGGTGAAATTATTCAGTTATTTAAATTATCTACCATATACACTATAAGCCCTCTCAGGCATCAAGTGAAAATGCCTCAGGAGGCATTTAGAAAGGAATTGTTGTAACATTTCATTAATTATTCGCTTTGTTTTTTATTTGGGTACTGCACGAACATTATTTTCTGTAAGTTTTTGGTGAAATTAATTCTGACAACATACTTGACCTGCTTTTTCAAATCTTTCTGTCTCAATTAATGCAAACATATTTATTTCAAAAAAATTCTATACTCCTGAATAGGATCCTGATGAAGTAATTATCTTCAGTCGGGGTACATTTAATAGAACGTTATTTTTGGATTATGCAGCTTTAACTCTGAACACGTGACTCGCCAGTGATTCACGCTAACTATCTGATGAATCACTTCTACCATTTTATTAGGCGATTCCTTTTCTGCTATTATAAGAGACTGCAAAGAAAGGGTCACCCATTTAGACTGATGATCCGATTCACAGACGTAAACCATGGCAGAGTGGGCATATTAAAGAAATAAACAAAAATCACCCAGAAGCTGAAATTCTTAAAATCGTAAAATAAGTTGTAGATTCATATAATTAATAATGTCATAATTAACTAGACTAAATAAAGAGAATTGCATAGGATCCCATATCTGGAAATGAAAAGGGAAAATGAAGAAGGGAACAGCAGAACAAAATGTGAAAAAATATTAAGAGGTGGTTAGAGGAAACATTTTACTTGGCTTGCTTATTGTAACAATCGATATGTTAGTTTTTGTCTTGTATGCCTATTTTTGGTTCGAAATAATGTTACTAAATTTGTCAAGTTTCCTCTCCTTTCCAGTTCTAGAACAACTTCTCAAATGACCGTTATTTTTTTTGCAATAATTATTCAGAAAGGCATATATTGCTGACTAAATTACCATTCTATAATCCTTTTCTAATTTATGTTTTGAATTGCATTCGCCACAGTCATGAAGTTGTTCTCCAATTACTAAATTATTCAAAATTATATCTGTTGCTAAATGCTTTTTATTTGAAAATTTGAAAAAATGTTTCTTCAAATATGATGCATAATTTCTGAATTATAACAGTAATATTAAATTACACTTATGATGCATTTTGGGGATACAGAAGCTCTCATCGACTGAAGTTTGAAGTAAAAGAAGTTGAATAATCTCTTTATTTTTCATCTGTTATAAATATTTTGCTAATGCCGTGTTTCAAATTTTCAAGATTGTGTGGACAAAGTAACCATTTAAATAAACTAGCACTGTTAGAACATCATCAGAGTTATAAAAATCTGTAATCAAAATAGGGAATACAAGTAATTTTTCTGAAATAGAATTTTCAAATTCTTCCTAATTAACTTCAATTACTTCCTAAAAAAGTTCAAAATTTTCATGCTCGTTTGATGTTAAAAACTTTCTTAGAATGCTATGGATTCTTACTTTATTTTCACTTTTAAATATCTGTTTCAAATAATGCTACCTACATCATAGCATTTAATGAAATCATCCTTTTTATAATGATGCATTATTAAATTGAAGATTAATGGATATTATGAAAAAAATAAAACTTTAAAGTAAGAATACATTAATTTACCTCTTGAAACATTTGACATTACTTTAAAATAATTAAGTGAGCTATCCTATGAGTCGCCGTAATTAATCACCAAGTGACTCTTGAGGATTAATCGCAGGAATACATTTAATATACAAGTATCAGAAAATCGAATACGTATTTTAAGCGACTTTTCTCTACAGTTATAGTAACGATATCCCATACCAAGATGCATTTATTCGTTTTTGTGCTTTTGAATTATTGGGTTCATGTGCACGTGAAAGTGTAGACTGACAGATGACCAACCTTAGGATAGATGTGGTTTAAAATATGATATGGAGTTAGTTACACGTTAGATAAAAAAAACTGAGAATCAAAATTCATTAACCTAAGTTGCTATATTTTTCTATAATCTCGTTTATATATATTTAAAAAAATACAGGCAGACGATTAATTCCTTAATGAATTTGGTACAAAATTTCATACATATCGGTAGATGCTAAATCTGTGTACTAAATTTCATTTATCTAGCTTTTGTTTCGTAATTATCTTATTAGCTTGTATTCGTAAAACCGGATAGGCAAAATTCTTCTAAATGAAGTTCGTTTAAAATTTCATAGAAATCCATAAATTAGGTGTAAAGGTCATATACCTAATTTCATTCATTTAGTTCGAAGCATTTTCGAGTTAAAATGTTTTTCAGATTATAGGAGGTACGGAACGAAGATATTTATCAAAATCTTGGACAATTTCGTTGCTTTCACTTTGCATATTTCGCATACGATAATGCAAATGTACTTTTTTTAAAGCAAGGAATAAACAAAAGTCCATCAGTTGTTAATATAAATTTTATTATAAATTGACATTTCAATCACGTTTATAATCATTTTGACCAAATCTTTTTATGATTTTCCTTTTTTTGCGATATCTATTGTTGCTTCATTTGGGCAAGGTGTAGTCTTCAGATCTTTTGAGGTCAAAATATTTGATTCAAAATAACTATATTCTGTTTTCTATAGTACTAATAAAAGTATTTTCACTGGCATAGGGGTGATATGTAATCTTCCCTGTGATCTGGGTCTCCTGGGTCTGAGTCCCGGTTATGGGTATGGATGTTATTCGGCGTTCTATGTGAGTAGTGTGAATGTGCCCCATGTAAAAGGGATTGTACGAGCGAATGTGAAGCATGAAGTAACTTAGTCGTACTCTTGGCCTTAGTTGGCGCAAATGAAAAACAAGGGATGCTAATTTAAGCTTAAATCGCTGGCAGCTTTCTGTCAGCGGGTTCGTCAAGTGCCTTAAGTAACAAAAACAAAATGTTTTCAAACTTCTTTATTTTCATTCTGCTTTTGAATCTTTCATGTAATGTTATTATCACCAGTTGGGACCCTTCATAAGGAATCCGAATTTCCTTTATCCCAGGTCAATGCACAAACTATAGAAAATTTCAGCACATGAGAATTCTTGAAGTTAATTAAATTAAAAGCGTGTGAGAAAATGATTTTTGTTCAGTAAAGCAAGCTGTAATACAATTTGTTAGAAATAAAAATGATTTTGTTGAAGGTTATTATTCAAATAACTTCGAAATATTTAGTTTAAAGAGCAAATTTTCAAAATAAATCAACCGAAAAGGATTTAGAAGATTCATTATCTTCTGTAGTAATTATCTAAAAATCCATTTCCTTACAGGCCTGTTAATTTAATATCTGAAAATTCTACATGACACTGCTTGGAAACCGATTGATAAAAAAGAATCTTGTATTTATGAAGAAAACTGCCACTCTTTCTAAATGTAACAAGGAAACATAGTTTTTCGAGAAAATTACAGAAATGAATCATTTATTGTATTGAAATCTTTCAGCATCACTTAAATAAATTATGTTAATTGAAAAAAGTTGTATCAAAATATAATACCTAACTAAAAAAAATCCTAATTTTTTTTAATGAATGTTTCTGTATCAGTTTCCCTTATAGCATATTCAGAACCCTTTTAAGAATGAGAAATACATGCCATTTTTTTCTTGCAGGAAATTGCCATTTAATCAGACTAACTTATTCACCATGGCTTTCTTTAACTCAATTTAGAATATTTTATCATCCGGGTTATTTAAATATATGAATTGTGATAGGCAATTACATTAGAAACAAGCTATTTATTTTTATTAGCGACATTTGTAGAATTAAATTCGAAATACTAGACACGAGGCATCTCATATTAATAAAGTTAGTTTAATTTTTCTGCCAATCAAGGATTAAATAATTGATATTTTCATTCTTTACATTTTCCAAAAAATTCTGAAATTTCCCTCCCAAGCAATGAGAACCAATTTGAAAGTCAGCGAGAGTGGTGTGGTCATATTTCCGATGGCAGGACGCAATAATTTATAGTAGAGTTTTTACAATTGCTATTTTAAAAGGATCTAAGCTTTTCTAGGTGATTTGACACTCAACTTTACCCTCATATCCTTGGGACTTGTAGAATTATTGAGAAAAATCATATAAACATAGGAAATATCACAGAATTCTAAGCATTATTTATTAAATACTTGCATGTATTTTAATCAGCTACATTTATTGGTAAACATGCGAAGTCTCTAAATAAACGATAATGAATTGGGGTTTTACCAATTTATTATTACTTTATTGTTATCATTTTGAAAGTTTTCCATTTAGTAATATTGAGTTAGTGTATAAAGATCTCAATCATGGAACTCTTCAAATCGCATTTTCAACATTCTTTGCGTTTTTTTATTTATTTGAAGAAATCTGCTGCCGAAGCCCATCAGAAACTTTTAGAAACTTATGGTAATGCTGCTCCGTCATAACCTAATAGTCGGTTTTGGTTTCAACGATTTAAGAGTTTTGATTTTGACATCAGTGACAAAGAGTAGCCAAGAGGACCAAAAAATTCGAAGACAAGCAAGACTTGCAAGACTTATTGGATAAAAATGGAAAAAATTTGTAGTAAATAAGAAAAAATATTTTGATTGATTTATATTATACTATTTTTTTATCGATAAATGTCTTTTTAAAGTGAAAAAAATGATCAAAATACACGAAAAATACAAAAGACACCTGATACTTGACCGAAAATATTTCATAGCATTATTTTTCTATATTAACATTGATCAATAAGGTTCAGAAATCAAACATATTTCCTAAAAATTCTTAAGATATTCAAATTTAGCCGCATTTTCCCCATTTCGTTAAACAGATTGCAAAATAATTTCGCTGCTTTCATTTAAATTAAAAGTACAATTTCTTTATTATTTAGAGTAAAGAAAAACGCACACAAAAGTTTGATTTTCATTTGTTTACTACGAAATGATTGTGATATCTAATTATTGAGCACTTCTTTACATTTAATGGGAATAATTTGATAATTCTAATAAAAATGAAGTACTAAATCCATGAAGTATATTTATTTTGATTACTATTCAAGAGTTAAGTTCGAGTTAAAAAATTACAAATCAACGCATTTGGAAGAAAAAATTACATTTTTAAATGAAGTAGGCCTATTCATTAAATTTTGTAGACAATAAACTTACGACAATGTGGCAGAGCAATACTCAGGAACTCAAATACACGTGCGATTTTTATCCCTTGTGCTCTTCTTTCTTCAAATTCAGTTGCAAACTGCAGCAGTGGGCTGTAATACAACAGTTCAATAAAATATGTTTGTTATGTTTTACTACATATTGTCATCACTGACAAATTTTAAACGAAAATCTGGAGAAATGTGAAAATTCACACTATTAAAAAGCTGATACAGAGAGTGAATTTTCTGTCTTGATAAGAGTAAAATGTTATTGAAGAAATAAAGTATCAGATTAAGCAGCATGGCTTTCAAGTGAACAGTTAAATAACATCTAAAATAATTAAGATATTTTCCGATAGATCTTTTTTCCATTCTTATTTTATTTATAATTAGTGTGTGATAATTTTTCTTCGAATTATTGTTTAGTTTAATTTTAAACATTATTACATAGCACAAATTTCAACAGTGTTTCAAAAAACTAAAAAGCATCTCTTAAATTCATTATAAATTATTCTAAATATATTAGAGCATAACATTATTAACTGAAATGTTCAAAGATTTGAAATTAATATCTTTATTCAGCAGAATTTAATTTCTTTAATCATGTTTTTTTTAAATGGGTTTCTGGGACAAAGTTTTAAACGCGATATTTTAGGTATCTGAAAATGTATTAGTTTATCATGATAAGCTGAACAAAGTAATCTCGGGTTTCACTTTCTTTTCAATAATAATCAGAGCAATATCAGAATGTTCCAGGTCCCCTTTCAATCTTTGGTTTACTTTAAAGTATTTTATGGATTATTTTTTCTAAACACTTTTGCGCATAATTCTATGCATCTAAAGAGAAAAACAGGAGAAATAAAAGAATTTATAATAGATTGCTGCACATTACGGTGAACAAAGATGAAAATAAAAAAAGGAAAATTGGTATCACTTATATTTATTCGAAGATTTAAATACCGCATTTCTTGTTTTCATTACTTAGTCGTATTTCAGCATTTAGAGTAAAATTCGTTATTGTTTTAATTTATTTGCTCTCTGAATATAATATTTTTCCCACAACTATAATCAAAGCAATTTTGCTAGCAAAAGCCTTTCTTTTATGAAGTGAATAACAAATTGATTCAATAATGCTTAATATAAATTATTTATGCGAATTGCATAAATAAATTTCATAAATTCAATTACTAATTTCAGAATATATTAATTTAGAATAAAGATTAATTAATCTAATCAACTAGGGAATTAAAATAAAATATTAGAAAACGAAATTATTGTTAATAAAAATAGCTATTATACGAAATTTTCTTGGAAGTCGAAAGTCTTTCAGAGAATTTATGCTTGATATTCCTCTGATACTATTTCAACTATAAGATTTCGATTCGAATGTGAAAATTAAAAACACACACATTTCACTTCATTTTAAGTCTCCAATCTATTAAGACAAGTTTTTTAAGCTTAATTATCTATATTTGTCATCAATAAGAGGGATTTATTTGCAGGTGCTGTTTATCCTATGCAGTGTAGCAATCATAAAATCATATCTAGTGTTCCATTTACTGACATAGCAACATTGACTATGTTAATCTGTTGATCTTATTATCAAAAATACTAAAAAAGGACTTTAATATACGTTACCTCTATTGCACTTTGTTCCTGAAATTGTTTATACGAATAATGATATCCTTTAAAAAAAAAATTTGAATCCTATTTATTCATTTTGATATTTCGTATGTTTTCTTTCATTTCTGACTTTTGAATTAAAGCAGATCAGGATTTAGATACATAACCGCACGTTTGTGTATTAAAATAATCCCAGCTACATTACCAATGAAAAACGAAATAATTATAACAGAATTGATAGTACTGCAAAAATCACTGCATGTTCAACAATCAATGGTACTCTTCGTGATCATAAATATTCGACTACATTCAGAGTTGCACTTTTTTTTTCTTTCTTTTTCAAATTTCTTCAGAAAGGCTGAACAAATTAACCCCGAAGTTCAAAACTAAAGAACTCGTATATTTTAATGAAGATCTAATCACGAGGATAGTTTAGAGAATATAAGCAAAAAATTGATGAAGAAAGAAATTTTCTGTTCACCTCGTTTTACAGATCGCGCGAGCCGCGGTGGCCTAGTGGTAAGATCTCGGCTCGTGAATCACCGGTTTTCAGGTTCGAGACCCGACTCCATCGTGTAAGGGTCTGTTAAACCTGTCAGGGCCAGATGTCCTTCCATGGGTATGGTGTGGAGAAAAGGGGGTAGGTTACTATATTAAGTGTCGTCCTCGTCATTTGAAGGCTGCTCAAAATTAGGAGGTCCATCCCCAAATACGTCTTTAATGAAGTGAAATTTTTATCAAAGGTTTTGTTTGTTCTACATTATATTTACATGCAGTTTAATGAAATTAACATTACAATGATATTCAAAATATTCAATAAATTTTTCCTGCATGAAACTTTTTAATTTTTAATACATTATAGACTCTGAAATATAAAGTAACACTCCATTATTTAGTAACTATGCCTAAAGAATTTAACTTAAAGAATTATATTAAACAAAAAAAATGTTAATTTTTACCCATTAAAAGAAGTAACTCAGACGAGATTTCATACCATTTCTTTTTTATCGTACAATTTTAAAATTCCATTCTAAATGCACAAATTGCTATTATATATCAAATTTTCTGAAAAAATTAAGGGAATTTGGGGAAAATAAACTTACTTTGGATTGAGAAAAATAATAAATTAAGAGTAAGATGGGAAATCACTAGGGAGCAAGGAAATAATAGAGGACAATTAAGACTCGAAGGCAAATTGGAGCCAAGCTATTTGACCAAGTGAATGTCAGTTTTTATTAAAATATTCATTGTTTAACACTGTACAATATATCATTTTTCAACATTATTAATTTCATTACTTTTTTTATCAATTTTTTTACAGAAAAAAAATTAAATTATCAGACTGAGTAAGAAGATTGTATTTTATGGGAAATGAAATTTTTAGTGAAAAATTAATATACATTTTTATTATATAAGACAATTTATAAATACGATTTACATAATTCGCATGCCAACTTCTGCTCCACTGCAGTTTTCCATATTAAATTCAGTCATCTCTATTTTTAGCTCAAAAAATATATCATAACCAATCAATGTCTGATGTGCTCATAGGAAGACAACACTAGGTGCTCAAATGTACCATAAATAACCACGTGCAACTGTTGCATTCTATGGGAATAAGTTAGTGTTTATGTAAGGATAGGCAATGGCTAAATTTCACCATTGCTATAGATCGTCTAACATATGTCTATATTTTTCCAAATAGCATTATTTATTTATAGTAATCATAAATAGCACCGCTTAACATATTGGAAAATTAGGACGACTCTAAACAAAAGGAAGTTTCATTTTGCATAGTAAAAAGGTTAGAAATGAATATGTTAGAATAAAAATATAAAAATAGTTAAATAATAAGTTGTGTTAAAACCTCTTTAATAAAGGGTACACTTTATCATATTGTTTTTTCAACAATATGTTAATTTTTAAAATTTAACTCTTTTTTTGAATGTTGAATAAATCGAAAACTTCAATTTCATTCCTTCTTCATCAAAAACAATAACAATAACCTTTAACAATAAAATCGAATAGTTTTAATAGAATCCGAAATCGAAATCTGACATCTTGAAAAATTTTGTGGATGAATTTCATAAATTTTAATTTTATTAATAAATTTTAATTTTATTTTAATAGCATTATTGGCATATTTAATTTAAATATATTCTAGATTTTAACGATCCATATTAGATAATTTAAAGTAATCATTTTTTTTAACAATTTCAAAACTCAAGGAAACGAAAAATAGTAATTCCGAAATGAGTAAAACATTAATAACAGATATTATGGAGAGTAAATTTATATACGGACGAACGACGTAATGCATTAAAAATTTTGTAGAAACATTCTTGATCATGATCAAATAATAGAAAAATATGCCATAAATAAAATAAATATGTCATAATAAATTCAATGAAAAAAATAACCAACAATCAAATACAACGGTATGATTCTGAATATCAAAATTCTAACTAATTTACGACCTATTAATTCTAATTATAGGTTCAATCAAAATGTTGGCATATTATGAAAAAAAAAAATCAAAATGAAACATGGAGAAATAAAATGAAGAGGAGGTTATATAAAAATAATTGAAACATTGAGAAATTACCACTAAAATATATATTAAAAACAAAAATATATATATCAATTGAATGCAGGAAATTTTAAATCAATACTGTGTATTCGGAAATAAAAAAAGTACATGGATAAAAAAAAAAGAAAACTCTGAAATTTGAAAAAATTGCCGCTTGAAAATTTGACAAAATCGCATGAAAACTGCTTGAAAAGTTGAAAAAATCGCAACATAAATCCAATCCTATAGATAAAAATAAATCGAAGTGATAAAATTTATAAATTAAAATTAGTATTTAACTTAAATAAAAAATAAAATATTGTAATAAAAATATAATTGGAAAAAGGCATTTTTTGAAGTTATAAAATTAGAAATATTACATGTTTTTGAAAATATAAAAGATCATACTACAGAAAAACATGGGAGTGAAAAGTTTAAAAAATACTACTAATACACTATTATACTACTATTTTTTTCTACAAATACAAAAAAACAGTGTTTTGAAATCCAGTCGTAAGATATTACATTGATTGAGTCTCAATAATCTAACAAATTCGATTATTGAAATCTCGAAATTCCCTGAATTTCTTTCCAAAATTTGATGGGTATAGTGAAATCGATAAGTATCTGCAGTTCGGTATGTATCGGAAATTCAATTAGTATCAGAAGTTCGATCAAGACTGATCGAACATTCAAACTAGTTTTGAAATGAATTTTAATTTTTAAGAGCCCTAATAATAATCGTTTTAGGAGGTGTTCATTCCTTTTCCACCCTTTAGACTTAAAGGAAAGGATTTAAAAGATAACAATTTTTGGAGAAAAAATAAAATATATTATAGTGAATTAAATCAAACTTTTAGAAAAAGAAAGCAAACTGTCTTTACAATCGTTAAAACGTTATGTAAAAACTCTTCTTAGAAAGATGTAACGAATTCGAAAAACGACATTTGTATTTTACAGAAACGCCGACATTTCAATGATATACATCCTAAATTATCAGCATATGCAAGCTTTCCTTACTGCTAGCGTTTCTAAAAATGGCATATCTCTAATTTATTGTTACGGAATTCCACCGTCGGTTTTGCTTCTGTGTAGTAGGTTTATGATGTGAAAAACACAATTAACAATCCTCAAATGGAAAACAACGACGACGTTCATTTACACTAAGACAGACAGCACGAAGACGACAAATATTTACAGTCGGGGCGAACACACAGCAGCACACAAAAACAACAGTAACCTCAAATAGAAATCCGGTAGTAACAACGTCCACAGCTCACAAACCGACCAGACAGAATTCAGCAGGAGAGGGGATCCTCGGAGCTTCGTTTTACGACTTACTACCACAAGAATGGCTACGCAGAACTCGATGCTGCTTTCACAATAGATAACAAGGCACACATCTCAGTTCAGCACTAGCTTGACTCCGCCATTGCTTCGATATTCTTTCAAAGACTTGTTACTTGCCGGCTACTCCGACTACTATTCACCACTCCTCGCAGCTTGAGAATGCCTGCCTTTTATAGTTCCCTGGAGGTGGGCTTAGAATTTTCTAGACTAATCAGGGCGTATCTCAGTTCCTATTAGAAAGATTGTGAAAATTCTCGATGTTTCCAGCATTGTTCATTTTGTCCTCAAAGTCGCCAAATCCGTCGCCAAACTTTGTGGTCAATGACACGGCACACGATCAGCACCCACAGGACGGATCACACAACGGTCTTTCTTACGATGACATTATTCGTGCGGGGAAGCAAAATTATACACAGGTTACCACTGGTGATGAACATCTTAATTCAAGAATGAATTTTTATTGCTCAAAAATTGGCTATTTCGAAGAAGTTAATATTTCTATCTCGAATAAAGCTACATTAATCTGTCTAATTTGCATTTCTCAGTAAAAATGGGACTGATCTTATATAGGATAAGGATTTTATTAGGGCCTAATTGTGAAATTCCGGATGCCTATCATGTATTTGTCCAATTACCTATTACCAGTTACCAACGTCTCCACGAATACTGCCTAAAAAATTATTACGTTGAAATATTCTCGACGCTGCCAGTTTTAGAATGAGATCTGGATTGACTGTTCATTTATAGCATATTCGAACTTGAAAAATAAGGCAAAATGTGAATTTATGCATTACATGCACAAAACCTCTTTTCCCTCCGGGACAGGAAGGATCTTGTAGCTTGCAATCGCTACACCGTTCTATAAATCCATTTCCCTGCAGGAGTCGGGAAATCGGAAGATGACATCTGTATTCTTCTATTACTAAGTCGGCATTATGAGAACTCCCAACATAAATCAGCATATCCCAATATTCCTTTGTACTTAAATATGCCACTCTTTTAGAAAGCATAAAAATTGTTGGGAAAAAAATCTTTTTTTTCTTCTTGGCATTCTAGTACTTCTCTAGGATATGCTAAATGTTCAGTTTCTAAAGTTTCTCTTCATTTTATTGATTAATTCTATTATGTAACAGTTGACCAATCAAAGTGAACAACATTATAAGTGATTAGCAAGTTTCACTCAAGTCGTGATGATCGAATGATGTAGAATTAACAAATGTTTATGAATAGAGTTTTTTTTTTATTTCATTATTAAAAATTCGAGTTTTCTTTTATTAATAAATTCGCATTTTGAAATATAGATTTTCATTTAAATTTGATTAATTTGTCCCTTTAATTAAAAAAAATAAGCATATCTCCTCAAATTCTTTAGATAAAAATGAGAAATTTCGTATATTGATAGACGAATGTATGGGAAACATTTTACTAACTGTCACTTTTACTGTCTGTATAGACGTCCATAATTGTGAAAGTGTGAATGGTGCAGGAGTTTGGGCACGAACGGACCTTTTGATGATGTCCCATAAATGCTCGATGGGATTCATATCGGGCAATCTAGGTGGACAGATCATGCACTGGAATTGTCCGAAATGTTCTTAAAACCAATCGCGAACAGTTCTGGCCCGGTGACATGGCGCATTGTCATCCATAAAAATCCCATCGTTGTGTGGGTACGTGAAGTCCATGAATGGCTGAAAGTGATCTGCAAGCAGCTGAACATAACCATTTCCAGTCAATGATCGGTTCAGTTGCACCAGAGGACCGAGTCCATGCCATGTAAAAACGGCCCACACCATTATGCAGCCACCACCAGCTTGAAAAGTGCCTTGCTGACAGTTTGGGTCCATGGCTTCGTGGGGTCTGCGCAACATTCGAACTCTACCATCAGCTCATAACAACTGAAATCGTGACTCATCTGACCACGCCACGGTTTTCCACTGGTCTAGGGACCAGTCGATATGCTCACGAGCTCAGGAGAGTCGCTGCAGGCGATGTCGTGCTGTCAGTAAAGGCACTCGAGTCGGTCTTCTGCTGCCATAGCCCAAGGAAGACAAATTTCGCCGCACAGTCCTATCGGACACGTCCCTCGTACGTCCCACATTGATTCCTGCAGTTATTTGACGAAGTGTTGCGTGTCTATTAACATTGACCATTCTACACAGACGTCGGCGGTCTCGGTCGTGAAGTGCAGGTGGTCGCCCACTGCGCTGTCCATGATGGGATGGGATGCCTGAAATTTCATACTCTCGGCACACTCTTGATACTGTGGATCTCAGAATGTTGAATTCACTAACGATATCCGCAATGGAATGACCCATGAGTCTAGCTCCAACTAACATTCCACGTTCAAAGTCTGTTAATTCATGTCGTGCCGCCATAAATCACGAAAAACCTGTTCACATGAATAACTTGAACACAAATGAAAGCTCTGGAAAACGAAATGCGCATTTATACTTTTTCACTGCGATACTACCGCCATCTGTATATTTGCATATTGCTATCCCATGACTTTTGTCACTTCAGTGTATTTTCCCATCTTATTTAATGAAACTTCGTAATTGGAAGGATATGTCTGGGTTTTATAAAGAAATAAAAGCTTGATGCAATTTTTGTGTCTCCTTATACACATCTCAATGAAAAATTTTACTTCTTCCCTTAACTCTCTAATAAATCAAAAAATTCTCAACGGCCTACTTTTTGAAATCCATGGCTTTTGATGTTGAATTGTTTAATGCAAGTCACATGGAAACCCTGCTCTTTCGTTATTTTTAGAAAATCTAGAAAAACGTTCAGCCAATTTGTAATGTTTCATACCCACCATCTTGGTTTCTTTATTGAACTTATGCTACAATTCCTTTTTGTTTGAAGTATTATATGCTAATCTTCGAACTTTTTCAAATTTAAACCAAAATACCTACTCTCTGACTGTGATATAATATACTATTTCTTGTTTCTCAGAAGATGCAAGGACACCATCTTTAATAATCTCTAACTAAAAAGTCAGTTGGTTTACTTTAGTCTTTATTTTTTCCTTCAGTCTTCCACTGTACTCAACGGAAAATTGAAACTTTTAACAATTCGTAAGTATCTCATCTAGCTTAATAACACGCCTGTAGCTCTTCAATGCTTTAGAGACTGTAGATTTATCAACCACTGGTAAGTTTTCGGCATACTAGATCATTCAAAATTATAATTTAATCTTAAATGATGAGGAAAGACTGAGTAGTAATTGGTCCTTCCATACTTAGTGCACTCGAGTTAAGCCAGATTGCAGAAGTTATATATATATAAAGAAGCAGAACATTTATTTTTGAAGAAATCTTTATTGTTTTTTAAGCTGTATGTTTTAGTAAATATGTAATAATCTGGACTAAATAGAGTTTTTATAATTACAGTGACTTTTTTTGTGTTGTTAGTGCTCTTGCATTTGATAATCAAATGTGAATTTTTTGACATTTCCATCACAAGAGTGGCGCAGTATATCCACTAATTGTTCTTTCGCCAATAAACAGCAAAAAATAAACCATCTAAAAAAACTACAAAATGCTCCTTTCAAACTCCCTTATCTTTTCCAAAACTCTTCTGTAATATCTTTTCCAAACTTCTGCTCACATTTTGGTTACGGAAAAAATATAAACTTTTATCCACCATGAATGATGTGTTTAATGTATTAAACATATACTAGCGGGGTTCCGACTTCCTTTAAAAAAAAACAAAAACACAAAAAAAAACACGTTTTTCTTAAACTTAAAAAACTGAGAAATGAACACAGATTATGTTAGTTGGTAAGTTTACATTAAACCATGTATATGATTCTAATAAAATCACGATGCTTAGAAAAAGTTTGCTCATGAACTGAAAGCAATAGCAAGTGCTTTTCTGGATGAAACTTGCTGCTGTACATTTTCTGGGCAAGTGCTGTCTTCTTAATTGATGGTGTTAACTGAATGTAAATCCTGAAACCGAGTATGACAATAAACCCTTCTTCGAAATTACATAAGTGAAAGCAATTAATACATCATTACATCTTGTGTACAGCGGACGTATCTTCAAAGGAATGTTATGGTATTCTATTTACCTCTTTTTGTATTGAGGAAATACGTTTTATAATGTCCAACAGAGCAATTTGTATATAAGTATGCACTTTTGCCGCACTAGGACTCGTTTCCCATAGCATTTCTTTTGTTTCTTTTCATTGAATTATTTATTTTTTAAGAAAAAGAAGAATGCAGGAGAATTTTTGCAGGAGGAAAAGATTATACTTGAATAAATGTTGGGATATCGGCTTAGCGATACGACTTGATCTTGATGTTCCCTAAAAGTCTGTGGGCACGAGGCAACCACTTCTAACATTTGTGAAAAAACTGCCACTGGCAGCAGTCACCATAGATTTGTTTGTTTGTTTGTTTTGCTATATTAACGTCCCGTTGTAAAGCAACACTAGGGCTATTTTGAGACGTATCTCATAGATTTGAACAAGGTTCAGATGACAAGGACGACACCTGAAGTGGCACCCCCCTCTCCAAACTCGCCATAAATTTAGATTGATCTAGTTTACAGTGAATGAAACTTAAAAATTTGGATCATTTCTCGTGCTTGTCAAACCTCAAACCCGTTCAAGAATAATCGGAATATTTTGAAAACAAAGCATGCCAAAAAAACCATACACAGTCAAAATATTAATTTTAGCTTTTTTTTTAAACTTTATTTCAGTTGTCAAAGTACACTTTTTTGACTCAAAGTTGAATACACTTATGTTTAAATTATATTACTTTTATTGTGTTCTATTTTAATTGAATACATATAAGTTGTTAAATTCTTAGTCCCGGTATTTAATTTAAATCAAAAATCGACAATATATTTGGAATAAAACATTTTGAAAGTCAACGGAAAGAAGTTTGGAAGTTTATTTTCTTTTGACTCCCATTGTATATTCAGGAAGATAAAAAATTTATTTAAAAAAAACCAAATTTATCTTTAACTGATTTTGCTTAAAACATGTTGAGTTTTACAACAAATTATATGAAACATAGAATATGTGATAATATTCCTGTATAGTATTACATTAAAGTTTGAAGAAAACATTATTTTGAGGAAATAAACTTTTGTTGAATACAGTTTTCAACTTGGCTGGGCAAAACAGACATTTTTCTTTTTTCAAAATATCACTGCCAGAAATATTGAAAAACTTGTAGAGAAATTCTAATTGGATGCCATTAAGATTCAGAAAGATATCGGTACTGCAGTAAAAAACATGTAGAAAAATTTTGGAATTTATTTTAACTCTCTCATTCTTTAGAATGCTAAAATGCTTTGATATTTTGGAAAGCCTGCTTTTTTCTTTCAAAGATGAAGAAAGAAAGAGAGGAAAAAGGAAATGGTCCCTCTTGTTCTTAAAAGGTTCATATACAAAATAGTATCTCACTTAGGTTACGACTATTTAGCAAATGTATGCTAGGATATCTTTTGAGAATTATCAGAAAAACTGCCTAACTCCCAAAATAATCCAGGCAAGGGTCTCTAACGAATAAAGCACGTCTCTTCAAACTTAAAGAAGGGATGGGGGTTCACAGTGACTGACAGGTGTTTCGAACTCCCTCCGTAGTTTCTTTGAATGGGTGTCTGTGACCTTATTGTTATAGTTACAAAAATCTTGATATCTTTACAAATGTTTGTTTGATCACTGCATGGATTTTTTTCAGTTGCATGTCGACACTACGTACAACAAACAAAATCCATAAAAGAAAAAGTTGCAAGTCATCATCTACTGCCTGTGGAATTTAGAGAAGGCAAATAATTTTTTAGTACATAAATTTCCTGTTCATTCTTTAAATGTCTTTGTGACATTTCATTTTTTAAATATGTCAGGTCATAATTGTTCTTTACATTGGTAGAATTTCAAAGGCAGTTAGTAATTCGAACGTTTCTGGAGAAATTAAAAAATTATACTTATCAGAAAGTAATAGATATATTTGATCATGTAGAGTCTATTTGTATTACAGGTATTTCATTCAGTATTTCAGCTAGTTTTTCGTTTTATTTGGCGCATTATATAACATCTCACAATGAAATTAATGTCTATTGAATTCAAATTTTGGTGTGAATTTATGACTTTGATATTATGGCCACATACGAAATTTTTAAATCTTTATAGCTGTTTGCGTTCATGAGTTAATGTGTTCATAGAAGTACAAATTCAAAAAGTTTTTTTTTCGGATTCAGTCAGACCTTCAAAGCTTACTGTCAATTAAATGCAAACTATAATGCAAGTATAATAATAATTAAATGCAAATATTTTTACGAAATTTGAATAAGGATTTGACTTCTTTCCAGATACATAGATTATTTTTGATTTTCAAGCAAAAAATAACAATGAGAGTGAATCTTATTTTTGCACTAATTATTAGGTTTTTTACACTAATAAATTTAATACTATTTTAATTAAGAAATTCACATCTTTGTGAAATCAAAACTTTGATTATAAATTTTTACCTTTGGTTTGCAGTATCCGCCCAAAGCTGTACAGACAAAGACGGAAAGAAGAAACATACCAGACCTACTTTTTCTGGCCACCAAATCTATGTTCTCGAGAAAACTTTTGAACAGACAAAATACCTTGCTGGTCCTGAGAGAGCGAAGCTGGCTTATGCTCTAGGAATGTCAGAAAGTCAAGTGAAGGTAAGTTTAACAGTCACTATTATTTCTATGAAGTTCACACATTCATTTTTTTATTGATTCATAGACAGTCGTTGATGTTTAAGTTGATGTAGTGGTTACTACTTGCTAGAGTTTGACTGCAGGATAATGTAAGGAGCATGTTGATAACAAGAAAAAAAAAAGAATAAAGAATAATCCAAGCTTATTGAAGTGCAATTTTTTAATCACAGTTCGAGGTTAGTAAAGATAGTGTTTTGCATGAAAGTTTTAAAGATCTATTGGAGAAATGTCTTAATTTGTGCTCCTAGTCGGATACAAGTTATGAATACTATTAGTATTCTATCATAAGTAAAGGAAAGTAAAATTTTGGATACGTGAGATAAAAAAAGAGCACAGAAAGAAAATTCAGCAATAATCTGTAAACAAAAGTTCAGATTGGTGCCAATGAAACTACAATAGAAACGCAATTCAATGAAAACTTGATATAAAAAACGATTATAGCTAGAAACCAGCTGAAGGGTCTTCCCAAAACTTTCTCGCATACTCCAAATAAAGATCTTATTCCTCACCCCCACCTTGCATAGCATTGGTGAATAATAGTTCTGAAATCTATAGCACGAATCTAAGATTTTCGTTGTATCAATCTTGCGGATCTGTAGGCACCTCTTCACCAATTAATTTTAACTAATATTAGACCCAGAAGTACAACTGTAGTTAGAAGATAACATATATAATTTTATTGTTTTAAGTCATTGAGTTATTGCTTTTACATGCAAGTGAAAGTGTAAACTGACAGACAGTCAGCCCTTTTATAGATTTCATTTCAAAATGTGTTAAGAATATATATTTTAGACTCTAAACCTCAGTATTTCCTTAGCTTTTTGAGTTTTATTGTTATCGCTTATACTCGAACAGCCAGGATATTGTACAAGGATTTTGATAGAAATTTGCTAAATTTTATAGAAGTTTTCGAATTTGGTAGGTCATCTTTCTTCAACTCGCCAACTAGTGACTTCGAATTCTTGCCAATTTGAGAACTAGAACTAGTGTCTTATGTTTCATGCGAGATTTCTAAATAATGCCGAAAGCTTGTGAGGTTGTCTTCCATGTTCTGTTGAGTAGTTAATAGAACTGTCCTTAGGAGGTACGGAGGCCAACTAGAAACATTTTTCAATACCACCTGTTTCAGAGCTTACTTTCAACCAGAATATAGGATAAATTTTACTAAAAATATTTTTTAAAAGACGATTTGTTTTTTTTAATTTGAAGGATTTTTTAAACTTTTTAGTCAATTATTATTATATACATTACGTTATTGAATCTTAACATGAAATGTTGTTTCAAATTCACTGTGTCAGCGGTATCACTGACACAGAATTAAAATTTAAATAAATAAAGTATTATTGAAAACTACTTCAAAAATTCAGTAGAAATACCATTACAAAGAAAAGCATTTTTCATTAATGACACACTAAGACTTTAATTCATTACAAAATGCAGAGAAATAAAGAATGCATATCAAATTCAAGATTTTTTAAAAAATTAGTATTTTCGATATTTAAAATGCTTATTATTTAGATGATTCAATACAAAAAAGAAATAGTAATATTTCTGACTTCCAAAATTATCATAAAAGAAACAAAATTAATGATACCGGCTATAAAAAAATTGTCTCGAAACTCAACTCTATTTCAATTTCCATTCATTCTTATTATGCCTATGTTCGAGAAAAACATTCCCTCTTATTTCTCATCTCAAGTTTTGAAAAATCTTCCCATATTTTATTTATTTATTCATTTTATTATAAGCATTCATTGATAATTTATATCTGCATGCAATTATAGAGGTTAAAAGAAAAAAAAAATTATATGAAAAGAGTGTAAAAAATGCAGTACAAAATAAATGAAAAGAGAATTTGACTATTTTGGAGCTGTCACAAAAAAATGAAATGCAAAAATTTGAATTAAGAAAAATTGCTAAAAATGTAGCATGAGTAAATTAGTCTAAAACTAAAATATGTAAAAATTGATTCATTCATTATATTTAACACCTTTAATAGAACACAATGAATAAATAAACCATGAAGTTTTGAAAATAATAAAACAATATTTATTAATAAAAAAATTTATAATTTCATAATTATTTTAATAAACTTACATAAATTTTTGAAATAATTTGGAAATTCAGGAATTTTTTTATTGAATATACTGAATAATAATCAAATGCAAGACTGAATTAATGGCCTTAAAAAGTTATTTATTCATGATTAGTGTGGTCAAAAAGTACGACTGAGTTAAAAAATTAAATTAACTCAGAGATTTAAAAGAATTATAATTTGTAAACGTATTTTTAAACGAAACAAATGAAATAATTCATGCAGACGATATTTTAATATTATGTTAATAAGAAATTCAAGGGCAGAAAGAAAAATCGAATTGCCGAGTTAGACGCAAAAACCTTAAATTAGCCTGGGTACGCGTTTCAGCTATAAATCTGCGGGCATCATACTACTTCGAACCCGTTTTCACAAATGTTGCAATTCGAAGACATCTTCGAATTACACCAGTTATCGATCCACCAGTTTCCCCCACAGCCTCTTTACACATAAAACAGTTTGTCCCGAAGTGCGTATGGGACAGAGAGAAAGGGAAGAACCTACTGTTGACGAATTGTTTGAATTTTCTGTGCCTTTACTTAAACAAATAGTTATATATATTTTATAATAGTTATTTATATTACAAACAGAAAAGGATGCAACGGTCTTTGGGAGAATATTAGTGGTGATTAAATGAAGTGCTTCCCCCCCCCACTTTTTTTCTTTTCTTTTCGAGCACTTTCGTAAAACTGATGACTGTTAAAAAAGACAACATAGGTCTGCAAACAAATTTAGAAACATGAAAAAAATTCTAAATTTAATTATCTAAAAAGAAACAAATATTTTATTTTGTTTTGAATAAATTCGAATACAATTTTTGCATGCTTCTTGCATGGAGCTTCATTGGAAGTAATCGGGTAAAGCTCGGTCCTGGTATTTTGAATAATTAATGTGAGAAAAAGAGCAATCTCACTATATAGTCCTTTAAAATGTATCTTCACACCACTCGTTATGACAGCATATAAAATCCAAACTTTTAGCAGTTCCATGAAAATGAAAATGTAATATAAAAGACGTTTTACCTAGTTAATTCGTGTTCTCATTAGCGCTACTAGCTAAAACGGCTTTACATAATTGATTCGGGTTTTCATTGTAACATATATATATTCAGTTACGTTTATTTCAATTTAACTATTTTGAAAAGATATCAACTGTTAACAGCTTATTTTCAACCCAAAAATAAAATTTTTACCATACCATCACAATTTAGAAATTGGAGCTCACAGAAAATAAAAGTTTTTCCCGTTTTTCTAGGTATGGTTTCAGAATCGGCGAACTAAATGGAGAAAAAAGCATGCCGCAGAAATGGCCACTGCTAAACGGAAACATGATTCAGAAGCAGAACAGTTTCGACATGATGATCGAGAGGATTTCGATTCCAAACGACTAAAGATGAATGTTCTCAGAGCAAATTGCAGACACGACTCTTCGGAAGGAATTCTTTGACCTCAGAATGAGACAATTGATGCGGATGTAAAAACCAACGAATAAACACTGAAATCAGTTGCTGTTAATGACAACCCAAATAATGAAACTTTTAAATATCTTCAGGTCATTAAATGTCTTCCAGATCATTGAAAAAAAAACAGGTAATCATAAAATATGGCTAATGAAGAAAAAGTGTGACCAGCAAGAATAAACGCATGCCATATTTTGAATTAGCCAATTATTGTCAAGATGCATTTCAGCATCGATAAGTGGTGAACTCAGTAGAATTCTTCTGTTTTTACATTGTTAGAATTTCCATTGTGAAAACTTTATAAAAAGGTTTGAAACTAATTTGTTATGTGCTTATGATAACATTGTTCCTATTTACAATAGCCGAAGAATATTTCAACAATTTACCAAATATTTTCTTTACGTATGATAGAAAAATACATAATATGCAATATCTTATACTTTAAAAGTATTAATATTAATAAGATTCTTATACATTTTGTGCAGTATATGAGTGAAAGAAGTTATCAGCTTCTTTCATAAATGTTTTTACTTATTGTGTATATATTATAGGATTTTATAAAATCATGGAAATGTTAAATATTTTCTATTTATTTAATAATAAGTTGTTGTCGTTTTGCGTTTCATAAATGAATCAAACATTTTAATATTGATATATGCTATAGTGAAAATTTGTTGAAATGTTTTTGAATTTAGGTATAAACGAGTGATTTATGAAACTCACACTGATATTAATTTATTGTCGTATACAAACAGCATAAATCTGCTTTCAGTATTAATGCTGAAAAAAAATTACTGTTGAAACTACTGCTGACAATCTTGCTGCATGAGACAAAGGAAGCAATTGCAAAGGGTTACAAATATATTAGGCGTTCTATCCCAAAAGCTAAATTCCGAATGATTGCAAATGTTCAGTACAAATATTTCTTCTTTTGAACTGACATTTATAGATAATGGTAAGTACTGATCATCATTAAAAACCAGGCTCACCGGATGGCTCAAACAGAAAGGGTCCCCAAAATGAAGAATATAAAAAAATAAATTTAGAAATTTTTCACGGTTTTTTTTTTTGTCTAACCAAATGTGAAGACATAGCTCATACAGAATGATATTTATCTATTTTATTTTCAGATTTGAGAAAGAAATTTATTTATTTATTAAACTTCTTATGAAGCATTAGACTTTATTTTCAGTGATTATCAGTAGTTTCAATGATCATTAGTAGCAACCGATCAGTTCAATAAGTATAACTTTTTCTTTTTCAGACGTCACGTGCTTACAATCAGCAAATATTCATCAAGAAGGAAGAATTTAATCATTTCCGATTTCCATCCGTTTTTCCCTCACACTTTTTTTTAACACTTAATAAAAAAGTCTTTTGAAAATACTCTTCCCTTCACCATAAAACATGTTTTTTTTAAAAATTTAATCAGGTCTATTCCTGAAATAGGAAAATATTATAAATATTGAAACTTCTGAGAAGTACCATGAAGTTCAGACCATAGCATGTCCCATGTTTGATTTCATATAGGGGAAAAGCCTCTACTGTCTAAGGTATATCAATCTGAAAATTATTTCTTCATTTTGAGATCCATACATTAAATAAGTTTATATAACATATCATTTTAATGTTGTATAATGGTTGTAGTTAATATTTCTTTAAAATATATCAAGTTGCATCAGTTCATTGAAGTTCATAGGAAAAACAAAATTGAATAAATTTTATGAAAATTCAAAACATTCTCATATTTTGGAGCATAGAGCTATGTTTATAATTTATTATGTATTATGAAGCAATCTAATCTAACTGCTTAAGTAAATTTAGAGCAATATTTTTAAAATTTAAAAACATTTCTTAAACTTCAAATTTTACAGAATAAGTGACAATCGATGACAGTTCTTTTTTTAATTCAATTATCTTTACAAATAATTTTCATGTATTTAATTCAATAGAAAGTAAGTATCGAGTCTATTAAGTTTATATTTTGTGCATATGAAATAGTTCTGAGAAACTTAATATTATATTTTCAACAAATTTTTCAAATATTTTTTGATATTTAAACTGTTTGACATCCTTTTTTATCCTTTGATATATAAAAAACCACCACTAATTTAAATTATTTTATTAAAAAAATATGTAAATTGATAATATAATATTTTGAAATATTTATTTAAAGAAAACGTCTCATCTTAAATTATATTTACATATTCTTCGGATTTTCAATTTTACAATTGAAATACACAAAAATAATTTTATAAGAAAAAAATATAACACAGTAATTGAATGTCAGAAGACAACCAACCCTAAAAGAAGAATTTTGAATAGTTTTCAACAAACATGAAGTAATACAAAAAGTTCTAAAAACAATGATTTTTCCTTTATAATTATTTTTTATGAAACGTCACCTATTAGTGAAAATAGTTGAGGTTGTTAGTGTATTGTCTACTTTCGAGATGAAATTTTCAAAAAAATTCTCGAAATAGTTTAATTTTTGAATATTTACATTGAAAAGATTTAAGAAATACCTATGAAACCAAATTACACTTGCTAAGTGGCAATTTTTTATTTTTAAAAATTGGAAAAAGGGATTTTTTGGGGGGAGGGGAGCTAAAAAAAGTAAAGAAAAAATCTTCTAGCGTAGAGATTTATCAAATGACTTGTTTAATATTTAGTAGACAGCTTAAAAAATATATTAGCTAGTTCCTGAACTTAAAAATAAGCTGTATTTGTAACCATTCTTTATATAGTGGAATTCAACTGATAAATAATAAGTTTTGAATTTTTTTCCTATTGTGGAGCACTAAAATGACTTCTTGTATACAGCCGACTACCCTGTCACCACTGAATATATCAATGCACCAAAATGACTATTAAATTTTTCAAAACGAATAATTATCTAGTTCAGGAATTGAAGAATATATAGAGAAATTATTATACAGCATTTGAACAAAATATATGCAATAAATTTTAATTTACGAATATGAGATTTTTCCTAAGAAAATTCTATCGTATTCTATATTTGTGAAGACCACATCAAAATATATGTAAATGCAAACATAAAAATCAGTGTGATATCCCCTGAAAAATGGATTTTGAAACAAAGTTCAAAGAGTTTTATCAGAAAAATTTGTTTAAACATTAATATTATTAAATAAAAAAACATTTCATAATTTCAAAAACGAAATCATCTTTCCAACGTAGTCACCTACCTTTTTCAGCTCTTAGATTTGTGCAGCTGCTTATGTCAACAAAACTGAAGACTGGCAGAGAGCAGATCATTTTAAAAAATAAAATTATATTAACATCTTGCAATATATTTGGTCAGGTTTCATTACATTCCCTTAATTACTAAAATATTTATGAACATAAAAAGTATGAAATATACTGTGAATAAACGTGAATGACACGTATTCACGAATCAGTCTAACTACCCTGTTAAAGTCAAGTCAAGGCAGAAGGCGCCATGACTCTGCTCAAGTTCGAAACTTCCCTAACCAAGTACTACCGTGATTTGTAGATTATTGCTATGATTAATGACTCTTGTTATTTTTCAGACCAATGCCAGTTTTCTTTTTAACTGTAATACATAATAAATTTTACTAAATGATAATACAGAATAAATTTAATGAAATCAGAAAGAATTTACACAATACTAGCTAGGCACACAAATGAACGTTGAAGAAAGAAATGACCCATTCCAAAATTCCTAAAAAAAATAAAAAAAATAAAGCTCATTGTTATAATTAATTTCTTAGTCTCAAGAGAGCTTCTGCAAACGGAATTACATAAATGTTTGAATCATGAACTTTTATACCATCTACAGTTAATTTTGAAATAGATAAATCAATGGTAACAATGTAGAACTTAAAGAAATATCTGACCTTAGCAATGAAAGAATTTGAAGTTTTTTAAGGGGCCATTGAAATCTTAAGTGAATTAAATGCTGATAACCTCCTTGAAGGATCTAATATTAAACATCTGAAATTAACAAAGGAGATACTGAAACTTGAAATCTGCTAAGCATTGAGGCTGTAGATTATAAGAAATATACCACAGCATTTAACAGAAATTTAAAAAAACAAAATCTGATCTTTCACAGTCCAAACGTGTTTATTGAAAAAAATTACTTGTACGTACCTATCAAAAGCCCTCATCCGATTAGTTTAAAGGATTATGAAATTCCCACATGTGTAAATGTTCCAGCTAACTAATTATTGAAACCAATTCTACTGTCACTTGGAAGTTACTTTATTAGTAATACTCTGTTTTAATGGCTACTAATGCAGCTGGAGGTTTAGTTTAGTTTAGTTATATTAACGTCCCGTTTAAAGCAACACAAGGGCTATTTGGGACGAACCTCGTAATTTTGAACCAAGATCAGATGACGAGGACGACACCTGAACTGGCATCCCCCTCCCCACAACACACCAGCGGGAGGACGTTTGGCCTGACAGATTTAACGTGCAAGAGATCCCCCCCCTCACACGATGGTTCTTCGGTGGAATCGAGTCTCGAACCTGAAACCCTTCGGTTCCGAAGTCGAGACCTTACCACCAGGTCACCGCGGCCCTGCAACTGGAGGAAGATTTCATTAAAAAATTTAAAGAATTATTAAATTAAAAAAGAGTTAAAAGAATGAAGAATTAACTAAAAAACTTTGCATTAGAAGATAGAACTTTAAGTGAAACATGCTTTGTTTCAAACTTTCAACTTAAATTCAATGATGGTATTAAATTTTTTTTATTTTGTTTTAAAAGCACGTTTATTTGAATTATAAGATTGAATAAAAAGTTAAACAAAAATAAAAACTTATTTATCTAACATAATGGAATATTAGTAAGCCATTTAAATTATTACATTTAAATTAATTAAATTCAATTCTTTAAAATAATAATTTTTAATATATATTTGTCTGAAGCTTGTTATATCATTTATTGCAATAATTAAGCAAGTTTATTTGTATACAAGGAAATCATGTAATAGCTAAGATTAATTTTTTCAAGCAATTTTTTACTTTGTTTTCTTTTTGATACATAATGAATAAAACATATACTTTTGAAAAGTTACTATAATAACAGAATAACCTCAAATAAATCATTTACTGATTTAGTAAAAATTAAGTGAAAAAATATATCGAAATGAGAAATTTGATTAGGCCGTTTATTAAAAGAGGGGCCTGCAAGATGTACTCTGTCTAAGGGAACAAAAAGTCTAAGTTCACTATGGCGCATTTTATTAAGTTCAAACTGTTCTTCGAAAAGCATAATGTTATTTTAAGAAAGGTATCTTTTAACTTATCAGGAATAAAGTAAAATACATTTAGCTTTATATTATTATATAAATATATTTCAGCATAAATCGGGTTAAGTTCGTTCATTGTGAAAAAAAATTCTTTGTGTGTATATGGATAAGAGTCTAATAATTAAAAATATATTTGCAAAATGATCAAAGAGTTAACAATAAACTAATTCTTAAGAGATAGAGAAAAAAAAAGAATTATAAAATGAAAACAAGTATACATTATATTGGTTTGAATATTTGTTATTAATAAATTAATCTTTCTTTGACAATTCACAACGATTCCAATTCACAATTAAATCACTTCTTCCTGAGCCTTATAATAATTGCAACTTTAAATAGAAGTTATTGATAATTTATTAAACTAAACGCGTTTGGTATGGTGAGTTTATTTTTTTACAACTTTATCGAAACACACTAATTAACAATGAATTAAAGTACAATTTAAACTTACACAAATCAGGAATTCACTGTTGTACAACAAAAAAAATTAGCACTGTTTTGTGCATCTTAAAAAATTTTCATTTGAATTCCTTATAACATTTAATAATAATCAGATGTATCAGGTTATGAGACTATAGTGGTAAGAAATGCTTCACAAAGACAATTTATAATTTTTGATAAAGTTAATGCTTATTTCCAAATAGATATATTAGGTTGTTCGGAAAGTAATTTCGTTTTTTCCTGACAAAGGATTTAATTGCATTTTTCGCACCCAATTTCATACTTAAACCGCAAAATCATTTTATGTTTTAAGAGCTGATATAGCAAGGCTTGAGTGTGAAAAAGTGCAGCTGATTCTTCGCAGTAGTTTTTGGATGGTGCCCTTTTAAATATGGAGAGCAATCAACAGCATTTTCGTCATTTTTTTCTTTTTTGCTATAAAAGGTAAAAATGCTGTTCAAGCCAGAAATAAATTTGCCAATATGTGTGGAGAAGATGTGTTAACAGTACATCAGTACCAGAACTGATTTGCAAAATTTTCCCTTCAAATGAGGAGGCCAAAAACCACCTCGATCAGTTTTTTTTACAGCAAAGACCAAAACTTTTATGAGCGTGTAATCATGTTACTACCAAAAGGTATTAGACCAGAATGGCAAAAGGTATTAGACCAGAATGGCAATTTTATAATTTAATAAATAATTTATTCATTAAACGAAAATTTCTTTTCATTTTGACACAAAAATACGAAATGACTTTCCGAACGACCCAATAGCTTATAACACAGATAAAATCATTCAATTAGTATACGCTGGCGATGAGAGCACTTGTAATTAAGCGTTTCACATTCATTAAAAGAAAAATTCGAAATCAAAATATTGTGGTAATACAAAGCAGCATTTATCCAAATATTTACTTATAAACTTCCTCCTTAAGACAGGCCTGATATCGTACTTCTGAATGATGATGAGCATAGATGACAAGACAATATTCTTCTAGAGTACATAATGTAGATAAAAAAAATTTATAGATTGCTCATCAAAGAATTTGGAATCAGACCTAACCGAATTGGAAATGCATTTTTGCTTTTAAATATTAATTTAAATGCAAAAATTGCACCAAAAAGAAAGATGAAGATATGGGAAGGAGGAATTTTTCAGTGATCACTCTCAGGCAGGGATTCACGCCAGGGTTTTTTTTTGTGGGGGAACAGACTTTCATCCAAAATATTGACCCCTCATGATTTGAAAATCCCAATAAATTGAAGTTTTGGAGATAGTATCATAAAATCAAAGGCAATAAATTACACAAAAATAAGCAAAATACTATTTCAAAAATTACAAATCTAAGCATGACCACAGCAAAATTGAATCAAACCAAACTACAAAAAGACCATTTAATCATAAAACCAAAAAGCATCAATAAAATATCAAAGCAAAGAACATACCAATTGAAAGTAAACATTCCAAAAACTTAGTGAAGAGAATAATCTTTTCAGAGCAGACACAAAACTTTAAACTAAATTCAATTTTCCCGCGTTTAAAGATGCATATGCCTATAAAGCATCTCAAAATGCCTCGTCACCATAAGAAATAAATTGAATGATAAAATCTATTGAGTTAAAAATCCAAAGTGAAAAAACCAGAAAGCGTATGTTTAGTTGTCAAAAGAGAGAGAGAATATGTTAGAAAATAGCTAAACCCTCTCTTATTAAAATTTCTATATTGCAAATTTTTTTAGGAAAATCATTAAAAGTTAAGTTTTTAATGAGATAGTTTGTTGATTAAATATAAGAAATTTGGTTATTACAATTTTTTAATTCTGTTAAATTGTGAGAAAATCGAAATTTTTGTAAACCTTAGAATTTAAATTAGAATGTCAATTACTAAATTTACTTACTTTAAAGTTGAATTTATTAATTTTATCATAAATACCTACTAAAGTTTTTCCATGTGAAATTTCGATTTTTAAATCATTATAGGTAGCTTTGTGTTGATTTTCATTTGTTTTAGTTAAACTTAAACCATAACAATCAATAACAACGTTCGCATTATCTAAGTTTCACAAAAGTTAGTCATCAGTATATCTCCCTCCATTTTTTAAAATTTTGTTTCATTGTTTTTTTTCTCATAGTAATGCAGAAAAATATTGACCAAAGCACTTGAAGAAGCTGTTTCCATTGGGATTCCCTTCACTTTTTAACAAAAATTAATTAGTTAAAAACATAATTTTTGAGAATATTAAATTTACATAATTCAAGCCATTTATTTTTTTGCAAAAATATCTGTATTTAAATATTCTCCCTATGTATATAAAAAAAGATGTCTGTTAATTTTTCATAAGGTAGATTTGTGTACAAAATTTCAAAATCAAAAGTATTAAGTTTATTAACATTACCATATTTTAAAAAATCCTGAACCTCTTTGTTACTATTGATTATAAAGTTATCCTCTTTAATTTTATTCATGATAATATTTAGTATTTAAAGAAATGTATCCTCATGGAATAATTATAATTGTCAATGCTACAACTTACAAATCTAAATTTTAATATTTTTTTTATAACATTTCAATATTGAGAGCAAGTAAGGATACTTTAAAGACCAAGTTTTAATCTTAAGTTTTTAAGCGAAAGCTAGCATTCTTTTATCCATTTCCTTTTTTCAGTATAATGTATCCCTTTCTTTTTGTTGTTTTAAATGTATTTCAATTTACGTTGCATTCATTAATTACAAAATTTTTATAATAATATTTACAAATTACACATAAAGTATTTGCTGATTTATCCACTACAATAATAATAAAATTGTCTTTTAAATTTATTTATTTATTTTTTCCACTTTCTGTTAAAATAAATTCCCATTATTTCGATCGGCCACTACTAGAATTAAATATTAGTTTCAATTTCCTCTAAAATATTCCTTTTCCATTTTCTGAAACCCTCCAAAGGCCAATGGTATTCTCTAGATAATTTAGAAATAAAAATATCCAAATCTTGTTTGAGAGAAATTAAGATTTTTTTAATGTTTACTTTTTCTCTCATTCTAAATGTTGCCCCCTTTTCCATTAATTCTCTTTAAGTGCTGGAATCGATATTTTTTTCAATTGCCTGTTATGATACGATCATTATCAGTATCTATATAACCTTTATAATTTCTTTTGTTACAATTACTATCTATTTTATTCAGACCCAAGTGATTTCAGAATTAAAATAATAATCAGCACTATTATGTGCTTGTCGCTATATCTGGTGACCAACCAGTTCGCCGAAAATAACGCTTATAATCAATTACAGATAACTAGTTAAGATATGACTTCATGTCCATGATTTTGCAGAGCTAACAGGCGCTAATTTCGTGCTATTCTAACTGCCTTATTCTGCTTATTGTGCAAATTAACCTTTTTAATGGAGATCAGCGTCATAACATCACAGTGCTCTTAAAAATAAAAATATCTACTTCATCAATTTTCTAAATTTTGCGGTATTATAACATCAGTGTTTAATTCGTCACAAGAAATTAAAGAGTGTCCTTTAGCTTACAACAATGGAAGAAAATCACACGATTAAATATTTAATGACACAACAAAAAGTGTTTGAATTTCTTATCGATAGGAGAATTTCTCCTGTTGGAACTTTTTTACACTTTTTTATTCCTTTGTAAACAACACAAATCTTAAAGACAACTTTTTTTTTTAAGCTTTCATCAATGGAAAAAAATCAAGCTATTAAATAATAGATGAAACAATGAAAAAAGTTTGAATCTCAGGACAACAATGTAATTTTTTGTAAGAAATTAAACTAATAATAATTTTTTAAAATTGCTGAAATTCAACAAAATTTTGCACGATTATTAAACTGATATAATTTTTTGGGGTTGCAGGTGTAAACTCCTTGTGTGCCAACAAGTATAACATAAAGCTTAAAAACTTATGTTCATATTCAATTGATAGTGGAAGAAAAGGTCAAATGGAAAATACAGAGCACAAATCTAAAAAAAAGGATGGAAACAAGAATATACACATATACACACAGAAGAAAAAAAAATGCCGACATTCTAACAGAAGCACCCAGTAATTAAGATTATACAATGAGAAAGGTCTGGAAGCATTATCAAAATAAAATATTCAAAATACAAATACATTAAGTGTAAAAATACATGCATAAAATATAAGTAGTTCAACACGTGGAAATAAAATCTAAATAATAAATAAAATTTATCTGTCTAGCTTTTAAAAGTTTGTAGTGACTGTGCTCATTTGTACTGGAATAGCCGAACATATTATTTCTGCACGGATTCTTTCAAATTTAATTGATATCTTTATATTTAATGGAAATATCAAATTTTATCCTTCTATTGAAAGGGTTTTGGAGTTCTCCAGACAGAAAAACATAATTCCGACAATGTATTTTTTAATTCAGGAAGGTTTGAAACATGGAGATTCCACAAAATGTCGAGTTCTTTCTTTCATTTTTTTCAGCTATTATAATACTTTTTGTACATTTCTTACATCAGAAAATAAAAATAATGTGCGTTTTCCTTTCATTCATTCTGTATATGAATGCATTTGAAAAATGACTTGATTTCGACACAATAGATGGCGCTTGGAACAATGTTTCAAGTTGGAAATATTTCACGCTGCGGTTTTTCAGATATAAATCGTAAATTTGGTTTTCAAAGAGATTAATTGCAGATTTTAAAAGAATGCGGAAGCAGTATTTCACTCAATCGTGTCATTGTTTTAATGTATTGATAACTGGAAGTGCAATAACTTTCTGTTTGAGAATAGCTACAATCAAAGATAAAGAAAGAATTCTTTTGTGGTGAATTAAAATGAATGATTTAAAATAACCAATGATTTTAAATACTGGCAATTATCTCACTGTGTACAATTCATTTAAATTTCTCTTTAAAGAAGGAGTTGTGAAATCAGCACATGTAAAAGATTTTATTATGCAAACTAAATAATATAGTTTTTTAGCATTTAATGTATTTTTCAACTTTGAGTACTGAAATTTACACAATTTATTTATTTTTACTAAAAAGGATAAAGCTCCTGGAGCAGAAATTGTTCTTTTCCAAAACATTTTTCTTTATAAGTGCACTATCAAACTTTTCTTAAAAAGAAAATAAATTTAATCTAGAAGAGCAGTAATTGAAGAAATCTACTCCAAAATTTACATTATACAATACTGTATAGTAAAAATTTTGGGAAAACGATATACTTTTACAATATAGAAACAATGTGAAACGTAAGAGTTTAGTTATATGGATCAAAACTCGATTTATATATTGCATAATATAATATCCCACTGCTATAATTATTCTTAAAATCAATTAGTTCATCGTCTGACTACTTCTTAGCCTAAACTAGCCATATTTCTATTTCGCACTTATTTTCAGGGACATTTGGTTTGCAGATGTGTTTTATCCACTGACTTAGCTGGGCTTCGAAACATGAGTATCAATTATATGAGTATTTGGCTTAATAGGAATATGCACACATATACCTAATTTTGAACAACACTTTTCATTTAATAATTAATTTAAAATTTCGAGTTAAGAATATGATTTGAAACAGCAAAGAAAGTGAGTCCTCTTGCAACTAGGATTCGTCTATTAGAACAAATTACGAAAGTTAGATTCAGATAAAAATAAATTTTAATTATGTATAAAATAAAAATAAAATGTATTTTTCCAAAAATATTCCCCATTTTATAGTTTATGAAAATTAAAATTTCATTATCAACAAAAAGATCGATAATATACGCCTTCTCTGTATAAAACAAGGGCTTCTCAACCAAATTCTTTATAATTTGCTTTAACTTAATGATTCTCTCTAGTTCTATTTACAGTAAAAGTTGTTTGAAGATATTTTTCAGAAATAATTTTTTAATACGAAATTAATTTTTTTACATCCTTTAAATTTTTTTATTTTGCTTTTCTAACATTTTCCAACATTAGTTTAATTTATTTTAAGTCAATCAATTAATCAACAATAAAATATAAAAATATATATCTACGTTAACTAACCACTTCTTGTAAAACAAATAAAAATGAATAATAAACTGTTATTTCTTATTATTAAATACATAATTTACGGCAATATAATTCCAATGTTGATCTTGATGAATGTAGAATTTATAAAATAGTTTTCACAGGGCCGTTCAGTATTAAATTTTTAATATCGTTTTCTCAGTATTATAAAACAATCGTCTTTCCAAAAAAATTATTCAAGTTAATATCTTGGGAATAAAATGTCATTAAAAACAACAAATAATACTTTTGTATTATTTTTTCAGTGTATTTTGAATACTGTCAGATATTGTTTATATTTATTCGGCATTCTTTAGTATTAACAATAATCTTAAATAATTCCCAAATATTATGCTATAATTTGGTACTACTGAGGTAAAAACAACATTCAAATCATGACCTAAGTATATTTGCTCCTTCACTAAAAATCCATTCCTATAAGTACACAACAAGTTGTTCGTATCTTTGTGAAAAGTAATGGAAACTAAATTTTAAAGTTTGAAAAAACTTTCTGAGAAAGATTATAGGTGTTAGTTTTGTACTTCATCTGTCTCAGAAAAGTACACACCAGACTATCTACAATGCTATTCCAATTGCGATCGATTTTGTTACTTTGCCAACTTCAGTGTCTTGTGAACTTCAGAAATATTTATACGATTTTTGCTACTTTTTAACATCTAGAAGATGTCTTTGTCGAAATATTAATATCTGCTTGTTAATTAAATGTTCATGACTTTTTCGAATGTTGATGTAATTTTCGTTAGCAAAATGCTAATGTAATTCCAGGAGTCTCCCGATCCTAATAGTTTCCTTCACATATATGAGAAAATAAATGCATTAGATTTTTTAAGTAGCAAAGACTCTATCTTAAAAACATATATTTATAGAAAAAAAATGGCACATCATTATGTAATCTATTTACTGCATTTCGCCTCATGAGTTTTGTCATAGTATTATCTTTAAAATTTTTTTGATCGTCAATTTAAATTGCTCATTTTTGTAAAGGCGACTTGAAATTCTTTCAACTCTTTTAAATACAGGGCGCGTCAGAGAAACTTACTTATTGGTAAAAAAACCCGAGTAGTGAGTTGGATAGGTAGAGGGATGATATGCAATGCTACTTGAGGGAAAAGTCCCCAAGTTTGTTTTTCTTTCTAGTCAGTTGCCATCATGCTCTTGTCTAGAGAACAGCGGGCCTTTTCCATCGAGAGCTCTTTTTTTAACGGTCGCTCACTTGTTGCCACGCAGTGTGCCTTCCGCACTCGCTTTGAAATTCCTCCTTACAGACCCGTTACTGGTCGTAATTTGATTCTATCGTGAGTTAACTCGTTTCGGAAGTGCCGCTAAAGCCAGAATTGAACGTCAACGGACCACCAGAACTGCGGTAAATGTCGAAAGAGGCAGTCAGTTCTCCGTTCTCCCCGGCGTTCGGCTAGCAAACACGCAGCTGCTCTGGAAATTTCTGACACCACTCTTAGACGAACTCTCCATCAAGACCTTCAATTTCATCCCTATAAATTGGCTGTTGTGCAAGAATTAACTGAACACGATTTTGTTACCCGTCAAAATGCATCTGAAATGTTGCTTGACAACCTGCCTGAAGACGCAGTCGTTTTTTTCAGTGACGAGGCTCACTTTGAAATCCCTGGTTTATGTCCATCGATCACGGACAATAGCTCGCCTCAAGAACAACATTCGCGAAGCCATTGCCAACATACTGACTGATATGCTGCAAGGAGTGGACATGAACTTCAAAAATCGACTTACGCAGTGTGTGCGCAATGGGGGTCGCTATTCAACCGATGTCCTTTTTTAAAACTATATGAGAAAATATTTGGGATATTGTGTTCTCAAATAAAAAAAAGAATTAAAACAATAGCTGAAGTTCTTTTGTTTTTATTGACATTTCAAATAAGTAAGTTTCTCTGGCGCACCCTATACTTCTTTCTGTTCCGAAATAAGTCGGTGACTAAATTCCTAATTCATGCTCATTCAACTCTGACTCTTGTAAGCAATATCTTTTTCAGGAATCCACAATGACATTGCACGAATATTTTTTAAAAATTTCAAAATGTATTTAAATACTGAGTTGAGTCTGATTTGAAATTTTTTGCTGTAAAGGCATTTTCTTTTCCTTCTAGGAATAATTTCTGTTGTTCTGAATTTCAGTGTCTTCAGGTTGTTTTTTTTGTTAAGAATGCTAAATTATCATAAAATTTTAAATAAATTATGCATATTAGTTTGTCTTCTCACATTCAGACAAATTATTTTCAAAGGATATTTCGCCTTTTTAAAATTAATCTGATGAATGAATCACAAAACTTTTCCGATATTTAGCCATTGAGACCATCTTCTAAGTGTGTTCCACTAATGAAAGAATTAATCACTATTACTAAAGCTGGTAACAAATGAGAGAAATAAAAGTGCTTCATTGTGCTAAATGAGAAGTTACTTCTTACGTAATGGTAGTTCCCTGCCCCCAAATCTTCTTATATACAGGTGGTTATCAAAATAATGGAAACACCTTAGATTTATAAAGAATCCGTTATTAGTATAGTTTAGGACCGTCTTTGGTCTGTAATACAGCTTGTATTCGCATAGGAATCGATTCATACAAGTGTTGAATAGTGTTTCGAGGAATATTGTACCATTTTTCTTGGAGATATTGTGAAAGTTCTGGAAAGTTCTGTTGGAGGATATCGATTCGGTATTGAATGCTGTAAAATAGACCATAATGGTTCATTTATATCGAGGTCGGGTGACTGCGTGGGCCAAGGCAGATGTTCAACTCCATCCTCAAGTTCTTCAAACCATGACTGGACAAATCTCGCTCGCTACATGGATAGATGTATTATTATCCTGGAAAATTCCATCTCTTGCAGGACACAAAGTTTGCATCATAAAATAGACCTGACCAGCTAAATTTTTTCAATACTTCTCCCTAGAGATCCTTCCTTTCAGAATTACGACTGGTTCAGTAGAAAACCACAACATAATTTCCTATATCATGTTCGACAGTTGAAAGGAGACAATCATGATCATACGCTCGTGCAGGTTCTACCAAACGTGCACCCGTCCTGTTATAGTGAAAAGTGTGAAACATGATTCGTTAGGCCATATTACTTTCTCCCACTTATCAATCAACCAGGTTTTGTGAGTGTGGTACCACTGTAGACGACCTTTACTATTAACATCTTTGACAAGTGGCTTGGGAATTGTTGCTCTGCCATAAATTTCTGCTTATGAAGGTGCCTTCTAATTGTAATCAATGACAATGGAGAATCCAGATGGGTATTGAGCTCTGTGCTCTCTTTCTTGCAGTTGTTCGTTTTTTAGACATTATCCGCTTCAATACCCATCGGTCTCTTTCATTGAGTTTCTTTTTCCATTCACTATTTTGATTTGCCGAGCTTGTCTTGTAGCGCTGTGTGCATGCTGTCATGACTTTAGGCACCTTATCTTTAGAAATGTCTAAACATTGGGATGTTTCGGTTACTCTTGCCCCAGCTATACGGGCTCCTACAAATTGACCTTTTTGAGAATCCGGGAAGTCGGACATTTTACGCATTTGAAAAAAAAAAAAATCCAAGAATTACAGAGCTTTAATAAAGCTAACACATATTACCAGAATATATGCATTGCTATTTAAAAGAAAAATGTATGGCAATTATTGTATTTTAGTGCTTAAGAGCATTCAAAAATGTCACTTTTATTCACAGGTGTTTCCATCCTTTTAATAACCACCTATACATCTTATAAGGAGTTAGTTTATTCCTTGGTTTCTTAGTGAGAAATACAGTCTCCATCAAAACTAAGGGAACACCTCTGTAACTTTGTTGCAATTTCACAAAATTCGTATTGATGGAAATTATTCGAAATTACCAAATATTTAATAATTAGATAAAGTATACTTTATTCTATATGTGCATGAAATTTCATTCCAAACTTCGCTATATTTTTTGTGATAAAATTAATTTTATTTACTTAAAATTGCCTGAAAGAGCTAAACCACAAAGGACTATAAGTAAATCTCAGATTTTTAAAACCAAAAAAATGCATTTTTTTTATTTCCCTGAGTTATCGAAATAAGTTAATTAAAAGTGAATCAGATAGATCTTTAGCTTAAACATTCATTTCAAAATTCCAACTAATATGCGATTTTTTTTGTTGGAAATATTTAAGCACAGCATTATTTTTCAAAATAGTTTCGGATCGGCCTTCATGGTCGATGTTGCCTAAAAAATTTCAGTAACACTCAGTAATATTTATTTTGTAATAAATGCATTACTTTCAAGATTTTTAAGTCAAATTATACTTCATTGGTAAAAAAACTATTTTGTATAATAGAGTTTTAAGACAATGAATTTATCAGCCTTTATTTAAAGAAAGTAATTTATTTTCAGGTAGAAGCGATTGTTAATTAGACAGAAAATTCATTAAGATGAGAAAAGCGTTTTGTTTATAATAAAGATATGACTCTTGATTGTAGACATATTCATCCATATTGTAATCGTATTAATATAATAAGTAAATTTGGGATTTTAAATTACTGAAATAAAGGTTGATTCGCAGAAAAAAATTCCATTGAAAACAGGGGGTTAAAAAGATTGCATATAGGTGATATTTATAATGATAAAACAGTTCATCAATGAAATTAACATTTTTTCCCTTTATTTCACGAGAAAATTATTGTTTCCTTTTCTATTTTCGCTTACCCGAAATATAGAGAAAACAAGTCATTGTATACGTCGCTACTTAATGTTTCGAATTTCTTTGAAGCTTAAAGAGAGAGACTTATTTGAAATTATGTTCGCCTGTTTTGCAAAACGTATACTCAAAACTTGAATTAGTTAAAGTGATAAAATTTCGTATTACCATCAAAAGTCTAGTACTCTATTATGTTAGATGCAGGAAAAGTGTTAAATTTTTTGCCAGCTGTGTTAAAAGCCTCTAAGTCGGAAGATTCCTGAATGTTCAAACGAAATTGCTCAAAGTGGCAATAAGTTTGTTGTATAGATGAAATTTTGTTTGTATTTTTGAAACAAAAATTGCAGTTATGGGTTTAATTTTGATTTAAGTAGTTAGTATCCAAACTACTAGTTTTTAAATCTATATACGTACTAAAACATCAATTGCTTTTTTGATTATTTTCAGTAGCAGTATTCATCTGCAATACAGATACAATATTTGTACAGGCACAGTAAAGTCATGTAAGCAACCATAGTAAAAAATTAATAATAAAAACCAAGTAGTAGTATCGTAGCTTTCAGTTGGAATCCTATTATAGACGCCAAAAACTGTCAAAAGAACCATGAGATTTCAATCAGCAGAATTCTAGCAAATATGAATTACGAATATATCATCGGATTATTTAAAGAATACTTTTGCGTTAAGGCTGTACAATTTTAGACTCTTTAAATTTTAGTTTAGTTTTCATGTAATAAGTATAGATGATGAGAGCAAATAATGTATTGCCTAATTTAAATGAAAAAGGCATTGGTATTGCAATTTACTAATCGCACATAACCATATTAATATGAAAGAACTGACAGCTTTACAGAAATACAAAAAAAAAAAAAAAAAAATAGATCCAATGAGGCTGAATTAAACTCGGGTAAGATATAAAAGTGAATACATCTTTACTGATATAAATTCCAAACTTTTATTATAATAACAAAAATATTGTCAATATGGTATTCGTAAGAAATTGAATGCATTTTAGTTGTATTCTTCCATATATTATTTGCTAAACAATAATGATAATCAATTAATAACTAGCAAACCTTGAAAAATTCTAACAAGTGATAAAGGACTTCTTCATATTTATTTAGATTTTATTAAGTTAATAGTCCTAATTTTTTAGATCCTTTCTCTGGGAGGCCAAAAATTATAATTGCACACGGAATTTCTATTTCCGTAGAGCTTAAAAAGATCTGGGTCGATTAACAACAAAATAGAAACTTTGCCATAAAAAGCTTGAAATCCATTTTTAAGACTTAACAAGTATATGAATAAATCTTTTAAAAAATTTTTTAAGACGTATTGTCTGTTGTCGAATTTCCAATTCTTCCTCTTGAAATTCTTTTGTATGCATATTACAATTTACTTATCCATCTATTTATTATCTATATATTATATTTAAAAAATGTCATTGCTCGGTTGATTTTTTTAAAATTTTTTATCTAGTGGACTGCATGCACTTCAGAGTTTCTGATGTATTAAATAAATCATATATATTAAAGAAACTCAGTAAGTTATGCTCACATTTTTTAAAATTCTGATTATATATATATATAGGGTTAATATTGTTGTATATTAATTCTTCTCTCGATGGAACACAGATTTGTAAATGAGTCAAAATATTAAAAAAGCGAAAGAGGTTTCAAATATTTATACAAATCTCAAGTATTACATATGAGTAGCATATCATCCTCATAATTACAAAATCCTGCTTCTTACATTTTCATACTATAAAAATTCTCATAGAGAACTTTTGCCAAATCATTTCAGTCTGATGAAGTGATTGATGATTTCTCATTTGTATTATATGGCTTAAATTAATCATTGTATTGAATAAGATGTAACAAGTGTTTTTCAGCTCATGATTATTGCAAGATGATAATTTTTCAGAACACCGTTGAAAATTTTCAACTCTACTTTCGTAACTTCTTGTTTTCAAAAAGAACACTATTTTCCATAATCACTATAATGCTCAAAAATATTGGCACAAGCAAGACGTCCTTCACCGAAGTCTGGTTCATTAATTACTACCGATCGTCCTATAACACTAGTTGGACCTGCCAGAGGTAATGAAGGGTCTGTGAAGTAATAGCGAGCAATTTGTTGTTTATTTCCTTGCACACCAAAAGGAGGTATATCCAAATAACGAAGTTTTCCAGAGAAATCACCAATTTGACATCTTTGAGATGCTAAGCCGGAACAGTGGCTGTAATAAAAACCATCAACACTTACATTGTAAGGATTAAACACAGTTCCAGCTTGAAGGCAATCTATGCCACTTAAGCTAAATCTTTGGCCTGTGGGAATAGCTCGGTCATTTACATGCCATGGATGATGATAGGTCTTGGTATGGGATGCAGCAGAAGGGTATGATAACTCTAAATATACTGATGTGTCAGCGGAAGGATCATCACGGTCCTGTCGAAGAATTAACTGTCCTTGTAACGGGAAATCGAAAGTGGCAAATGCTGTAACAACTCGTCTTCCTATAAGTTCAATATTGGCACATGCCATAGGTCTTCCGTCAGAATAATAAATTACAGCTGCTCTACCTACAATGCTGTGAACTCCAAATAGTGATAGCTGAGGATCATATACTTGCTGAAAATGTTTTTCTCGATTCTCTAAAGGACCATATTTTCCACTTAAATCCCCAATAGCGTATTGGTCAGAACTACCTTTGTTTGGTTCAGGAACTGAATCTGGTGATTTCTTGAGTGGGTTATAAATTACAGTTTTTACATTTGGACATACTTCAGTTTTATCACCCCTAAAAATCAATGGTAACTCATCAATACCGAAACTATATGCTTTTTTATTCAGTCCACTCAGATTTATTGTCACTAAAGTGGGATCATATGGTGATTCTTGTCGGAATGATATTTCTCCTGAAACTTCAGAATCAAACTTAGCCATGGCCTGCTTAGGCTCAATTGGTGTTATTCTTGCACATGCAAGTGGTTTTGAAGGATCAATATCTGAATATATAACTATATATAGACTATTTTGCACTCTTTCTAAAACGGGTGCTGATACTACAGTGTGATATGTTCGTCCTGTGATAATGTTTGGCTCACGTCCTACTGCAGCATATCCAACAGTTTCTGAAATATGAAAGAATGGCGTGGCTTGCAAATTGACACAACGTGTAATTTCATTTTCATAAACAGTTGTTGGTGATTCTGTAGGTCCAGTTAGAGTTTGCAATATAGCCCAACGGTGTATTGAATCTCTCCTTGTACCATTGACATACCATAGCTGGGACAGAATACCAGTTCCGAATCCACTTTGACGAATTATAACTGTGCCACCTAGGGGATTTTTAAGTTTAGCTTGGTATGTCCGTATTCTTGATGTTGGTTGAATTACAGCGCATGATACTCTTCCTGTTTCGGTGCTCCGAAGAACTAAGGTTCGGCCTAAGATGGAGGCATTGCCTATGAGCTTCAGATTTGATAGTAAAACCATATCTTGACCAACAGTTACTGGACCATGGGGCTCCGTAAAATCGACATACCTGTAAGAAAATATTACATAAATTAGTATGAATGTACCACAAAAGTTAGTTCATTCAACAATAGTATTTCTTTTTATTCCTTTCGACATTTATAGTATTCTGTAGTTAAGCAGTATTTACTCATTACAAACTAAATGTGAAGTTACAACGGAAGTTTTTTAAAGAGAAGTTTTATTTGTTTAATTAACTAAATCATCTATTTATATAGGAAACTGATAGGATTTTATAAGCCAGGATCATATAGTTTAAAAAAGGAAAATTTAAGATTTAAGGTTAAGATGATATTTATTTCTTACATTCTTCCTAATTTTTCGGCACTGCAAGGGTCGGCTGTTCCTGGCACAGGAGGAAATTCGTGTATTTTCCATCGGAACTTCTCTCCGTATGTACCACCTCGCAGGAAAATTCGAATGGCTGTTCCTTTAGGATCGTCTAGGAATTCAACATTTCCTTGCAAACCTCCGGAGTCAATACTTGCAACAAGACCGCTGCTACTCGCCGTTACCACCTGGGATTCTAAAAAAACAAGCAATTTAATATCACCGCAAAGAAATTTTCTACAGAAGCGTTGGCTAATTTTAGACAATTCAGAATTTTAAAAATATACAGTTTTTCTCGGGCGTCTCATTTATTCAGGGTAAATACTGGCTAATAGAGATTTTTTTATTTTAGTTATATTAACATCCCGCTCTAAAGCAATACTAGGGCTATTTTGGGACGGACCTCGTAATTTTGAACAGCGGTCAGATGACGAGAGCGACACCTGAGCTGGCACCCGTCTCGAAACTTCTGCATCACACCAGAGGGAGAACGTTTGGCCCCATTGTATTTAGCATGGACCAGACTCGCTTACACAACGGTTTTTCTGTGGAATTAGGTCTCGAACCTGAAATCCTCCAGTTCCGAAACCTTACCACCTGCAACCGCGGTCCATATTAACTGTGATAGTTTTGAAATTGTTGATACTTCTGCACTATGCAGAAAAATATTATCTTTACATAAGTTTATTCTTCTCAATATTAATAAAAGTTTTGAACCATTGATTTTATTTATTTTTGTAATATTTCGTTTTAAATATATCAAAAGTTTTTTTTTTAGAAAATTGCCTTTTCTATTATTTTAAATAAATGTAATGAATATGTTACTAAAACAATTAGAAAGTCTAAAATTTTTCAGTCGTCACTCTTTTTAAACCTTTCGCCGTCTTTTCTTGTCAGCAAAAATTTCTGTTTTACTTTTTTTTTTTGCAGCATTAGAGTAAACAAAAGTAAAATTTCAAAGAAGTCAACATTTACAAAGGGTTTTAAATGTTTTAAAATGGATAAGAACACTTTAAGTGCGTTAAGGTTGCCCTACAAAAGTTTCATTTGAAAGCGCTAGATGCGTTGCGGAAGACGAAGAGGTTAATCATGCATGACAAATATTCTGGATATTCTAATATTTTAAATTTTAAAAATCTCCTTTTTCAAGTAAATCTACCCAAGTTAGGATTATTTTCATTTTAGAAGATTTTAAACTATTTAAATAATCGTCTTAAGGAAGATACGCCGAACATTCCTTTCCTTAAAATATTTTTTCTAAAAATAATAAAATTCAAATCTCCATAAATCTCAGTAATGAAAACATAGAGCTTTCATATACAAAAAATGTTAGCGTGTCAAGAGTATTTTACCAAATATGTCTAAGAAGACTAAGAAATTTCGAAATTTTTTCAAATACATAAAATCTAATTCCTTATGCCTTTTTTTCCCAGGAGAAACACGTGTTTATCTTTAAGTGTTCAGAAGTTAGCTACCATTAGAGTGAGTACCCTATTATTTTCAAACACCAACTCGATTACTTTTGTTCATTTTTTTGCTGTTTGGTTTCCATCTAGTTTATCATTTTTTAAAATTAAAAACTGACACAAAATTATAAGCACGAAGCTAAACGCCCAAGTAATTAACCAAAATCTGAGCTTAACCTTCTTTTGGAAAATAGTTCATTAATTGCCCCATTAACACAATTAATGAGCACAAACTAACCCTTTCAAACAGAATGATTCCTGCACTCATATATGTTTTAGTTTTATATTGCATTATAATCTGATACTAATTGTAAAATTAAAATCAATTCTTATTTGAATACTTTTATTTATTTCACCAATAATTGACAAAATTGTCTTATATTGTAAGTGAGTATTTTAAAAAATATGAAAGAAAATTTCAAAAACTATTTCTTCAATTTACAAATATAATTAAAAATAAATGTATGATTAATATGAAAGCTAAAATGTTTAAAGAAAAATAATTTCTCGCTTAAAAATCTGAATTATGGAATATTGATTTGTAAAAGGCTAAACTGTGTCAAATGTACGTTCTGAAGAGATTGGATCATACATTTCATAATTCATATAATAGTGTAATGATATTATTCAACATTATGCACTGTCGTATAGTAAAATTACTTTTTGTTTCTTGGTGAAGCCGAGTGAGGTTTTGAGAAATAAATTTAAAAAATAAATTTTTTGCATCTATTCTTATTAAATTTAAAAAAGAAAACTTTAAAAGTTATTTCGGTAAATATAGAATAAAATTTTGAATGTTAAGAGGTTCAAGAAGTTTGAAGTTAAATAGTTCAAAGCAACTTTATATTTAATGAAAAAAACTTTTTTTTAAATATTTTAGACAAACTTAAAGAATAGTTGACGTAAATTTGTATTCAAAAACCCATCCCGATCTGGAAAGCGATTTTCGAAGTTTGTTTTGTAAGAAAATGCTGTTTCCTTTTCTTGCCTTGAGGAAATTGAGAGAGGGAAAGTAAACAGAAACATTTGAACACTCGTTAAGAATGTAACCGATAGCATCTGAAGGAATTGCCTGAAGCACCTGCTGATATGTCTTCCCCACGGATAATTACTGAACTACTTTTTTTCCCTTTGCTTCCAGCAAAATCATTTCCTGTAAACATGAATAGTTTTTACGTGACTTTGAATTTTCAATTGGAATGATTCAAAGAAGTGTTATTATTTTTAAATTTGTTTTATTCTCGAGAATGTCAAATTTCTGAAATGAGCAAATGGTAGCATATGGAATAAATTTTATTTTAAAATCAAATGCAATAACTATCAATATTTTATATTTAGATAGATTATTTAGGAAGTATTTTTATATTTCGAAACATTAAAAACTTAACAAACATTATAAAAACAATTACATTTCGTATCATAAATGTTTGTTGGATGTTAAAAGCATCCATCGTTCGTGGATGTGCTCAAATATATAAAGTAATTAACACGTTAAATTATTATTTTTATTTAATTAACGTTATTTTTTCTTTTGATCAAAATGATCCAAGAACATATATTCCGCTAGACAAAACAACTCGTTATATATATCACAGATCTAGTGCTCAGATGAACTATTATTAGGTGCTTGCATGATCAGCGATCATTAATCAGCGGCATCTATTGATAAACATGCGTAGTATCTATATAAACAATGATGGTTTTGAGTTTTACCAGTTTACTATTGTTTTATTGTTATCATTTTGAAAGTTTTCCATTTAATATTAATGAGTTATTCAGTGTATAAAGACATCAATCATGGAACACTCCAAACTGCATTTTCGGCATTCATTGTTTTTTTCTTTGTTTGGATTGAAGAAATCTGCTGCCGAAGTCCATCAAACACTTTTAGAAATTTATAGTGATGCTGCTCCTTCATATCTCAATTATCGGTTTTGGTTTTAACGATATAAGAGTGGTAATTTAGATGTAAATGAAAAAGAACACACTGGAAGACAAAAAAAAATGTCGAAAACAATCAGTTACAAGACTAATTGGACGAAAATGAGGAAAAATTGCAGTAAATGATAGAAAATATATGGATTGATGTATACTGTTTCTTGATAAATGCCTTTTTAAAGTGAAAAAATGATTAAAACTCATGCAAGCACCTAATACATTACACCTTGAATTTTTAAATCAATTTAAAAAAAAAAATTTTTGAGTTAGACTATCTTGATAAAGAAGAAGGGGAAAAAAAGAATGTTTCAATTCATCCCTCACTGAAGACTAAAAACGGTAAGCCCTCTGAATGTCGCGGCTATTTTCAACTTGAGAAGCAATAAATAAAGAGTAATAATTATCTCTCTAATGGAGTGACAAAATATTCCTCCATTATTTAATTTTTCCCATGTTAGTGGTTCCGTTAGCAGTTGCACCAGTTACTGTTTATTGTATTTGATGATGTAAGTGATTCCACCATTCCAATCATTTTAAATTCTATTCACTTGGTTTTATTTGTTTAAAAAGTGGTTCTGAGAATGACGTCCATGATTTCAGTGTTACTTGATCTAAAGATGATGAGTCCGTGAAAGTAAGTATACGAGATTCCCTGGCAATACAGCAATGAAGGCTAACGTGTTAATGTGATTCCTCTCTGATGACGGGACAGACCCCCTTTTGAGGACATACTATCAATAGAGTTTGTGTATTGCTATAAGATTATTCAGATATGCAAGATTTGATTTGGATATTTGTAATCAGTTTCTAGCTAATCTCCTTGTTCTAGGAACTGGCTTTAATATATGGTACCAAGCACAATTGATTTGAAAAGAGGCATTCTATTTCACTTTATTCTTTACATTTTGATAGATTGTCATATAAGAAAACGACACCATCCAAATATTTCTACTGGTCATTTATTAATTTTAAATAATTAATTCACTAATTTTATTTCAGTTGGATTAATTGAAATTAATTACTGTTTTCGTTATTTTAATTTAATTGTATTATTCAGTATCTAAATCGTAAGATTTTGTATTTTCATATCATTCTCTCATTCAATTTTAAATGAAATTGCGCATTATACAATAATACAATGTATTTAAAATCGGCATCTTAAGCTATTAAAAATCAAAATTTTTTTCCCCTTATACAGAAAACTAACATCTATTTTAATGGCCATAGCTTATCAGGTGGGAAGTGGGGGGGGGGCTACCAATCTGATTACGATTTGTTTTATGATACATTTTTATTTAACATAACTTCTTTTCTAAAAGTAAAGTGGTACACTTTTTAACAGTACTATTGCAATGTAAGCTATTGCAATGATAATAGGCGAAATAGATTTTCTTTCAAATTAAATTCCTATTTATGAACGAAATATATGTGTGCTTTCAGATTGCAATGAGCATGCGTAATTTTTAAATGAGAGAATACTTTGCTATAAAGAAATCGTATTCGAAATGCACTCACTCCTTTGGAAACCCCATTCCTGAAAGAAGTTCTAGATTTTTGATAAAAGGTTGCTCATTTGTATATTGTGTTTATATTATAGGTTTTCATGAATTTTCCATATCTTTACATTACTTGGATCATAAGAAAATGCTTTTCTTACCTCTACTAATTCAGGAAAATTTCAAAAGGTAAATAGGACAGATAAAATAAGTTCTCGAAATCATATTTTTATTTGAAGAGCTTGTTATTCAATTTGAAAAAGAATGCATATTCATTAGCAGTTTCATAGAAATCTTAATGCGTCATATCACCTTGAAAAGAAACTTGTTATCATTATTAGCAAGACTTTGTTTTGAACAAGCATTCGGAATGAATAACGTATGCCTATAAAGGAGTTGAAAACGAGACTGATTTTTTTTCATTTACTCTTGTTTTTCTTGAATTATTCCTCTAGAAGCTATTCCTCCTTTCATTTCAAAATAATTATATGCGTTACCACATGCCATTGGAAAAAAAACCAGTGACGTTTCAATACATGAAATATTCTTCAGCTACTTTTCAACTAAAATCCTCTAGAATTATTAGTATTAAACCATCATATATTTTATAATCCTCTAAGTATCTTCTTTTGTATTTCATCTACGAATTCTTATTTTTTTACCAAAGATTAATAAATACTTATTAAACAGCTATAATTTAACTATAGGCTTACTGATTATTCATTTTTAAAGCTAATAATAAAAATGCATTTAATTTATTTCTTCAAATATTTTTTATATTAAGCAATAATGGATGTATACGAAATTATAATTAACTCCAATCTCAATTAATTCATGTTTAACTATCGAATTAACCTAAATTTATGTTGCAATTATGGAAAAGTCTTATTAACTCTTTCTATTTCTGTTTGGAATCGATTTCTTCGATGCTACAAAAGAAATTGCAAGGAATCAAATGCCTTCGCCATGCAAAGTGAGTCAAATTTAAATTTTGTTTTCAAGCAATATTTGATTTAAAAAGAACATTTTTTGATTGTCGAAACTTTTATGTATTAGCGATTGATGGCTTAGATTTATCTTGCATTTTTTCTCAGTAGTTTAAAGGCATTAACAAAAAAGCACAAACAATATACAGTGCTGAGAGCGATCAACCTAAAATCATGAATTTTCATTTTAATTTCAGTTAATACATTCGTGACGTTATTTGTCTTACTTGTTTCGTAAAAGTGCGAATTAAATGAAAAAACTTAAAAAAATATAGACATAAAATGAAAAAATAAACTTTGTTTCAAATAATGAGAATTGTAAGTTAACATTTGTATAGAAATTCATTCTTATTATTTCAAGTGAAAAATTTATCACAACTGTTAAATACTAGAATATCATTTATCTTTAACTCGAAGATCAAAAATATGAATCTGCTTTCGTTTACTTATTCTATATGCATGGAGGTAAAAGCTTGACCTTAAACCAACAGATGTTTTAGAATCATCATCTAAAATTAAAAATCATTGTTAACTACTGTTTCTAATCCTCCTGTTTGTCGTAAAGATTCCCATTTGGCAAAGATATAAAGGTATTCATACATTTGGTCGTTGGGAAAATAAGAAATTTCTACTTTGATATTGACAACTTTAAGAGATTAACAGTTTTAACCTAAAAGGCTTTTTAATATCAGATACTTAATATTTTCTTGATTTATTAATTGATGTAATAATAGACATAATATTAATATCTACTAAAACAGAATGCCAACAGAATACTTTAAATAATATTCCAACAATAATTTTCATGGAGCAAGATGCAATGGGTAATCAACGGATAAATAAAATTTCTAAAAATAATATTTTTCTTTGAAATTATTTTTGATTTCATACAAATTCTGTAATGTTCATTTGTGCCTAGACTATTTTAAGAGCCGTGGTATTAAATGCTGTATTTGAATTTTGATGTTTCCGTAATCACCAACAAGAAAAAAAGATGCTAGAATTCTAGATGCTATGAAGGTCGAAATTCTGAAGTTTTTCAAAACTATATCCGTTAACATGTTTGGAAAAGTATAAGTTTGAAGCTGATGAGACAAAGTATTTAATAATTCAACAAAAACTATTAAACTTGTAAAATTAAAAAAATCCTGACTCGGTGAACCTGGGATTTAAAAAATGAAAGCAGTTCTTAAAATGGCATATTATATCCCGACTGGGCAAGAAAATTTTGAAAGTGTTAAAATAAGAGACAGAATTAAGTCAATCAATCAAAGGGGGGAAAAGTTTAAAGTAAAATAAATGCCTGTGCTTCCATATTAAAGGGGATTTCGAAAACGAAACAAAATTAAAAGTGAAAAAGCTTAATACTGGGAAAAGTGGGCGAATGATAGATGAGATAAAATAGTAAAATGTTTGACATTTAACCCTTTCAGGGGCACTATGCCAAAAATGATTTTTTTTTTCGAAACAATTATTTAAATCTGATTATATCCTATTACTGACATGTAATTTACAGTTAAAAAAAATTAAGGTCCTTGGGGGGCTGGGGGGTAGGTGACATACTGGGTATGTCACCGCGCATCTAGAACATGTTTTGGAGCGAATTCACAAATATGCAACTCGTAATTAGAAGGTATTTTTATGAAATGAAAGCAGTTTTAGGGATTCATGACGCTTTTTAACATGAATGACGCAAAAAAATGAGCTTTTTGAATTCGAAAATAAAGTTTATCGGAATAAAATGAAGACAAATTACATCATATGAAAACATGCTTCAATCTTGAATTTTTTGTGTGGAAACAGAATACTTTCTAAGACTCGTGCTGCCGTCTATTGGCAAGATAAAGACTTAAAAAACGTTAGGAAATTTTATGTAGTTATTTCAACGCGATTTTCTAGTTTTAAAAAAATTGTAAAAAGGTGACATATGGAGTATGTCACCGCCCCTGAAAGGGTTAAAAGAAAAGGATTTAATACAAGCTGCTTTTAAATTGATTATACCAAATTCATTACAGTCAGAGCAATTGTCATTCTAAAATAGAATAAATGTCACTAAAACGCTAATTAAAAAAAAATTACGATGGTGCAAAATATTTTATACAATGTTATTCTCCGGAATTATGGCTGGAAAATGCAAAATCTGGTTCCATTATTTTCATCCCCTTTTGGAAGTGAGAACCAAACACGTTTTAATAACGCAATATAGCTTTCCAGGCGATAAGGTTGCTATTGTTTCTAATGGCACTTGCTATGGACAAGTTCGCGGACAAAGGCAGCGATTTAAAGCCACGGATACGTCTCTTATTTTTTAGCAGCGTCAACTAGGATCAAGAGTACATCTTAACAACTCACAAATCACATTCGCTTGCATAACCTCTTTTTACAAATGGGGGGGGGGCATTCACGCACTTCATAGATAGAACAAACGAAGAACAACCATGCCCGAGCCAGGACGCCCCAGATTACGGGGAAGACGCGCCACTCCTATGCCAGGATGACGTCATGCGAATTTCATGTGCATTGAATTTATTTGAATCCATCTAGGGATGTAGAATCGAATGAGGTTCAGATAAAAAAGAAGAGACATTCACTTTTATATATATGAAGATTACAAACACACACACACAAAACTATGAGCTGGCACCCCACCCACAACTCCAAAGGTTTCTAGAAAAGTTTCCATAAGGTGAAATTCAAGTGAGAGATTTACTACAACCCAGAAATTTATTGTGTTCGAAGAATATATTGAAGAAAGAAAGATTTGTCTGAAAAGTTAGGATTATATCAAATACAAACTACATATGATACTCAAAACAGAGACGTTTATTATTATTTATATATTTTGAATATCATTTATGTGGCATTTTTCGTTATTTTTCGACGTTACCTTCAATAATTCAGAAATATTTCACTTCGGTTTTTTAGTAATTACATTTGATTTTATTTCTATAATTTTACATTAATCAATGCTTTTTCTCCCTTTTTCTTAGCACCTCTTTATAAACTCGCTTTTTTCTTTCTCTGTCTGCTCGGTACAAATGTTGCAATCTATTTTAAACTAACTTTTCAATGATCTAGAGACTTGAAACTAAACATTGCTCAGAAATGGGTAACAATACAATATCAACTCGCTTTATTTTCTGTCTATTTGCTTCACTGTTCGATTCAAAATTCGTAATCGATTTAAAACGTTCATTATCGATAGATGAGCTGCTCCCTGTTCTAAATGCAGTCTTTTACAATCAAACCATAAATGTTTACTCTTCATTCAATGCTTTTAAAGACAGAGGACTCAAATATATTAGAAAAGAAAAAAAAGAGAAAGAAGTCTATCACTCTTGCAACTAAATAACTCGTTTTATTTTGACAGTTCCTTTCCCTTTCGGTTTTGAGAAATTTTAATAATAAAACTGAAAACAATTCATGATTCACTCACTGCCTTCGGGGTTTTTCAAAAAGCAAAAGTGTGTCGTAAATGCAAGTGCAAGCATCTACACTTCATTTGTTATATTATGAGGAGACGAAACTGCAAAAAAAAAGAAAGATTAGGAAGTACAGAACATTCGATTTATTTTGGGAGAAGTAGAACGATGAACTTCGTATGCGGCTTTCTTTATGTAGGCCAAGTATGCGAATGTAGTTTCGCTTTCCATTTGATGGAAAAGGGTGGAACAAAATAGTTGGTGATTAAAGAAGTAACCAATATCAATTCTGCGTACATTTCAGATGGCTTATAAAAGGTTTATTCACAGATTTTTCATCATTTCTCCCCATGAAGTTTCAAACTTCAGTTTTGAATGAAAAAAGTGTTGTAGTGTATTTCTTCATAATTGTCTCTAAAAATTTATAAAGAGTTTATTAAAGCTATTTTAATTCCATAAACATAAAAAAGTGTATTGAACATAGCCTATAAAAATTTAGATTTCATGGAATAAATTTAACTTAGCGAATAAAATTTAAAACTTCGTATTAAATTGATTTATAATTGTTTCAATTTCTAGAAAATCCAGATAAAAAGACTTTTTGCATCTAGAAAGAAAACATAATTAACCTATGCATAAAATATTATTGACTTGTTCGTAATATATTAAATATTTTGTCTAGAATTATTTCTTGCAAAAACATTCTAAAGTGTTAAAAAAAAATTTCATTCGTTTATATTCCTTCTCTGATTTCCCGAAACCTCATAGGGAACATTAAAAAAATTGAAGGAAAACGAACATTTGTTTTGGATATCAATGCAAAAACTAATGAAATAATAACTTCCAAACGTGATTAAGAAAACCTTGATAATAAATTGTGCTCATATTTATGATGATAGCACTTATATTTAATGAGAAATTAAGTTTTTCTTTAAAGCAATCTTAAATTTAACCAAATTTTCTTCTTATAATTTGCATGTATATTAGTATAAAAAATGTTCTTTTCCAAAAATATGGCAAAAGACATTGTACATAGTACCCTGCAATAAGAATCAAAAAATTCTAAATAATGAGCAGGTTTGCTAAACTGTGGAAGCGTGAAGGCAATCGATTTGTATTGTGCTTAATGTATTAGCTGAATGTCTGAAGCAAGTGAAAATCTCAAAACTGTATCTTGAAAATTCTACAAGTAATCGCCGATAGAACATGCTTGAAATCCGTTGTTTACAAAACGAAGCTAAAGAGAAGAGGGACTTTATGCAAATATATTATGTCAACGGACTCTTCTGAAATGAAAGTGTAATAGTTCTAAAGTTATCGTTATATCATCATTCATATGAATATAAAATGCTAGTGAGACGCTTGTAGAAACTGTATGATCTGGTATGTTTCGAGATAATGAGCGGACGATAGGGCGAAAGGGCCCTGACCATTGGAGCCCACCGTTTCAGACATTCGAATCGAAAAATTTCTGCCAAATTCCAGACCACACAGTCCACTGTTAGTGATGTTGTGGTTAATTGGAAAGAGAAAAAATCTTGTCAGTGCAACCCTGATGAGAGATGTAACAAAAATTGCCGGTGAGAGACCGGCGATGTCTTCGTCATGTTGTCATAAAGTTTGTTAAAGCCAATTAAAAGTAAATATTAGAGGAGACATGAGCAAGTTTTAGGATACCAGATGCAGGAAATGTTTAAAATGTTAAGCGGTGAATAAATAAAGAATAAAACAATAATGCATACCATATAAATAAAATAATAAAACATAATGTATAACTGAAATTCGAATTTTCAAAACATACATATACATGTTTTCAATTTATGTTGAAAGCCTAAGAAACAGGGAAACAGAAAATAAACCATTTTAAGAAAAAAAAAGTCAGAATGCTATGTATTTTTGTATTTAGCAAGAAAAAATTGTTTTTCTTTTCTAGTTTTTTAGAGGGGCAGAATAATGAGTCTTTCAAGTCCTCAGATATGTTACAGTCAATTATAAGCTCTTCTTATTAGATTCTAGCAATTTTTTTGTTCCTTCTGAAGGAAGCATTGGTGTAGAATGTGATAAAGCGAAGACCAAAGGAGTTGTAACAGGTATGACATTGGTAGCAGCTTTCGTAGTTTATTTTGTATTGCCATAAAAGCAGGCATTAAACGAGGAGAGATTATGTAAAATTTTGTAATTTTTTCTGCATCAGAAATTAGATTAATTAAATGCTAGCAGTAAGAATCTTTTTTAAGTTTCCTTTTTCTCGATTTGTGATAGTTTGAAAATCTGTTAAACAGGTGAATCGGAAAGGGCTTCACAGATTCCTGCAGTAGATTTATTGTAAGAATTTTGAAGGTTAACTGAAGGAGATGCCATAGAAGTAGAGTCAGATGCTTTAAAACTAGTACCAGAAAACTTATGAGGTAGATCTCATTAAGTGGACATAAAAAGAAACATTTTTTTTTAATGACCGAAATGCCAAAAGCGTAATTATTTCCAGCTGTCGGGCCTTTAGACGATGAATTTATAGTCTTCCAGATAAGAAATTTTATTTTTAATCTTTGCTGACATTTTTCTTTATTTTGTATCCGAAGAAAGCAGTTTTGAGAGAAAGATGTGAGCTTGCCTTTGTAATAAACATATTCTGCTTTAACGATACAGTTTAATGTTGTCATGTCGACTTCTACACAGCAGGCGCATATCAGCTTTAGCAAGAAGATTTTGAATACGCAAATGTTGACACTGGAAGCATTTCAAAGGATTTGGTTTATAAATTCTTACAAAACTGAGCATGTACCCTGCTTTAATATAATCTGAGGAATGAAAATAAATCATGGATGAAAAATTAACAAAAGGAGTTTCCATCCTTAGTATAGTAATATGTGACACTGGTCACTTTTAACTTTTCAGTAATTCCCTCAATAAGAACATTATACAATTCCCCTTTAAGGCATAACTCCTTTATATAAGTTCAATGACGACTAAGGACTAACTTGAATGGAAATAGTTGACAGTGACCAGATATTTAAATCTGCTTGGATTGTTTTGAACATTCAACTTAAACCAAAATATCGCCTTATCCGAATTTCTTGTTGGATCTCACTTCGTTTATGTTTCCAGTAATACCTTTTTTAACATGAAAGGTTAGACAAACCATGAAATGTTTGTTTATAATCTGAAATTTTGCGAATGATTAGATGTCTTAGAATGTTATATTGAGAAATCAATGCAATGTGTTGCCCACTAAAGAAAAAATATTTGATTTGCTCACATGACATTGATAAAATTTTAGGCCCGACGCCACTATCCATCAAGGAACTAAACAAGGAAAAACAGCCACCGATTTCGGGCAGTTCTAACCTTGGCGTTTACCCAAATTATAGTCGAAATTTAGTCTCTAACTCTAGTTGACAAGGGTTAACCTTTAGAGCCAATCTTAAGATGCAACCCTTCGCTTGATCCTTGGCAAACTACCCCCTCAAGTGGCTATCTACAAGCGGAATCAGTAACATAGAAAACCCCAGCACTTATCCCTTTTAATGGTTCGCTACGGATGGCCAACACGTGAGGTCCTTGACTGTGTATGAGAAGCAAAAACGAATCAGAGGCGACAGTTTCTGGAGTAGAGCTCCTCGCTTGCTTTTAAAGGTATATGGCAAAAAAAATTGGATATTTTTGAAGATTTGAAAACAATGCTGTAGAAAAGAAAATGAATTAAAAAGGAAAAATAATCCTAATATTAATTTAGAGCTAATTTGAAAATTTAACCAGAAGTAGAATTTATTCATTAAATGGTGGATAAATTTAATTTTCATATTTTTATTCTTTAAAAATATTTTTATCTTTATGTTTCCGTCATGCTTTTATAATTCCTAATAGATCAAAAAATTATTTAACGAAAAGTTTTGTCGATTATCACAAACAATATATTTTTGTTGTTTTAAAAATATGTTACAATCCAATACTTTTAACACATTCGAAATAAATTTGAATAATATAATACATATTTTTAAAAAGGAAAATGATCTAAATTTAGTATATATACACAAAAAGGAGTAATGAAAGTTCCGAATATGTTTGAAATTTATTCTGTAATAAACACAATTAATGATACAAAGTTTTAAATTGAATTTTTTACTGTACAATAAATACTATACCAAAAAAAGGTTACTGCCCCAAATAATTTCAAAAATTTAAAAATAAGCACGCAATCCGTATAAATGGTAGCTTAAAGTGTGATATAAATTTTACAGAATTTTACAATAAGGAATCTACCACCAACTTAAAGAAATTTTGTTTCATTCACAATTATTCTCAAAGAGACGTAAAAAATGAAACGTTGCTTTCCGAAAATTTGAGTCACAAGCATGTGAGAAAACAATGCTCGCATGTGGTAGATACATGCAAAAATAAAACAAAAGTTTTTGAAAATTTAAAAATATTTGGATGGTAGGCTTCAAAGTTGCATTTTAGTTCATGAACCTACCAACAACATAAAGAATTTTTGTTTCATTAGAGAGAAACAAGGTCGGTATATTTTGCCGTAGAAAAGTATTTCGTAGAACAGTTACGTTTGAATAATATATATATATGTAATTTTTACCATATTTCAGAGATTTTCAAAATAGATTCTAGAATTGTAATGCAGTAGCAAAACATGCAATACAAAAACACTTCAAAAAATCATAAATATCTGTTAAGAAACTGCATAAATGAATATCTGCATCGAAAACGAAAAAGGATTTTGCACATCAGTTTATTCAATCGCGAATCATCGTGGTCTAGGATTCATCGATATGGTATGATAAATAGATATCTAAAAATCGATATTTCCAAAATATCATTTTTTTTTCGATTATTCGAATGTCGGCGTAACCCTACTGGTAAAAATGGCAGAGGGAATTTACAGCTGCACCCCAAGATATTGTGCAGAGAACCTTCAAAATGTTTAAGGTTTTCTTTCCCTTCCTCGAAAATTGAATGTGAGGAAGGAAAGGGAGTTTTCCCTCAATAAAGATACACAATTTTTCATTTTTTCCCCCATGACAAGTATAGCAACATTCCATATAGTGAGACCAATATCCAAATGAAGATTTCTCTGCCTACAAAAAGGAATGTACCGACTTTTCAGAGGGGAGATTTTATGTCAGCTATCGCACCAAGCTACCAGCTTGTAAATTGCTTCAGGTTGCTGTTGTTTTTTGATTATTGGCACAAAAGCTATTTTGGGCCATAATGCACCAAATATATGATCTAATCTTGTAAAATATCTAAAAACATTAAAAAAAACATATGGTTCTTTGATGAAAAAAAATATTTGAGGCATTAATTATCAATGGATACATAAAAATAAAAAAAAATAGCAGTGATTAATAATAAACAAAATAATTATTCTCAGAGACGTAAAAAATGAGACTTTGCTTTTCTAAAATCTGAGTCCTAAGTATGTGGGAAAACAATGCTCGCATGTGTTAGATACATGCAAATAGAGAAAGAATGAGTTTTAAAAATTTAAAAATATTTGGATGGAAGGCTTCGAAGTTGTATTTTAGGTTCATTACAAAAAGTCACATTTTGCATTATTTTAAGTATTCACAATTAGAGTATAATTTTTTTTAAATGTGGAATAGTGACTGTACACAGGATGAATTTAATGAATAATTTATAATAGAATGAATCACTCTTCGTAGGATGCAACTGAAATGCGATGATTAAAGTTGTCACATGGGTAACAATAGAAGTCGGCATAAAGCAATGAAATGTCTTGAAGCAATGAAATCCTTTTTGTTGTGTAACTATGATTTACTCTATTAAGATTACAGTTGTATTTAATATATTTATCTTAAATCAATAGAAAAAAGCTTTCGTTTAAAATGTTTGCTAACAAAAATAACAAAATGTTCTTTGATTTAGCCGACTCTGACAGAAAACAAAGTTTTTTTAGTTTGTGGTTTCTTTCTCTGGAGCATTAACTGACTAACAACCTAATTCTTGAATAACACAACTCATTACAACAGAACAAAAGTTTCTTGAAACTGCTAATTTATGCTGAAAAAAACACCAAAAAAGGGCTTATTAAACAAAAAACTTTCATTAAAATTGCTTAGAAATTGTTTTTTAGTTTGTTAAAAGATTTATTTTTCGCACAAAAGTCATAGATTGAGCTTGCTGCGCCCTGCTGAAACTCCCTACTAAATAAAAGTGAATTACTATTGTCTACAAAAAGTTAATGAAACACCGTTACATACATACGTACGTATACATACAACGTATTTAATAATAACGGTAAGATTAGGCTGCCAGGCTTTCCTAATTTAATTAGGTTAAACAATAGAATTAGTTTTAAAAAATTGTAAAGATAAATTTCGACACAATATGTGCTGAAATGACGTGATATAACAACACTGTGCACATTGAAGACTGTTTCCCGTTTAGCTTTTAATTTTTTTTAACCAGTTTTAGTTATATTAACATCCCGTTGTAAAGCAACACTAGGGTTATTTTGGGATGGACCTCGTAATTTGAACCACGGTCTGATGACGAGGACGACACCTGAGTTTCCCGGTCAGCAGATATGTGTTTATACTGTGTGTTTACAAATGTTTGCGTATATTGTGTGCATAAAAATGTTTGCGTATATTGTGTGTATACGGATGTTTGTGCATGTTGCATATATACAGATATTTGAATATATAGTGTGACCATTTCCTAATCTAGTTAAAAGGGTTCTCGATTGAAAAGGCTGGCTACAAGGAGGTTAAATAGATCATGACTTATTTTCTGTTTCTGCTGACTTTTAGAATGAATGTTAAATTATGTTTACTTTTTCAAGTAAATCAAAGTGGAAGTAGTAATGATTTGAGCAGCCACCAATTTGTTCGCTTTCTCCTTTAACACAATCTCAACATGAAATTATATCACAAAAAGTAAAACATTAAAACTGCTAGATAAAGGTTTATATAATAGATTTAAAACAGTTAAAATCAAATGACAGTTTTGAGAATGAATATAAGATGGTTTCGAAGGCTCTAAAATACTTAACGAATCCGTGTAAATGATAATTTCCCAATCAATTAGTAATTTCTTCCTAAATATATAAAACAGTAATTATCTCTGCAATGAAAACTGAACATGAAGTTTAAATGAAAAAAATCTGTCTGAAAAATAATAGCAAACGAAATTTCATTTATAAATTTATTAAAAGAATTTAAAAAGTGAACCATAGGAATTTCAAAAGCCGGAAAATTATTTTTCGTTTGAGGAGTTATTTGCAAGTAATTTAAATTTAAACTAAAAAAGGTCTCATAAACTCATAAGAAAAACATGGATCTGGATAATTTTCTGACAATCCAATACGATTGTCAGGTAAACGATGAAGGAATGGGGAAAAAATTTCAAACATGAGATGGATTATTTATATTTGATTGAATTCGAAAATAATAATGATAACATTCATCTTTTTAGTTGAAGGCAGGCTCGAAGCAATCAACATCGAGGCATTTTGCAGATGATGTCCAAAAAACTTTCGAACAGAGATGAAGAGCTAAGTGGGGAATAAGTTACTGTAAAGCGCTTTTCTTGGCAGAGCTAAGTATTGTGCAATCAAAATCAATCTTGAAAAGTATTGTAACCATGTATAGTAAAAAGTTCATGTATAGTAGAGTTCATGTATAGTATAGTGACCACCTTAGTGGTGCTTCCCAAGATGCAGTCGACTTTTAAAATATTTAAAACACCCTTGCTTTTAGTTATTTTGGAAAATGTTTCACATGAGAAAAAACAGAGGGCTTTTTTTTCCCTGTCAAAACTCCAAATTTATAATTTTATCGTATAAATTGGTTTCCGAATCATGTAAATTTCGTTTTCGACAAAAATACAGTAATTTTAGATATTGATAGTGTGAACATGTTACTTTTTTTGTATTACTCACTACAGTTTGCAATGGTCTTTGAGAAAAATTCACTTGTGTCACTATATAAGGAATGTACAAGTAGTCAACATATAAATATTTTTTCACAGATGGCGATAACTGTTTTAGAATATTATTTATTTTTAAAATATAAGAGTCAGACTTTAAATGCTATTTTGAGAGGCACTCTTCTTTTGAGTTAAAAAAATTTAAAGCAGTTTTCATTTTGGCTCAGAATTTCCTGAGTTATAAAAAATTCTAATAAAACTGAGTAAGTATATTTTCAATCCCAAGTAAATCCTTCAAACTTCCATACTTCCAAGTCCGGTCATACGACTTCTCGATGTCAAAAAATATTGCTACTAAATGCTTTCTCCTCAAAAAAGAGAGTCTAATCTTTGTTTTAAGAGCGAGCAGGCTGCCAGTGGTTTTCCAATTCATTCGAAACCCCACCCTGAAATGTGTCTAGAAATTTATTTCAAATTATATGCGAGTATTGAATCAATCATTTTTTCGAGTAATTTACACAGACAATATTTAAAGCAATTGGATGATAGTTAGATAAATTCTTATGATCCCAGGTTTCAATACCGGAATTTTTTACTGCTTGCTGCCACTGAATAAAAGAGTGTTATTGCTCATGCAAAATATGGTTGTGGAAGCATAAAAAAGCGTTTTGTGACACAGGTGTTAGGTATTTAATAATAGAATATGTTATATTAACTGGTCCTGGGTCAGAATCATGTACAGAGGCGATACCCAATTGAAATTAAAAGAACGAAAAGTTACTGTCGTTGGAAAGATGAGTCCTAGCTTTTATATTTAAATTTTGTTTTTCTGCATGATGTAAATCAAAATTTGCCGAGAGTGATTATGCTTAGAATCTAAATGATCCAAAGTGGATGCTATCGAATTTGCTACGAATTTTAAAGATAAAATTGTTTGACCATTATTTATTAGTACTAAACAGAATTGGAGACAACTAAAACTTTATTGTTTTTTTCTCTTTACTGGTGAGCAGAAATTGTCTAAGTTGACCCAGAAATAAATTTTTGCTAATAAGCCAATCGGCAGTGTCGCTAGATCCTTCTAGATTTTGTTCTATTATTTATTATTTATTATTATTTATTTATTTATTTGAAATTCATGAAATTATCAGTTGTAAGACGTCCCAGAAGGATACCCCAAGTTTCGCTTTGATTTTTTGTAGGCCTAATGGCAACTCACATTCCGCGAGAGCTTATTTATTTTCTTCATATCCCTTATGACATAAGAATGGAGTTAATTGCAGCCTGAACTATAATGTTTATGATATATATTAACGGTTCTTCTATTGAACGAAACTGAATGGTTTCAAAGTTCATATTGGCATACTGGCGAACTTTCTCCAGTTTTCGGCATTCAAGACATATTTGGGTGAAAGGTAAGAGTTGATCGGTTATGTCTATAACGTGACCAAAATTACTCTCTTAAATATGTTGTTTTCAGAAAATTTTATAATTTCAAATATGATACTTATCTCTCTTTAAATAAGTTTCCTAAAATAAAATACAGACGAATGGTGTTTGTTTTTAACATTTTTTAACTATGAAGAGTTACTCGTAAACTTCGGGATCGATGGATACCAGGGATTCTCGGATAAATGGTATCATGTTAATGGCATTGATGAAAATATAAAGCTAAAAAGGCCCGGTATAGCTTGGTTGGTAGGACATTGGATTCGCATCCTTTAGGTTGCTAATTCGAGTTCCGCCGGCCGAAGACTCTCTGTGTGTGGAGCAGTTATAAATCTGTCGTGGTCACAAAGTCTTGCAAATCGAGAGTAATATTACTGGTTGTATTGGTTCAGATGTGATGGTTCTCTGTTTCAGGTCTAAATTACGATCTCTGGATGAATGAATGAAATACACGAATAAAGTTCCCCCCCCCCAGTAAAAAGGGTTGTGACGTGTGAGTAGCTAAATCGTTCTCTTGGCCCTAGTTGGCTACTAAAAAAACAAAAGACACTCATTCGACTTAAATCGCTGACTGCTGTCTGTCAGCGGAATTATAAAGTGCCATACAACAACTGCAACACATAAAGCTAAAAGCAGAAGGCGTAGGGAAGAAGAAAAAAAGTCTGAAAGAGAACGAAGACGCTTGGGAACTTTGGGACTGAAACACACATATTCACGTATAGAAAGTGATCCCCTGAAGGAAATTTACTATCAGATATAAGTCCACTGGAGCTACTTAACTAACAAAACGCATTTTCAGAAACGTATCCAATTACTTTGATATGTTTCCAATTATTCAAGAGGCTTTAGGGTATAGAGAACACATGTTTCGACTAGTAGTGGCTTTCTAATTAGATTTGCAAAATCGAGTATCTGCCTGAAATTATTTTAAAAGCTTGCTTTTTCGTTTCTCAGCCTGTTTGGTTATTTTTCTATGGCAGGGGTTTGATAAATAAATAAAACGGGAAAAATAATAAAAACAAAGAAGGAAGATATAGAATGAATAAATTAGGAATTACATGAGTTGGCGATATTTGATGACCAGCTCCAAGAGATTTCATTTCTTCTCTATACTGACGACGCGGTGGGCTGGTGGTAAGGTCTTGGCTTCGAAACCGGTGGGTTTAAGGTTCGAGACTCGACTCCACCGAACAGTCGTCGTGTGAGGGTCTCTTGCACGTTAAATCTGTCAGGCCAAACGCCCTCCCGCTGGTATGATGCGGTGAGGGGGTGGGGGCAGTTCAGGTGTCGTCCGCATCAGGTGGTCATCATCTGACCGTAGTTTAAAATTACGAGGTGCATGCAAAAATTGCTCTAGTGTAGCTGTACAACGGGACGTTAATATATCTAAAACTTCTTTTTTATGCTATAGCCAAAGATGGGAATGGAAAATTCCTTCTATTAAATTTAGCGATAGTTATTCAGTTTCTGGTGCAGAATACGTTAGGAGGCAACTGTGTAATGCTTCATCATTATGTTTCTCCCCCGTGCAAGGATCGCCTTTGTTCTCTTTGATTTTTCTCGTTAACTTCTATTTGATTTTATTTTGTTCCGAAGGAAATTGCTCTAATACATATCTGTCCACATTTATTAAAATTCATTATATTGAAAAAAATATTGCTATAACTTTCTTAATTGAAATTAAAAATTATAGGCTATTTATAGGTAAAGCTGGCATTTTGAGAATTGCATTTCATTTGCATTCTTTTGTAAAATATTGTAGCAGCATTGCCCGTTTTTAGACTCATGAGCTGTTGTTGGTAATCATAAGAACGAAATGATCCAAGAAGTGTAATGATAAGTTATTATACATTGATTTCAAATGCCTATTCTATAGTACCTTTACTGTAAGGAAATATTTTCAATTTCTTGAAACATCACATATAAACTATAATGACTAATAATTTTAGATTAATTTTGTCTTAATTTTAGAATAATTGCATTAACAATTTTGTCGAGAAATGAGGGGATAATTGAGAAATGGGGTCTTCATAAAAACTGAAAAGAAGATTATGATACACGAAGATTTAAAAACTCACATAAAATGAGCGAAAACTAGTAGTTTCATTTAGTAACAGAAAGCATTATTTGCCCTTCAAATTCTATGTAGTTGATCCACTATTCAACTCAATTTTAATTTCTCGCATAAGTAAAGAAAATATTGTAATCGTTAAAAAATATAATAAAACTCCAGATTTTGACGAATCTCAGTATTCCAAATCACCCTGAGTTTAGAAAACATATTTTTGGAATTATGTTTGCATGTGAATACGATAATTTAACGCTATGAACTAAAACGCTGAAATTTGTCTTTATACATTTACTTCATTTGTAAATTTTTACTTCAAATTTAGAAAGAAATCAACTCACAGAAAGTCTGTCTGTTAGTCTGTCCAAGTGTAAGTTAACACTATTATACCAAAATGCAAAGAGTTAGAGGGATAAATCTTAACGTCTAAAGTGTAGATCTCTACAAAAATTTGAATCAAATTCGTCCATTGTTGTGCATTTTCGCATGTGAACATGATAATTAAAAAGTGAAATACTTAGATAAATGAAATTTGGTACACAGTTTTGGTATTTAAAATGTAAACCTTGACAAAATTTGTAATCAAATTTGCTGAAAGATTGTCATATATTGGTTATTTTTAAAAGCAGGTAAGCAAGAATTTTTTTTAAAATGCAATAATTCAAATAAGTCAAATTTATATAAGATCATATCACTAAAACTGCAGTTCTATGCGTTTTCAGTATGTTTTCAGTTTATGTTACAGTAGCTCTAAAAAGGGGCCCAAAATGCATATTCGATTTTCTATACGAAACTACGAAGCACAAAACGTTCACATACTGAACTCTGAACATACAAATCTGAGCACTCGTTGTGTTCATGGTTTTTCCCACAGTTTTATCGGAATAAAGGGAGTGGGTAGAGCATCTTTATTAGATATAAAAGAAAATTTAAGGAAGATCATTCTCTCTGGTTTATTTGACATTTACATTACCTTCTGAGCTTTTATATCAACAATAATATCTGGGAATTTTTGTTTTATTCTTGGAAATTGCAAACTGGTCATTCGAATTGAATATCCAGAACGAATCCCGGTTTAGTTGCAATGATACTTCCTTAAACCGTCACCGTCATCTGTATCCTGCAGAATAATGTTTTTCCATTCTGCTATTTCCAATGATATTGATCAAAATATTTATTTGTATTAAAAATCAGCTATGGATGATCTCCATTTCCTTTTGAAACGGATTAGTATCATCATCTTCTTCATGTATCAATATTTTTTTCTGTTTCGACAATAGTTCTCTTTCATGCTTAGCATCAAACGACCTCATTATTAACAGCATACATGTAAAGTAATATACACTATTAACCAATAAGTATTTGGACACCCATGCAAATGAGGATATCTGCAATCCTGATCTACCTCACACATTCTGTATCGTGTAGAAAACAGCATTGGCATTAGTTGAATGTAAGATACCATGAAATTTATAAATGTTTGATTTCGTGAAATGTGTAATTGTCAGATATCATAGAGATAGCTGATCCTTAAATAGCATGTCTACTGAGTTAACATTCCAAAATAGACAGTGGCTCTTGTGATAAAAAATTGGAGGGTGAATGGTGATTGTCGGAATGTGCTTCGACCCGACAGATCCACGAAACTAAGAGGTAGAGACAGATGAGTACTGCCCAAAGAAATTCGGAAAAACTGCATCAAACCGATGCCCACATACTCCGGGAGTTCCACCAAGCATCCGGGACTCTTGTTTCGATAAATACCATCCGCAAGGAAGTAGATTTGCTTTGTTTCTATGGTCGTGCTGCTATTCATAAGTCTTTGATCACAAAATCTAACTGCTCGAGTTGGTTGCGGTGGAGCAGGGCGAGTCAAAATTGGGTCGTAGATGGGTGGAAACCAATTCTCTGGAATGAAGAATCAAGGTTCAGTCTCTACCAATCGGATTGCGGTGGTAGAATATGTATGAACAAAGCCTTTTGCCAGAATGCATTGTGCCTACAGTAAAGTTTGGTGAAGGAGAAATTATAATTTGAGGATGTTTCTCATAGTATGGAATAGGATCCTTGATCACAATTCATGGTAAGCTCAACACCTTCTCCCTTATTCCAGACGACAATGTGCTTCCGACGAAGTGCCAATTTTACGAGTTGGATCATTGTTATTTTCAAGATGAGAAAGCCAATTATCATCCAGCGTGGACTGGTATGATGGCAATGGAGTGAGCCGACTGAACTAGTTTGCCCAGAGTACAGATTTTTAAAATTATTCTTTTCTTCTTTCATTTTTGGAAATTTTGGACAATGGTCAAAAATCGGTGAAAGAGCTTCCATGCCTTCTCTAAATTGAATGGAAAAAATTACCATTGTCTACCATCAAAATACTTGTGGAAATCATGCCTCAGAGGGTTAAGACTTAAATTGCCTTAAGTAGAAGCTCCATAAGCTATTGAATATGTATAAATTGTGTTTATCTCTCTTATCACAGGTGTCCAATTACTTAGTGGTAAATAGTGTATAAAAAGTCCGTTTTTGAAATGACATGAAAGATTAAATGGTGGACGGAAAACTAATTCTTTCTAAATTTCAAACTACTTTTTATATAATATAACACATTTTTCCAAATACATCAAAATTATACTTTCCTATTTTCAAATGCTCTGTGAAGATAATTATCAGGAAAACGCTAACCTCTTCCACAAAATAAAATCCAAAAATATCTTCTTGTAATCACTATACCCTGCTGAGGTAAGAAATATATACTTCCCTTGTTTCTGATTAGAGTAGAGAATGAAATATCGCAGTTATTTTTTTCTAAATACTGTAGTAATGAAAACTAACAAACATTCATACATATAAGACAAAAACGTTCTTCCTCCCTTAAAATTTCTTAACCAATCAAAGTACTTTCCAGCCTCAACTGCTTACACAATAACCAACTGAATTTTGAAATATTCTCAACCTTCAGCGTGAGGAGATTTTCTATGATTAAAAATTATTTTAACCTTTAGTTCTTTCCTTATCTTCCAAGATCATCGAAATATTATTTTAAAAATTTCCAAAAAAAAAAAAAAAAGGAATTAATAATTGAAAAGGAGGCAGCAACCTTACACTCCTATCGACGAATAGTCACTAAGTATAATATTGATATTTAATCAAAAAAGATAAATAACGAATATTGACTAATCGAAAGTCATTTGAGTACTATTGTGAATACGATGCATTTTCATTTGAATTTGGTTGATCTTTAATTTATGCTTTAAAGAAGTGTAAATCAGGAATAAATTGTATTCATGTGTTCTATTTTTTAGCTCATCGCATGTTGAAGGATTTCAGCTTTTGGTTATTCTCCCAATTAAAACGTGACACACCCTTTGACTAGGTTACCTTGTAAATAATAAATGTTACTTTTCTTTCAAAAACAATGGGAAGTAAAATGGAAATAAAGTATGCATTAAAACGAAAGGGTGTATAAAGTTATATAATTATTTAATTCGAAGACGGGGAATTCAGAAATTTTGTTACGTGGCAATAGTTTGAATGAATTACTTAGTGCTGCACACGGTAGCAGATGCATCATACGTATGAATGTTTTCGGTTATTTTTTCACGGATATACTTTGTTAAGAGGCCAGGAGATAAGTTTTTCTTCGCTTTGCACCCTTTTTTAAAAAATAAATAAAGATTTAAAAAAATGAAACTACGACTAAACTTTCATTTTTTCATTTTACATAATTAAATATTTAAATTCTAAAATAGAACTATATTTTTCTATAATTTATCTTATAGTCTACAATACCAAAATTAAATAAAAAATCAGTTATTTAAAAGAATTTTAATACTTTATTTCTTTTTGCGATAGAATTTTTTTAAAATGGAAAAGTGTTTTTTAATTCCTACTCTAAAATGAAGGGAAACTCACCTTTCGAAAGAAACGATTTCAGAAAATTAAATAAAGTTGCAAAATTAAATGTCGAATGCTGGGAAGAAACATATAAGTTGTTAGAGATAATTAAATAAACAGAATTTCTCTTCTAACTGCAATTAAAAGTTAAATAGAATGAAAATAAAACAATTTTGAGTACATAAGGAAATATTTTTGAAATAGAGGTATCTCCCTAATATCGAAGGATTCATTAATATGGTATGAATATTAAAACTTAAAAAAAATGTATTGAATAACTATATTACTAAAAGAAGAATTGGAAAGTCTTTTAATTTACAAAACTGAACTTATAAAGTAGGCTTGTTTTAATATTAAGAATTTTAATTTGATTATTTCATTTGCATTTACACAATGAAATACAATATTAACGAGGAACATTTTCTTTCTATTTAACAACCACTCCTAATAATTTGAGTTCTTCCCAGAATGGAGACAAGTAATGAATGATGTTTAGCGATCTTTTGATCGGAATTAATGCTGCTGTCTAAACAAAATCTTTTCACTCTACGAAAATGGTTATAAGCCATCAAGTCGCAGTCATCCTTCATCGCGCTTTTATAAAAATGCGAGGACACGAATTTCAGTGCAATAAAATCTGATGGGATTTTTGTTTGTTTTGCTACTGAAAATACAAAAGAATTGAGTAAAAGGCACTTCCCATTTGATGATGCCTTCATATCATGCTTTATATTTCAAATTACCAGGCTGCTTTTCACAACATAACTTTATAATACGTCATTAAGATTATCAGTTGGAAATACAATATTTGAAACAGCCACTTTCGGTTTCACTTTTTGTACTGCAATCATAATTTCATTTTCATAAGATTTTCTGGTCGTTACCAATTTGGTTATACTTTCTAGAAAAATATTTATTTCAGTTGTGCTTCATTTTAATAATCTTTGAAAATTGCATATTAATCCGTGACATCGATTTTTAATTATATTGTATTTCAAAAAGTATTGAACGTTTTTTAGTGCTCTACTGATTCATTATGTATAATAATATTCTTTTAAAAACTTTATCACATCTCATATGCATTGAGATAAAATGTAATATCAAAAAATCATGATATAATTATAACAATATTTACTTCCTTCGTGCAAATTTATTTTCAATATTTCAATGCCCACAACTTTTTTACCATTTACAGAAAAATAAAAAAATAAAAAACACTGCTAAAATGAATTGATAAAATTGATGTAGATTCTTTGTGAGTGTTTTTTTTTCAGGGGAATTAGAATGTTAATATCCTGAATTACAAATGTTTTTAAATTCAGTGAAAAATGAATTGATTTTGAAAGAATTTCAGAAATAACATTCAATACGCAAAATGTTTTCTTTCAATATTCACAATTGTAAGTTTCCTTCTAACATCCTCTTTATTTTCAGAATCTTCTGAAATTCAATACATTGTAGTTGAATTTCAAACATATTCATAAGCGAAGATTGTATGAATCCTTTAATGCTGTTAATGTTCTTTTTTTTAAATGACATACTGATAGATTTTACATTAGTGATGCTGTAAACAAATGTTCTCTATCAAATAAGGACATCGAGAAAAATTTGTTTTAGACAGAAATTTCCCAAGATCTATATATCTTCATAAAAATAATTGTGATCTTGATCATTATCTAAAAAACAAAACTAAACTCAATTGCGCGATAGCCCATGTGGGCCAAGACTTACAATGCCCATATCTGCTTTCTTCACCGAGGGTACTGCGGAGCAGGGTATATGTCCCGTTTAGGTGGTCAGCCGGGAATTACTTGTTCTAGCTTTAATGAATACTTTTCAAGCTTTAGTTTCTTTATTCCTTCATTACTTTCTTGTTTCTTCTCAATAAATTTTTGAAGTAATGGCGATAGATCTTTTACGCACTATAATTTTTGCTTTTAATTAAAAAGTAAAATCAATCGAAAGTGTTATTATACTGCACAGTACTAGCATTTTTGTAAATTGAAAATCCTAAAAACTTTGGTTTTACTCATTATCTTCCCCACCAGCTAATTTTAATGTCTTTTCCTAGTTAACAGCATTTTTGTGAATTGGAAATCATAAAAACTTTGGTTTTATCCAGTATCTTCACCACCAGCTAATTTTAATGTCTTTTCCCAGTTAACAGCAGAACTCCGGTCCATAATTTTCTCCTATCAGTGGTATGGAGGCATGTAGATATCTTGAGCGTTAGTTTTTAGCATTTATGAAAAGCGTTGTGAAAACAAAATGCATAATGTTCATGCATTTTAGTTTGCAAATGCATGATGTTGCATGCATTTCACTTTTCATTAAAAATAAAGTAAGTCAAAGGAAGCTTTTACTTTCAAGTGTACAAAAGGAAGCTTTTTCTTTCTATGATGTTGAAGTCTGGTTACTTCTTTCTGGAGAAGAACTATCTTTACCTAAATAATTCATTTTTAACAAAGAAAACACATAAATAAAGCTAGATAGCAGGAAAATGAATATTAAAACAAAATATTTAAAAACATAAATCTCAAAGAGTTTATTTGGGAAATGGGGGGAGAGGAGAAAGCATGTTATTGAAAGATAGCCAAATTCTGAATTTCTGTTCAGTCGTAGGTAGGTTGATTAGCTCTTCAGGTCCAATAACACGAGATTAATTTCTTGGTTTTTTTTTTTTTTCATATTTATATTTTGTAACAACACACTTAGAATCGGTCTCAAGCTGGGAACGAATTTTGTAGACGTTAGGGTTTTTTTTTCCCAAATTTAATTTTCTAATGCTAGATATAGAACGTATCTCTGGTCCATCGTGACCTGTCGTGGTCGATAAAGTCTCGGTTTGGGATCGAAGGGTTTCAGGTTCGACACCTGGTTTCACCGAAGAATGGTCGTTTAAGCAGGTTAGGTGTGCTTTAAATCTGTCAGGGCCAAACATCATCTCGCTGGTGAGATGTGAAAGCTTGGAGAGATCAGCTCGAATTCGTCCTCTTCAACTGACCGTAAATCAAAATTACGAGGGCCTTCACAAACTAGCCTTAGTGCTTTTTTAAAAGAGGACGTTAGTATGAACTAAACTCGAAGAAGTCTATAACTTTTTGTTAAAGCAAAATTATATTCTGCGAGTTTTAACGAGGAATCCATTTCTTTGCAAATGATTAGTTAAATCGAAATGATAAATTCAATGCAACGAGTTTGAAACTCAATTTTGAGAGATATATATATAGAAAGCTTCTTTTATATTAAGAATGTGAAGTAAAATTTCAAATGATGTCAAAAACAAAACTGTTAGAAATGGGATGTGTGAAAGCAGATTTTCAAAATAAAAATTTTCATTAATAAAGATTAGCAAAAATTTCCCTCTTCTTTTACGGATATTACAAGACTTACATCCGCAATTATTTTTGTTTTCTCATATAAAATGTTCTGCTAACCTTTCGAATGAATTAAAGGGTTTAAAAATTATATTTTAACGATAGATGTGGAAACAATGTTCAAACATATTTAAACAATAAAAACGATTCGAGATACAACTTTTACACTTTACTTTGAATTAACCAAAATGCCTTTGTGTCCTCGGCAATATTTTAATATTGTTTTAATCCGTTTGTCCGTTCCAAACAAAGTAGTTCGTAAATAAATGAGGGAAGCTTAATTAAGAAAGGAAGCTTTTAATGACATAAAATAAGTTAAGTATTTCAAATCGAAATAAGCAACTTAGTAGATGTAATTTTGTAAAAGCTTGAACAGCAAAAAATATACACTCAAAAGTACTCAGAAATTCTTCCAAATTAACCCTAGCTCTGTTCTATTGAAATCGATTCGTAAGAAGCAAAATGCTCTAACGCTAAATTCCTTTTCTTACAATTTGCATTGGTTAACTTTTGCAAATTTCGTGATTTTCTTGTGCTACTGGCTACAGTTACAGTTATATCATAGAGGATCACGGGAGCCTGTTGGTTAGATTTTGATTTTTGCATTGGATATTCGGTACATGATCCCACTGAAGACTCGCCATATGCGCCAGCTTAATGGACCTTCAATCTGAATTCTAGAATCGAATGCCCTTTCTCTAGATCAGTGTGGAATTTCGGCGAAAGTACTGCAGGCCCGGGGGCTATTCTTGTTAGATCGCGACGTTCCAAAAATGACATCCCAAAATGGTCTTCAATTTGCTTATAAAACAGATCGTTCATATATGGTTAAACTAAACTTATAAAAGCATGCGTATAAATAGGTAAAAAATAGTTGAACCAAAGTGAGGACTCTGTATCTAGACTGCAATAATCTGTCGGCATTAGAGGGAAATCAAAAAAATATTGACAATTATTAAAATGAGAAAGTGAATGACATATTTTAAGACTTTTTTATTTTTTTATCAACTATTAACTGTTATCAAGAAGCTTTAGATGTGACGTTAAGGTATTATTAAATTCAACAAAAGAATGATGGATGTTTTATTTTTATAATAAGTGATATCATTTGACTCTCTTAATTCCTAACTAAACTTCAAAAGAAAAAAAGTAACACCTCAAAATTTAATAAATGAAATTATTAAGATATTAAGCACATTAATCATGCAACTATTATTTTAAACATATTTAAACGTAGCTGAAGTAAATAAATAATATGTAATCAATTAATGATATCCAAACGGAATTTCTTATAATTCTGTGCATTAAATAAAGATAATTCTAAACAAAAAATTGAAACTTTATAAAATATAATGAAATATCTTAAGATAAATTTACATTAAAAACGTTGATTTTTAGTCAACAAAATAACATTAAATAATAAGGATATAAAATTGATATTTATTAGAAATTCCTTTTTTTTTTGTCATGCAAGCGTGTTCTTATTTATTGAAAAATGCAACACCTTACTAAAATCAAATAAATAAATATTGGTCACTTATTAATTTTCTTTTCATTAAATCGAAAAAATAATAGTTAAAAAATTCATTCAAAATTTTTAACCTTCAGTTTGAGACTAGCTCCAGGAGAAAGATTATTAAATATTTAAATATACAAAAGCATAAAATATTAATAACAAATAAGTAAAAGAGCAAATGAAACTTAAAATTTAAAAATATTAAGAAAGAAAAAATATATAAATATTCATAAAGAGCTAAATTTTAATAACTGAAACTTTAAAAAAAGGATGAAAAGAGATGGAGACACAAATATATTTCAAATGCATTTTTGACACATTAGTATCAGTAATGCCATACTCTGATGGTAATATTTGTGCATTATGTATAATTCTTTAATAGTTTTTAAAAATTAAAATTTTCAGCATAGTAAAAATTGGAGAGATCAAATACAATTCATTGAATTGAGGCACAAAGAAAGGGGACATAATACCTTTTAGATACATATAAAACAGCGAAGTGTGTCGCACAAAAATCGTTCTTATTACGTATTGTTGAATGATAATAATCACATGGAAACAAACGCCGTACGAATGTCCCCGACTTTTTCATTGATCAGTTACACTTAGCAACAACACTTCATTGAATTAATCAATGAAGCTGCAGAATATTTTAAGAAATGACTAGAATAATGCTCCACCAATCCTGAATTCAGTCAGGAGGAAGATTTTTTTTAAAGAAAAATGATAGAAATAGTCATCTAGCAAAATGTTTAACTGAGCACGGAAATAGGCTTAACAACGTTTATTGCCACTGATCTTACCTGCAATCTAATTTTACCATACTAACTATCTAATTAAATGGCACCTTCTATATTTCAGTTAAAAGACAGCAAAGAAGAGGTAATGCAATTAAATAAATAGTCAGACTCTTAGTAGTGAATCCTTGCTATGCCATCATCAGATAGGTGATCGTTTCATTCGTTCAAATCTATTATCTTCCAAATATTTATATATTCAAAAATTCTTATATCACAAAAAAAAAAAAAAAGATTTTTGTATTGTCTTAAAGTCAATAAGTAAATTATATCAATTTAGTTTATGCGCAGTTTCTTTCTTCATTTTCATTTTTAAAAAAATTTACTTGATATGCGATCTGTAACAATATTTTCAATATGATAAAATTCAAACTCGTTCATCAAAACATTCAATCACTTGTTTTTGTCAATTTTAAAATTAAGATTAAAAAAAAGAAGAAGAAGAAGAATAGCCAACGGTTATTGACTCAACACCAGTAAGATTTTCATTTCTCACTTTCATTTTGTAATCTATTCTATTTATAAATTGTACAAACAATAATTTGTAGTATAGTGCTTCAATAAATGCGTGATATTACCAAAAAAGTTATGTATATATTTATTTCTTTAAATGTGTAGATACTTTCAAATATAAATGCGATTTTTAGATTTTTTTTCAAGTAATTTGCTTCATCTTAATTAAATGAAAACATTTTATTAGAAAAAGAAAATTTTTAATCACGCACCTACGACATAAAGAAAGAAACTCCGACTAAAAATGGAAGCAATTATAGAAGATATATGCTTTTAAGAAAATTAAAAAAAAAAAAGAATTTACTCTATAGTAATCAAAATCTTCTAGACGGAATAAGATTACCTAGTAATTTTTTATCTGCCTCTCTTCTCAATGAATTCGTCTCATTCACATTATTTATGCCCTTTTAAAGATGTTTTGTATTAATAGGACAATTTTTTTGAACTGATAGAATGAATGTGTTGTTATTTTGAGATGACTGTCTTATATATATATATATATATATATTCCAACATAATTTGAAAAATAAGTTGGAGATTTTCCTCCTTTACCTGTGTAGTGAACTTATTTATGATCGCTTTCTCTTTAGCATGGATTCCTTCTGAAGGCCATATTGAATGTTTTGGAGCATTGCAAAAGAGGCGTTAAAAATGTCCTTCAGCTGATATGCAATTCATAATAATGTTTCATAAATTAATTGAGCAATTATTTTCGAGGTTGCATTTAACAATTAGATTGTAATAATTTTAGACTGATGCAAGTTACATACGGATCTTAAATATTTTTCACATTTACAATAATTATGCTAATAAATGAGTAACATTCATTATTGGTCAAAAATGATATTTTCTTTCAAGGATATTAAGAAAAAGTTCTTTGTCTCTAAGACATGCATCATAAAGTCCATGCGTTGAGCAGTAACTTTCCAGAAGTATGAGCACTTCATGATTATCTCATATAGAATCGATTCATTTTGCTGCATCTGAATCTATACGTTTGGAACATCATCATTAGTTAATTGAGAAATATGATCTATTTCTCACAAACCACGGAGACCTTCTTAATCACTATCTGTTGTAAATCCTTAACAGTGATTTAAATTTAAAATAAAATCCCAAATTATAAATAATTAATTAATTCCGTTCTTGATCCTTTAACATTTCTAGTACAATTCACAAGTGGGGAGAGCTTGTAAATAATGTTTCCTCTTGTAGTAAATATTTTGATTCAATTTCAGCTGTTCCAGTGATCCATATTAGAGCAATTATTTGGATCATTTTCATCTTTAATTAGCAGCCATCATTCCTAAGCACGCTGTTAAAGAATATGCACTAATGTCTTCTTTGACCCGAATTTACGTTTTCAACCTAACTTCAAATCCAGGATTTTAAATAATGTTATGTGTTTTCATGCTATTATTAACACAATTTTGGAAAATGTTATTGAAATCTTGTAATTTTTATACATGAAAACTGAGTCTCTAAGCGAATATCAGCAAAGTCTCTTGGTTGGTGAGAGGATGTTTTGAATAGAAAGTGGCATCGTTCTTATCGAGATATTTTCCTACCTTGATATTTCATTTTTTTAATCATTTACTGGCATGGTAAACGTGCTTTTCATATTTGCAGAAAGCTCCATTCAGACAGTGATGAAAAGCTGAAAGTCATGGTATGAATAGTTAAATGGAAAGTCTTTTTAATCATCTCAATGATCCTTCCTAAATGATTAGTTGAATTTTACCTGACTTTCAATTTTTTTAGATATTCCCATAGAAAAATGTAATATATTCAAGTGAGGAAGAGTTATCTTATTATTAACTCTTCCATGAAAACAAAATACGTTTTTACATTTTCAAAGACAATTCTTATGATGTATATTTCTCTTTTATGACTTTTCATGTTATATTTATTCATTTATTATTCGGATTTTTTCATCCATTTTAATGTAAATGAAATGAAAATATTTATAAAAATATTAATGATTTTGATATCTAAATGTTATTATGAAATCGTACTTTTAATCAAAAACTAATGCATATTATACCTGCATCACAAAGACATTGTCACTCATATAGTTAATTTATTTAGCGCGAAAGCTTTAAGCTTTTAAAACGAAAGAGAAATTATTAAATTTTACTGAATAGCTATAAAAAAACTGATTCAATTTCTAATATAATTACATTTTCCTGAAGTTGAATAAATTATGATGATTGATTGAAAATAATTTTCTTCCGAAATTAACATTTCGGTTAAAACTTTATAATACAAATTATTATTACAAACCATAATATTTTATACGTGCCTCAATTATTTTATTTTATATAATCTTGCAGAGACTTTCATTTTAAAATATTCCATGATTGAAAGCATTATAAACACACATTAATATCTTTTCCTGATCAGTTCAAAAAAGTAGGAAGAGAGTTTTATTATTTATAAGCAGAAAACAGAAGATGAAATGTTAAAATTATATGAAATAAAATTTTTGACAAACCAAAAATAATTCCAAAGTTTTTTCGTCTCTTTTCTTTTGATAGATGGGGAAATCAGAATATTATGAGAAGAAGAAAAATACACAATTATATACAGGCACATAATTTACTTATTATAATCAAGTGAGTTCTCTAGAATGATGTGAGATATAAATTGAAATTCAATTAAAGAAGTAAATCGATAATAAATGAAGATTAAAACAAGGGGGAACACATTTCTTTGATACGCAGAACTCAAGCAATATCAATTTAAAGCAAGAAAATCGGATTCTTCTAGGATACGCAAAAACACGGGTAGCAATAATTAAGCGTAGTTATAAGCGAACTACCAATTTTAGGAATAACATAGTGAAACCATGTAGTCAACTCCTGAAAGAAAATTTTTTTAAAAAGAAAATCAAAGAAATGGAACTAAATTTATAAGGAAAGAAACTCTTCAATCATGTTACGACGCCTCATGAATCATCCATTTCCCATGTTATCTCATGGGAATGCACTTAATTTTGTCCCCAATTAACCTCTAAGGGTTGTTGCTGTTCCAAGACGGAAAATACCGAGCCGCATTTCGATTTCCTTTCACAGAGAATAGGTCACCAGGCAAAAAGAAGAAAGATGCCGACCTCCAAAAAACTTGCCGAACCTGAAGCCTGATTGAAAAGCAAGCCGTTGGACCACTTTCTCCACCCACCGGTTTCAGAACGTGATGTCATCGTCGTCCTGGACATCCGTTTTCTTATTCGATCCACAGTTACTATTTGCAGTTTGGCATCTTTTCGAAATCGGTATAAAATATCTAATAGCGCAATATCTGAGGGCAATTTCAAATACAGGATCTCAAAATAATTAGGAGTTGAAATTCCTCGGAAATGGATTATTGATTCGATAACTTAATATAATAATGGCTTAGTATGAAAGTAAATAGGTTAGCGGAAGGAAAACCACATGCTTCAAGAAACACTCGAAGCTTTTTTTTAATTATGATCCAATTCTTCAGGTTATTACTGATAGCAGTAATATATTTCTGTAATTTTCTTGGAAAAAAAATATTTTTCATACACAATGGGAGTATTTTTTTTTCGGATAAGTTACATATGTACAGGGAATAATTATATAAAATATTACTCCGGAGTTTACATTACATTAGGAGTTATCTGCTTTAAATAATAATTTGTTTGAAATTAAATCCTTAAATCTCAGGAAAGTGGAAAAAATATTCTGTAGCAGAATTGACATGAATGTTAATTTTTTTATCAATATATCGATGTCTTTTTTTTTTCATAAAGCTTATTATTATCTTTAAAAATTCAAAAATTATACATAATATTAAACAAGATATAAGAATTATACAAATCCATTCATTTCCTCTCAAGCATTCTATTTTATAGCTAGTCATTTCCTCCAAATTTAAATTGCTTGTAAGGAAATTGATTCATTATTTCTTCCTTTAAAAGACGAAAAATATATTTTTCAAAAAAAAAAAAAAAAAAAAAAAAAAAAGCAGAAGAACATATTTGGCATTAATGATAAATTGTTTCACTTATATATAGAGCAAAGCAGTATTAATGACTGAAAAATATCACTAAATGAAACCATGAAGAAATAATTGTTTCATACAAAACTCAATTAATTTCCTCTAAATCTATCTCAGAAAAAATACTTTCGTTTTTTCTTTGTAGCCAATCTCATGAGTCATTTTTACTGATGCATTGAAAAATTTCAATTCATTAAACAGAAATTCAAAAATAAGATCCAATGGAAATTCAACTACAATATTTCAATTATCTAGTAGAAAAATCAGCAATAGTTGATATCCGGATAATAAAGGATACGAATTGATTATTGTCTTTCAAATTCTACCTCTTTATAGTGCATAATATGAAAATATTAATTGCACTAAACATAAAATCAACAATAGTGGATCAATGATAGATGATAATAGCAAAAAAAAAAAAAAAAAATCTGCAAAGGTTGATACTCTGATAATGATAACGGACAAGAATCGATTAATGTCCTTTAAATTCCACCTCTATGTAATGCTTAATATGCAAATATTAATTAAACCAAATATATTTATCAACAAATATGAATGAAGCCTAGTGTTTGTTTCTTTAAGTTTAATTTTAAAAATCCGTATTTATAAATACAAATTTTATCGTCAATGTATTAATTATAATACATGGACAACAATTAAAGCACTAAACCTAAATTCTGAAAAAGTTTTCAATATTTGTTTCATTTTATTTTCTAAATAAGTATCTTAATAGTTCCGAAACGCATTTTTATATCCAAAATCTCATTTGAAAACAAAATTCAATGAAGTTTCGATTTTCAAATGTATGCCAGCAAAATACATTAGCGAAGAATATATATATATATATATATATATTTCTTTTGAATTTGGCATGCTTGTCAATTTTGAATTGATCTGCTGGATTTTGGATCAATTTACGTGAATTCTATTGAGAAGGAACTTAATTACATATTGGTTGTGAGATGTAAAACTGGAGCACCTATTAAACAATTTCATACAAAATATAGACCGTTATTTATATCTTAAATCATCTAGAGAGATGAAAAATGGAAGTACGAAATTTTGCCAAACATATTCTATTGTTTACTTATTTGAATCAACAACAACTTTATGAATATTTTGAAACTCTGAAAACATCATTTACGTATTTGTGATATCAAATCCAATATATTAGAATTGGGTCCTATCAAAATATTTTGGCATGTGAATTTATCATAAAAAACTTTTCAGAAGTTTTGTTAATGCTGAGGGGGTATTCTACATATTGTCTCGCTTGCGAAAGGATTTCCAGAAAAGGATTCGGTTTCAGTTTTTTTCAAAATAAATGAAATACTTCAAAGTTTGATTGGAGGAAACATTTTTAAATTCGAGATACGCTATAAGATGATTTTAAATCACAAAATGAAAAACACTTGATGAATTACGAAGATAATCTCTTATTATGATGACAAAATAGGATCATTTAAATTTCAGATTTAAAAAAGCATTAAATTACAAAATATAAATTTTTACAAAAACATAATTTTTTCACCTCAATTTTTAATTTTTTATTTTCAGGAGTTATTAAATAGAATGTTATATCCCCATCTTGACGAAAGGATTTATTTTCTGTTAGAGAAGTAATTAAATTTTAAGCTTCTTTAAGCATTTACAGACTTCCCTTTTCTTCAGTGTATTTCTATAAAATGCGTAAAATTTCACTTTGTAATAAAAAACTCTAAAAAATTAAAATATATCTTAGATGTGCGTAGCATTATTTTAGGGATGTTTCATTGTCATATTCGATTAATTTCAATTACATCATCAAAATTGTTTGACATATTTTATACAGAATATTATTTTTTACAGTTATGATTTCCTTTGATGAAAAACTAATAGATAATATACATAATTCTAATATCAGTTGAAGTAATATGAGAAATTTTATCGAGATTATAACCATGTGCTTGTCTCATTTGCAATTATTTTTAGTTCAGTTTTTCTAAATGTTGGACTCGGTTCCATTTACCATGACTGATAAAATAAAGAAAAATATATTCTCCGAAACCAACGATTGATTTTTTCTCTTCTTTTAAATCTTTGCACTCGGAAAAGTAATTCGATGCAAAATGAATCAGCTAAAACAAGGACTTGCTTATTGCCGCGAAATGATATTTATTATAGTTTTGAGTTTAATTTTACCGAAAAATTAATCGACATCTTCTTGTCAGTTTTTAGGTATTTTTAAAAAATCAAAATTAAAAAAAAACATCAAAATGATACACCGTCTTGCACGGTGAGTGAGAGTAACCATCCGAGTGCTAAGGGCTAAATCGAAATACTACTTTAAATCAACATTCTTTTCAATTGTTCACCAAAGAAATACAATGTTTAAAACAAAATAAAGAAAAAGTGTTTTAATCAATTGCCAAAATACATTATATTGTCAAAATTTCTTTTATTTCAATCAAATATTTTAACAGATGCTATCTATACATTACATGTGTGAAGAAATTTAAGCCTATGAGAGGATCGTATAATATATCTTATTTTTGACAAAGGATCGGCATGTTTTGAGTGCCACAAAAACTTAATTTTTGTAGTACTCAAAACAGATCGCATTAATTGTGATAACTGATTTTTAATTTCATTAATTATGCAAGATTACCTCACTTATTTAAGTCTTTATATAATTGTAAAAGCATGCTTTAAATATTTTTTTTATATTTTTGTATAGAACCCATTGCAAAGAAATGTGACAAAGTAACTGTTCACAAACATTTCTTGTTATTAATATCGTTTTTTAGAAATGGAATGCAAATGGGAGAAACATTTTAATTTAACTCTTTCTCATTCGGGGACTTAAATTAGATAGATGAGTAATTTAATTTCTCAGAAATTTATTTTCCTTTTTTCTCATTTTTAGGAAACTGAAAAAGAATATGATGCAAAATATGTGATATGCAGACTCCAATTAAAATATCTGTTTACTACTGATTCACTTCTGAGTATTTTTCCCAACGAAAGTTTTACACATTTGCTAATGTTTTTTATTATTATTTATTTAGTTAGTTTTTTAATCAAAATTTTCACCTCTAATAAGTGATTTTTCTCCTAGAATTTCAGATTGAAATAACAGAAGCAGTTCATCTGTGAGCATTTCATATAATAAAAACTTAAGAGGGATTTTGTGAAACGCTTTTATTAATATTATAAACCATCTGGATTTTGATTATATTTGAAAAATTTTTGAATTTTTATTACTAACTTTTTCTTGAATTAATTATTTTATCCTTAATTTTTGGAAAGAGCAATTAAAATTCTTGCTGTTTTTTCCGTTTTATTTTGTTCTAAAGAGTATACATTAATTTGTGTAAATCCAGATTTAAAAAATAATTCAGTCACTGATAAATAATTCTAAGAATTATTTAGAAACTCCCTCTAAAAAAAAATTCTTTTTTTTGTATATGTGTGTGTGTGGTCAGTTTTGCTGTTGCTGTATTCTTAATATTTTGTAGATGAACACATGGGTTAATATACTTTAAAATGCAAAAAATATTTTCTTTAATCCATAAAAAAATACTCCTATTTTAGAACATAAATTGTTCAAAATTGTATTCCATTCTTCTTCTTTCTTTAAAATATATCAAGAATATGATCGAGTGGAATGAAATCAATTTTAGTATTTCCCATCTTGCAATAGAAAGAGCTTACCTGCAGTCTTCAAAATCCCGAGCAGCAAGAGGAGCGTTGTTATTGCAATCCTTGATCTGTCCATCGCGTTGTGAAAACCGAATCCAAGAAAATCGACTTCGTATTGCTCTAAAAACGAGGTCTTGGAGCTACCGTTATAAACCTGTCGGACCAGAATCCTTTCTTTTCACTCTCACTTGCGCGCCCACTCCTTTCATTCTCGTTTATGCTGGGAAGTTATTTCCATCCCCCTTTTTTTCAGTTCTTTGTTACAAAAGAAAAAAGGTTCCGTTACAATTCTTTTTTTTAATGTTAAATAAGGATCGAACATAGTATAAATGCATGATGGGCTCCTTTCTGCGAAGATAGTCTTGCTGATTTGCTGAAAAAACTTAAGAACGTAAGACAAGGGGGAGAAATGATCTTACATTCTTGAATGAATATTATTTTCCTATAATGAGCTAAAATAGGAGAAAATTAAAAATTGCTAGGTAAATTAAACTCATTTTTTCAATTTTATATATTTTGTTTTATAGAATATCTGAAGTTTAACAGATAGAAGAGTAGCATCAAAAACCTTTCGTAAAAGAAAGATCCCTTCTCTCCTAGTATGAAAAGTTGTGATTCGTAGACCACCAAAAGATTGAAACGTCTAATTAGTCTTTTGAAAGGTTTTACTGATAAATTGAAAAAGTCCATTACCTATTAGAAATTATTTATTTTAATACATTTTTTAACTTTCAATCACAATTTGTTTATTCTTTCAACGATCCGCACTGATCTCCATATCTATCCTAGTGGTATACTGACTTCAATGTGATATTAAGTTAATATCTTAACACTGTTTGTTTACTCATTTTTTTAGACATAAGCCTTAATTCTCTTTCTAAAGGCGAAATTTTTCAACATCCGCATTGTCCTTAAATACTTAGCATGTGAAACACTGAATTGGTCGTCATAATCACTTGACACAAATACCGTTGAAAATGCTATAGAGATTCCCTCATTATCATCGAAATGATCTCCCTCATCATCCTCACAGACTTTTCTATATGGGATTTCTTTTTCTGAAAACTAAAGTCATCAGATGCTATCTTATTCTTGACAAGAACTCAAGTGAATTGGTATGCGCTTTTGACAGAACATTTCATACTAACTAACCTGCGCCATTAAATTTTTTGACAGTCAACAATCCCATTTTTGTCTTACCCTGCATAAGCGTACTGTTTATAGATCATTTTATATTTGTATTCCTACTTTAATGTATTTTATTATTCCCCGTGACATAAGAAAATTTATTTGATTTCTATTAAATATTTTTCTAGTTATCAATTTTTTTGGCTTTGTTTTTGGACACTAAAAAATCAAATAGGATGTTATTATACAAATTGTGCTCTATTGGAGCAAATATGTTCTTTGAACAGAATTTTATATCTCTTTTGCCTTTTAACTCAAAGTGATTAAAAATTAATGTTTGAAATATTTATTAGAAGCATGCAGAAACTGAAGAATAAATCCGGAAATTTCGAAATTATTATTATTATTTTAGAAAAATATCGGCACACCCACAAACGCAGGCACATCATTTACTTCAGAAAGAAAAGCGTCGACACGCTGGCTTCTTATAGGAATGGATTAAAATTCGCCTTTACAACAAAATGGGATCAAGGCCTGCATTCGCTTTCTGTGCACAATGGAACATCGTGATTTTTACCTGCTATAGATTTGCAATTTGCTTGAATTATTAAATGCAAGTGTTAAAAAAAATGACACACCTTAGCAAGAGACTAAAGTGCTCTATGGAGATGGTAAAAAATATGACGATATTAATGCGGATTTTAGTACAAAAGTTTACTGCCCTTGCAGAATATTTATTATCTGGGGGAAATATTAAATGTTTTTGGCACTTCGGCACTAGTAAAATGGCGTATTTTGTGGATTATACAAGTGGAAGTGGGAAGATGTTTGATAAGGTTTGTTCGATAATTCAATGGTAACTTCAACACAAAATTGATCCGAATATTGAAAATTTGAAAAAGTTTAAAGAAGTTTTCAAATATTTTCAGTCAAGGACTATTTCTTTACAAATTCTTCAAAACTATAAGAACAGGAAAGATGTCACACAGCTAATAAGGCTGTTCATATACATGATAAGAAATATTTTTGGCAATTTCATTAAAAGTAAATTTTTTTCCATGTTTAATCTCATGATAGTCTATTATAATAAAATTAACTAAATAATATTTCCGGAGATCAAAATATATATTAAGAACTAGCAAAAGACCTTTGTCTTTTCTCAGTATCATTGCTCGAATATTACGATAAATACAAAGTCCTGATTGATTTATTCTACTATTGATATGCATTTCACTATGAAATATCACCGTTAATGAAGTTACGTAGGATTTTTTTTTATCTTAAAAACAAATTCAAAATTACTGACAACCAGTTAAATATTATCATCAATTGATTGAAAACAGAAAATATCATGTCTATTATGGAAGTAAAATCCATAATAGACACTCATTATGGATTTTACTTCCATAATTGTCATTCACCAGTGCCATACAAGATATTCATGACCTTATTCAAGGTCGGCAATTTTATGTGAAGGAAGGTGGATAAAGCCTTCTGGAGAATATTCAAGATAATTTCGGAGAGACTTCTTCCGACAGTTCGTATCTGTCTCATTGGACGATTTCGTTCCTCCGACATATTGTCTAAGAGCAATCTCAACACTTCTATCAACTTCAAATTTATCTCTCATTCATTTCATAAGTTTATTATGCATAATAAGATAAAATTCTATCTTAAATTGTTGTTTTTTCATTGTATAGATCGGTAACACCAAGTCCCTTCTTTTTAAACTTAATCTGGATTGAGCCATCATTTTTCAACTGCTAAATTTGCAATAAAGATTAAATTTCGCATTTTACCACATATTAATTTATGTAATATGAATTTTCCTACCCCCTCTAAAAATCTACATTTCAGAAGAGTGGGAGAATATTCATAGAAGCATTGCCTGCCGGCGTTTAAAGCCCTCAGAGAGCAAGGAAAAATTTTACTCTTCATTTTAAATACTTCTCATTTTAAGACTTAGAAGTATCTTTAATTTGTTTCATATATCAGTAAACGAGCTGTAAACTCATACATAGTACAAAGACTTTTAAGCTCCAACATATAGCTAGCAATATCAGTGATATTAAATTTTTATCACTAAGATTTTCATAGTTTCATAGATTTCTTTAATACCAGTTTTACGAGCTGTTATTTAAAAATAAATTTGTTGCAATAATACAAATGAACTGCTTTCAAACTAATTTTCGATTTACCTATGAACAGCTTCCCTTGTGTTGGTTTATACTTATGATTAGAAATTCAGTCTCAGACCAGATATTGTTACAATAAATTAACTCATTATTTTTAGAAAAGAAATCAGGAAATTCTTCTTGACGATTGCAAAAGAAACTCGTTTTATTATCTCTCTTAAGGAGATGACAGCTTTTGAGTCAACAACTTTAGATGAGCTAAAGCTTTATACAAAGTTGCGTGCGCTGCTTTGAGTTAAAGAATAAGATACAGAGGGTGAGATATTTGTTTCGAAGGTAGGAAAGTAGGTCTTCTCACTTGTATAGCAACTTCCGATTCATATTCGGCCACTACATTTAAGAAGAATATATTACTTCGTTGTGAAATTATAGTTCTCATAGCAATTAATAAATTTGGTTTACTTTAGTTTAGCTACATTAACATCGCATTTTAAAAGCAACACTAGGGCTATTTTGGGCCGGATCTCGTAATTTTGAACCACTATCAGATGTCGAGTACCAGATGTAAGCCGACACCCCCTCTCCAAGCTCCTGCAGCACATCAGCGGGAGGATGTTTGGCTCCAACGGATTTAAATGTACTAGGTCAACTTACATGACGTTTGCTCGATGGAATCGGGCCTCGAACTTGAAATCCTCCGGGTCTGACGTGGAGACCTTATCACCAGGCCGTCATGGCTCCTCTAACAAATTTTGGATTTTTGTTTTTAGCTTTACTTCTAATGACTAATTTTTATAATATAATCTTAATTATTAACTTTTTGTGACTGCAGTTGAAACTCACGGCTACATATATATATACATACACAAATTAATATTTGTCTATAGTCTCATGTTTCGCAGAAAAACATTAAAATGGCAAGGTTCATATGTCGAGAATTCTTCACCCAAAGCTTCAATCCTTTAACACATCATGAACATTTTATATGAGAGGTCCAAGTTTTTTTCTTGATCATTCATTTTTCAATCAAAATTTAGTTTTCAAATTTTTCTAACCAGAAGAGGGAATATAAATCTCCGTTGTTCTTTTAATATGGAGTTTCCTTGTATATAACAAAAGTTATTTGAATGATTTTTTTTCAATTCTTGACGTCATCTAAAACAAATCACTTGCACTCTTGACGTAAAACCATAGATAGAGTAATACAGAATATCTGAAAAATACTGGCTTGTTTATAATGAATTGTCCTGTGTGAGCCCCAAAGATAGATTGCTATCGCAACATCACGACATGATGATCCATGAATCAATCGGCTTATTTTCTGTTTATTTTCAGAAAGACATAATGCTTTCACAATTTTAAATTGTCTGGGTCAAATTTAGAACATTGATCTAGAAACTAAAGTTGCCAGTGATAACAATTCTAGATTCAGTAAACGCAATGCTAAAATATGTCACTGTACAAAATATGGGGATTATAGGAAAATTTTGTTTGGATATTTCATTTCGACATAAAAATATACATTATGCAATTCTAATTTTTCACGTACCGAAACCTCCTTAACTAGTGTAATCTTTATCAAGTTTTAAGAAGCATTATTTTTTGGAAGAATATTTGAGTAAAAAATAGTTAAATATGTTTATTATTACCATATTTGTTTTATTATCAAACTTAATCCCCTCTTTTGATGAACTTAAAAGTGAATGTTTTCAGATTGTTGGTATTTTTTCCAGTGACAGCTAGTCTCAATCGAATTCTATAAAAAAGATGCATTAGAGTTTTCTTTGAAATACAGAGAGATATAATTATTTTTTAATAATAATATTTCTGAAGAAAAGTTACATTTCTCGAGAAGTTAGCTACAACGAAGAATAGTACTTAGTAAAATCGGACATTATTGAAATATCGCGTTTGTTCTTGACATCTACAGCAGTAAAAGGAAGTTGATCAGATGCAGATACAGATGTGTTAGGTGGAACAGTAAATATTTAAAAATTCGAAAGTCATTCGTATCAGGACTTCAGAAAACCAAATCAAATATCGTCGTACACTATTTGATGCTGTTAATGCATTCTAAAACGGTCACAAATGAGAATCGACATATCCATGCAAACACCAAAAAATTCCGAATAAAGAAGTATATTCGAGCATTTAATAATTTAAAATACAGACTCAAAAGATGCATATTAAGAACGTTGACATAACTCATGCATAAGATAATTCATGTACAGAATATTGAATAAGTGCGTTCTTGTATACATTAAAATAAATTGCTTTTAATTATAATGCTAAGTATGCTGAAAATTGCATTGGAACAATATTTTCATATCAAATTACTGTAATATGAAACAATCTATTTGTTTATTTACTGGGCATTGCATTTTGATGTTTCGTAAAAGGGAACTTAAAAAAAAAACCCACGAAAAGGTGTTCTATACAAAGCAAGGAATTGAAGCCAAGTGCCTTCACTACGGATTTACTAATCTACCTAGATCTACCAATTGGAAAACGATCTTTGTCTGCTTGCTAAAGAAAAAAAGGCAGTTTGACACACTTCTTAAGAATGAAATGACATTTGAAAAAAAAAAATAATAAATAAATATGCTGTCAAATTCAGTAATTCTCATCTTAGTTCAATGCTATTCTTAAAAACTGTCGTTTTTAAACATATGCATGAATAAGATTTTGAAATGGAATAAAGGTTTTAAATACTGGGGACTGTTGGGCATATTAATGATTCTTTCCCAAACTTTTGCAATCTTATAATAAAGAAATTCATAATTTTAAAATCTCTAATTAACAATAACATCGAATGACTTTAAATTTTAAAATCGAAAATTATCATATTCTTTTTTTTTTCACTTTAAAATACGTTTTATTGAATAATTCTCAGAATAAATGTTAATAATATAAAGTTGCAGGTACTTAGAGTCAAAGACTAAATAATTTTTTTAATTCAATACAATTTAATCAGACTTTAAAACTTTTTCTGAATTTTCATATTTCTACTATTTTGCTTTTAAACAAACTATTTTTTCATAAGCTATTTTGAAATTTAGCCTGTTTATTGCTAATATTCATGTTCTCTTCGTCATTTAATTTTGACTTAAATTTATAAAATTTCTTGTTGCATATTTTTAGATTCTAACATTTAAAATAGAACAAACTCTGACAAATGAGGATAACTTTTAAAACAGTATTAACTAGTCTTTTGTAACGATTTAAAATGTGGAGAATTTTATTAAATATTTCATCAATAGCTGATTTGCTCTATTTTACAAAGAAATGACACCAATATTTTACTAATCTGATTATAAACTCCATTTCTTTGCTGTTAGAATTATTTAAGATTTTACTATCGAAATTTGAACTATTTGTTCATCCGCATTAACAAATTCGTTCGTCTGACTGCAGAGTGCAGACAGACAGTTTACAAGAAATGTAATGAGGAAAGTCATTAAGCCGCAAGTTGTAGCTCAAAGCTCCATCTCTTAAGGCAATCTGATGCTGAGTTTCTTTAAAAGGAACAGGAAATGATTGTATCGCAAATTGCACTGGGACTCTGCACTTAAGTTAAATAATAAAAAAAAGGATTATAAATTAGACTATACAACAATTGGATATGAACTCTTTTTTCAAGTGATTTGAGTTTTCAACAAAAATTAAGGACATTTTGTGAATGCCATCTAACAAGGAATAAGAAAACGTTTTATAAACGATACATAGTTTGTATCAAAAGATAAACAGCTGGTACAAGAAAATGATAGTTCTTTATATATCTTCGAATACAAAGAAACTCTTTCCTTGACAGCTAAATTTTTAATTTTAAAAAGTTTAATATCAATTAAACTTTAAAATTGAGCATCTAAGATATCTCAGAGAAACACTGAAATGCTGGGTAAGAAATTAAACTTGTGTACTTTCTAAAAGAATGTATATTTTAGCAATAAAGAAACTATGGATATATTGATCATTCATGATGTATGAAACCATAACGCCGGCCTTTTTGTAGAAGAATAAAAACATCATTTTCCGTATTCCCCATATCTTTTTAGGAAGAGTTTTTACAAAACGGTTTAACGATTACAGAGACAAGCTCCTTACTTTCTCGTTGATGAACGTGGCGAATGAAGCGTTACACACGTGATGCAGAAATTATATTTGAGCTTGTTTTCCAAGCGATCCACATGCTTGGGCAAAACAGTCAGTACAGAGCTCAATATTCCAAAACTGACTATGTAGAGAATATTTCAATGTAATAATTGGAATCTATACATTATTTGTGGACCTGCACCCGAGGACGAAGATCGACGACTAGAATTTTACATTGGACCCTACCTTAGGTAAAATATAGCCTTGTTTTTCTGAGAAATGCAATTTGGGAGAACGAATGTTATTTTAATCGACACAGAAATATTGTAGTCAAAACTGTCTCTTTCTATTTTGTACAGCAGTATGTTGAATAGTGACCTATATATATATATATATATATATAATTGGATGAAATGGTTTTTGTAGTACGCTCTCTGTCGATATTTAACGTCAAATTGGTTAAGTCCATCATTAAGTCAGTAGATATGGACATGATCGAAAATGTTCAAACATTGTTAAAAGAATATAATTTGGTGTATAGGTATCAAAGATGTTCATTTTGAATTGTTTCTATACAATTATTGTTTTATCCGACCATTTTTTTTAATTCAATGAAATAGTAAATACGTTATTATTTTCTGACTCTGCTTTATTAACAATCTTCCGTGATGTGTATGTGTAAATTACAACAGAAGCTTCCTTGAAACATTGGTCAGAGTTATGAATAAATAGTTTGAATCAATAAATTTTCCTTTTAATATCTGAGCAAGTTTCAAAGACAGAATCATAAAATTTTGTAACCTGATAGATGATAATAATTTTATGTACATGTTTTATTAATGGGATAGCCGTCATTTGTATTTATGGAGCATTTAAATTTCATGTATGCAAACGCCAGTAATAACCGTTCTATCCGTGAATGTGTAGACCAAGACATGTGGTTTTGATCACTTATCTATTGAGACAAAAAAAAGACTTGCCCCCAAGGAGTGTCACATTTACGACATATGTCAGTCAACAAAAACATGTACTGATAATCTGTCCTGCATGACTGGGATATTTATTATGTCATTAAGGCACACTTGATAGCTTCTCTCCCCTTATAAAGCGTTATTATATTGTGATTATAATGAAAACAAAAAGTATCGTTTAATTTTTTGAAATAAGTTAATTCTATTTGTTTTGCTTTTTCGTTCGGTTCCCCCTCCCCAATTAATCTAAAATAAAATCGATAAAATAGAGATCAGGGGGAAAATTCTTCATAGATGAAATTTCATTTGAAGAACGAATTTATGCAGCTAAAGGTTTTTTTGTAAATAGAAAATTCTAAGTATTTAGAACGATTGATAGACATCCTCTCGATCTAAATATCTATGTCAAACAAAAAAAAAATGCAATAGATGGGAAACGTATTTGCATTAATAAATTCAAGAATTAAATATTTAAAGATCCTATATTTTTTTAACTAATAAATTATTCTTTTAAAAACCATACTCATTTTATGTATGCAAAATTAATTTTGTTCTTCAAAAAGTGAAGTTTATTCAACGCAAATTCTATTAATCTTAAAATATTCCAATACCTACTTCAGACTGGAAATAAAAAATGAAGAAAGTTGGTCAGTTCAAGATTTGAAATCGTCGAATTCTTCCAATTCTAAATTTTACCTCTTTTTTGCTTACTTTTGATATCATCACTAATTTTAAATCATTCTAAACCTGAAACAGGAAGCTTGATTGAAGAATGAAGTGAATAATGTAGATTGTTTCCATGAAAGCAATATGAATAATTGCGGTTAGTGATGTGAAACTAGTTTATGCCAACAAAACGTGTCATGAAAAGAGAATATTATTCTTTTCATGAAAATGCAAATAAGCCAGAGTGATCTTTATCGATAAGTCAGACATCATTTCAAATATTGGGAGAAAAAAAAAACGATTTTTAACAGACTTTATTTTCTACTTCTACCGTAATTTTTTTTTCAAAAAATGGAATTTTCAATGCGCAAATGGATTGTAATAGAAAGTAAGACTGCTTAAGAAAATACTTTGAAATGAAATGAAACTTAATATTTTTTAAGAGGATTTGAAGTTAAAAGAATTTAGTAATATTTGATTTAATGACATAGTTTACATTCAAGTTGAATTTCAGTAATTTATTTTTGCGTTTTTGTAAGACTCGTTAGCATTTTGTGATAAATAATTCGACGATTTAACTGAAAAATTAATTTTGTAAGCTGCTTTCTTCCAAGGCTATTATTCCAGGAAAAGCATTACAGGAATCCTCTAATTGAAGTTGTTAATTTATCATCCATGTTTGATATCAACGATAAGAAAGAACGGGAGTGATTACAATAGATTCTTCAGAATATTTAAATGACAACATTAGGGCCTCTACTCGGCAATTGAAAATATTTCATTTTTAAATTTTATGCCTGAGTTGCATATTTCACAATACTAACTGCCATTTTGAAGTCTTTTAGGTGAAAAGTGTGACAAGTTATAGTTGAAAAATGTTTTTAGATAGTCTGAAGTAAAATTTTGTAATTCAATTCTTCTACTGCTTCACGAAGGTAAATCAAATACTTGTCTTTGAATTCTAGCTTACATTTTATTTGTGACACTAGGCACTAATTGAAAAGTCAAATAAGTTCACTCTCTAATTGATTTTCTTAATAGAAAACATTTTGTATGAAATTGCATAGCCTTCCACCTAGGAGCATGGATCTAGACACATAAAAAAATCCTATCGTATATGTTATTTTTTGAAAGTTTTATCAAGATATACAGAGGAAAAGCCTTAATTATCTAAATCATTGTGAAGTAATCAATGTCCTTGAATGTTTTTTTAATGAATGGGGGGTATATCATGTTTAGTTAATTTCAATTAGCTTGATTTATTAAAAAATTCTTTAGCTATTATTATTATTGCAGATTATTTTTTTAAAAATAAAGAGATAATTTATTTAAAAAAGACATTTTTAATGTTTTTAAAAGCAAGAATAGAATTTTAATTAAAGTTTCAACCATGTTTTATTCAAATTTTTTATCTTAATCCCACGTTTCTACTATAAATTCCAATTTTATCAGTATTATTCTTTAAATTACATATTCCTAATTATATATTTAGATGTCTAGAAATCCTGATGATATAAAGAGTTCAAAACCTAATATATATAATGCAATTGCGACTGCAAAAACAGTTTCAAAAGATAGAGTTCCAGTTTAGGCTGAAACTTGATAGTGTTGAGTAAACAGAGCAATATTGTATTGACTTTTGCTAGAAAACTCATTCCGAAAATACGGAATTCAATACTACATACTCTAACCGTAGTACTGTTTGGAAGGTACTCACTAAAGGCGAAGAGATTGCCCTTGTTTTGTATCTTGTTTCTACCTGGTTATCGAAGTAGTCAAAAACCAGCTCTAGACGCCATAAAGAAAGAAATTAAAAATAATAAGAATCAAGCAATTAAAATGGCCAAAAGAAAAAGATAAATCCCGAAAACACCTGCGTTTCAGACTGAAGAATTCAAAGAAGTATCAGACAACGTAAATTCTTCTTATTCCACTGAAGATAAAATTCAGCAATTCAAATAATTATACAGATGTTATGAGTGTACTATTAAAATAGACATTTGTTTACAAGATTACAAGGTGAAAAATTGAACAGTTTTGTGAACCATACATAATAGATATTGAAGAGGAACAATATTGTATTGAATATCTAAAAACATTACGCCTTCAAAAAATATTTATGCGTGATAAGAATGTTATTTGTGACACAGAGAATTATAACACTGTGTACATTTTGCACAAAAAAAAAATCTACAGGTGCCTCAAAAGGACAATATAACAAAGCTGACGTTTGGAATCAATTTTTCGGATTATGGTATTAAATAATTAATGAAAATGCTTGTAATTTCTAATAATTTGGTACATTGCAATTTAAACATTTATTATATGATGAATAAATCTATTACATGATATTGTTCTTTTACAAAATTTTATTCACTTCCAAATAAAATCCGACTTTCATGAAGTGGCTCTAGGTACATAAGAACATTTGCGCTCTTAAAAGATCTTCTGTTATACACAATTTAATATTTTAAGTTTTTATAATAATTCCAATATGAAGTAACTTGCATTATTAAGTTTCAAATTTTAAACAGGTCAATAACTCAATATTTATACACTGGAAAAAAGTGGCCCAAGGTACATAGCTCTCTCGAATTATTTTTTATATTAATAATAAAAATAAGTTTTATTTTACATGGTGGGTTTGGCCTAATTTGATACGTGAAAATGCTTGAAAAATTGAATCTAAGAATTTTAGGCTGGTAAAAGTTGAAAAAGAATATATTATTTCGTTAATTAAGAAATATATTTCTCAAAACGATTTCATTTCCTTCATCTAATGCCTTTATGCAGAAATTTCACATACTACTGAATATATAAATAAAACACCGTCCTTTTATTAACAAAAAAAGACACTTGTTTTTTATAAATAGATTTATTCAAATTTATTTACATCCTCCAAAAATTACATCTTTTGAATAACAAACGAATTCCATGAAGTAAAAAGCTCAATTGTATAGATGCAATCCATTTATCAAGACAATTTTTGATAACTGCATCAGAATAGAGCCTCCCCAGAAAGGGCCAGTGAGAGAGTTAACCAAGATATGGTAAATTCGGCAGATACGGTTACGTATCTCAGCGAAATAATTACGTTTCTTTCACTTTTTTGACACGTGGGAAAGAATTGTCATGTTGGAAAAAAGCTTTGTCATGTCTTTTCCACCATTTTCTGATTATTTTTCCGTCAATACATCATTCACATTGTTCTCCTTTGATGGTTTCATTGTATTATAACAGTTCATAGCAAACATTACTATTTGTTATACAGTTTGTCATATGTATTGAAATAATCACTTTAAAACCGCTGAAACTACTCTTTGCAAAATGAATTCGAAGGGCATGTTCACCATAAATGTCCAACAACAATCAATGTGGTTTTACTATATTTTTCTTTGAAATAAAATAATGAAACGTAATTTTCAGCGAACGCTGAAAAGAAAACCTTGGAACAAATTTGAAACGTTTCCTAAGATTTATATTATATATTATTCCAAAGATTTATTTATGTATATATATTGGCTTTAAATATAAACCAGAGGCCAGATACTAATTTTCAAGGGTTGCTATTTCCAGATTTATTTGCTGACAACAAATACCGTCTATTAAAAAATTGGTGGTTAGTTTAGTTTAGATATATTAACGTCCCGTTTAAAAGCATCACTAAGGCGATTTCGGGACGGACGTCGAAATTTTGAACCACGGTCAAAAGGCAGGATGAAACCTGAGCTGGCACCCTTTACTAAAATATCACACCACACTAACGGGAGAATGCTTGGCCTCAATGGATTTAACACGCACCAGACCAACTTATATGACGATTCTTCGGGGGAATCTGGTAACGAAGCAATCCACCGGTTCCGAAACCGAGACCTTACCATCAGGTCACTGTAGCCCCTAAAAATCGGAGTATTCATATTTATACCCCCAATATATCACATTTATTCCCTTTACTTTCAAAATTAAGTTATGAATGCTATTAAAAGACGATGCATTCGGATTACAACAAAAGTGTAGGAAAAGTCTGGCAGAGGACTTTTTTGTAAATGGAAGGCATTATTGAGTGTATTTTAATAATTTAACACTCTAAGGTTGCTCGTGATGAACTCTTGATTAGCATTTTAAAGTTGGTCCCGAATTAAGGCAGGTGCTTTTAAACAGTCCTGCCAAAAAGAAAATTAAAAATATATGTTGTAAAATCCTAATTATATATATCTATAATTTTAGCATTTTTTAGTTATCTTCACATGCACACTAATAGACAGAGAGCTCCAGTTATTTGTGATGAAACTGAGTTTAAATGAAGGGACTGAAATTGTAGGAATTTTACTACAGAATCAAAAGAATTCCAGATTCTTTCCACAATTTTTTTTTTTTTTTTTTTTGCAACTAGTACAACAATTGTGAGAACATTTGGGGGAAGTGCAGAAGTGACTAGAAAAATGTAAAATGTCGTCGAGATTTTTGCTTCATATAATAAATCGAAACTCTAAATTTTTTGGTATGATGTACTTTGTTGGAAATATGAAACACTTTCTTTTGATTCAAACTGAGTAAATGATCAATAAAGTAGCAAATTTCTTTCTCTACAATTATTTTAACAAGTGATGATGATCTTTAAATTTCATTTTAATTATAAGTTCATGGACAGTTTTCAAATGCATATGAAAAGAGGCAATACTAAATGAAATAAGTGGAATAAATAGACATCTTTATTTAAAAAACTGACACGTCTTTATTTCAACTTGTCTGGCATTTCTTAAATTTTTTTAAGTATGTTTTGAATATCATCTTTAGAGTCTTCAATATGTCTGGAGTTGATATGGCGCTGCAAGTCTCTTCGCCTGACAAGAATTTTACCGCATATTGGGCAACGATAAGGAGTATATGATTCAGAATGCAGACGAATATGTTTATTTAGATTGCTTGGATCACTAAAAGGTCTGAAACAGTATTTGCACTTCAGGGGTTTGAAACCCGTATGTGTGCGAACATGGATTTTCAATCCATATTTTCGAGAATAGACTTTACCACAGTATTCGCAGACATGACCCGATGATGACGATAAAGAATAATCAACCCACATATTGTTTGATGACATTGATTCTTGTGAAGCCCCATTGCCATTGTAAAAATGTTTCGAATATTCTAAAGTTGAGATGGAATTAATCGCTTGAAGTGCTCTAGAGTTAGCAAATCCAACGTACAATGGTATTTCACTTTCTGATGTCGGAAGAATTGAAAAAGGCACAGAATTTCCCAATTGAGATGCTTCTTTCAAACGACTGGGAGAGTCTCGAGATTCTACGAAATTACACTGGAAAAATAGGTGAACTTTCAATGGATTGGGATTCTGAAATATACGGCTACATCTATGACAATGATAGGCTTGGTTTCCTATAAAAAAAGAAATTCAAAGTCATCACGTTCAAAACAGAAAAATAACAAGAAAAAGTCTTTTGGAGGTAACAAAACGCACATTTCATAAATTAACATATTTTAAAATTGCTGTAAAAATTAAAATTCAGACATAATACGAAATTATTTGGCTAAATGGAGTTCTTTCCTTTTTTGTTTAGATTCTAGAGAATCCATTAAAAAATTTATTGTAGAAGTTACAGATCTAAAAATGTAGATAAGTAATTTGGGTGAATGAGAATGCAATGACGAAAGGCAACGACAGAACAAGGAATATGTAATGAATATAATGATATGAATATAAGCATGATTTAAACTAAATGTTGAAGCACTTTTTGTTTATCTGGTTGTTACTGCCAAATTATAAACATAACATCCCACTCTAAGAATGCGAGTATCTAAATATGTTTTGAGAATATCAATTGCTGCAAACTTGCTCGTTAGTTCGATATTTTGTAAAATTTTTTTATTTGTGTCTCATAAGCTCAATGACTCGAAGTATTTTGTACTGAGTGTGATAATCGTAGCCACAAAGAAACTTACCTTAGGTATTCGAACTTTAATTGATTCAGAAACCGAAATTAAAATCTCAATAACAATCAAAGGATCATATCCTCCCGCTGACGTACATCATCATCCCGAAGCCATACCATTGTTATACACGCCAGGACGACGGGAACTTGCTTAATTATTAAGCAAATTCTCATATTCAAACTTGAGGTCTCTCATAATCATGCTTGAGATTGTATAAGTTACCCTATATATCTCTTTTTGAAAATAGGAAAAGAAAGATATGCTATATTTTGGGCATACATAGTTAAATTTATTTTCTAAAATGCCCTTATTTCTTAGAATATTTAGAAAGTTCATTTTTGATTTTAATATAATATCTTAATAATACTTTCTAAGCTGAAAACAATATTTCTTAAGCAAAAAAAAAAAAACTTGCGAAAGAATTTCAGATTTGTTAAAGCTTTATATTTCCCTAATTCCTCGTATTATATTTACGAAAATGCCCGAAATTTTTGGCCAAAGCAAAAAATTAATTAATTAATTAAATTAAATTAAATTAAATGAAGTTTCAAACTAATTAACCGCCATTGTACAGCTCTCTAAATACATGAATCCGAAACTGTTGGGATACTTTTAATCCCCTAGAGTAGAATGCAATTAATGAATAGTCTAGAATATAACCGGTCGAAATCATCAATTATCAGAAAGAAAAAGTCAATGAATGTTATGAAATAAATAATATACTAAACTAACGTAAGGTTTCGTAGTTGGTAACCTTCATTATAAAAGTTTCATTTCAACCATCTGTGTCTATGGACATTGATTTTTCGTATACATCATTAATATACAATGAAATTGCTTTAATTTATTACCTTTGATGTTAATAGGTGTCAAGAATGGGAATTCTAACTGTGATAGAAGATCAGCACCCATCCAAATAAATAGCTCCTCAGAAGATTTCACAGCTTTAGTCATTCTTAGAATTAACCCACCAGAACTTTGCGTCAGCTCCACATTTTGTTCATGACAGTTTCTAGCTATAGCTATGAGACATGCCCACTCGGGGCATACCTGCTTTTCGACAAGATTTAAATAGCCATCGATTAACTCTACCTATAACACATACAAATAAAAGGAAAACATACAAATTAATCCTTCAAATCACTAATCAAATAAATAAGAAATGCTAAAAAGACATGAAAAAAGAACCAAATTAATACAGCTCACGAATCAAATATTATATAAAATTCCAGATCTTTGTCTAAACTTGTTTCAAATGAATTTTACTTTCTGATCCGATCATTATAAAGAAATGTCAAGAAACAAGATAGCTGCAATTGCAAACAACCCATTCAACTTGATAATGCTTGATCATTTGTATAGCCACACTGGTGGAAGATATATTTAAGAGAGTATATTTCAAACCTCATTGAGTTTCATAAATTCAAATAATTGATAAATGCTTCTAAGCAAAAAGAAATTTCCTATTTACTAACTGTTACGTTTTGAATTCTACTTTCAAACTGATCTCAACTATTTTATTTGGCTTTTACATAAATATTGACTTAATACCCACGAACCTTATGTTCCAAAGACCTACAGTCTTAAAAGTTCCTTTTATGTTTTATCCTGTTTTTGATACTCAGCACATTCACTTGATCGTGATGAATATCAAGCAGTTAAAAAATTAAAACTTTTAGAAAGTGTTTCTTACTTGGGCCGAGAAATTAATATTAGTGGATCACATGTCACTCGTTTCTAGAATAAAAAACTGAATATCCATTAGAATAGTCAATCCAAAATTAATTTTTGAACCTTCTAAATAAAGTAAGGAATGCATTTGAGTAAATATGAGCATTTGTGAAAAAAAATTAAAAAAAATTGAATACTTTCAAAACGTAATAGATCAAATCTAGAAAAATAATCTTGATACACTAATATTTTAAGAAAGTACTTTTAACTGAGCTATGAAGCTTACAATTTCCTCATTTTCTCGAAAGCTCTACGAAGTCATAGTCTTTTCTTTACAGATCACCATTTAAGAAAATAAATTATTTTGAAAAGTTTTATAATACAGGGCACGTAGTGAGAAATAAATGCAAACATTGAGCACACTTTAGAAAAAAAAAATTAAGCATATGGCACATGCATGTATTTATAAGCCCACGTGTTTCCTAATCATTTTTTTTTTTCTGTGTAATGATAAATTATAGTTTTTACAGAAATATTTTTTTAAAAATACTTTTTTTTTTAGTTTTAAATATCCATTTTTTAAAAATTTTAATCTTTCATAAAAAGAAATTTTCACATCTTAATCGAAATATTCTAAAACGATATGGAAAATTCCAAAAATCATTATAACTTTGTTCAAAGGTTAAATCGTACCTCATCACTCATTTAGAAAGGCAATGTTATCTTTAAGTGATAATAAATACAAGAAAATTCTGGAAATTTGAATTATGAATAAAATCAGTATATTTTAGAAACATTCGAGATTTAGATAATCAGTACACTGAACACATATTGGAAACAAAAAGGGATTAAATTATTGATTTCGCGACATTGGAGGAGAGGTTTCCAACCATTTCCTAAAACACATTTCATATTGATTACACAATCAGTTACCAATAACGTATTCGTTCAGAAAAAATTATTCATCAGTAGATATTAATGACAGATTTTTATCACTATAATTTTGAATTAAGTTAAGAATTTTTTAAAAATCAGAAAAACAAAATTAAATAACTTTTATATCATTATGAGCACAATTTTTTAAAAATTTATACTAACTGACTTTTTCCCCTCTAATTTTTGAAGACCTCAAATCAAATTTTAATATTAAAGTGATAAAAATATCACTGCATGGCCCGGTATTGATTAATTAAACGGAATGAACTAATAAGTACAGATTTTATTTTGTCTTTATTTTATAACAAATTATATATAAATTTTCACAAGAACAAAAATAATAAACATAGAAATAAAAAAGGGATAGAAAAGCACCAATATTACAGCTGATTTTAATTTTATCGATTTTTTAAATTTTATTTCATTTATTTATTTCTCATTAGCAATTTCAAATTAAAACATCTTGTTTTTCCTCTATTATTTTACTTTGAATTCTGTTTTACTTGTAAAAATCCTTTGTTTCATTAGAGTTCTGCCATAATGCTTTTTTTATGTCAGAAATTTCTTTTCTCCTTTTTTAGTACATAGATTAAATAATAATTATTCATTACATAATACAGCAAAATAAAAATATTTAACAATAAATAAACATATTTCACGAGGAAGCAAATTCTTCAAAAGTACAAATGTACTAGGCAAAAAATGTCGCACTCCTGAATTTATTTTGAGCGGTGTTAGTAAAATAAATACATTCCTTTTTTTTTGCAAATTCGCAGTTTATGTAAAATTCCATAGTTGGTTTTTCGTTCTTTCCTTTTTGAACGAAATGCACTCTGTTTTCTCGGTATATCTTAAGTGTCGCTTTCGGTTTGCTATTTCCTGTTGCTGTGGAAAATTTTAGGTTGTATTTGCCTCGCCATTGTGTATAGAATGCGTGGATTGCTGAATACATTCAAGGGAATGTGCGCAGTGTTGATTTCCTTTGGAGGATAATTAAATGTTTAATGACAAATGTTTTAAGTGATACTTTACACTTAACATAGCATCCATTAATGTTTTTTTTTCCAAAGTTTCTTTGTGGCCCTATAATTAGGAAAACATGTACTGACAACGAACTTCTGTTTCCTCCCCCCCCCTCCCGATTAAAAAAGAAAACTTAGAAAAACGGTAGAATTTTATTGATGAAATGCGGGTGGTCTACATTTCTCTAAAATTTTCAAATAGTACAGCATCTATCAAAATAGTACAGTACAGCGCCAAATTTGAAAGTTGATCATCAGTAAATCACTCTGTCACAACCACAGTTTCTATATTCCAATATTCAAAGTATTTGAAGAAAAGAACCAGGAAACAAATTTTAAGCAATCGAAATAGAGACGCAACAATCGGCGACTTAAGTCGTGGAAGAGTTTCGGGAAATACTAAAGATCTTTGAGCGACGGTGATCCAAAGAACCCGCTTTATTTAATTTACTTTTTTTTAATCATTTTAACAGTGCAAAATCTAATGATTCAAAGATTAGATGAAGCGAGGATATTATTTTGAATTTTATTACAAAAAAAAAAAAATCATTGTAACACACTGTGTCCAAAAACTAATTAAAAAAATTAATTAAAACTTTAAAAATAAAGCATTTATTCAAACAGAACTGAAATTATTGAAAAAACTTTTTGAACTTTAAGATAGTAGGAAAATAATTTATGTGCGATAATATTGTTTATAGTTACGGCAGAAAAAAATGCTAATATAGCTAAGAGAGAGAGAGATAACTTTCTGTATAAAGAAGTTCGGTCGTTCTCGACAAGTTTGGCGCAATTCGCATTTCACTTTCGGGATGGCTATTCCAATATTTCGGTGCCTATTATTCAAAAAAGAGGTCCGAAAAAAAGTTAATTAAGCATTAACTTAATATGAAATATATGCTCCTGAATACCTTACACCAATTCTTCATTTTCGCCGATTTTTCTTTCTTGAATATCCGGTAAGCAAAAACTTATGTTTATGTTTTCGATGCATCAACATCTGTGATGGAAAAAAATCTTTGCACTTTTTGAGAAGAATTAAGCACATTTGAGCACTTTGCAAGGCACTACATATCCTGTAATACATAGTCTAAATCGCACAAATTTACAAGCTGTCATTTATACAATTCTTTTCAATCATCGGAAAAGAAACATCGTAGGTAGACTTTTCTGTTACATTAAATGGTGAATTTCTCCAAAAAGTATATTTACAAGAATTCTCTATTGATTTTTTTGCACTTCTATAATCTCTGAAAGATCTTTATCAAGAAAACCATGAAAGACAAGATGTCACAGACTCTGTTTTGATACTATAAAGCAAAATTAACTACTTTTGGGCTTACTCTGAATAGCGGAAATATTTTGTTTAGTAATGAAATTTGAATTAAAATTTCAAACAACAGCAAGTGCTCTTCTTTCTTCATCCTGAAATTAAGCTTCATGTGCCATATTCGAAATTCGTTATTTTCATTACAAATCAATTCAAATGATTTTTAATAAGGTACAAAATACTTTTAATAAAAAATATTTATGCACTTAGCACATAAGGTATTCGAGCATAGATGCTTGGCAAAATTATAGGGGGAAAATACTGGGATCGTTGTAAATACTTTCGAATCATTTATAAAATTAAATAAAAGCAAATAGCAAATTTTGCTTATAAAAAATATTACTTCAACAGCCTTCAAAGAATCAAACATTTTGACAAAAAAAAAAAAATGTAATCATTCTTTCACATAACCCCTTTTTTTCAGGTTGAATAGATATACTGATTCAATTTGATTTTTAGAATTCAGATTTTTAAATATAGAACGACATTTTTACCAAATGTACATTCTCATCAAAGCTAACTAAATTGAATTCGAGTACAGTTCCGCTATCAAGAGAAAAAAGAATTTGTGGTGGTCTTATGATGAAAGCGACATTCGAAATAATTTAAATAAGCGAATTTTTTCCTTCAGGATGGTTAACACTTAAACATATTTTACCAAAAAGCATAACATTTCAATTAGATAATCTAGATAGCAAAACAAAGTGAAATATTTACTTACGTGATAATGGAATTTCTTAGACGTAGACTTCTCTAACAGCTTTCGTATAGCTATATTACCGATTCCCGGCAGTGAGCTCGTTCCTTCGGGAATGTCGCAAATGGCTGTAACGGAAGAACTCATCTTTTAAAGAGCATCATTCGTCCGCCCAAATTTTTTCCAATGATTTTTGAGAAAACTTAGCCCAAGAGTGGCAGGGAAGTCAGTCGTACACCTGATTCGAGGAGAGTATGATCCATGAACTGATTCCCGTTGGGGTCCCAAGTACCAGGTGTTTGTTCCCATCAGCTGAGAGGGGTCCCCCCGCTTTTGACAAGGGTGACGACACAAACGGATTTTACTTTCTCGCATTCATCGAAACATTCATACTCAAAAAGTCTCTGCTATTGGGACTTCCTAAGTCTGAAATTCTGCGTTCAAAAACCATGTCAAATTTTGAATAAAATCCGTTAGTGGAAAGACTACTCATTGTGATATAAATTTTAAAACATTACCACGTTTGGTATTTAAAATACCGTTTATTCACAAATATCTATATTAATGGTAAATGCAATTCGATTCAAGCTTGTTATCCAACGAATTAAATTTTTGAGATCATTTAACTATTATGAACAAGCAAAACTTAAAAGTGTTCTGCATGAAACATTTTGAAAAAAATATCCTTTATCCTAATCTTCGCACAAATAGATAGACCTATCTTTTTAAATTTGGGGAAAATTTTTTTCTCTTGGGGGGGGGGTTATATTTTAAATCCCACTTTTAATTAAAGTAGCATAGTGTATAATTCTATATATATATTAAGGTATCTACATTTAAAAGTAAGTTTTTGGTCGAAATTCATTTTTTTAAATTTTGTTTTAAAACCTATTTATTTGGGTTTCCAAATTTATGTTTTGGTTCCACAATAAATAGAAACCGAGATATGAGACTTTTTTTTTTATAAAACATTGTAGATAAAAATGAAACCGGACGTTGAATATTTGTTAACATTTTATCAAATGCACTGAATCATAATTTATGTTATTATGATTCAGTGCATTTGATTAGCAAGTCAAGCGTATTAGAATACGTTTTGAACAGCTTTTATGCCGAAAGAATTGGCTATTTCATCTGCTTTAAAAAAATGTTTATGTTTATAAAGCATTTTTGGTACAAAATAAACGAAAACTTGAAATGAAATTTTTGAAAAGTTTGGATTTCGTAAAAAATTTCATACGGAAAACATGATATCTTAAAAATGTATTAATATATTACCTTGAATTTTTGCATATATGTTACCTTAAGGCAACTCAATTATGTTACCCAAAAACAATGAACTAGGGATATAATTTTCTGAAATTTAAAAAAAGATATACTCAATTAGCTATAATTTTTATAAAACTGCCTATATTTCTTAGATTCCAATTCATTCCCTTCGCCACAGCTATAAATATGTTGTGCATAAAAATGATTGTATATGCAGTAGATTTTTTTGCAGTAAGTTTTGCTTTTTGTTGTAATTTTTACCCAAATTAACACGTTTTACAGAATTTCAATTTTCATAGAATTTTCTGGTCAATATTTTTCATTATTTGTAATCATATTGATCCAAAAAATAATTTGAAATAACTTATTAGAGGGATTTTTCAAAAAATTTTCACCTATACTTTAAGACATAACATATAGAATATATTTGCAATCAACAGCATGTTTCTATTAAGAGTCCGTGCACTTGAATTTTATGAGTCTCTTGACAATAAAGGGAAAAATAATCAAAATAAAAACAATCCCATTTTACAGTAAAACGCTGACTTTCCATGAGAACATTTGGAAGGAAAACATCTGAATGCCCATCTTTGGGCATTTGTGAGAAATTCGCCTTTTGCAGATTACATTTTTTTTTCCAGATATTCTTGCCCTAATTTCGAGTGAGCATGATGATAAGATGACAGAAACTCATGTTGAAGATAATTTGAAATGTCATTTGATAGAAAAATCATCAAGAAAACCATATTTTTTTTCGTTTCGCTTTAAAAAATTTTTTTTGCATTAAATACCTTAATTTCAATAATAAATTATCTTCATTTCTTCGCTTTAGAGGTCTAGCTACATGATAAATTATTTTATCAAATTAGATCAAAGACGTTCGAATGATCACCTAAATAGGTAGAGAAACAATTTTAAAACTCAAGATCGCATGAATAAGTAAAATATCCTTCCTTCAATGGAAATCTTGCATCAGCGATGTCGGATTTTTTTGAATCCCTCTACATTCATATAATTTTTTTACATCAGAAAATGGGATTTTGCAAGATAGTCATTTCGTTTCAAGCAATCAATAAAATATATCAACTCGTTAAAATTAATGTCAAGTTTCTTATTAAAAAATTTAATTATTAAATAATTAAAATTAAAATTAAATTATTAAAAATTTTAATTTCTTATTAAAAAAGAGTCAAACAAATATACAAGTCTTTGCTAATATTTTTCTACGCTGAACTTTCAATCTTAGTTATACGTCTAAATGAAAATATAAAAGATTAAAATGAAAAAAAAAATACTATTACTTCTATTTTTTTAAACAGATATAATCAAGGTTTAAATCTCGCTCTCACACTGAAAGAAATTTTAAAGGAATCTCATTCTTCAGAATTACAGAAAACTACAGAAAATTCTCTATATACATGAATTATTTTAGAATTCATATATATAGAAAAATAATTTACCAAATATATATAGAAAAATAATTT
>JAPMOQ010023642.1:14651814-14750790 GCA_026543055.1 Argiope trifasciata | reverse complement strand
ATATATATAGAAAAATAATTTACCAAATATATATAGAAAAATAATTTACCAATATTTTACACACACACACACACACACACACACACGTCTTTTCCACAAAATCAATTTTCGCTGCACAGTTTTTTCCCTTACTTCTAAAATTTTTAACCATAGTTTACAGCAATATATTTTATGGGTGAAATAAAAGTTATTTTTTATTGTTTCAATAAATATTTAATACATGCTTTTTATCATTGTTGAAAACTTTGAAATAAAAAAAAGTGTTTTTCTTTTCTTTGGCAATAATTTAAATGGTCTTAATGAAATGTTTCGTGGAACTTCGTAGCAAAATCAATCAGAAAGCATCTTTCTAATGGAAAATATCTTTGCGTTGTTATTAATGCATCGCTAAGTTTTCAGCTCTACAATCGAAATCTTAGCTGGATGAAAATACTTAGGGGAAAAAAATAGAAAAAGGAATGAATAAAGGAAAAAAAAAATACGTGCAAATGTATAAACAGCAATAATAAGAGTGCATTCAAATTGTAAACAAAATTCCTCAAATGACACTATTCTAATATTTATAACAGACTGACTTGACACTGAGAAGGGAAATTCTTTTCTAAAACTATATTAGCTTCGGATTTTTTCTCATGGTCACTCTTTCTTGCTTTCGACCTTTTAATTCTGTAGGAAACAATATGCATGCTATGCCTTGGAAAAAATAATTTTGACAAAATCTAAAAATTGAATTATTTCATTGAAATTGAAAAATAGAAATGGTTATAGACTTTCCAAACTGTTTCTTTGAAAAATAGCATAGATAAATTCTCTCACCTAAGTCGATACTTGTCAAAGAAATCCTTATCAGAATCTTATGGTATAATCACTGTAGGAAAAGATTTGGTCACTTCCGCTTTTGTCTTCTGGTAGCATTGCGAATTTATTCCTATGCAAAAACTATGCTTCCGCGGTAAAATAAATGGAAGCTCATTCAATTCAATTCAATCATTCACTTAAATTTCAAGAAATTTTTCTACAAAGATGATTCCGGCCATTTTTTTTTTTTAAATTGCTCTGAATTTTTAATTAATAATTACCACATATTGTAGCAATACAAATTAAAGTCTAAACTTTCTATTCAATCATTTTCTGTTCGGTACAGGTGCAGATCCACTAAATGCAGCGTAACGTTTCAACATCCTGTGATTCATTGACAATGGTTCCAGCTGTAAAGATCTCACGCGCCCCCTTGCTTTGCTTTCATAAAGGTAGCAAGTGGCGGCTTGCCTTCCATGAAGAGTCACCCTCATCACAATAGAGGGGAGTTGTGGAGGTAAACCGCTGTTCATTGTTGCTCCACCGCTCAATTAATCTCCGGCACATGACGCTCAGTAAAGATGGAAATTCGATGTACAATGAATTGCCTGGCATTTTCAGTTGATGAATTAACAATGGGAGTTAACAATATATATATATATATAATTAAAACTCTTAATCCATAACTAAGCACTCTAGTTAGTTTTTGATATAAATTTAAGCATCAAGCTTAAACTGCAACGTTTAATCAATTAAATAAATATATAACATAAATCATAGACGAAGAGTTAAAAAATAATTTATCAATATTAACATGGCATATTAAATTCAAATGTGATATAAAAAGATATCTAATTGACATAAAGATCAAATTGCGGGGCAATCACAGGAGGAATTAAAAGATAATTAACCCTGCACCGGTCGCGCTCTATAAAGTCACGTAAAAGGTCGCGCGGATTACAATTGTAGTCCATTTTCAAATCAAAATAAAACTCCAAAATTATTAATCAACATTCTTTAATTAACTTTAAATATAACAAGGCACTTCTTCTTAATTATTTTTTAAACATCAAACTCACTTAAAGTCTTAATGTAATCCGCGCGACCTGGGTTAAAAGTATATATGCAAAGTTAGACATAAACCAATGACCAGTTAATTGGTAAAAGTGCATGCAATTTTTTATAAAAAAATAGCTGTTATGGCATAATTATTTTGATTCAGAAGCAATGCAAACTTCCATTCAAAATTATTTATTTTTTGGCGCAGTCCAAACTAAGATTTTTTAAAAATATTATTTCTTATTAATAAGCTTTTAGATATCGATAAAATATGGGAATATGTTGAAATTTTGGATAAAATAGAAAATATCTTAACAATTAACACTTGGTAGGCGGGCATACTTCGCCGCCAACTTACGCATGCAGCGGACGTTTTTTTCTACTAAATACGTATTTTTACGTTACCCGCGCTCAAATGACAGACTGCAAAAAACGTAAAAATATGTTGCCCACATGCCAAGTGTTAATGCAAAATTAGCTTCGCCTATGGCATATTTTAAAATAAATTTTAATCTTTTTATTTTTTACTGAAAAAAGAAAAAAAAACTTTTTTTTTGACTCACATATTTTAATATATCTTAATATAAATGAAAGAAAATATGCGAGATATTTTTTTTTCATTTCAAACTGTTTCTTATGTTATCTACGAACAAATAAATATAAATTTTAAATCCGTTTTTTTTTTCATGTTCTTTCACAAGACATAATTTTTAAAAAATAAATTATATGAACTTTTAAAACATCAAAAATTTGCAACTGGTATTACTTTTCAGAAATATTTTTTAAAGTGTTGAATTTTCGACTTTAAACCAGATGAAATTTATCCAACTAAAATTTTTTGACGTTTCGGCTATTAAATTTAAAAAAAAATTCTATCAGTACGAAAAGAAAATATCTTACGCAGGTCATTAAAAACAAATGTAGCCTTTTAACAAAGAATCTTTGATTCGATTCAAATATTATCATATCTACGTACTGATATATTGATATCGTAATCTATTCGTTGTGCTAAATTTATAATTGAATTTTTACATTAAAAAAAATATTTGCGTCATTTTTTAGACATATTAAAGTTTTCAACTACCCTAAGCACAGTTCATTCAGAGAAAGGATTTTGTGCCAAGGTAAAGCTCAAACATACAAAATCATTATCATTCTAAAAACAGTAAATTCTATTGACAACAAACATTCACTAAAATCGCTTACTTACAAAATTATGCCAATCGTTTCCTCTAGATTATTGGATTTCCACATTATTCCCATTTTCAAATTACAATCAATTGCTTTTTTATTTAGTTTATCAATTATTCAATATAACTTTATTAAATGATACTTCGACTTTAATTAATTTAAAACATTCTGCATAAACTCGCCATGTATTAGCAGTGGTACAGTTTTTAGCGTGAAACTAAAGATTTGTTGCTTCATCTGATTAATATTGTCCCTGTGCATGCTTAGCTCATTCTCTGAGGAGCGTTTTCATCGTTATAGAGAAATCAAAACTTGACTGGACGGATTATTTCTAAATAACAAAATTTCTTCTGTCGGAAATTTGATACCTAATGAGCGGGGAAAAAAAAAAAAAAAAAAAAAAAAAAAAAAAAAACGATAGTTTAAACTTGTAACTCATGGATTCAAAAATGGATTATTTTTGTATTAATTAGTAGATAGTCCATTAAATATCTATTAATACTCGGCATATGTAAAATGACATTATTAATGCAATGAATCGTTGTACGATGGAGATGCTAAAATAAGTTAACTGGACACGAAAATATGTAAATTTATGTGACATTTAATTTATGCTGACTGAAAAAGTTCAATATAGAAACTTTTTAAGTATATCCTGTGTTTAAGTATAATAAACAAACATCGCTTGTATTGCGTAATCGCTATAAAAAAATTCAAATTGTATTGGGTTGTTCGGAAAGTCATTTCGTTTTTTTTTTGTCAAAATGAAAAGAAATTTTCGTTTAATGAATAAATTATTTATTAAATTATAAAATTGCCATTCTGGTCTAATACCTTTTGCCATATTTTTGGTAGTAACATGATTACACGCTCATAAAAGTTTTTGTCTTTGCTGTAAAAAAAACTGATCGAGGTGGTTTTTGGCCTCCTCATTTGAAGGAAAAATTTTGCAAATCAGTTCTGGTACTGATGTACTGTTAACACATCTTCTCCACACATATTGGCTAATTTATTTCTGGCTTGACAGCATTTTTACCTTTTATACAGCAAAAAAGAAAAAAATGACGAAAATGCTGTTTATTGCTCTCCATATTTAAAAGGGCACCATCCAAAAACTACTGCGAAGAATCAGCTGCACTTTTTCACACTCAAGCCTTGCTATATCAGCTCTTAAAACATAAAATGATTTTGCGGTTTAAGTATGAAATTGGGTGCGAAAAATACAATTAAATCCTCTGTCGGGAAAAAATGAAATTACTTTCCGAACAACCTAATATGTTTTAAAATTGATGCGCACAAATCGGGATAAATTTTCAATTACTAAATTAGATTTTTGATTTCATCCGAGTGACGCTGAAAATAAAGTTAAGGCTCATAATGAACTTATTTAGTTATTGTAACATTTTAAGCTGAAATCAAACATCAATTAAAAATTTTATCACTCGCAATTTTAGTTCAATGAGTTTCTTTCTAGAAATGCGTTTTTCTCTAGAACTTGTTTTAAACGACATCTTATACAGCAAAATAATTTTAAACTGAACACATACAGTTTACAATTGTAAAAGTATTACGTCTTTCTGATAACAAATAGTTCATGAACCAAATGATTTCTGGATCATCTCATTGTCCTCAAAATGAATTGTTTCATCATAAATAAACCAGTATTTCTCAGATATTCTTGGCTTTATATATAAAATGTGTTATATGAGAATTAAATATGCAAGAAAGCGTGAAAAGCATTCAGAAAATTTTTATCTATAGAAACGTGACATTTAAAAGACAATGGATGTCCATTTAAAATTGAATATAAAAAAGTGATTCTAAGATTCCCAATTTTTTCCAAGGTTCATTGAAGTTGTTTGTGCTATGATCAGACAAGATTGTAATTTTTACTTTTTTTTTTTTCAAATTTTATATCTGTAAGTATATTCTTTAACTTTTTATTGATTAAAATTGAAATGTATTCTTGAAAAGATCATTTTTTAAAGTTTCCTAATGAAAATTCTGGAATTCACACTGTTCTCTTTAGAAAGAGTGTTTGAAAGACGCATATCTCCGTTAGAAGCATAAGGGTTCTAGAAATCCACAATTCTTAAATTATGTTCATCCACCGCCCCACATGAAGTCCAGAAGGTGAAGGCAATTGCCAATTCTAAAGTTCCCCAGCCTTAGAAGTTGTACTGAAATATAGACATACGGAGTCTAGAGGCCTAACTTTAAAGCAGTCGTTTTTTTTTTTTTTTTCCCCATGAGAACGCACCACCAATCAATTGACAAGATCGGCCTCTCTCTTTACAGAACAAGATGGCAAAGGGAACATGGAAAAAGACTTCAGGATCTCATTTTCACCCTAAAGGGAGGAGAGTAATATTATACAAAGAAGTCAAAAAGCCAACCCAAAAATATAAATGAAATGCCAACCCAAATCATATATCCTTGGGTGCGATAGCCGTATTTACCAAAGACAGCAAATTCCTTTGGAAAAGAATAGATTCCTGGGTATCCCGGTTTTAGGACGTTAACACACCTAGAAGACGAGAGTCTGAGGGGTCGTATAAATTTAAAAATGCTCAATTATCAATTTAATCATAACATTTAAAAGCATTGTTCAAAATGTTCATCTTCCACGGTAATGGCGGTTTGTTCATTTAAAAAAAGGTAGACATTTTTCATGTAAATAAATTTTTTTAAGAGAGAGCTTGATCTTTAAAGAGACAAAATTTCGAAATGTAATTATCGGAATTGTGTTTTAGAAAATAACTGACGTATTTTTCTTCCATGAATGATTTCTAACAAAAGAAAATGACCATGATTTCAACAGCTGAGTGTCCGTTCAGACAACATGAAAATGAAGTCCAAAACTAGCCATTGCAAAAAAAAAAAAAAAAAAAAAAAAAAAGGTTCACGGGGAAAAAAAAAAAATGCTTGTAATTGGGAATGAGCGAAAAAGAAACGGCATTTGTACGTGAACTTAACGGGAGTATTAGAAAATCCAGTTCAATCGCTAAGAAAATATGGTTTTTCTTCGCTTTAGAAGCATCAGCTGATTTTGATCAATTGAGAGAATTCAGATATATCTGATATACAGTCCCATTTTTTTTGTGTGTGTGAGTGCGTGCGTGTGTCTTCTTGTGGATTTATATATTTTTGTCTTGATTACTTCTCCGATTTTCGTTACTCATCAAACTCACAGAATAGGAAATTAAGCAACAAAAATATAAATGCAATCATCGATCAGTTTAGTTGAATACTAGTTATGATTATTGGTGATGTATTATTGGATAAATAAATGTGTACGGTTTCTCTGAATTGTCAAAATTTGCATTTCAACGATAAAAGTTACCACTTTAATGTCTGATACTTATGAATTTTGAAATAAATTAACCATTTTAATTAATGAAAGTCTAGATCTAATATTGATGAAAATAAGAGATCGCTTCACTGTTTTGGGACGTCTTCTATTATGTATATACAGCAAAAAAATAATGTAACAAATAATTAAAACACTAATTTTTTTAAGTGTGGTAAAAAAGTGGTTGTAAAAAAATTACATTCGCAAGTACCATGTAAAAAAAAGTTAAAACATATCTGAGATAAACTTTTTAAGTAGTTATATGCATTTATATATTATATTATATATATATGACACAATCAAATACAAGCACCTAATTGTTATTCCGCAATGACAAATATATAAAAAGACGAAAATAATTTTTTTTCATAAAATAAAATTTGTAAAAACAAGATATATTTCTAAAATCTACGTAATTTGCAGTTCTCTTCCAGTATTTGTAAGCGTATATCCACTTCTTTTCCAATAATACATTTCAACGACTTTACTGAAAGCGCTTTTAGTCGCTACTTATTTTCAACAACTTTTATTACTTTTCCAAAGGATTTTGAAACTTTTAATAATACCAGAAGTCCTTTTGTGTCAATTATTTTTATATTTTAAAACATATAAAAAAAATTGTTATCGGATTACTGCTCTACCTCCTTTCCCCCCACCCATCTTCGTTTGGGCACGAAGTGATTTAATAGTAAATTTTCGATAGCGGAATCGGAAAATTATCTTTTGTAGAATCTGTTCTCAAATCTATAAGTGTCTGAGGCACTTCTAATCAGACATTGAAGATAAAATACCTTCCTGATGGTAATGAAATTCAGTTAATCTGTGTCGCTCAAGCACTGTTCTCAAATGACCACAGTCCGTCATGAAATTTCGCTCGAACAGTTTAAACATGGACGCATCTTTCATTTCAATGCATTTTTTATTATTATTATTACTTGGGTTTTTTTTTTTTTTTTTTTTTTTTTTTTTGTATCTAGATACTTCAACACGAACAACATACATTTGACTAGTAATTAATGCGATCTAAGTTCTTGTTCATCTAAAAATATATTTTGAAACCAAATACATGACATTTTATTGGATTCAAGTTTTTGGTGAATTCACTGGAAATTTCTGAAATATTTCTAAATGAATCATTATTAACCCTGCTTCTGTGTTCGTGACCAATTCGGCCCAAAAGCCGATGCATTTTGTAATAAAATTAAAAATAACATGGTTATTACGTTGTGGCTTCCTAAATATGCTCAGTTTGCTATTTCTTGAAATATATTCACTTCTTTTTATTGCAACACAAGTCTATTTATCAGAAGAAACAAAAAGTTTATATACACTGTGTTCGGATCCTTTTGGACACTTATTTTGGATCCTTTTGGACACTTATTTTAAGTGCATAAAATTTAAAAGGAAAAGCACAGTTTTCGCTTTTATAATATGAAGAATGCATATATTTATAAAATGTTTATTTTATGGTTATAGCTCATTGCTAGAAGTGTGTTATAGTGACAGAAAATCAAGATATCAATGTTTAGATTCAGTAGGAAATTCCAAAAGATAACTACAAGAAATTCCTGTTTGAGGAAATCCCACAAATCTTTCTCTAAACACCCTGTGGAATTTATGAATTCATAACCACTGAGAATAAGAATAAAAAGTTGTTTGAAGGGTATTTACTTTTACCAATGAAAAGTGTCTCAGTTTTGAAATTTGCCTGAGAGTTTTGTGCGCAGTAAAATCTGTTTTTATACGGTAGATAGGAGCCAATAAAAGATACCACAGTTCATGCGGTGAACAGCGACCGCATAAAAAAAGTTGCACAAAGAAAATACGTCAATTATTTACGAAATACAAATGCATCCAAACAAAATAGTTAAATTTCACACATAAATCAGCTAAAGACATTTAATTTCTCATTGTATACAAGAAAAAATTTTCAAAATGCACATTACATAATTCACAGATACTCGTTGTAATCTAAAACGATGGACTGCTAGTCTATTTCATATTAGAATTTTTGTTTCTAATGGAATTACCCTTTTTTTTTTTGCTACAATTATTCTATTTAAGGGAGTATTTATGTCTAAAAAAATAAAAAGCACAAAAAAAAATTATTTACATTTAATCACGTGAATAAAACTAGGAATACGTAGCATATGCTGTTAGCGTGTCGAGCGAAAATAAATGTGCATTGCCAGGAGACTGTTTTAAAAAAATGAATTTTTTGAAATTAATATGGTATCTGATTATAAAGGATTTTATATTTTGTATGGCAAAAATGCAATCATCGTATCTCTTTTGAAATATTTTCTATGGTGGAATTCACGATTTTACAAAACACCTTTGCTCTTAATAGTTCGAAAAATCCAGAAGAGTGAACATAAGTGCGAGTAAGCATATTTTAATAGACTCGTGGCCGAGAAGCGAATTTCAATTATAACATTGATTAAGAAATATACCGGAATCTTCCTATCTTAAGAAATATATAGAAAATGAAAACACTGCCAATATAAATCAACATATTGTGACACTTTTGGGCGGGGGGGATCATTATTAAACCTGGTCAGCACATAGTTGTATTTAGTTTATTAAATTTTATATAAGATGAGCATAAGCAGTGAGTGCTATCAATAGAAAAAATAAAATTAAAAACCAAATCGTGAATTTTCTCGAAGGGAAGCTATTCATGGGTAGAAGTTGATAACTTAAAAATTTAAAATTTAACTTTCTAATATTAATGAATTATATTAATTCAAATGACTCCACATCTATTTATGCATGCAAATAATATCTAGAAAAGTTATTGTAATAAAATGTTCGATCTCATACAAATATACTCATGACAGATAAAACTAGCCTTAAACACAAGAAAAATGAAACGGTATGCATTTTAAAAATTTATTTAAAAACAATAATTTGTATTTCTATTACACAAACAGCACAATTATTAATTTTCCTTCGGTCATTACGCTTGGATAATGAGTAGTTCCAAACTATCACATGTTATAGGTATAGCTCTTTCTTAAAACAGACGTTTCCATTTCATATAGATGCTGACTCTTGATGAAACAATAATTGCAAAATTAGCCAGAATATTCTGAAAAAGAAATTTTAGAAAAATAATTCTAGGTAAACGAACATGGTATTCTATATTAACCATAAAAAATTTAATCAGGGGCGTAGCAAAAGTAAAGTGGTGCCTAGAACATAATATTTATCTTCCGCTTCTTCCCCAAGTGAACCATCGACATAAGATTTTAAACAAGGGGCATCTTTAAATACAAACCCTTCATCATACAATGAAAGTGTAGAATAGAAGTTAAATTTCGTTTGTTACTTTTTATTGGTTCACAAAATTTTATGAAAATCTAAAAAATATGCATTAAGCATTTTTAAAATTATAATTTTTTCACAGATGTCATTGGACATAAATGATCGCTGTAGAATAAGTGAATATTTCCCTTAATTGTAAAAAGAGGGAATAATTTTTTGAAAATTTACAGTACTAGATGGATTGATATCCGGATGCTTAACAAGCGAGATTAAAGATACAAAATACATAAAATCAAAAGCGACTGTCAGTTCAGATTCTGAATCTTTTGGGTAGTCAGAAACCATTATTGCCTGCGATTGAATTACAGAAGTAAAATGGATAAGATAAAGACATGATTGAGAGCTAAGGACAAAATTAAAATCCATAATTGCTTCGAAAATTTACCCAAAATTAGTCTACGATGTTGTAGTGCAGTTGAAAATTTCACAGCCGATTTGTAAAATTTTGAAAAATCGCAAGCATTTTGTAGAGTAAACATAACATTAATGGTTCCCATGGGATATAATGTACTGAAGAAACTCTTCAATCAGCTCGGTCATGAATCAACCATTTAATATTCTTAAATTCGGAATCATTAATCAAAAAATTTTAATTACGACAAAATATAAGTGAATTAGCATCAGGAATATTATCACATTTTAAGCATTCAGGAATAATTGTGAATTGGATAACAAAGTTTTAATATTATATATATTTAATATAACTAGATTTTTAATTTTTTTCTCTTGATATGATAAGATGTTTCATTTCGGTTCGGGTATTGTAATCAATCGGTTAGTTTTCAAAATTAATTAGTGATCACATTAAAAGGCAAACTGTAACAATGAATATTTTTTGTGTATCTTATTTACCATGCATTATTAACTGCAGTTTATGTTACATACATAAGAATGAAAGAGTGATCAGTACATTTCTAATTACTTGTAGAGTTCAGAATAATTATTCGGAGATTCAAGATTAAAGAATATCAATTCACGGAAAGTTTTTCTGCGAAGGGAACTGAAATGCAATAAATTGCATAACAATACCGTGCATATTAATTGCATAACAATGAAAATACAAATCGTGTAGAGGTTCAATATGTTTAAAAAATTCACACGAAATAAATAAAAATCTGGGCGAATTAGGTTCGCTGAAAAACAGTTTCGCAGACTTCGTTTTTTTCTTTGATTTGAAATGATCTTATAAAAAGCTGTTTTATCATGGAAGGTTTCATAAAGAATTCGATTTTCCACAAATGAGTTTAAGAATAAACCAATTTTAATTACAGCAACATTTATAATTATCACAATTACTTATGAGACAACTTAATTTGATATTTATGCAGAATATATTTGAAATTAATCAAAACTGCATACTGCCATAAATTTTACTACCCACACCCTTTATTTTTGCTTTTTTCAATAAACATGTATACTATTTCATGGAATTCAATACTATTTCAATTCGGAACAATGTACTGTTTATTTCTGATTTTGCAGGGAGTAGGGATTTATAAAAAGGAACGAATACAAAGAGACATGAGATGGAAAATCTATGACTTAGAAACGCACTTTAAAATTACTAAAGACGTGTTTTCTGCTAATAAACGAAACGACATCTCTCATTTCAAGTAAAGCCTTCAAGCGTTAGTTCAATTCATTTTTTCTGTGATTTACAATACCCGAAAAATACTATGTAAATTATGGAATCTAATAGAATAACTAACTTGATATAAAGTATTAAATTGTCATTAACTACCAAAAAAATTTAAATTCAAACAAAGTAGCGTTTTTCAAACCGTCACATTCAATTGACCATCACCAATTTCGTCAATCCCTCAGGAATACGATTTTCTGGAAATACGATTAAAGGGTTTCCCCTCTGGTAACAACATAAATTATCAACATTGTATATAAATTATTCGGTACATTCTTGGAAGTATTTTCCTAATCACTCTTTCACTGCAACTTAGGAATTGCATGGCTAGTAATTTTTCAGCAAAATCAAAACCCTGAGATTTGGTAAATTCCTTCTAAAGTCATTAAGATTGACATTCTTTCTCGCGTTCGATTTCCCTTTAACTTTACCTACTCTGTTCGTCGCTCTGCTCTCGCCATGGATTGGAAGAAAAATCTTGTAAAAAGCTAAAAATTAGACAATCTCCATGAAATTTTACATTAAAAGTGTATTTTTTTTAAAAATTAGTAACTGCTTTTTCAACGCAAGTTTTACATACATATATGTTGAAAAATCAACCAAGAATTACACGATATAATCTACTTCTCCCATCACCACAACTGCTATTTCTTACTGAAATGTATTAAAATCGTTACCTTCAGATTCCTTCCTCAGCTTTACATTTTTATTTCTTCCTCGACGTCAGTATTCTTCCATCAGTCTGTATTAAACCATTATTAATAGCCAACTTTCATATGTGAAAAGTATTAAGTACATGGTAGATACTTAAAAATATCAGATGCCAATATGACAAAAAATAAAAGGTCAGATAAGATATTGCTGTGTTCCAAGATTTAATACCACTTTCTATCATATAATAAATCATTTTAAATGCATGAAAAATACAGGCTTTTACAACTATAAAAGGCTATTTCTAATTACTCCATTCAGGGCCTAATTTCCATGGGTTCCTAAAGTATTTCTCAAGAAAAATAAATAAAACTTTAATCTTACTCATATCATTATACTGTACAGATCCAAGAAACGAATAGATTGGCAACTTAGCAAATAACCGTTGTTGAGTCAATTAAACGAGGGATTGAGTCTCACTTCTTTTTTTAACAATATTGTAATTAATGTAAACAAATATTTGGAGGGGGAAAAAGTGATAAAGGGGGAAGTTGCTGTTTGTCCTCCTTTACAGAGCCTTAGCCCTCTAGTTCTTTATCCCGCGATTTTTGCAGGTAGACAATCAATTCATTTTCTATTGCATCCTGCATTTTTCCATTTATTTTTACGGATTTTTATATCATACAATTATTGTGCAACATATAGGAACAGTTCACTTTGCTTTAAAAATATTTAAGCTTATTTACAGACATCGCATTTAAATAGCAATTTTTAAATATTATGCAGTCAGAATTTTAAAGAAGGCATATGCTTCACAACTAGTTAAAGCTTCACTTATGGACATTGTACACACTATTTTCAATCACCCAACTTGACCCAACAATGGTTAATGAAATATTAATACATCTATTTTTTTTAAAACCTGCAATGCTTTGCTGCAGTGACAATCTTAAAAATACAAATATGCTAAAAATAATTTTCGTTTGAGAATCATCACAAAAATAAGTAAAATTTTAAAAAGCATCTTTAATAGCTAACTCAGTGGGAACCCTATCATTATTGAGTAAAAACTTATGATTTTTTTACAACCTTTTGTGATCAGAAAAATTTCAATAAAAAATCGATGTAAAACCAAAATATAAATACTCACATTATCTTAACTCATTTACTATAAGCCACTGGTAATGCTGCAATAGGTGGTGGACTTGCATTTTCAATTGAACTAGCATGTGCAATCAGAGAACCATGGTCTTGTTTGTAGCTATGCTGGCGATTTTGGTATTTCAAGGCAAGAGTATATTTGAAGAACTCATACACAGACCATGATATAGCTGCTGATGGGACTTGATAAATAACTCGAGCTTTCAGTCCTCTAAAATATCCTTTAAATCCACTAAATCTATAAACTGTACAAAATGCATTTATAAATCCACTAATATGGGTCTGTTTAGTATTAAGTGAACTAATAACCTGTTGCTCTTGAGTATTTAATAATGTTTTACAAACATCTAATGGATTAGTGATAGCAGCAGCAACAGCACCGGATACAGCACCTGATAACATATGAGCCATGGGATTGTAAGTCCTTTGATGATTTGATAAATCTTGACAAAATTCATAGGTCATAAAATGAACGCTTTGAAATGGTATGTTCATAGTTAACTGAGTAGTATAACTTCGATACAAAGCACGGATACCTTCAGAATAAATCACTTTTCTAAAACAATCAGTACAGGTCCTGTAAGGGCTTCCATATATTTGCATTCGTTGTTTCACAACTAAAGGAGGAAAAATACACTCATTATATAATATATAACACAAATTCATATTAAATAACTGGCTAACAATTACATTTGAAATGCTAAACTTAAAACTAGATTAAAATTAACATTCGAATGAAACAATTTTTTAAGCATTCTATTTTTAATTAAATTGCACTTATTTAAAATATAATGAATTACCATTTCTATATTGTCAGCAATTAATTATTTTTATCTTGCAATTAATATTGCAACTTAGGACAAGCTTTGTTTCTTCAAACTTTGAAAGGAGTTGAACAAGCATAGTTGACACACAAAATATAACAACTGTTAATGCTATTAATTCAAATCTATTAATAAAAACAGTATATGGAGACGATACAATAATATAGAACTTTGTTAAAATGTCAAACTAAACCATCAATAATATTACAAAAGAAGTCTTGTCAAACACATATTAATACAAAAGAAATATCAATAATATTAAATAATACCCATATTTAAGATTAGATAATCCAGCAATGTCTTATGTTGAGTCGAGATATGAAACAGAAAATATTTTCGATTTAAGGAGAGTTTTAAGACATTCTAAGGTATGCTGAAACAACATCTTATATTTTATAACACTGAAGATCCCTTGCCATGAATTCAAATTGATTAGTAAACAATCATATAGCATCGAAATTTTGAATCACATACATTTTTATGTGAAATGCATCTTATACAGAGTACATAAACTAACAAATATTTTAACTTCTCTCTGATGCTCATTCAAATAAGACGCCATTTCTTCAACTATAGCTTTTTCCTCAATACACTAAGAAAATTGTTAATAAAGAAGCATTAATTAGTAATATGATAATTATTTACATTCATTAATTTTCCGTCCCAGTTCCGGTTTTTTCGAGTAACAGGCTCTAAAAACATTCTTTATTGCTTATTTCTCCATATAAATTCACAATTTTATAATCTTAAAACAAAAGGTTATGAATAAAATTTAGAAAATTAAGATAGTGTACTAGATGTTTTAAAGTGTTTTGTTCTGAAAGTTTGGTATGTGTATCATGAAACAACAAAGTTTTCACTTTCATGTTGCCATATAGTAAGACATATGAATTAGAGAAAAATGGAACAAGAGAAAAAATTTAAAATTGATATTTTCTACTTCCAAAATTAATCTAAAAATCGTTTCAAATAAGCAAATATTAAATTTAATTATTTTTTCGTTATAGCATTAATTATTAGTACTTAATAATTTTTTTAGTATTTATTTAAATCAAAATTAGTCAATAACTTCTTGTTCGGCATTCCTTCCAAACTTGAAAGAAGTATGAAATTACTTCAGTATGCAATTTTCAAATCTTAATCCTCACTATGCTCTTCACATTTTGATGATGAATGGCAACAAACAGAAGCATATACATAGTAACAGGAGATTTGAATTTAAGTATTTTTTTTTATGTTCATGGCAAAATATTTTGCATCCTGCAACATTCTGTTTAATGCACTATGCACTTTCATAATTTTATATAATTATATATTAGGAAAACATTTAAAAATTGACACATAATCAAGCATGATGACTTTTTAAAAACTTTAACCGCAAGTACAACAAATTTTTTTTAATTAAAAGTATATTTTAGATTGAAATCCATTGAACATGGAAAAATAAATTAAATCTTAATATTTTTGATAAAATATCAATGAATAGGTAACCCACTACCTGGATTTCTAAATCCAAAAAGTTTATTTAACTTTATAAAGAAATAAAGTTGTGGAATGAATAATCTGCCAAACTATTACTAGCTTTCCTAAGAAATATCATGAGATCCTCAACTTACATGAAAGCACTGAGAATGCAAAAATATTTTTTTCAAAAGAAAGAAAAAGTTTTAGGGAAATGAAAGAGAAACATTGGAGAAACGAATTTCTTCATTAAATTATGCATTTGTTAATTATGTATTTAAAATCTATATTTAGTTTGAGTAAAGTTAGTATATGCATACATGGAATGCACAGATTTTGATTTGGAATTTGATAATTGAATTCTCCAATTAAGGTAAACTGGTACAGATAATATATCAGGGAAAATGATCAATTTTTGGCAGGGTTCTAAAGAATACTTTGAGTTAACTCTAGATCAATCAACAGAAAGAGTATGCTCCAGGCAAAATAAAATTTCACAGATACTGGTAAATTTAACTATAAAGAAATTAAATACATCAACACCTACAGATGGACTTTTTAAATAAATCAATATAGAGATATTTTAACATACAATCTCCTTGCAAGACAGAATCAGTTACTTTTTGTTTTAGAATTAAAGAATTAAACCATAAAAAAGGAATTTTAAATTACCAATTACAACAAGCTTTCTAAACTAATGATATTGTATTTGATGAATGTCTCACTTTTTAGCCACACATGCATTTTTCAGCCAGTTTCATACATTTTTAATAAAATTAATTTTATTTAGACATATAATTTCAATTCAGAGGCTATACTAAATATACAAAAGCTGAAGTTAAATTTAAAAAAAAAATAAAAATCTTGATTTAAGTTACAGTATTCACTGGCCAGTGTTTATTGTTTTTTCATAAACTTAAAAGAATTTTTATTAAAATAAGAATCAAGATTTTTCTGAAAAATACTAAAGTATTTTAACATAAAATACAGTAAAGTAGTAGTCTGCACAGTTCCCATTTAAGCTTATTTAGATTTAAAAATAAACAAGAGGTAATAATCATTTAAACCATGAAAAATTACCTTCAGCTGGATTCATAACTGCATCATGAAGAACTGTAGATAATGCCCCAGCCATTCCTATATTTTAGAGAAACGCAACAATTGTTATGCAGGAATTTAAAAATGAAAATTTAAAGAAATGGACAAACCAATTAGAAATGTTGAAACCTTTCATTTCACTTAACATGTATCAATTTAAAAAAATCCAGCATTATAATGCTATTCCTAAAATTTTTATAAAATAAATCAGAGTATATCTCATTTCTATACACCAGATACATTTTTTTTTAACTTGGCAGCATTACTTTAAATTTCACTGATTCCAATCAGTAAATATTTAATATTAAAATCCACAACTCATTTTAAAGATTATTTAATGCATTGTCAATGTATCTTCAGAGTAACATAACCAACAATCATTTCAAAAAATAATACAAAGAAAGAGCCGACTCTTTGGCACACAAAAATCTTTAACCTCTTTTGAATTATGAAGAACAAAATTTTAAAAGTGCAACTTCTCTGAGAAATAAATTATAAGAACTTGGCAGCAAATTTTGAAACACCTTCTACAAACCATTTATTCTCCAAACTTTTATTTAAAAAAGCAAAGTGCTCATTCTTACAAAACAAAAAAAAAAAAAAAAAAAAAAAAATCCTCATTTATTCTAGAATAATTAAATATCATAATTCGATATTTTTTTCACTTCAGCGATGAAAACAACCAGGTAGAATGCTAGTATTTAATTATTTTAAACATTTCATATACAAAAACTAAATGTTTCAGATATTACTATCCTGATAATTATTACTCTTTAAAGCAATAAGAAATTTTTTTTAATCACGCTTCACAAAAAGTATGCCCTGGAAGACAAAATTATATTTCCTGATTAAAATTTTTAAATCCTTGTTACCCAGTAAAGATGCCATCAAAATGAAAAGAATTTTTTTCACCACCAAAATCCTGCAATTGCTTTCAGTTATTTATCATGTATTCTAACATATTTGATTATTATTCCATTTTAAAAGTTAAACTAAGAAAATGGGACAGCTCACAATTGTTTGATATCTGAATCAGTTACAGTTTTAGCAAAATGGTGAAATGAAAAACTGTTCTTAAATATTTTTTGCTTCCCAAAATTGAATGATAGTCAGATGAAGACAACATCTTAGCGTCTCCCTCTGCATCAAAAGCAGTAGGATAGCATTTGGCATTCATGTCAGATTTTGCATATACCAAAAGAACATACATAACACTTCTTCAGCAAAATCTGGGTACAACAGCAGAAACCCTATCCGAACCATACTAAAACCAAATCTTATCATCAGACTGTCACATTTTATTTGAAGTTAACAATTTTTTATTGTATATGAAATCATATTTTGATATATTGTTGATGCTGATATTGAAATTAATTGAGATGATTCAATTTTTCACTATTTTGAAAAATATTTCAAATATAAAATTGTTTGCCATTTTGGGATATGAAGGACCCATTCTTTGTTTTATAACTTATCATTTTCAGAAGTTCCATATATTTAACAGATACTGCTATTATAATACATTGTTTTCAATCTCATCTTAATCTTCATTTTTTTATTTCTTCCTGTAAAATTATTAGACTAACATATAACTATTCAACATTAGTGTTATTTAAAATAAAAGAATCTAAAAATATAAAATTGAAAGTTTCATAGGATATAAAAATGATATTAATTTTAGTCACTGATGTATTTTAGTAAAAAATAGAGAACACTAAATTTAATTTTAAAAATTAAGTTAAAAGCTCCATAAAAAAAACTAATTACAAGACATTAAATTTAAATACTTTACTGAAATCTGCTAATAACGTAAAGTTTTACAGCTTAATTCAACCTATAAAATGGCCCATTAACAGGTCACTCAAAAAAATGTATATAATTGCAAAATAATTTGAACATCCTAGCTAAGTAATTTTATATACAGTGGGTAAAAAAAGTCTCTGTACGCAGATACGAATGCAAATCAAAGCTTAATTTGTCACACAAAATTCATAATAATAAAAATGAAAACTTAAAAATGAGTTAAAACTAATATTATTTAATATTTATTCCCAATAAAAGGATGATAATACTGACAAAATTAAATAATAAATCTTAAAAACTCAAAAAATGCCGTAAACGTGGAACAAAAAAGTCTCCGTACGGTGGCCTGGCACACGAAAAAAGTTTACAAAAATGCAAAATACATTCAACAAAGATACATTTAATGATCAGTGGACCCTCCTTTGGCCTTTATCACCTCTTTTAGACGTTGAGGCATTACCCCTACAAGTTTTTTTGTGGTTTCTGGAGAAAATCCCACCAAATACTACTAATGGCACTTTTGAGCTCAACTTTGTCTTTTATGTCCTATTTTTTCAGTTGTCGGCCAATTTCTTCCCACAAATGTTCAATGGGGTTTAAATTGGGTGACTGGGGAGGGCTATGAATTTGTTGCTTAACATGGTAAAGGCACTACTCTTGGCAAATCTTAGAGGTATGTTTAGGATCGTTGTCCTGCTGAAAAGTAAATCCAGTTTCAAGTGATAGTTTTTCTGCACTGGATAACACATTTTGTTTAAGAATATCCAGATATCCATATCGATCCATATTTCCCTCGATGAAGTGCAAATTTCCTACTCCAGAAGCACTCATACACCCCCACACCATAGCACCGCCACCACCGTGCTTCACAGTTCCGCATAAATTCTTAATTAGCATTTGTTCGTTTGGTTTTCTCTATACCATAACTCGACCATCTGACCCATAAATGTTAAATTTTGATCCATCGCTAAAAAGAATGAATTTCCAAAAAGATAATGGCTTGCTTACATGCTTCTTTGCAAACTAGAGGCGCTTTTTCCTGTTGTACAAACTTATATAAGGTTTCTTCCGGACCGCACATCCATGATAACCACTTTTTTTAATGACATTTCTCACGGTTTGAGGTGAGACTTTAATGTTGTAAATAACCATTAAATCAGCTGCCAACTTCGGTGCACTAATTCGTGGATTTTCTTGAACTTGGCGTAAGATGTTTCTTTTATGCACGCGATTTAATTTTGAAGGCCTCCCAGATCGATCTCTATTCTCAAGTGAATGAAGTTTACGATATCTTTCAATGATATATTGCACAGTAGACTTCAGTTTTTTAATTCTTTCACTAATCCTTTTCATGGATAATCCATCATTTCCCAATTTAATTACTAATTCCAGAATAGCTCTGGGAACTTCCATTTTGAGGCGATCAAGAACAAATTTAACTCAACAACTGTCGAAATGTTGTTTTCTTATCAGTGATTAATTTTCTGACGTCAAAGATTTACTGCGGGCCTGTTTTAAACACTTCAGAAAGAATTTGGATAAAGCGTACGGAAACTTTTTTTGCACTGCAATTTTCAATTTACTTTAGATATTGCAAATAATATGCTTTTCTCGTTTTTTTAAAAATGAAAATTTACAAAAATCTTTCTATATTATATTAAACATATATAGACAGTATTTAAAGAAAAAATGCAATATTTTACAAATTATGCTCATTTATTCTTAAATTTAGTGACCGTACGGAAACTTTTTTTACCCACTGTATATACTATTACACTAGACGACACAGGCTGGTAACAAAAAATACCGAACATAAAATAATGAGCTGTTTCAAACATGAAACCGAGATGTAAAATATGAATGATTAAATTAACAATGAAATGAATTTATAAAAAAGTACATGCAATATTAAAAATACTGCAGAATTACCTGAAATAAAAATTAATGGTACTCATGAAAGATAAAATCTGAAATTTGTGTTTCCATAGAAATGTGTCATGTCAGCACTACACATATTTTTAAATAACAAAGAACAATTTTGTGACTAAAGAGAAGTAAAAAAAAAATTCAATCACTGATTTCAGTTTCATTATCAACATAATTTCCTAATTAGGAAACGATTTTTAAGATTAATAACATTTATATCCCAACTCAAAATTGCTTTGCGATGGACCTCGATTTTAAATAGTGCATAGATGCGAAGAGTTATTTGAATTCTTGCTTATATATCTACGACTCATTTTTAATAAACAATCTTAAAATTTACTTTAAATGCAGATAATGCAGAAATCTTAAGTGTCATTTCACATCGCATTTTTTTTTTTTACAAAAAAAAACAAAAATGTTTAGATATTAAATATCTCTTCAAAGCTGATTTTATAGATTTTTCATACTTAATCTAGTTAACATACTGTAGATGTCTATCATAATTTAGCTTTCGTCAATTACTAAATATCATTCAAGTTATTTAGTCTTCATCGAATTAAAATCAGTCTGATCCAGTCAAGGCTGAACTATTCAATCTTATCCCATCCAATTAAAATTAGTCGGCTTCATTTTAATATTATTTACAAACCTGACCCTTTTTATGATCACAGTAGGCATTTCTTTAACTTTAAATATATAAAGTTCAAAATATTAAATATACAACTTAAAAAAAATTTCCAGAAGAATCAACATTCTGGAATCTAATAACTGACAAAATATAAAAATTTCTAAAAACTATTATAGATTTAAGAAAATAAGTTTGTCAACAAACTTGCAGAATAATATGTATGAAATAAAGCTATTGGTACTTCAAAATAGAGATTGTAAAATGAAGGCTAACAATTTAAAAGAGTTAATTTATAATCTACATTATAAACCAAGATCAATACTAATAGATAAAGCAAATATTTCCCTATTATTCAATATTAAAATCCCATTGTAGGTTCTGTATTTTTAAGTTTAAAATGGTGCAGGGGCAAAAATATATAACTATTTAAAAAGACATCATAGCTTTAATATTCTTTAAAATCAACTAAAACTTACCTTGAGCTATTGGACTACCCACACCATTTTCTGTGCCACTAAGAATTCTCTTCATTTTTTCATAACATGAAAAATGCAATGCATGAGCAGGTCCAGCAGCTATCACTACAGCAGATATCCCCCGAACAGGACGAAACAAACCTTCATGACGTACCATCTTTGAGAAAGCTTCAGGAATATTACGATATTTTGCTTTTGGATGGGGTCTCAAGCTCTGCATACGTGTCTAAAATAATACATTCGAAGAATGTATTTATAATAGAATATATACAAAAGAGAATCCTTTGATCAGATAACACATTTATATCTCATTAATAAAACATCACAAATAAACATACCAACTTAAGTTCAATTTTGCTACCAATTATGAAAGACTTAAAAATATACATAAATTTCTTAATATGAAAAATTTTCGATAAAGTCGATTTAGTCCAATATTTTATATGAACCTGTGCTTTAGATGCAAAATCTTTGTACTAAATCTCATTCACTCAACCCATTTCATTTATCTAACGTAGTTGTAGTTATCATAAGTCATTTATATTTAGACAGACTCTTTAAATGGATTTCATTAAATATTGATAAAAATCTAGAAATTTTACTTTAAAACCATATATCAAATTTTATGTCTCTAGCTTGAAGTGTTTTTTTTATAGTTATTTCATATTCACAGATAGAATTTCAAAAATATATTTGAGATTCAAGATCTTCAAAATCTCAAATTCAAATTTTTTTATGACAATTCATCCCCCCCATATGAGAAAAAGTCGTAAATTTTGTAGATATTTCACAGATCATATTTAAATTATAAAAAATTCCAGTTTTTAAAATTGCTTGCATCATTCTAATACCTTCAACTTCAGAAGCTTGAGGAAGTTAATTTAATCTACTTAAGCTGATTTTCAGCTATATTGAAATGAACATAAGTGACAAACATGTGGTTCAGTAAATATTTCTCTTTTATCAAAATACAGTAACATATGTCATTCATGATGAAACAATGGTCTCAGTTAAAGTTCAGTGAAATAAACTTGAGACCAAAATTAATTTTAAAGTAAAAACTATGAGATTATATAGCTCTAAGATTCATAAAAATAAATTATAACTTGATATATATTTAAAGTTTACAATCGTTAATCATTCAGGAATTTTTTATTTTTACATTATCAATTTCATTTAATTTCTTTCAAATTCTTCATTCCAATCCTTTCTCAATATTTGACAAAATTAAATCATATATAGAAAGCAGCAATAGGTTTTGTATGCAACATAAAAATCCAATTGTTACTTAAATATAATCAAAAATTATATTACAACTTTCACAGTTATTTATCATTGCATAAGCTAGCCAAGATAAAAATATTTGCTTATTAAGTCAACAATATCCACATCGAGAATGAGCCTTTTTACCACAAAAAATAATAAATTAGATCAAGGTTTTTTTTAAAAAAAAAAGAATTTCATTAAGACCTTTAGAGAAAATATAAGGACTAAAATTAACATTATTCTTGATTATAAATCTAAGTTACAGTGAAATGAAATAAGTTTGGTATTAACTACGTACACATCCAATTTCATGAGAAATATAAAATACCACTAGAAAGTAGTGCATATTTTTCACTAACATTGAAATTAAATTTTAAAAACTTATGCATATTTTGTATTAAATAATCTTATATTAAAGCAATTTTATTTCATATATAAAATTATTTTATTACACTTCAGATAATAAGAAAACTTCATTAATATTCCAATTCTTTGAAAAAAAATGTTGTAACAATATAAAAATCTTAGATATAAAAATTATAAAATTAAAAAGTTCTTTTGTTTTAGAAATCTTTTTTCCCTAAAAAAATTTAATTCATTCAATTTTCTCACTAATAGCTTTAGATTTGATTAGAATTAAACAGCTTCTAGGTCATTGACAAACTGCATTAGCCTTATATTCTATTTCAGCAATTTACTTTCCTTTTAAAAAAAAATTAAAATTGAAAAAAAAAAAAAATGTTAAAATATCCAGAAATGAGATCTTAGTTTCCATTATATCATTACGGACATTTTCTTTAATCCTTTTTCCTCTAAAAATAGACAATATTTTTGAATGGGCTGCAGTTGATAATACTACCAACTGTTTAATAATGTTTACAGAATAGATTACATAAGACTTCTTTATTCAGTCATAGGCTATATATTGTGAAACTATTTGTATTGTGAATCATTCAAATTTGTCACAATTTTATAATTAATGTTGAATCTTCCTTGACAAGGTATGTAGAGAGAAATTACAGCAAAAATTAAGTACTTTTTAAGTATCTTAGGCAAAATTTACCTTAGTGATTTAGATAATTTAATTTGCTTCCAAAGCTAAAAGTTAAAAAATTCCAGTATAGATATATCATGATAGAATTAACAAAACTGCCAAAAGTTAATGACAAAATAACAAATTCTAATTGTTTTAAATCCATTTTTTTAAATAGGAGAGAATAATAATGTTGAAAATTGTTCGGATATTTTTTAAAAAAAATTTCGCAAAGGGCTTATTAAATTTTTGAAATGTGAAATGTTTAAAAAGAGCCCATTTTTTAATCTATATACAAAAATAAATAAGAGCTACAGCTTTAAAATATTGAAGAAAAATGTGATTATATATTTTATGAAGAAATAAAAATGCTTTCCCAGTATGAAATATTACTTATGAAAATGTTGTCATCAGTTATGGAAATAAAATCACTTAAGATATAAAATGAAAATAAAAAATGAAAGTTAAAATATTTATTAAAAACTATTTTTTAAGCTAGCATGTAATAATATGTCTATCTTAAAATTTAAACACTAAACAAGCAGAGAATCTTATGTGAACCGCTTTAAAATTTTGATTTTTAAATGAAAGCAAAGAAAGCATTTTCTTTAATTATATTTCATTCAATTCAACACTGAAGCAATCACAGCATTGTAAATTTCATCACAATAAAAATCAATGTTACAATTGTATCCAAAATTAAATTCTTCAAAAATTAGTAGAATTTCTAAAACATTTATTCATTTTTTAAAAAGTCACATTATTAGAAAGTCATTTTCTTAAACTCTTAAAATGTTATAAAAATAACTTGGTTGCAAAAATAAACTTTGATGTTAAGGCAAGGACACGTTAAAAATTTTGTTTTGCTTTTTTTTATTTTGAAAAATTTATTTTTAGTAGGCTTCAAACACCTAAGAAACAACTTTCTACCGAATTTCATTCTTCTGACTTCAATGATTTGTACTGTATATTGCTCTGTCAAACAGGACAAACTCCTGTATGTATAGAAAGACTTTTTGGAGGAAACAATGAAAAAAAAAAACTGTCTTTCAGTGATGGAAAAAGAGAAAATCCTGATCAAAATGATAGAATCTAAACCTTAAAGATTAAAGGTTTTGAATTTTTCTTCAACATTTTTAAGTACTAGATCTAGAAGAGTTTTATATAAACTAAAATTTATCAACATAGGCCCAACAGATAGAAATCCTCAAATGGATGGAGACATACAAAAAATGTGAAAGAAATTATGGTAGTTGAAAACCTATGACTTGGAGTAAACATCATACAAATTTTTATATCATTGACTAATATAATTGCATACAGCAAAGAATTAAATTCAGCATAGTAAAATAAAATCCGTTTAAACAGATTGCTCATAAATAACAATGACACAAACAATGATTGAATGTATAATGGACTCAAGAGGCTTCACAGTAAATCATTTTCGAGGAGTTCCTTCTATATTTGATATCACTCGTTGGCACACCAAATTCGTCCTGTTGTATTTTTATTTTCCACTGAGAAGAACAATCTGCTTACATAAAAAGGTTAAATGTATACTTATTAAGATAACAAAAATAAATTTTTCTCCATCTTTGAATTCCAATGAGTTCATAAAACCTATGTTTTCATATGTCACAAGAAGTATCATATAGTAAATATACCCTATGGGATAGCCTTCCCAATATTTCAATAAACAGTGCACATTGTTGAAGAGGAAATGGGAAAAATGAATTAAGTATTACTTAATACATATGCATGGCACTCCTCAAAAAGTTTTCCCTTGAACATTGAGAAAATTAAACAATTTTAAGGGCCTTTCTTCAAAACCAATCAACTTTTAAGGAGCATAAAAATGATTTACAAATTTAAGCACTTTTCAAGGTCATATGTATCCTGCAAAACTGATGTTCATTAACCTTTAAAAAATAAAATCATTTAACAAATTTATGAATATACAGAAAAAGACAAAACATCACTTCAATAAATATAAAGAATTGGATTAATATATTCTGCAACACATGCAAAACCAACAGAAAATGTCTCCCAAGACTTTCTTGCATGATCTCCAATAAATGCCTTATTACTGCTTTTCCTCTTACATACACAAAAAATTGGGTAAGGCTGTTAAAGAAACAAGTAATCAGACTTATTTTCAGATTACCATACATTATGCTTTTGTGATTTGCAATACAGTAAAGAAAATCACTGTCGATACTGCTACGTTCAGTGATGGCGGGGTGGTCGGCTAAGAAGTAAAGAAAGTTGCATACAAATTTTGGAAGATGCCAAATAAAACTGAAATTTGGCACAGGGCTACAGCTTCAGAAATAAGATAACTTAAAAATTTCATTTATCCGAGTTGTGCATTTTTGAATTATCGCATTTATATGCATATGAATGAACAGACTGATGGACAAAAGACTCGGTTCAAAATCTGATGTGGATTTATACTTCAAATGCTAAAATAACACAAAAAAATTCAGAAACAGTTCTTTGTTATATGAAGTTGCATTTATATACAAATACAGAAAAAGAGAAACTTCATATAGTTGAATTTAAATCCAAAATTAGAAGTTTGCAAACTCAGAGTAAAGAGAACATACAAAATTACATCCTTCTAGCTTAAAACCTTTTTTATTTATCATGTTTACAAACAAATAAAATTCCTAAAATGTGTTTTTGGAATTCTGTACCATGAAGAAAAGGTTAAATCTCAAGTTAAAATTTTGATAGTTACAGTTCTTTCTGCTTGATTAATTTATATATAGGAGTATTAATAAACCCTAATATATTTTTGATATATTAGGCAAGAATAACAAGTGACTTACAAGTCACTTTCAAGCATCATGAGCATTTTGCTTCACTTTTATTTTTTAAAGCTTTGAACTTTTCAATGAATGTATATTTGAAAGTCCCATAGAATTAAATATTTTCCACACACTTAAAAAATTTCAGTAGTTTTAATTTTATTTTTGCAAAAAAATTTCATACACTTAAAATATTCAAATAATTCACTATTGATGATTTACTAAATAATGTTAAGATGACAAACAAATGTTGAATTAAAACAGGGTAGAAAAGCTGAAGGCACTATTAAAAACTAATTCTCGTGTTTTGCCCAAATACATAAAAACCCAAAAAAGAAATTTCTTCCTATCTAAGCAAGCAAAAGAAGGTGCAAGTGGAGTCAAATAAATGAAATATATTTCCCTCCACCAAACTATTAGTAGTTTCCTGAGCTGAAATAAAAAATAAATTTACATACAGATTTCTGGAGTCATTGAAACCCATTGAGAAATAAGATAACAGAAAATACAATTATATAACTGAGCAGATTTTTCATGATTCTGTAATACGAGGATTTTTTTTAGATAGAAAAAATAAGCACTCAGGAGGAAAAAGCATTTTTAAAGTCCTTATATAAACAGTGTTGAGAACGTTTTTTAATATACCAAACCATAGATGCCTCAAAGTATTCAACATTGTTTTCATAATTATAGTCCATGATAGGTTAACTTGATAGTATCAGTGACAGTAAATTAGGGGAAAAAAAATTTCTTAAAAATTAAAAAGTTAACATTTTTCATATTATATACATAGAAGCATACAGAAAATAAATATATATTAATAAAATCTGTCATCTGATTAGAACTATCTTTTGCTATTTTGCTTTAAGAGAATAATTTGATATTATAGCAAATCAGTTATTACTAGAGGTCTTGAAATCCAAGATAGCATCTGTGAAAAATAAAAGCAATAAATTTATCTGCATGTTTTAAATAAACAAATTTTTCACATTATTAACTGCACTTAAGCACATTTTGATAGGCAGTTGAAAATGATTTTTTCCTCAGAATGTACCAAGATAACTTTCTGTTCAAGAAATCTCGGAAAACAAAAACTTTGAAAATAAAATTTAAATTTTTTTAAATTATTTACTATAAAAATCTGAATTGGTATTTAAAACTACATTTCTTTAACTGCCAAATTAGAGCAAAATACATTTGAATTATTCCTTGACTACTTCAGTAGGTAGAATGAAAACTCTGTAGATTTATTGCAGTCATGTTAATTCATTTTAGAAAATATTTTACAATGCTGCTATATTTCTTTATAAATTATCTTCAGCTCAATTTTAATTTATAATAAGCTTTTATTAACTTTTAATTGTCATTACTGAATATAATTTAGTCTTCATATTACTTTCAATAGATTCTTGACATTTTATATTTGATACATTCCAGGATTAAACCATATGTTGCATCAAAAATAGATGAACCAACACTTTTAGCTCTTTAAAAATCAGTATTCATATGCAAGAGTTGAAAAGAAAATTATAATTTAAAGGATGAGTGATAATCTAACAAATAGCTAAAAATTAAAAGCTTGTTTTATTTGAATTTTTATTTAATTCTGGAGCTATAACAAGATATTAAATAAAGATAACCATAAAATTCCTATTTTCCCCAAGAAGGAAAACAAGTAAAAAAGTCACAAAATACTTCATCTAATTTTATCACAATTCCAGGCCAGGAAACAAGTTATTATAGAAATAATAAAAAAATTCACTTAGGAGACTTTAATGAGCTGCTCAAAATTAAGATAAAATTTTCCCCATTCAAAACAAAAGTATCAAATACACTACTGTGAACTATTAAAAATTTAATATTTTTCATTTCAACCTCATTTGACATAACAATCAATTATATTTTGATAACTAATTCATGGGTCTTTTTCCAAAATTTTACCAGTATAATATAAGCATCAAATTTAACATTTATTCAGAACACAGATAATGCGACAGTTAGTGCTAAACGGAAAATTCACATGCTCATTAATACACAAGCAAATCAATTATTCATCAGAAAACCACATTAAAAATTAAAACATATTGGAAAATATTTCATAGCATTATTTATTAATAAGCATTTCAGAATTTATCTAATGCAAAATAAATTTTAACATCATAAAAACCAAAAGCTCCTGCAGTTGATAAAACCTATAAAAATCAATATTTAATTTTTTATATATATGTAAAATTTGAAGGAATTGAGTCTTAACAGAAGAATTTTAAGAGAAATGGAAGCTGAACGCACCACATAACAATTCCACACCACAAAGCAAGTCTGGTGCGATTTTATGCCATAAACCTTGTAAGTAGCAATTAAGTTTTTAAAAAAATCAAAGTAAAAAATTTTAGAATTTGTCAAAATTATATATTGTAGAATCCTCAGAAAAATACAAATTAGCAATTTTAAAGATTATCCAAAAAAGCATAATTTTGATTAAAAACTGGATTCTAATTTACATCAATTACGTTTAGATACTGGTATGTTTCAACAACAGGAAAAGGTTTACAAATTTGATTAAGTATAGTTCCAAGTCTTACACAGCTGGTTACAATAATTACATTAGTTCACTATTTGGGAAGACTTGTAATTTCCCAAAATTTTTTAAGGAATGTTATTCATCAAATTGTGAGCCCTAGAATATGGCGAGTGAAAATTAATTAGCAAGGCAGAAGCTTTGATGCTAACTTACTCTTGAACACAAGAAATCGGGACTATATCTAATGATATCTTCCTTGGTATGACTTAACCATTCTCAAGAAAAGATAATTCAGGGTGCATAGCGTGAAATGGATGCAAAAATTTAACACCTTAGTGAAAACAATTAAGCACTTTCGTACATGCATAAATATATAAACTCAAGAATTTTTTATTCATTAATTTTTTTTGTCTTATAATAAATTATAGTTTTTATAGAAAAATTAAAAAATCCGTACCTATTTTTTTAAATTTTAATTTAAAAACTTTCCAAATTTTAATCAATTTTTAGATGTTGCATCCAGCCACCTCTTATCTAAATTGGCAACATTATCTTTAGAAATAATTAATACAAAGAAACTTTGAAATAATAGCAAATTGAATAGAATATATATTACAAACTTTAAAGATTCATATAAATAGTCAATTTGACAAAAAAAAGGGTTCACAAAATTATTTTCATAAGACATCAGACGAAAAAAATTTACACTAATCATCCAAAAAAAATTCATAATCAATTATGTATTAGTTCAGAAAACTTAATTTATTAATACTAGATAATAGTGATAGATTTTTTATCAGAATAATTTTAAATTTAAAATAATTAAAAAATATGATTAAATAACTTATGTCTTTTTAATTTTTTTGTGATAAAAATTAACACATAAAAAGTAACTTTTTACTACACTCAACTCAAATTTTAACATTAAAATGGCAAAAATCTTGCAGTACTGTGTATTGATCAATTAAGTAAATACATACAATTTTTATTTCAACATATTCTTTATTAAAAAATTTATTATACAAGACATTTTCTATTTATATAAATATTTGCATGATTTGAAATAATAAGAACGAACACTATTATTACAGCTAATTAGATAGGTAAGTAGAGATAAATTGTTGTAACTAGATTTTTTAAAAAAACTTGCATTGAAAATTTAAGATTCCATACTTTGTAAAAAGATCCCCCTATCCTTCTTTGAATAGTGTTGCACTTCGCTGCGAGTACAAAATTATTTGTTTCATTATCTTTCTGTGGCAATCCTTTAATTTCTACAGTGTATAGTATGTGTGGGTTACTGAATATATTCAAGGAAAAGTTGGTAGCATTAATTTTCTACGGAGGATAACTTACAACTGCTGTATGTGATACTTTAGGCTTTGCGTTTATTAATGGATTTTTGCATAAAATTTCTTTGTTGGGATTCAATCCCAAACATATGAACTAATTATGAATTTGATTTTTTTTTCTAAAAAATTGAGCTTACAAAGGAAAGGTATAAGATTTATGGATGGAATGCAAATGGCTAATGTTTTTCTGAAGCTTTAAAAGAGGACAGAATCCATCAAAATACTAAAGGAAAAGGTCAGATTTAAAATCTGTTAATGAGAAAATCCTTCCAATATCATCACAGTTAATCCAAACCTTCCAAGGCTATCAAAGTAAATGAGAAGTAACAAGTAGCAATCAAATTCACAGTAAAGTGTCGGAAAATATTGTATAAACATCTTTAAGATGTAAAAATAAATTTAAGACCTTAATATTCCTTATATTATGTAGGAAGTATGTTAGAATTTTAGTTTTTTAATTGAATTTTTATTTAAAATCTCGCAAAATCTATCTTTAGTGAGCATCTAACATCCAAAAAGTAATAACCTTCCAAATCTCATGTTCTTTATTTCAGTGAGCTGGGTATTAGTGAGGCAAATCTTAATATACCAATAAAGAAAAATTTTGCTACATAACATGGAAAAATCTCTAAAAGTTACAATGCAAAAAAAAAAAAAAAATCATGATATAATCTGAATTGTAAAGGTTCTTTAAAACTTTCTTTTAAATTTTAAATATTAAACCTAGCAGAATTTTTTTAAAATAAAAACTCACATTTGACAAAATTAGTTCAACAAATAATCTATAAAGGAATAGGCACATTGTAAAATACATCGCAAAAGAAATGTTTGAAAACTTATGTTTTCAAATTAAAATTTCATTTCACTGAATTTTATACAGTCTAAAGTAATAACTACCACAACAAATAATTATAAAGCAAAATCCCTTTCACAATCATTCAAAAGATCTCTCAGAACATACTAACGAGATTAATGATTGCAAGTGTAACGAGACCGAATGGTAATCAGAATAAAAGCAATTAATATCAAATATCATTCATATACCTATGCTTTTAGAATAACTTGTCCCATTTCTGAAGTATCTATTTCTTTTCGTACTATACTGTATTCTTATTTCTTTGTTGAAGTTAATTTATGTACTCTTTAAGAATATATAAAGAGTTGAATATAAAGACACCAGGAATAATTTAAATTATTCACTATTTAGAACACTAAAATGTAAAAGGAGTTCAAATGTCTTTAGAGTTGCAACTAGTTTGGCATATTTCGTATCTCACTCTTCCAGTATAACCATTACAGTATTTGAATATATGCCAGTGCTCATCACTGAAAAAAAGGGCGAAAAAAATTCTTGAAGCATTTTCTTAATATGGTTATAACTCCTGCATCCCTTCACTAAATGTTCCCTTCTGTAGGTTTTATTCATTTATTTTTATATATCCACTAAATAAAGATTTATGACTGTTTTCGATTTAACATATTCATCATGTGTGGGAACAAAAAGAAATATTTTCTTTGCACTTCGAGAAAATTGTGTGTTTTATAGAAGCATCAAATGCTAATCTTGTATCAAGAATTCAATCTAAGTATTTGCACTTGGATACAAAGATAGGTTGACCAAATATTGCAAGAGGCATTATAGGAGAATTTTAAAGAGTAACAGATAATTCAATAGGTAAACTTTAATCTTCCAAATCAATGAGTCGAAGCAGTAGAAAAAACATTTTAAAATATCTAAATTTGGTTTTTTGGGTGTTTACGTTTGGTAAAATTGCAGAATAATCAACAAAAATTACTGAATGACAGTCCAGAGCTTCAGATATCAGTAACACATATATTAAACAAAGATGGAGAAAAGAGACTTCCTTGAGTACACTGCTTAAATAAAAGATTTTTCTGCAACACAGGCATTCTCTATAAAACAAAGGCATCGATACAAAATTTATTAAAACTAACAAAATAATTCTTAAACAGTTTTTCAATATTATAAAAAAAATTGTAAAATTTTCCAAGTACAAAAACTTTAGTCTGTAGTACGAATCACATTTGCAGAACTTTGAAAAAACAGGAAAAGATTTAAATTAATTTTTTACCTATATCAAGGAGCGAATTAATTTTATAATAATGAGGCTTCATTTCAAGTAAAAATTTAAGCTAAAGCATGCAAATACCACATTACACCATAAACTTTCATTAGATAAACACTTCAAATAATTTCACAAGATAAAATATTCACACGCAAATTATTCACATTATACCAATGTATAGTATCATTGCCAAGAAACTCACCTTCACAGAATCCACAGGATACATCAGACAATGTTCCATTATTCCAGCGAAAGATCCTGCAACCATGTGAGTCGCTGTGGAATTTGTCGGTAAAGTTTCATAATCGTCAAAGTCCATGTCTACTTACTGTTTAATTTCTAGGAGTCAAACTTACTATAAAAATTTAAAAAACTTTATAAATTAATGAATATAACCATGCCTTGAGTTTCATCACAAGTATAGGTATGACTTCCATCTCAAAGCACAGATAAGAAAAGGGACACTTCACAGTGAAGGCGGCGCAATAGCTCCACGATATTCCGATTGATTAAAAATTACGCAATGCATTTTCAAGCAGTTACGGCTACAAACAAAAAAAGTCTCGAATGGAAACAGCACATGGACCAGTTGTGGCGCAGCAACATGAATGCGGGGTTATACCATATAATTTCAAATAAAAAAATATTTCTAATTTTTATTTTTAAATAACCACAAAAAACAACCATTATTTCAACCATAATTTAAATTTTAATTTTTTAAAAGTCTGATAAAGTATTATATAAGTATTAAGTAAGTATTACTAAGTTAATATAAGTATTATAAGTATTAAGTATATTATAAAGTAAAATATTTTATAAGTATTTTAAATTTATTAAACACAAATTTTAAAAAATTATCATGTCTTTTTTATCATTGGCATTTCTGTTTTTCGTTCTTTATCATTATCCCTTTGGGGTCGTATTATCTTCCTGAAGTAGGCTTGAATTCTATTACGCCCAATCCAATAGCTCAACTTCCATAGAAAAGCCAGAAAACATGTCACAGAAATTTATGATGGCGCACCAAGTGGTGACATAAATGGGATAAATTAAAGGAGAGTTTATCTCTCACCAAGCTTACTGATAAGAAATGAGCTCCCTCTTTCTTACACCATTTTTTAAACCAGTGGTCAGTCTTATGTTTGAGGGGATAGTAGAGCGTGTTTTGTAGTGTGGACAAAAAACTATTTAAACTGGTTTTTAAATAAGAAATGGAGGGGCATAATCCTCTTTGTTCTTATTAATAATAATTAATTGTAATTAATTTTTAATTTATTAATTTAAGTATAGTGTGATTGACTTAATTTGTATATTTATACCTTATTTTTCATTTTAATTCTATTGAAAACCATAAATTTATTTATTTACTTTAATAAAGTATTTTATTTGAAAAAAAATTCAAATAATAGAAAATATCCTTTCTTTAAAGACTTCGCTTTAATTCTATCTTCTGTCAATAGATAGCGCGTGCAAAGAATGAGAATAGAAAGTTGTTTCACATGCAACTAGAAATTCGGAAACCACAAGTGAGGGGAAAGAGGGCAAAAACACTCCATACAGAAGGTGCGCATGGGGCTCTTTGTGAAATGAGAAACTCTCTGCTAGAGATGCATAATCCCCGATTTTTTCAATAACAAATAATTTTGCTATTGTTATTTTTAAATATTTGTTCCAAATATCTGTTATTTCAATCATATTATTAATTAAAAATTATTAATTAGTATTGAATATTAAATTTGTTTATTTTAATTAATACTTAATTAACTAATTTAAATAATGTGTGATTGAATTAATTTATCTATTTCAGCTTACTATTTTAATTCGATTGTTTCATAACTTTTTACTTAATTTGATTATTGAAGTAAGCCATTTTCTAAAAAGGTTGAATTAAAAATGTATGTCATTTCTTTAAAATGTTTTCTACAGTTCAATATTTCACCAATAGATGGCGCCAGCAGTGACCACAATAAACGCAATCACAGCGTTACGTCACAAGCAGTTAAAAATTATCTATAGTGCGTTGCAAAATGAGAATATTGGAAAGTCAAGGTCAATAACACGTTATTACGCTCTTCCCTGTGAATCACAGGAAAGGGTAAAATTACCGTTCCGATAAATTTCAGTTATATGCAATTCAACGATCCGATAATTCCTAGAATAACGGGTCCGTTCACTTGTAAGCCCAATCTCAGATTTCTCTTTTTCTCTTTAAGCGTTAAGGGAAGGAACCCTCAAAGATTACACCCCCCGATGGTTCAAAGACACAAAAGAAGACTGTTTTGTATTTCTGGGATTTTCTATCCACCGCCTGGAGGGTCGGCATCGGTCGATACTCCTTTTCTTTAGCCGAATTCCAAAGATCGAAGAATCTTCAGGGGGGTTACGCGTCCACCTCCCTTGAGCCGCTTGCGGTTTTCAGAGATGTCGTCTCAGGCCATCTTAGTTTTGATAGCGCAATGTCATTTTCAAGGAGTTATACATTTGCGGTTTTAGTTGACAGTAATCTACGATTCTTTTTATTCCCTCACCACTTACAGCATATTTTCCTTTGACCGACTTGATGAATAAAATATTTTTTTCGATACATTTTTCGGTATTTTAATAAAACTTGAAATTCATTTTACTTGAGTTTATGCAGTTTTGATCATTCTATCTCATTTCTGCTTTTTTATTACGAAGAATTATCCGCTTTTGTTATGAGATTTCATGGTATATTAACCTGAAAATGATTAATTTAATGTTCATAAAGTAAAAGGACAATTTTCTTGAAGTGATTATTTCCCACTCGTTGCATCACCAAGTGGTCTTATATTCTTTTTCGTTAAATATATTTTGATAAAAAAATTACCGTGTAAATATTTCTCATACAAAATAATACTTTTATGGATGTAATTATAGTAAAAGAATTTTATTTCTTTAGTACAATTAGAAAGAATCATTAGACGAATGGATTATCCCAAGCATAAATAATTTTATATTCCTTTTAAAGGCTTTTTTTAAATTCTTTGTAAACTATTTTGAAAAAAAAAATTCTAAAATGCTTGTTTTAAATTTAATTTCTTAGGCTGGATGACATAGTATAATTATGCATTGTTCCGAAATGAAATTTCTTTTACAATTGAATTTCTCCATTTCGTACATTGTTTAACATTTGCTGCATTGTTTACTTCTTTGAAGCGTCACATATTGAACAAAGTATTGCTTTCCTCTTCCGCAGATGTCCCTCCCGGTAGGAACACTTATTAATTCCCATCCACTCGAAAGCAGTGTCAGTGTTGCTTCTCGCGTCGAATTTTCGCTTGTTGAGAAAAATAGATCTTTCTTTAGATTTCTCTCTCTTTTTTTTTTTTTTTTTCGAATTAGAGTCTTTCTTTCTTTTAGTATTCTTTTTTTGGACTAGGGTTTAGCTTAAAACAACATATTACTATCATAAGAAAGTTGTGGAGAAAAGAACGGTGGGGGAGACGTTGTAAGTAAGGAAGATAAGATAACGAAATTGTTTAGAAACCCATTTTCCCCTAGGTGATTAACCCCCCACAGCTGGGAAGGAAGGGAAGTGAAAAAAGTCCATTTCTTTTTTTAAAGTACTTTTTTTAAGTAATCTTTTGAGGAATAGAGATAAATTTTAGAAAAGCCATACTCAGATTATTTAGCCGCCCAGAGGTATATATAATTTTTGCTTGATACGGTTCGGGTTGTTAATAATTGTGCCCAATCTCGGGATTTTTTTTTTTAATATTTAAACGAATTAAAGCATTGTTATGACATTGGATTCTGAAAATTATTCCCCGAAATTAGGGGTAAAGATTTAAACCTTGAAACAAATAAACAAACAAAAGATGTGTATATATTTGTATAATTTTGTATATGGTTTGATATTATGTTTTGCACTACCATTAAAAATTTCTATCAGTTGTCTTGTGTGTCTGTGTGTACATTTTTAAGAATAAATAGAGCTGATTTAATTTCATAGTACCGAAAAAATAGCATTATTAGAATATTTTATAACCGTTAATGAATTAAAATATTAATTATTTGCTCTGCATTTTAATTAATTTTTACTAACCACATTGTTTTATAATATTTACTAAAATGCTGCGAATAGTATGTTTGCTTCTTCATTAAAATAAGAATTTTACCTTATTAAATGTTTCAATTTTTTTTCATTAATAACCTTATTCTACAACTTTATTCTACAAATTTACTGTAGAAGCACTTAGGAGTTTAGTTTTTCACAATTTTTCTATAGATTAAATTCCCAGTTTTAATGTGTAGACATTTGCTTTAAGTAATCTTTCTAGTGTGATTTAAAGCATTTGAAAATATTTGAGGCAACATTCAATCGGAAATTCTAGAATATACGCAATGGCATCATATTACAAGCAACAAATACTATTATTATGAAGCAACAAATATATCAAGCAACAAATACTATTATTAATAAGTATCCATCCAACTGTCATTTATATACATTTTTTAAGACTGCTTTATTAACTCTCTTTTTTGCATAAAATCGTATAGTCTCCATAAATCTCGCATTTTAGCTTCATTAATTTTTTTTTACACTAAGTCATCTAAGTTATATTTTAAGAACATTTTAAATTTAAATCTACAATAATCACAATCAAGATTTGTGAATCAAATATATCCGCCAGCAGTTTTTAAGACATTCTTAAAAAATTATCAATTTCAAATTTTGTGAGCAATAAAGTAAAATTATTCTGAATACATTTCTTTTATTTAAAACTAAAGCTCTAAAAGATGCAAGAAGTCGAAAATAAAATAAGATTGCAAGTACCAGAAAAAGTGGTGTTGGAAAAACATATTCAATTCTCCACATGTGTTTAGTAAGAGTCTATTTAAACGAAAGATAATGATCTCCCTTTTCAGATAGTGTTTTTTCCCAGAGATCAAGTAAAAAAGGTGGTGATGGGCAGAGTGAACCCATAGAAAGGGGGAATGAAGTACGGACCTTCCGAATTCAAAACATCTGTTGATTTTCTGTAAATCTTTTAGCCACACGTCGACTTCAATTAGCAAGCATTTTGAAACGTTTTCACATCTAACACACTTCAAAAAAAAAAAAAAAAAAAAAAAAGAGTAAACTGTTAGGATGAATTTTTATTTGAAATAATACTTTTCTAATGCTTTCACATTTTAAATCTTAATTCTTGCAGAGAAATTAACGTTTTAGAGGAAATTGATTTAAAAAAGCATTTCTTTCTATGTCATTTAAGAAGTCATTAAGTCACCAAAAATGAAATTTATTTCATTTAAAAAGAAATTTCAGTTTTTCTCCAAACAATTTCATGTGCAGACAATAATTTAGAACGGAAATGCTTGTACATATAAGAAAGGTCAGAATTACACACAATACATACGTCCGTGAACAAAATGGTTGTCATATTTAAATTAGTATTTTTGTGAATCTATTTTATCATAAAAGAATTTCAAAGCCAGGCAGATGCCAGTGACTAGTAAGTCCCGCAAGAGCAATGGGCTTTGAAAAATTAAAGCCTTTAATACATTTTTTTTGTCCTCTTTCTGGTGTAGTAATTTATCGAAAAGCGAATTCGAATTAGAGTTTAGTTTGGAAGTATATATTGCTAATGTGAAAAAAAAAAGTTGGGAAGTGAATAGTAGGGGCAGGGAAATGGTTAGTCAATAAAATAAGCAAATCAGATTGATAAGAAACCCATTCTCCTCACTGAGGTAATCGACCGCCTGAAAATGGAGAGGAAGGGGAGTGAAAAATGCGGTTTCTTTTTCGAACTCACTCTCGCAGAAAACTGGTGTTTTTTAAAGTAATTTTTTGTCGAAAGATGTATATTTTAGAGTAGTCATGCTCAGAATAATTAACTGCTCGGATGGTTAAAGATTTGTAAAAACATTTTAATATGATAATCCTTCAATAATACTACAGGAGCATTTATACCGAATCTTGTTTGAATTCTCTAAAGTTAGCAGGGTTTTCAAGCCGCGGCATAAGGTTTAAAGAATTCAATAATCATTCAATTTTTGTATACATAGATTATTACGTTATACATTTTATTACTGTGTTTAATTACAAAACCAAGCAAGTTCGAATTTAAGATTCAATTTTTCTCGTTCGTCAGTTTCAAGGCAATAAAATATAGCTGTAAAAAGGGTTGAGTGGTCATTTACAAAGCATGCTCCTTAGCAATGCATTGTCCAAAGGCAATATTTACTCTACATCATCAAGAGAAATATTATTTCATTGTCGGTTTAAATTTGTTTTCCTGTTTCTTTTAAAATAAAAAGCTTCACAAATTCCACTTATGAAATTTTTCGAAGATTGCAAGATTTAAAAATATATTTATTAATTTATGTTTTCGTCTTTCAGCTCTTATTTAAAATAATTTACTATAAGCAAAAATTACTGGGGGAGTTTTTAAGAAGGACGAGAATAACAATGGCTTTTTCTTCCTCGCTGTGAAAAATTAAATATTTGCTATCACGGTGACCCCCAAGACAGACGCCAGATATTATAGAGGAATTTCCTGCAGTTTTTAAGTAGGTCCGTAAAAGTTACATCGTTTTAATAGACTGCATTTTTAAACTGATGTTTTAATTAATTTTTTCTTTTACATAAACTCCGAGATATTTCATGGATTTAATTAATCCTTTCTCTTTGATAGAGAATGGTGGGACTCCTAATAAGTTTGCTAAACTCGAAAATAGCTAACAGGAACATTGCATTAGTTTTATTGGCTGAAATTACAATTTCTTGAACAGGTGGAAAAATCTGTTTTTTTGGCTGGTTAACTTGAGATTCTTTAGGGGCATGGATGACCAGGACAAAGGATTTCCTCTGTGATATTCTGAATGCTATGTATGAAAGATCGAAAGCGATGCGATATTTCTCAAGCTGTTGTGTTTCCCTCCTGCGACTTATACATTTAATAAACCAGACGATTTCGTTTTTATTTTGTTATATGCAGAAAAGAAATCGATAATTAAAATTTTTTGTCTATATTTCTGATGCATCAATTTTGGTAATAAAATCCTATTACTCGAAGTGTCATTTTTTAAATCACTGTTTTGTTTTGTTTTTAATTCTAATATTCACGTGTATTCTTTATATAAACTGACAAATAGTCATACCTTTGACAGATTTCATCTAAATTTTGAAATCTGTCTACATTTGAAATAAAAAAACGATGCATCAAATTTCATATGGCAACTTTTATCCGTTTTTCAGTCATAGCGTTTATATGTACGTGGACATACATCCAGATTTCCCCTCCGAGTTTTCTGACATAGTTTTTAATCTAGATTTCTGTAAAAGCAGTTTATCAATTTTTAAAAATCATTCTGGTAACACTAAAAAGGATTTAAAGCCTTATAAAAAAGATAGGGATTGATTTTGTTCAAAATTTCCCTGGGTAAATGCTACGCCAGTCTATATATTTTATACTATGACTTTTCTCCTCTCATCCATGAACTGGCTGTTATCTGCTCTATGTAAAACATCTGTTATATGAACTGTTTCTTTGTCAAGCTCTGCTATGTAAGCAAAAAGATTACAATGTTTATATTTGAGATGAAAAAGAAAAGAATGATGTACAGAGTAGGCGGATATATGGGATGTATTAATACTTGGCTTATATATCATTACGATATAAATAGGAATGAATTGGAAATGAGGCGATACAACGAAAACGACGCACTGAAAGGCACATACTAAGATTTTCATTGTGATACCGTCATGGTGTTGATAAATCAGTACTGTATATTCCCATAAATGAAATATTTCAATTATAAATTTCAAGGAATAATGGATAACTTGTAAATAAATAAATAGGAATTTAAAGTATAAAAAATCTTTTTTATAAATTTTGATTTATTAAAATTTATTTTTATAAAGCAACAAAGAAGATTGTATTTTCCTTGACAATTATGTGTTTAGCTTTAAATTATTTTCCAAACTTTTTCTTAACCGTTTATGTTTATTTTCTTATTGATATTATTTTTTAGAACATTTCTAATATCTATTTTGCCTATAGAGAATCCTTTAAAATTAAAATTGTCAGTTCTGGATAGAATTTTCAAAAAAGTTATTTAAATTTGTAAAAATCATAAAATTAGTGTGTAATATGCTTAATTTTCAATAAATAAATAATTAATTAAAACAATCTGTTAAATAGCTGTAAAAATAAAATAATCTCATTGGATTTTAGACAAGTATGGTACTGATTTTTTGGAAATTATCACGTTTCTTCCTTCTTACAATGTATAAAAACCCAGAATAAAAGAAACGGTTTTTTTATTTCTTTATCAGACTGATTTGCTTTCCTACTTATTGTCAAAGACTTAAACAGTAATTTTCAATGTGAAAGGACTTTAAATTTACTACAGTTGTGATGGAAAGCTTATTCCAGAGGAAATAAATATATCCATATACAATGCCAAACTATGCAATATGCATAAGTTCTGGCACTGACGCTGAATACTTACGAGAAGGAGCAACATTAAAAAAATGTCGTCAAAGTGCGGTATATAACAATTAATTCAATCCAGTCTTATCAACGCAAAATAACATATAGATGTACACAAATTGCTCTAGCTGGGTTGCAAAATCAATCGCAAAAGCCGACCCAGAGTCAGATATCTTTTGCTCAAATCCAAATATAAGCAATAATTTTGCAAAGAAATCCATTGAAAAGTAAATGCGTCATCTCTTGTAACATTCCAAAGAGAAAATTCGAGAGAAAGGTAAGAAATAAAAAAGAGGGACAATGAGCATAAAATAACTCATGTAAGTTGATTATATTATGCTGGTGTTAATTATGAGATACAATAAACAGAATCATTTAAAAATTTGGAATTTGATTTTTAAAAGCTATTTAATGCTGGAAGATTGTTTCATCAATCAGGTGTTGGAATATGTCATCTAGTTGACACTTACAGGCAAACAAAAAGGTAAATTGCACTATATGAACTAGGAAAGCGTTGTTGAAACCGTGTGAATTTATTGACAAAATCATAAGACGATTCCCATATTCCTTAAAAACTGTATGTTATTTTAGAAAAATAAATGTGGTGGTTGAGTGGGAAGAAACTAGATGTACTGTGAATGGACGACCATCTATATCTGTTGAAGTCGTAGCGAAACTGAATAATACAATTACTGCAAATCCATTGAATCCTGCAAAAAATGTTGAGCGTAGATTGATATGCCCAAAATTCCAACGCATCCAGATATAGCAACTTCAAGACAAGCAACAATATGGCAACGAATTTTTTCTCCGTCAGATACGGACAAAATAGTAGGGTAGGCATTGCGGATATTATAGACGAATGAGGCTCATTTCTTTTTAAGTGAAAAATAAATTCCAAGAATTGCATTCGCTTGGCTGACGAAAACTCTCATAATGTAATATCAATGATTTTACTATTAAAACTAAAGTGAATTGCGTGGTGCAGCATAGTAAGCATACCTGTTCTCGCTTAGCACTTCTTTGAAAAGGTCCCTTTCAAAGTATTCTATCAAAAGTGCTCCAACAACAATGTTGGAGAATCACTTAATTTCTGAATCACTTAATTCATATGTCGTTAATGACATCGCATGGACGCAAGAGGGTGCTTTTTCAAGTATAGCCACATGTGTTGCACAAATACTGTAAGTGCACTTTGGTTGTAGAATTATCTTCCATAACTTTGATGTTTCGCGATCACCGAGATATTTCGATATCAGAGAGACTATGTCTATCAATACTGTGTCGAGAGACTCGCACAACAATTTAAATTTAGAAATACATAATTTTTATTATGTGTCTGTATAATGCAAAATTAATACGGAACATGATATTTTCAAGAAAAACAAATGTAAGAAAAGGGTTTATGTGACTTTAAAGTATCTGTAATATTAATCCACTAATTATGTGTTATTTAAGGCAACAATATTTTGAAATCCACAGAATATTCTCTCTAATTAAGATCCCACAGCAAATTTCTAAACCGTTAGTAATATTCATACACAACTAGTAAGAAAAAAGATTAAAATGAAATAAATAATATATTGTCTCGATAATCAACACAATGACCATGGACTTTCTGATGGTTGAATGATATATCTTTCATTGGCGACATTTTGATGACCTCCTCACTGATAATGCCACGTTCAGATGGGGAGACTCTGTAAGCTCTCTGACTGACAGGTAAATGATCACTGGTGTTTATTCGGTGTTTCACATTGAGTTGCCTTCCTTTCTTGAACGCCTTTTCTTGATCGAAAATTTCTGAAAACTTCTGAAGTAGACGAAACATCCTTTCTTTTTGGACGATGTTCAAATCAGGAGCTATCATCTTGATATAGTCGATGGCACCCAATTTTGCCTTTGCAGTGGTAGCTGAATTAGGCTATCCTTCATCTATGGTATTTACGCAGCCTTTGCATAAGGGTTTGGCATACCCGATGCACATATCTTTAGGGATGATCTGAGCTTCCCTTGTCTATTGGCAACCCACAGTTCAGTTTTACCATAACGGAGCGTACGGAAGGGCAACTTCCTTGTTCAAGGGGAGCATCCTATTTCTCTCTGCTATGACGTTGATAGCTTGATGGTTCTTATGGCCTAAGACTGTGATCTTTCTGATAGAACGAGCAGGTACTGTATAATCATGTCGCCCCATCTGTTGAATTTCGATACTCTATTGTATTCCTTAAGCCATTTATTTGGGTCTTATCCGTCTCCCTTAAATAAAGAAGGATTCTTGTATTGTGGCTGTTCTGTTGTCAGGATGACAGGTTTAGTTTCCTGCTCTTCAGGCATTCTCCTTGTCTTTCTGGGTGGTGGATTATAAAGTTCAAATTCTGGGTAAACACCTTTAAGGCGATTGCTTTTTCTTAAATTAGTTTCCACGCTGACAGGAATTGTACCCGATGCCTCCACCAAAGAATGTCACGTAGATAGAACTCAAGAAGACACAGGAAATATAATTAAATCAATTTATTAGCTCAACTCTGAACTAAGAACACTGTGACTGAGAGATCTTCATCTTTTATACAAGTTGAGAAAGTTCCAGAATACCTTTTTGTAGGCAATAAGAAAAATCCAGAGCACTTATCTGGTAAATTAAAGAAAAGTCCAGAATCTTCTGAAACAAGAGAAAATACTTAACCAAATTTTAAACCTACTGCGATTCGAACACATGACATCCTGACTATGAATCCAGCGTCATAACCATTCAACTATGCAGCCTCGGTGATGTTTCGTTTCAATGAAGCAACATTTTATGTATTGTAGTATGAATAAATAAATATGATTAATTACAGAATTTTAAATTTTTATCTATCGATAGACTGTATAAAGTTTAGACCTCATAATTTGTTTCAGAATTACATTTATTGATTGAATCAAAATAAATGTTAATATCTATTTCATTTAAAACCTTTTAAAATTAAAAATTAAAATTGAATTTTACGATAAATCAGAGAAAATTTTACAGAATAATTCTTAGAAGATAGTAAACAAATTACAAAAAAAATCTATAGTACACATGAAATCTCAATGTTGAACTATTCTTTCTGTACTCTTAATTTTTTATAAATATGTTTGATTTCAGCTAAAATGTGTTTGCCTTAAATGAAGTTTAATCACTTCTATTTCAAATTAAAGTTCAAACTTTAGGGAAGATAACAAAAATAAGATTATGAAATGAATATAAAAGTTTCTGTAAAAGTATGAAATATGCTATTATCAAAATCTGATGCTTAAAAATATTTTACTAAAACAACCATTAAGACAAAGATATGTAAAATAATGAAGGGAAAATTTTAGCAACCATCAATCTTGGCTAACTGGTTGATCGTCAAAGGCCAGTGGCACGGGACTCTCTTCAAAGACCCCCATTTTCATTTTTTTCTTCTGAAATACCATTTACACATCCAATTTTAACCGGTAAACCATTTCCCTCAATAATAGCATTTTCTGTAAATAAGGCTGCAATGCAGAAAATTTGCCCTCAGTATGCTTTTGCGATGTGCGTGAAATACATTTTCAGTTAATCTAAATTTCCTTATTTCGCGTTCTAAATTCATAAGTGTGATGTAGTTTACATAATCGTTCGAAAATAAATTCTTCTTCCACTATGGAATAGAAGCAATAAAGTTGGTCCAATTTAATATATCACTACAGACTTGGATAATATTTGGAAATATTTTATGAGATACGATTATCTAAGTTCCAAAGAAGAAGAAAAAACGAATTAAACAAATTTTTAAAATATTCTAAATATAATCAAGTGTATTGAAAGTATTTAGAAATTTAACTCCAGATGTATTATTTTATTAAATTAGTTACTACATAATAATTTTGATATTATCATTTTTGAATTCAAAGTAAAATTTTTAATTAAAAAATTTCTTTATTATTGAGAATGATCTTTATGTTTTAATCATTTTCTTTTAATCATAATGTTTGGTTTTTCATTTTTTTTTCCACATATGAATGTGATTGATTACAAAATGGGTTACCATGGATTTAATTTGAACAATTCCATAATTCCAATGAAAATAAAGCACCAAATCCATAAAGTATTTTTCTTTTGATGAAAGATGTAAACGAAACTGCAAATATAATTTTCAGCACATTTTTGGAAAAAACGAATTCAAAATCAAAAATTAATTTAAATTCTATATTACGAACAACTAATAAGAATTTAATGAAATATTATTTTTAAATAGATTTTTTTGGGTCTCTTTAATTTCATATATGGATAAAAAAGAATTATCTCTTTGATCTATTATTATATTTTATGTATATTTCATATAATAAAATGATCAACATTTAAATGAACTTAACTTTTTAAAACATTCTTAACACTGTAGTTTATCTAGCATTCGTAAAATTATTTATTTTACTAATTGAAAATAGGCATGTTAATTTGCATTTTGATACTAATCAACAATTCCATGCTTAACATTTTTGAAATATATAATATTCTGTATAAATAAATATTCGCTTCCAAATAATTCTGAAATCTCTGGTACTGTTTTACCTCATGATTAATAAGCAGATTACCAAGATATTAAGCACCATCATGTATGGATAATATAAGCAGTTGTGAGCAAAGTTTAGAATGTATAAATATTTCTTTGAATTGAATTGCATAAGTTTACAAAATCCATGATTGTCTAGTTACGAATCTGAAACCTAATTTTTACCCTCAACGCATTCGAAATTGTAAATATATAATTTTGTATAGTTCAAAATTAAAATACAATCAGTTTTATAAATTTTTAGGCGGCCTTAGACCTTTGGCGATTTTGACTTAAACTCCTTTTATCCTATTTGATAAGACTGCATTAAATAACGAAAAAAAAAAAAATTAAAAATTGAATAAAATCTGCAACATAAAGATCATAAGCACAACATAAAGATCAATTGTTTTCTATGTTATTGAATTTCAGTAATTACATGCGCAAGATTAAAGAGATCGATTAATCCACAAATTTGGTCCTAAAGTTGATGCATACTTGCAACTCTAACAATAAAAACATTTGCTGTTTTAACTGTTTACCCCATTACGTTTTTGAATAATCGTGTGTAAAAACAGACAGACCACAGTTGAATCTCTTTTAATAGTAATCTACAATTTTGGTGCCATGCCCGAATTTCATACCCTAGAATGTTGCTATTTTTTCTGGTTTCAAAAATATTCAAGGAAGTTCAGGAAGGTCGAAGTTCTGAACCGGACTATATCACATCTGTAAAACTCTCTATTTCTATAAGGAAAAAAAGAAGTTATTAAATTAAATGAAAAAAATAGTTTTTTTTAGATGCTGATAACAAAATTGCATGAATTCGAGTGAATTCTTGGTTTTTGATTCGATTCTAACACATTCTGTTCTCCAATTTGACTGTAATTCAATTCTACAATAATGTTGGATTTGTTTTAAAAAAATTCTACTGATAGGTTTGTTTTAAACAACATTATTAAAATTTCACAATATGCCAGTTTTGAATATTTGAGTTTTACATATTTTCGTATGTTACTAAATTTTTTTATTCTCTTTCATTTGTTATAAAAGCTGCTCTGATACATAATTTATTAATTCTAATGCTTCTTTTTTTATGACTAGTTTATTACGTAGCCATTAATCTTATATGAATACCATGATAACATTTTATTCCACGCAGAAACAACATACTTTGGTTTTCTCCAGCTTACAGCTGCACTTAATACAGCCAAACACGACTGTACTCAGGTAAGAATTCTAAACAAGCCATAAAGGAAAAACATCGAGGAGTTTGAAATTTAAGAACAAGTGATATTTTGCCATTTTCATAAATAAGTTTTATTTTGCCACAAGTGCCAAGTTGTAACTCCGTACAAACAACATATACAAACAACATAGGCAACTAGTAACTATAAATTGACATGAGAGGAAACTTTCATGGCTCCAAAGAGAGACTAAGATAACGCTGTTTAAAAGTTTAACACAGCTAGATGTTTCAAAATGTTTTATTAAGACAGCATGAAATACCATGTCATGACAAAGAGATTTAATAAAAATTCAATATAATCAGTATTTCCAACGAATAATCAAAAGCTAGCTACTAATCAATAACAATGATGTTATTAAAAAAGCAGGAAAATAAAGGGATAATAATCTGATATAATAACAACGTTTTATTGATCTAAAAGTTACGTAAATCCAAAGAATCTTTATTATGAATCCAATGAACATTGCTGAAACAGAGAGGAAATTTGTCTATATTTGTGCCAAAGAGTCTATCTATTGATATTTTTATTTATAGGACCTTCGAGCTGAAATGAAACGTGATGTCAGGAAGGGTAATGTCTAAAATTATGTTTGCATTAGAAATGAATAGTAATAATTTCAAATTAGACAATTTGTATGTGCAAAAAACACTATTCTTTTAACTTTTTTTTTGTCAAAATTTTTTTCAGCTTATTTATTGCTTTTTCGTGCATATCGGTACACTAGTGGCAATCAAATCCCAGTTTTCAATATTATTACATATCCATTTCATTACACAATATCGATTAACATACAATTTATAATATTGCATTGCATAACCCAAGCAGCAAAAGATCGTTGGCCAATCATTAGCCAACCATCACTCCACAGAACGTGCGAGGTCCGTGCGAGATCGGAGGTGATCTCGCGCCGGCATAGTTTAAGGCCCACGGCGGAACTCCGCACTATGATCGCCCCGGTTTGTTTCCGATCAATTTACCAATCCTTTTTCGACGTGTGGGCAACACGAGCAACCTTATACCAAGCATTTCGCGATGTGTTTTATCACTTGGCCACTTAATACCAATCATTTCCCCATGTATTTTAGCAATGGGTGACCAAATGCCACTCATTAGGCGATTTATTTCTGAGAACTTGCATGAATCAAATTTAAATATTAGTTTATTGGTTGTCCAGTTTTATCAAACTTTATAAATTAGTGTCATAATATTTAAAACTACCATACTTTCAAAATTTTGTCAAACTACTGAAAATACGAGACGTTTTGAGTTATTTACTTAATTTTTTTACCTATGAATAATTTTATTTATTTATTTGATAAATTTAAAATTCCATACCGCACTTGCTTTGGATAAAATGACATTTTCCATGATTTCAACTTCTGTAACTATTATTATAGCATATATTTTACCATGATTTTACTTTATAAAATTTTAATGACATTTTTTACTGCTCTTTAAGAAAAATAAATAAATGTTAAAATAATCTTAAATAAGTTTAAATTTGATCTCATGCACATCTATCTTCATATGAGATTTATTTCCTGTTTATTTTCATTGTTTACTCCATGGGAAGAAATGTTATCATCATAGTTTCAATTCTATAATTAATTCAGTAAAACTTTACTGACATATTTAAACATATGCATCTATTTTTAAATTTCTAATATTGCCCATATCATCTGTTTTTAAAAGTTATGTCATACAAATTAGAAACAGAAAATATACAATTCTTATTAAAAAATATTTTCTTCACTATGCACATTTTTATATTTCTTAATGTGAGCAATAAACAAAGAATTACAAAAAAAAATAATAATGAATACAACAGAAACTCTTATTTTAACAAATTTTGAATACTACCTTTTTTTAAAAAAATAAATGGTTAAAAATTGTGTAAAACACATAATTATATTATTCCTATTGTATGTTTCTTTAATGGATAACATTTTATAAGCACAAATTAAAAAAAAAGCCTACTTTAATAAACAATAATTTAATAATTAATAAACAAACTTACTTTAGTAAAACAGTTACTTTAAATTTCTAACATTTTCTTGATTTATGTTTAATAAGGTTTTGTTTTGTATCAAAAGAACTGAATTTGATCTGCAATAAATATATATATATTACACAAAAACGCAACACTTCTTTCAATTGTATGGAATTCCTTATATTTACTTTTAATTTATAAAGTTACTTCTTGTTGTAGAAATTTTATATCCCATTATAAATGCTAGTGTTAGCTACTATTCAATGGACAAAAATTTACAAGCACAAATTAATAATTTATTTCAAATTTTTAATATTTTCTTGATTCATGATTAGTTAGTTTTGGTTTTGTGGCGGAAGATCCAAATTTGATCTATGATTATCTCTGAATATTTCACAAATATGCTTCACAATAATGCAATACTTCTTTCACTCTAAGTACAAATTTTCTTTGCTTATTATTAACTTACAAAGTTACTTTCTGTTGAAGAAATTTTATATCGCATTATAAATGTTAGTGTTAGTTAATGTCCAATAGACAAAATTTTACAAGCACAAGTTAATAATTTCTTTCAAATTTTTAATATTTGTGTTTATTTTTGGTTTTGTTTAATGACAAAAGAGCCAAATTTAATCTATGATTAACTGAATATTTCACTAAAATTTCATGCCAAAAATGTAACACTACTTTAAAATTATACAGAATTAATTTAGACAACTATTTTTAATAAAATAATCACTTCCCCCTTTTTATTTCTTGAAGATAGGAAAAACAACTCCACAAACAAGTTATTTGTAAAGCCCTTCATTTAATAATATTTTACAAATTCAGAGTAAAATAATAATTTACTGCAAATTTTTGACTGAATTTTCAGTAGATACTTGCACACCAAGCAGTATCCTGAAACTGACTCATGAATTCTAAGAATAAATAATATTGCCACAGCGTCATTAATAAAAAAAATTTAAATTTTATTTACAGTATTCGAAATGCTTGAAGAAATTGAAATTTCTACAAATCCACGCACATTTATATAAATATTACACATGTATAACTAAATTCTCTGTTGCATACAGATAATTATACATAAACACTTCTTAAGGCTAATCTTTCCTTTTTGATTCAATTTGATGAACCTAGAAAACAATTATAATAATGATTGAGTTTTCACTTCTTTTAAAAGTACAAACACAAAGGGCGCCAGAGAAACTTACTTATTTGAAAAGTCAATAAAAATAAAAGTACTTCAGTTATTGTTTTAATTTTTTTTATTTCGGAATATAATATCCCAATTTTTTTTTCCATACAGTTTTAAAAATGACATCGGTTAGATGGCGACTCTCATTGGGCATACACTGATTAAGTCGATTTTTGAAGCTCGTGTCCTCTCTTTGCAGCATATCAATCAGTATGTTGGCAATGGTGTCGTGAATGTTGTTGTTGAAGTGAGCTATTGTCAGTTGTCGATCGACATAAACCATGGATTTCAAAGTGAGCCTCGTCACTGAAAAAAACGACCGCGTCTTCAGGCAAGTTGTCAAGCAGCATTTAACATACATTTTGACGGGCAACAAAATCGCGTTCAATTAATTCTTGCACAACAGCCAATTTATAGGGATGAAATTGAAGGTCTTGATGGAGAATTCGTCTAAGAGTGGTGTCAGAAATTTCCAGAGCAGCTGCGTGTTTGCTAGCCGAACGCCGGGGAGAAAGGAGAACTGACTGCCTCACTCTTTCGACATTTTCCGTAGTTCTGGTGGTCCGTTGACGTTCATTTCTGGGGTTAGCGACACTTTCGAAATGAGTTAACCCACGACAGAATCGAATTACGGCCAGGAACGGGTCTGTGAGGAGGAATTTCAAAGCGAGCGTGGAAGGCACGCTGCGTGGCAACAAGGGAGTGACTAGTTAGAAAAGGAGCTCTCGATGGCAAATGCCCGCTGTTCTCTAGACCAGAGCATGATGGCAACTGACTAGAAAGAGAAATAAACTTCGGATCTTTCACCTCCAGTAGAACTAGATATCACCTCTCTACCCATCCAACTCTTCACTGGGGAGTTTTTTCAAATAAGTTAGTTTCCTCCAGTAGTCCACCTCCAGTAGTGCTACTATCATTCCTCTCTCCTACCAACTCACCGCTTTTTTCAAATAAGTAAGTGCCTCTGGCTCAACCTGTAAAATATTTGTTGACTATTGGAAATTATGTAATTAACAAGCAAAAGTCTTATAGAACTTCACAAGCATGATAATGTTTTTATTCTGATATTTTGTAATATTGTTCAGGCAAATTTTGTAATAATGTTCAGGATAATAAAGAAAAATAAAAACTGAAATTAATAGGTCTAAAATTTATGTTACTACTTTATGAAATGTGAAAAATTAGAAACTATTCATATAAGAGTATTAAAAACTGCCTAAATAATCTCAAGTTTTAAAGAAATTCGCGTTTCGAGGTTTACAATGAATATATTCTGTTATGATTAAAAAACCGTTTTTTAGCCTCATTTCAAAATAAGAATATTTAAACAAATGTTATTGCAACACCAAAGTGTAAGAGTGTTATTTAATACTTTTTATAATTCTTTCATTTGAACATTTGAAATTGTTAATAATAATAATAAAAAGAAATTGTAAAAGAAAAAGGAAATTAAACAAACCTAACTAGAATTCAAATCACTTGAATTGCTATTCAGAAAAAGTATTGAGAGTGCCACTAAAACATTTATTCAAAACATGTAAAGAAAAATGAAAGTTTTGCAAAATAAAATTCATGCCTTTCTTATAAAGGGAAAAATTTTCAAATAAAAAATATTGGAATTAAAATTAACCTATTTTCTGCAATGTGATAGGCTTGAAGGACATTTGGAAATGCATTTCATTACATTTTTCATGCTAAGACATTTCATATTTTGGCACTTTGTTCAACAAATACATTTGATAAATCCTTGGCTGCTTTCATTGGACTAAGTAATTGCAAATAAGAGGAGAGGAATATTTCCTTCTGAAGTTCGAATTCTGTAGAAACCATGCTCCATCGCATACATTGTAACTGTCAATATATTGGGCAAATCAATTTGCCCCTTGTAAATTTCAGAAACAAGAACTTGCACAGTAGTTTTCAAAAAAACAGTGAGAAATTTTTATTTTCCTGTATTTGATTGATTGTAGAATGAATTTTACTTCCAAGTGCCTTTTCGGCTTTTCACAAAAGATGCTTAGAAAATGTATCAAATATGAATTGTTTCATGCATTGCGTGGCAGTTTAAGTTTAATTTTCAATGTCCAGGCATTCTATAAAATGTGGGAATTCATATTTTTCCAATGATGCAGATAAAGTAGTACACGTTTATTTTCCTTCAGGATTACTTTCCTTAAATGAACAGATTTGATGAACCTAAAAAACACATCTCTTAATTAGAATAATGATTGAGCTTTCACTTCTTTTTAAAAAGTACAAAAAAATATTTGTTCTTAATTCAATATGTGTAATTAGCAAGCAAAATTCCTATGGAACTCCATAAGAATGATAATGTTTTTGTTAAGATACTAGACTGTTCGTGGAAATTTTAATATATATATATATATATATATATATATAATTTACAATAAATATATTCTGCTATTTTGTTTTTGGTTTCATGTCAAAATAAAAATAATTACACAAGGGTATATGGTCCGATCAAATAAAGGGTAGGGTTTTAATCAAATTACTTTATTTACAGCTTTAATTTACAGAAAACATACTATTTACCATCTAGGTTAAATGAAAAGTCCATGTGGAACACCACAAGAATAGTTCCTCGAAATATTTCGGAGAAACTCACGAGAACAGCTAACGGTCTTCTAAGTCTCACGCTGGTATCGGGTTAGCTCCTGGAATCCACCGAATTCCTCGGGTGGATCTTCTCTTGAAAGCTCGGCTTTCACCGATCTCCTCTCGACCTCTTCACCAAAAAAACTCCTCGTCTCCTCCCTTTCTCTCCTCAAAACTCTCACCTTTTCTCCCTTCCTTGGACTCCACCTCTCATCCACACTGGAGCATTTGGGCTGCCTATTCTCCAATCGCGTTCAGCAAAAACTTCACTGGTCTACAGTTGAAAGCAGGAATGTTCGTGGTTCACAATGGAAAGAATGCAGTCTACACATCTGTGTCACAGACACGATTACTGCACGGGCGGTCCTTTATCTGGACTCACACTAAAGGGCCAGATGTCCGTTCTTAGAAGGAGGGTTCTCCATCTGTAAGCAATTACATGGCCATAAAATGTAGCCATTCAGGAGACCATTCTGGAAATGGCAATTATGGAGCGTGTGAAAAAAAAGAAGCCACCATGGTCAGCCGGGAAGAAGCTGAATCGTTACAAGTGTTATTTTAAAACCAAAACATAAGAATGTAAGTTAATATATTTTTTTAACTTCTTTCATTAGAAATTGTTTGTTAAATAAAATAAAATTACTTGAAAAAAATATACGAACAAGAAAAGAAATGATAACAGTTAACAAAGTAAAGTTTCAACACTTAATAAAACAGAAAGATTAATAGTGGATCGACACCTTCAATATTTGTTAGGCTTAATGATCGCTTACACCTAACACTAATAACATCATGTGCAACTCCATGTTTCAGGTAATCAACAAGTTCGAGTGACTCTAGCAAAAATCTTTTTATTCCCGATTTCGATAAATAATGTACTATTTATAAATTTATAACAATAAATAATTCCCACTTACCAAGTTTCTTGAAATGATAGCACGCATTGCTGGTTGAATTCCAAAATCCAATACACGCCTGGTGATACATGATAAATTAGTAAAGTACATTCGCATATCGCCGCCTAAAAAAAGCTATTTTCCCGACATCGAGGCGAGTATGGGGCGATACTCTGAACCGGTCGTTTTCAAAAATTGGCACTGGGATTTCGCCCCGAAGAAAACGCGACCTTCAAAGGCGACAGAAAAAAATATGGTCAGAAGATGTCGCGCCAGTATTGCCTCGCCATTGGCTAAGAACGGGTGAGGTACGGGTAGTATACGGGACGGTTTCAATGCTTGGCCAATCGTTTGGCGACTGCCCTTGCAACTTCCGAATATAACATTCATTATTTCAAAGAGTTCAGGATATCGTTTGATATCCTGAATGAAAAGTAATATTTAATTTTATATTATTTTGAAAAATTTGGGAACTCGGAAGCGTTGTTTCATATCATGAATGTTTTAGGTACATGCATTAGCATTGGTAACGTTATATAATGATCCATCCGTTGTTGCCGAGTTTGAGATTATTAAACCCTCTCAAAACTATTCTATTTGGACCAATAATCGGCAGCTATGATGAGTAACCTATATTTTGTAGAAAATTACTTTGCATTTCAATAAATCATAGTATGCCTTCGGGTGAGGCGGATGTAGTTGCCTTTTAATTAATGCTGAATATTTTTATTCAGAAATTAAATCAGATACATAAAAAGCAGTAAATGTTTTTGGAAAATTGTCTCTCACATTTAAAGGAACACATATTTAAATCTAGCTTTAATCATTTATTCCATTAGCAAATATTAATTAGTGCAAAACTTTCTCCCTCTCTTATTTTAAATTTCATGATTAAATCTAAGAATTGTAAAAAAGTTCATTCATGAAAAAATTTTGATAATGTAATCCCCGATATTTCAGAACACCTAAAGTGATACTTCATTACAATAATCTCTCTAGTCCAACGGATAAGCTCCCGCCCTCACCAAAACAAATTCTACACTTGGAATTTAAAGTAAGGTAAGGATGGTGTGACAAAAGAAGCAATAAGTGAAGACTTATCAATAATAGACGATGTCAGAATATATAACATTTTTTTCCCCATACTATGGTAATTTAATTTTCCATATTGTTCGATAATATCCGATTTTTTACATTTAAATATATCTAACATTGCATTACACAATGAAAAAATATTATATGATATTCATTTTTTAAAACATTTCACACAGTTTCAATATAGGCGAAAATATTTTATTTTTGCAAATTTTTCGGACATTATGTCGTCTTACTGTTTCCTTTTCTAAATAACTTTCAGTTGAGTTAAAGAAATGAACTCAGCGGTTATGTGTACAGCATGGCCTTTATGTTCCACAATACCATCAAAAAAGTATTTGGGCAAATCTTATTGCTCGTAATCTATAAAGTTCCAGAAAATATATCATTAGACTAGGAAGTGTATTTAAAAAAATAATGAACACACAAGGAGACACTTTCATGCTTCTATTGGCATAATTTTCACATTACCGAATGGTAATTGCAAAGTTTTTCTTTTTTTAAAAGATTCAGTGTAATAAGAAAGCTACAGATATGAAATTTTGAATAAATAACCAGATATGCACTGGAAAATATTTAAGGATCAACTCAATATATGCAAATAATCCACTATATTAAAAATTTATTTTATTTTATTTATTTATTTTTTGTATAAGAGGCAAAGAGAAAGTATAGTAATTATCGAAAAATTCTAACTCAAGATTTCGACGTATGCTCTCGTTTTAGACCACTTTGAGTTCAAAAAACACATTTTTGAAAGTTTTTTGTCTGTCTATGACAAAGATAACTCAAATACACTTTGATCTAGATCAGAGTTTCCCAAAATTTTTTGTGTCGTAGACCCCTTGCCATGTTTTTCCGTATTGAATAGACCCCCTACTTACCCGATATTGATTTCCTGTAAATTTCTAACTGTAATGAAGTTTACTGTTAAAAACTTAAAGTAAAAACACATGTTAATTTATACATTTATTAATTGAATTTAAATTTATACTACTCAAAATAAAATTTCGTATCTGTTATGTAAAATCTATATATCATGAAATAAACATAAAATAAACTAACATAAGCAAAAAGTCAATATTTTTAATGAGAAGGATGAGCCTGATGCTTTAACAATAAATTATCAACATTTGGCGTCAATTTTGTAAGGGTTAATCTTAAATCTCCTCGGCTAATGATGTCCAGTCTGTTTCTTTTGCCCCACGTATTTGTCCCACATTAGTATTTATAGAGTGACGAATTGAACAAGTCAGTGCAAGGTAGCGAAGCTCTGAGACTGTGACTCTCGGGTTTTTGCGGGTTCAAAACGTGTTGTGACCACAAATCGAATACCAACACCCTACAGCTTACACAATTTTATAAACATATATAAAAAATTTTTTACTTCATAGGTACTTTTATGAATAATGTAAATGTTTTGATATTATAAGATAGTATGATGTGAGTAAATAGGTACTATCAGTGTATGTGTTGAGATTTACTATCGTGGATCCCCATTTTCATTTCATGGACCCCCAAATTTTTTTTTCGCTGACGTAGACCCCTTGCAGGTTGTCATAGACCCCTAGGGGTTGATATAGACCACTTTGGGAAACACTGATCTAGATGGACGAACTAGTCTCTACACGAAATTGTAGATTTTTGTCAAATTTTGAGCAAAATATTTTCTGAAGAAATCCGCCTATCCGTCTATTCGAATTTTCATTGACGCCATATCTTCAAAGCGAAGAGACTTAGATGGATAAATTAGGTATACTGATTTAACATCTACATTGCGACAGATGTCAAATCTAACAAAAGGTTAACAGCCTATCTTAAACCTGTAAACGTAATGACACAAAAAGGCAATGACTCAAATTTATTAAATTTGGTATGTAATCTTGTGACGATAGTTGTAGCTCTGTGCCAAATTTTGGATTCATTCAGATGAGGAAAGAGCTTCTAAACAAATATTCAAATTTTGGATACTTTTAAAAGCATACTAGGCTTTAATCGCTAAAAAAGTTTGCCAAGGGTTACACGATAGATTCAGTAAAAATGCTGAATTCAAGCTAAGGACCTATATTTTTTAGATATTTTATGCCATTGCCATGCAAGGCTTTCTCTAATCTAAACAAGATCAGCAATTTTTTGCAGGTAAAGGGGATTCTACTTTTATTAAAGAGTGAATATAAAAGAACAATTTTGGGAGATTACTCCCTCTGCTATTTCAGCCATTAATAACTGCTCTTAGAAAAGAGAGATGAAATATGATTAAATAAGGATTGGAAGTTCATAATTTCATTTGCACATTTAATTACAAAAGAATAAATAATAATTTGCATTTTTCCAGCACCGTATTTAAAATAATAAAAATTTTTGGATACGTTTACCATTAATAGAGAAAGTTTAAATTAAAATTTTTGGATTAGCTGATAAATAAAGCAAACATGCTCATTGTCTGAAACATTTCCTTACCATTGAAACATAAGTAGCATATTGCTTTTGATTTGGATGTTCAAGTTTCCCCAAACTGTTCTTTAAATATATATATAAAAGAATTCTATAAAATTGTTCAGTCATTTTATCAGAAATAAAATTAGAACAACTGATTTGCTTAAAAATTTCTCCATTTTTATTTCATCTTATTTAAAAAAAAAAGAATTTTGTCAAAATTAGTAGCATTGCATTACTACCCACACTGAGTGCTAATATATTTCATTCATTCACACATTCAACACTTTATAAATTCGTATTATGTACAGAATTTTGCTCCTGTACATTTTATTTAATTAAAGATCTCACATATCATTTTTACAATTGTAAGTGGTCCGTATTTGTTCCAAATGAAACTTTGCTTGATTTCGTTCAATTCCCCCCCCCCCCCCATTTTTATATAAAAAAAAAAAGAAATAAAATATCTTAATTTAAGGCAACTTCGAAAGGCATACTTTGTTTTCCGTCTCATTTTAGCGGTATTTTACTTCTGCCAACGAACCTTTTTTGTAAAGTTGAAATGCCCCTCATAGAAAGAGGAGCTCATACTGTTTTAAAAGTTTTTGATTGTTAGTGCAAAGTCTAAAATTAATCGACAGAAACAGATGAAGTTTGGAGCAATAATGGTTTAAGTCTTATTCCTCCGATAAGCTTGAAGATGTTTGGTGAGTTTCTATTTAAAAAAATTTACTTATGAACTGAAAATTTAGTGAAAAATATATACTCATGTTTTAGAAAATGCATAACATTTGCTTTGTTTATTGAGTATTTTGTTGTAGAATTAATTAGAATTTTTAGTTTTAATATATATATATATATATATATATATATATATATATATATATATATATAACACTAAGTTTTAGCATATCTTGAAATATACTGAAAAAAACATGCACTCCAATTTAAAAAAGCAATTTCAAAATTTAAGTTGTTTATAATTCGACAACCATTTTCTCAAAATTACAAATGCAATTCTGGCTGATTTAATCCTCAGAATTTGGATATGGATTTGAAATTTGAGGTGCCCTAGAACAAATTTAGTTTATGTCAACTTAAATACGAAAATGACCCTTTCCTTGCTTGAAAAACATTGCATGCAATCATAAAAATATATTTCTACAACAATAAACAATTACAGATTTATTGAGGGATGATTAGCTTCGTATAATAGCAGTGTCCGAATACTTTTTTGATGGATTGTCTACCTTAGTTTCTCCTAACTAGTTTTGATCACTGATAAGATATTCCTCCTTTCATAACTAATTTATACTAAATCAAAATTAAATTAAGTCGAACTTACTGCAACCATTAAAAAGAATCTGGCTATTTAAATGAAATGAAACTCATTACAATTGCTGGAATTGTCACAATCTGGAAGAGGTAACATTTCTACCTTTTATGAGTAATTTTTGTACTCGACAAACTAGCAACATATCTAGCATTGTAGTATTTGGAAATTAAATACCATATTTGATGCATCGATACTTGTTTCGTATTGACACGATACTGTGATTTCAATGTTTGGAAATTTCTTTTATCAGTATTTTTACAAAAGTTGCCCCTGATTTCTATTAACCTTGTTTTATTGTAAATTAAACTCATTAGCATTTTCCAAAAGTAGAGATGATTTAGATTTGATTTGAATAATTTTGAGAAACAGTCAACAAGAAAAATGATGAATCAGTATTTCTATAGTGCTGCAACTCAAAGCCTTAACTTTTGCAAAAATGTTTGGAGATTAATAACATCTTCAACAGGAAACTTAAACAGAGAATGAATTTTAGTTCTAATTGATCAGCAATGCTGTTTTAAATTACAATGTTGCTTTACTAAGAGCAGAAAGGGATAATGAATAGTATATCAAATATTTATAATTATTGGTGTAACAATAATAGGAAAGAAAACTCAGACATTTATCGGAAGCTTTGTTATTGATAGCCATAATTACAAAAACAGATAGATATCATATCCAAAAATTACAAAGGAAATTATTACATAATAAAGGCCATCCTTCAATAATCAAATGAAATCATTTCGCAGGAATACTAGTAATAAACTGAAAGATAGATGAAAATTTTTTTAAAAAAATTCTTTTGCTATAACCACGTGTTCCTCGTGTATCCGTTACTCCTCTGCAATCATACTAAAAGAAAGGATAAAAAAGAAACAGTCAGAGAAAGAATTATTTCTTACTTTTCTACATTGTCAAAATATAATTTTCTAATGATGAATCATGCAGATTAAGTTTGGATAAGACGAGATTATCATTTTGCTCTTATATTGTTAGGTCATTTTAGAATTTTATATTCTGTAGCTCATTGTTTCTTAGCTGTCTGAGGATCTATCCTACGTACAGCTCTCATAACAGAATTTGTTCATTAATGTTACAGTTTATTAAATACTATGATACAAGTGTATGTATATCAAGATTACAAAGAATCTTGACATGACATCTTTGAAAAGCCTGTTTGATTTAGGCATAAATGCATTATTTTTCAATGATGGCGATTTCTAATGAGCATCGAGTTATTATTAGGCAAACAAAAAAATTAAATATTGTTGGATATGGATTGCAGCTTTCAAGCATTCCAGTATAACTTCTTCCGTCATCGTCGTATTGAAATTTTCCCGTTTAAGGTGTTTTTATTTTATTTTATTTATTTATTTTATTGAGAAAAGGAATTGCTCCCAGCTTCACTTTGAGAAAGGGAAATAATTAAATTTTGCTACCTCATCTTATTCAGTCACGCGGGAAAATGTATGGGAATTCCAGGAGGGTAAATTCATTTATATGAAAAATCAAAACGTATTAATTTAATTTAATTATAGTAATTTATAAAGCATCTATGTAGAATATTTTTTATACAAGGTTTAATATTTAATTAAGTGTAATAATTTATAGATCATTGTTACCTCTGCAGAATCCCCTCAAATTTTAATATAAAGAATTAGTTAATCATAGTACTTTATAAAGCCTTGTTATCAATTCAAAATCACCCCACATTTTTACACAATGTTTAAGAACTATCCTTTAGCAAAAAATCACGTTTGAATGAAGAAAACTGATGTTAAAGAAGTAATGTTTCCTATAACAAAGAGCCATGCATAGCATGAGACGACGAATCTAAGAAGTTGGTTATGTACCGTACGCGGTAGTGTAACTTCACTTTCTTATCTTTAATGTAAACAGAGCAGATAAAGAAAATCATACGATTAAATAATTGATAAAACGATGAAAACAGATTGAATTTCATCGTAACAAGAAAAGCTTTGTAAAAATTATGCAGGCAATTTTTTTTAACTTGTCAAAATGCTGGAAAAATGCCCAGCAGTTAAACTGTTGCAGTCAAAATGAAAATCTTGTAATTTAAAACATTGTGTAAATAACTTTTGTGCAATAATACATTCAAAAACTATTGATGCCAACATCTAGCTTAATTTTTAGTTATTTAAAATTGCAAAAAAGTCCAGAAGTACAAAATTTGACCTTACGAAAAATATTTATTACAAATTTGGTCAAACATGGGGTGCTAGGGAGTGCCAGTTTACATATATTCTACTTTATTATGAGCAGAGTTTGTGGTTTTTGAGGTTTCACAAACTAACGATTCTGTTTTCCACTATCATGTTTTTTGAAATTTTAATATTTTTCAATAAAATGGGAGCAATTAGCCTCAAATGATATTTGCATAACCATTAAATTATAGGCAGATATTGCTTCAACTTTTTGGTTCAAACTTAATTTCATTTTGTGGGAATACAGCTAAATACTTAAGAAAATACATTCTATATTTTAATTCGCTTAGTGCATTTATTTTATATTAAATGTGATAAAAACGATGAATGATACGAAATAGAATATTTATACATACAACTTTGTTGCATCTCTTCTTGCTCCAGTTTCAAAATAAGATGAATTATTTTTTTTCGGAAAGCCACATCTTGAGATATCTATAAAAATGTTGACTGATTAGTGAGGGCATTTCTAGCAATAATAGCAAAATAACAAAAAATTGTTTAACTAAGCGAATGCAAAGGTAACGTGGATATAACAAATCTGTATTCAAAAGTATTTTACCATAATTTTCGTGATAATATTCTTAGAAAGTATCAAATTCTCCATAAATATAATTTTTTAGTTTACTTTAGCCCACTCACTGTTATCTACGAATTTACTCGTAGTCGCACATAGCAACTATGAGAATAGCTTTAGATAAAAACTAAGGTCTTATTAACATTATAAATAACATATTAATAATATTATTGATATTGTTATTAATTTTTATATATTTTCCAAGGAAATATCAGATAAGAATATTAATTTACAAAATGAGATTATCCAAAGCTTTTGAAAAATAACATAAAATGGCGTTTAAAATAATGAATATTGGATATTTATTTAAACATGAGGAATATCAGATGTATGTAAACCAAACACTGTTAAGTTCTAATTGAAGTTCAATTCTTGTATAAATAAACTACAGTCATTAAATTAAACATGCACAAATCATAATAGTTTCGTGCTAAATTTCCAAAATTCAGCGAAAATTTGAGCAACTGTTAAACTGGAATTATTAAAGAAAGGATTTTAAAAATTTTTGCGTTGAAATATTTTCAAAAGCTATCGCAAGAAATTCCGAAATTCAGCTTAATTTGTAATTAATTAAAATTTCAAGAAAAGCGATCCAAGGTACAAACTTCCTCCAAGGTATACATAAGTTAAATTTGGTAACTGTAAGTCAAATAGTCTGACCTAAAAAGCGCCAACACACACGCACACACACATACACATTCATCCTTATTATTGATGTGAAAATATAAGTGATGAATGGTATCGATATAATATAGATATATTGGTAGTGGTATAGATTGCTGATTTAAAAGCCCTGTAGTATTGGTTTCATAACGATACTTTTTTAAAAAATTAAAAGATTCCAGAACTTAAGAAAAAAATAAAGTATATTAATACAAATTTTACTGAAATTGCCTTTCAGTCTGAATGTTCGCAGGAGGAAACTTCCACGGTGGATTTACTCAGTTAAGAAGGTTCAATTTCAGATTTAGATACAGATGAAAAGTCTCTCTAATAGGAATTCAAAATGAACCTTCATTTAAAGGATATGCTCTTCGTTCATCAAATACGGGCATTTAAATCTCAATCTCTACTGGAACCCTATGCTTAATGTTATTTTAAAACCTTCGCCATGTGGGAGTACTCTCAAACTCAGATCACTGCTAACAGGTTTATGAAGTCCTCACCCTCATTAAGCACATCTGCATATCAGCAACATTCAGGTGGCAAGGACAAATATTCAATTTCGATTGTCTCATTCAACATTGCGAGCATCAGACAATGTACCGAAATATTTTATATAATAGATGCAACAATATTAAAGTTGGTCTTGTTCAAAAATTTTTAAATACTGAAAGCGCAGCTTTAGTGTCTGTATTTCGTTTCTCGAAGACATTAGAAATGTTATTTTCATAATCGTAATACTTTAAATGTAAATCTATAATTCAAAAATATATCACTTGATTCCAGGAAGTTTTTAATTTATTTTCATTTGGTGAAAAGCAGAACTTCGGATTAGTTTTCAATTAACCCACGCGTTTTTCAACTTTCTCAAATAGTAATTTATCTGAGAAAAAACCTGTGTAAATCCTTAAATCCTTATTTTTAATATCAATAATTTTATTGCACAATTTCTAAAAGAAATTAAATGAATGGTAATCCATTATTAATTAACCTTTAGATTGAAATCAGTCCGAATACCTTTGAAAATAGTTTTTTAACCAGTGGTTGAACATCGAAAATAAGAAATTGTACAACCCTTAGAACCATTTATTTATTGTAACAATGGAAGAGTGAAGAAAAGCATTTGGTAGTATTAAAACTTCAGAACTGGTGAGCAATTGTTTTGGAGAAAAGCAACAGCACCATTTGTTTCATTTTCTCCTTTTTTTACTGTAGAATCCATGTTGTTTGCAAAAATTGCTGTAAAATATAGTATAAAACAATTAAATGCTAAACTAAAGAAAGTTATTTGTTCATTTTTTTTTTCGAGAAGCAACAACAAGAAAAATGATGGAGTTGAAAAACACAAAAATAATGTGAATAATGTGAAACATGTCAAAAAACAAAATGTGCGCAATCCTTTCTAAATGGTACAAAGGCTTCTATTTTAAAAATTCTAAATAAATTATTGTAAAAGTATCAAGAATTTTTCCATCGTTCCAAAGTTGTTTCATTAGGAATTTATAAATTGTATAGGATTGTCGTTGATGCTTTTCATTCATTGATAAAATTTCTTGAACATTCTTATTTCGATTATATTCTTTTTTCCCCTTCTTCTTCCTTTTATTTTTTTCAGGTTCAGTAGGTCATCGGTTTCAGTGAATGAGATTCCGTAGACTTATTTGCAATGAATGACTTTCAATTACGAAAGAAAAAAAAAAGCAAAGATAAGACAACTTAGGAATACATCCAAGCGTAGAAATTCATTTCATGATCCTTTAAAGCCTTAATTAAGCTAGAAAATAGTCAACAGAAGAAGATTTAATTCTTAGAGTGGTGCGGATATTGGTTTGAAAGGGATTACCTTACATTTTACTTTTGAGTTAGAAATGCCATTGTCATTTCATTTCGCTGCATAACATACGAAGAATATTCTAATTCGGACGCATCTGATCCAACTTCCTTCATGATAATTTGATGGAATTGAGAGGTGGTAAATTTGGTGAAATTTTCTTGGGCACTTAATTGCAAAAAGCGCAGATCCAATTTCAACAGATTTACTTCCTTACTCGGATTTTATTGATATTGCAGAAGATGAAAGGAAAGGCAGACAATCTTGTTGATTGCAATGAAAATAACTTTTTACTAATTTTATTTTCAAAGTGAATATTAAAAATGAAATTCTCGGTAAGAGATTCAGTGACGCTTCCAGAAAGTATCTCTTTTTAATGTGGACTGTTTTTTTGAAGTATATATTTTCCTGTTTACATTTTTTCAACTCTGTCGCAGATAGTTTGTCGCAGTCTTTGCCTTTTTCTGGATCCAAATTTATGAAATGTTTTAAAATTGCTTTTGATTTATTACAGAACTTTATCTCTGATTACAGTAGTGTTTTATTTGCAATTTTGTTTTGTCATTGTTTTTATTTTTGCTGTAAGTTGTTTTCTTAAATCTATTTTTATAGTTATTTTAATTTCAGCCTTACATTTAATAATTTTCTATTGTCAAGATTTGTTCGGGATTGTGTATTTTTTTTTCTTTTCAGAACCCCCAATGAGCCCATGTCGTTCTATTAATAATTGTTTTCATTTATAGATTTAATATTTTTTAAAAAGACACGATTAATTTTTTTCTTACCATTAAATGTATATATGAAATAAATAAAGTTGTTGTCTTTTATTTTCTTATTCTAATTGTTGCTGTTATGAAAGAATAAAAAGGCAGCGATTTTTTTCATGCGCGTTTGTATACTCTAAATATGATAGGCATGACAGCGTCAAAACATTTATATTTTGATTTAAACAGGAATAAAAATTAAAAAATTATTCTTGAAAAATAACATTATTTTTGTTTTACTCTAATTAAATTTTAGAAAAAGACCATTTTTTCAATTAAAAGAATTTGACTTGAGTTCATGAATCTTCAACCTTTTTTTATGAACTATAACGAGCTTTATTATAAAATGAGAACTATTAAAGGAAAAATTCTTATTTATAATTTCTTTTGAGCTAGAAGAAAAAGTGTCAGTGTTCTTTTTCCCACAGATTGAATGATATTTTCTTTTAAATTTTATATTTGTATGTTAATTTTTTAACAAAAATGCACATTAAAATAATTAAATTAGTATTATTATCTTACTTAAATAAATTTATGCTTCTTATTTTAAAGTCAAATTGCTAAATTTATTATTCCTAAAAATAATAATTTAAATTAAAAAAATAAAGGATTAAATGAACTATTTAAAAATTGTTTAACTGTTTAAATATTTGTCAATAACAGAGTTTCTATGAAAAAATATTAGAATAAATAGAAATAGATATTTTGTTTTAAACAGAATTGTGAAGTTTCCAAAACCTTTAAACAAAATTTAATTGCTTTTTAATATTAAAAGTATTTGTTTCTTGAATTAAAAACAGTATTTTTTTAAATAAAATTATTAAAGAATTATATTTTATATTTATCAGTACATTATGAACTATTTCAGGCAGTAAAGATTCCTCTGTCTGTTTTATACATATTCAGCTACATTATGCTGGAAATCAATTTTTCTAATAAATCATGTTTAATTTGCATTAATAATCAGAAAAGTTCTTGATTTATCAACAATCTACAGAAGTTTCTCGCCTGTTTCAGTTTTATGAAACTTCATTCACCACTTGCATTTCAGATCATTAGATATTTGTAAATTTTCAGCTTAGTTCTTACATTCGGTAAAGTTACTTATTATCATACACCAATTTATAAGAATTCCTTCCAGGTCTATTTTTTCTTCATCTGTTTTCGAGAACTTGAAACATAGAGAATTTAAAATGCACCATTTCATTTCAAAATTTAGATTCCCTTAGAAAATTAACAAAAATGCGAATATTGAATCAATTTTACTGCACTCTTGAAAACGCCACGAAAGTTCCGGGTCTGCTATAACCAAGGCGCACAAATATGTTTCTACGCTTAGTTTTCCTCTCGTCGAAATACGATGCTTTCCATTCAACCATCATCGAAATGTTTTTCCCTTATCTTTATACGTCGACCTCATCGTTGTATCGGGAATCAATTTCTTCTTTTGCTTTATCTTATAATTGTCAAGCATTTTTCATAATCTAAATGTACCGCCCTCAGATTTTGCCATTTTTCAATACATCATGGATACTCTTACTAGAAACAGGAATGATTTATTTTTTACCCTTAAATCGAGTACTTTTAAAAACTGATAAAAATTCAAATGAAACAAATTTTTAAAAAATTTACGAGTTTTCATAAAGATCATTGAGTAGAACAATTCAGAAATACCGAATTTATTATTCTGCTTCTGCAAAGCTCTACGGCTATAAAAATTGAAAATAAAACAGATTACAATTATTGAAGAAAACTAGAATCAATGTTTGATTTTGATTATAGATTTACAGCTGGAAAACTTATAAGATATATTTAAATATAACTAAAGACAAATTTTTCGACCTTGAAATTTTAGATGAACAAATAAAGCATATATTTGTAATCGCTGGTAATGCATTTGCTCATATGAAAGTATTTAATAATTTGTCATGAAATTTCGAATCTTCAAAATTTGATTTAGACCTTGAATTTTAATTTGATATAAATGACTTATAATATTCTGATATCTAAATAAAGGCGGATTCTTAATGCTCTCAGCAATAAAATACATTGTATTTTCAGTATCTTTAGAGAGATATCAGGTAAATTATGGTATAAATTTAGATTTCTTACGACTTGTATTGGAAAACAAATAATGTCGGATGGAAAAAAAAATAATGAGAAAAAATTAGTTTTGAAGAAACACTTCAAACATATATCTAGTATCACATTATTTACATGATATTGTGCATAGATTTTAAAGTAAACGTTTCACATACTATGTCGGGTCTTTCAGAAAGTTAATGAGATCATGTAATCAGGAAATGGACTAAGAAATCCGATCGATGGACTAAAATAATCTTGGAAGTTTCTCGTGGTAAACAGCCATGCATTTAATCACACTACAAGGTTTAGCTTCCTTGTGATTCGTTATCACAAATTTTAAAAGTTATTGAAGTAGTAAAAAATTTAGTGCATGGAGCGACTAATTCAGTCTCTAGATCAGACTATCTTCGAATTTATATGAAATGCCCCAAGAAGACGTCTTGGTATTCTAAATTCTTCATCTCAGTCCCTTATAACAGTTAGGAAGGATAATCGTTCCAACATTCTAATGACCTCAATATATAATTTCAATACATAGACCTCGATGCATAGAATACATAATTTCTAACCTTCATTGAATGCAAATCTTATAGGATTACATATCAGTGATTGTTATTTGGAATGATTACACTCCTATAAAAAGAATTTTTTCATTGCCAAATTAACTCATTCCGTTAATCAAATTCATAAATGATATAAAAACTAAAATAAAATAGGCAATAAAAAATCAGAATTATCAAGCTAGAAAATGCTTAATTTTATGACGCATTCTTATTCTAGTTTTATTAACTCAACGTAGAACGTTTAGTTATCGTCATTCTGATGTTTTCCCTTTACTTTAATGCACCCAAATGGATGAAATTACAAATAAAATATTTAAAGCAAATCTGAATCGAGAAAAGCCTTGTCAGCTTTGTTCACTCACTTTATTTTCAAGAGCTGAAAAAATTGATTCGGCTATCTATAAATAGACGTTTGAAAAAAAAACAACAACAATACTTTGAAGTGATGATCGCGAGAAAGAAATTATATTAATCACTTACTATTTCTAACAAATCTTCCTCAAAGTCTTTTGGCCTGGTGGACGAGAAGGTCAGAGGATACTGCTGAAGTTCTTTTTCTACTTCGTGAGACCTCTTCCTTCCATTCGTCCATCCTCGGCTGTATTGGTAGGTCTGTCCAGCAGTCGAAAGAGCTAGCTGAAGAACGACCAATATGGCAACGGCGGTTGCACTCTTTATTCCCGCCATTTGAGGACTCTACAGAAAAACATAATATCCATCAGAAATATTGTTATATTTTGTAATAAAGAATTACCGAAAATGTTTATCTTTCCCAGAACAATTGAAGAACCGAATGAATAAATATTCTGTGTGACAATTTTGTAAATTTAAGAAAACATTAAAGTTTAGGAACTGCTGTCTTTATTGCTCCCATTGTTATTGCTTTTCTAACAGTTTTGTGCAGAAATATAACTGAACTCACCTAATCAAGGATAAAATTTACATTTAGTACTCGCGCATGAAGGAACTTGTTTCTTTGCCAGGGATAAAAGTTCCATGTGTATGTTCCATTATCTATGATAGACTGGAAACAGTGACTGCAGAATTGCTTTTGAAGGTTACAAGAAGACAATGGAATCCATTTACATCCATTACTTATTGCTATCATTCAGTTTTTATTAAGAATAGTTACATTTTAAAAAACAAAAACAAGTGAAATTCACAAATATGCAAAAAAAAAAAAAAAAAAATCCACGTTTTATTCAAACTTTGATCAAAAATATTCAAAAGCTTAAAGGAATATTTTCATGAAATTTCAATTCATGAAATATGTTCAATTACTTATTGATTAAAAACTATGTTTCTATACGTAGAACAATTAATTTATCTTTTGTACTGGTATCCTAAATGATGAAAATAATTGAAGGTATTTTAAATGATCTGTTTGCTTTCGGATTCACCATATATTTGACTGCTTTTAATAACAAAGTAAAGTTGGAAATCATATATAATTATTCCCAAGAATTCCTTTAAACTGTATTCATCTTTATAGTTGAAAGGCTAAAGTACTTCTGATCTACTATAGCAAACTGAATTGGATGAGATCGGCAAACAAAACATTAGTTGTCAATCAAATATATTAACTGGAGAAATACAATTAAAAAATAAGAGCTAAAAATCATAAAAAAGCATCTGAATGCATCTGAATAAAAAGAAATTAAATTAAACTTAAAACTTTAAGAAAAGTTCAATATTTTTGCTCGTTCTTAAGAGCTTAAAAGTCATTCCGTGGGTATGCAAGGTGTTTCAAGAAAGTAGAACAAACCTTTACTTCATTGATTATTTCAATTAGATACAGGTATCTAACTGCAAAAATTTATCACATAAGGCAATCTAATGTTTGGAAGTATTGTGACTTCTGCAGAGGATAATAATAAAAAGTTACAAAAATTAACTTTTTATACGGCCCACATAGTGAAAAAGCACCATTGATTGAAATATTTTTCGTAATAACTTTACTAGCCTTTATTTGAATTATTTCCATCCAAGCAGAATTTTTATGATAATATAAAAGTATCAAATTATTCTTTCTCTCTTGGCATCTATTTAGAGGGTTTCGCTTTAATAGTTTTCGAGCATTAAGTATTTAAAAAGAACAAAAATCGTTCATATTTTTTACACTTCCATTTTTAAGTTTGCAAAACAATAAAATAATGAGTTCATTAATAACAAATTTATTTATGATTGCAAAACACTCATTTTGTATTCTTTCTGAATTTCTTTTTGCTTCAATGAGTTGAATGGCAAATCATTTTAACTACAGAACAAAGAAAAGTAAAAATATAAAATTATTCCCCCTAAATAATTTTTTAATTTAAAAAATGAGCTAGTTAAGTTGCTGGAATAAATCCTTAATAATATTGCTTCTGTTTCTTTCTTTTTCTCAAAATATTTATTTCTGAAAAATATTAATATGAACTGTATTAATCCAAAGTGTCTAAAATGTAGCTAACTAAACTATATGCATATTAAGTGTGTATATTAAATTTAGTTTATTGCCATGTTTTATGATAAAAAAAGTATAATTAAATATGAATGACAATCAAAGAAAGGAGAGAAATAAATTAAATGAAGGTTTGAAATGGGCAAGGAAATATTTATTAAATGGCATTAAAATATTACTTTTGAAGTGGAAAGGAAATAAATCGGAATGATATATGATAATCATCAGAACTACAGTTCATGATTCATACTCATCCGAAACTCATACTCTTTGGAACAATAAAAATAATTCCGGGAAAATAATTCTGAAAATAATGGATTCATACCCATCCAAAAATGACTCTTTGGGACAGTAAAAATAATTCTGAGAAGATAATTATAAAAATATTCCTAGAAAATAATTCTTTCAAAATTATTCTCTTCTTGTTCTCAAATGAGCACTGGTTGCGCCCATGTCAAAATGCTGCTTGTAAGGTATCGACAATTTCTTTATATAAATGAGTGAGCAGTGGCTGAGACAATGGGGCTCAGATGCCTCTTCATTGCTATCATTCTGTCTTTGTAAAGGATCAATAAAATGTTTGATAAATTTATGACTTGATTTAAAAATATCTAATATATTGCTTCTTACATCTAAATTGAAAATTTTGAAAAATAAATGTGTTGATACAAAAAGGTCTAATATATGGCTTATAATTATATCTGAAATGAAAAATCTGAATATTTAAATAAGCTCTTAAGAAATATTTTACACGAGTTCATAGATATTCCCCACAAATATAATGAACAGAAGGGAGGTTTTAATTAAAAATAATACATACAAAGAAAGTATTTTGGACTATATGAACATAACTTTATTTAAACTTTTTAAAATTTTTGATGTATTAGTATTCTTTATAAAAAAACTTGTATAGGTTTTTTTAAAGAAATTAGTTTATTTGAGTGTGGGCTGGAATTCTGCCAAGTGTTTAAATATAAGAAAATGTATCCATTTAAATGGGTTGTTATTCCGTTAGCAATATCTCTGATCTGATTATCTGAAATTAACTGAAGAAAACTGCAATAGACAATTTCATGTACATCATCAGATTTTATCTGATCTGTGAATTAAGAAAAAATATTATTATTGTACACTTTAGGTGCAAATATGTGAAAGCATTAAAAGTTTATATGTATTGTCGCAGAATACTTTTTATTCATACTTTTTACGAGCTCTCAAATTGAAACTAACCATTAAAATCTGATTAAAACAAATAGTAATCCACTGACAGAAAAAAAACTCAACGAGAATTCAATAATAATAATAAAATGCTGAAAGTAATTATTAACAATAACCTCCAAATGAAGTGAGAATAAATATGAAACAATACGAGCATAAATATTAAATAATAAAAACTGAAAATATCTATTCATTGACCTTTGCTATTCAACATAAAAAGAGTAAATAAATGTGAAGTTAGAGATCCCGTAACTAATATTTGTTCATGTTTATATTTACTGAACAAAAATAAATCAATTTAAATATTAACAAGAAACCTGCCTGAGTTACTTAATACCAAAACAGATAATGATACAGACAAACGGAATAGATTTCATTGGACTTTTTAGAAGAACTAAATTTTACTATATTGCATAAGACCCGACCAACAACAAATGTTACTGTAGGCTTTGTTGTGTTATAAATACTTAAAACTTTGCATTCAAATACTGAAAGGGAGGCTAAAGTGAACATTTTTCGGCAATAATATAATTATTTAATTGATAATTTAAAAAAAAAGAATATTTTGACCATTGTGTATCTTGTTCTGTACATACATATTTCTCGACAAGTAGAATAATTTATAAATGATATATATGTGTTAAACTAGATGCATTTCCACCAATATTCATTTGGCCTATTTCTCTTCATTTGTTTATTTAAAATTTGACCAAATTTGTCATTTAACGATGAGATTTTCTGAAACACAAAAATATTCATTTTTAAATCGTATAAAAGTTTCAGAACTAGTTATAACTGAAGATCTAGAATAATGAGCTAAATTTTCTAGAACAAATAATAAAAACTTACAAGTGATTTATAAGGTTAGCATCACTCTGAATATGTAGCTATTGAGCAGCTCGTATCCTTCGAAAATACAAAATTATGAAACAATGCACACTGAGATGACAAGAGTCATGAGATAATTTCTAATGACGCGTCGAATCTCTTTTTATTCGGCTAAGTGCAGAAACTAACTCAAAAAGTCATTTGAAGTTCCCTGCAACAGTATAGAACCATAATGTCTCTATAGCTGTCTGCTATTGTGAAAGTGTTGCAAGTTTAGGATTTTGATAACGAACTGACTCACCGATTTTGTCTCATAAATGCTCGATGGAATTCATGTCGGATGATCTAGGTTACCAAATCATTCGCTCGAACTTTCCAAAATGCCACTCAGACCAATCACTAACAGTTGTAGCGTGGTAACATGACTATGTCATTCATAAAATTTCCTTCGTTCTTTCGGTACATGAAGTCAGCGAATGACCGACTACAATTGGTCTCCAAGTACTGAACATAGTAATTTCCACTCAATAATTGGTTCAGTTGATCCAAAGGACCAAATACATTCCCTGCAAAAACAGCCCATATCATTATGGAGCCACTACCAGATTACACAGTGTCTTGATGACAACTTAAATCTATGATTTCAAGGTGCTTATGCCACACTCGAACTTCACCTGACCACATCACGGTTTTCCTGTCCTCAAGAGCCAAACCGTTATAATCCTCTTGCATAATATGAAGTGAGAATAAAACATTCTCGGCACATATTTGATCCTGTTGATCTTAAAATGTTGAATTTCTAACGATTTCCAAAATGGAATGTCCTATGTGTCTCGTTCCAACTATCATTCCGAGTTCAAAGTCTATTAATTCCCTTCGTGCGGTCATAATCACAACAGAAACCTTTCACATGAATCACTTGAATACAAAAGAAAGAACTGCAGTAGCAATGCCTATTTATACATTTTATACTCGAAACTACTGCTATCTGTATATTTGCAGATTGGTATTTTGTGACTGTTGTCATCTCAGTGTATTTCAAAGCAGCTATGCCATTCAAACAGAGCCAAGAGGTCAAATACATTTACAAAGACAGTTTCTTGTTCATTTTAATTAATGTATTCACACAAAGACAAACAATTAATTCCAGATTAGAAAAGAAAAATAACGCTTTTAGGTCTCAATATTTCTTCTAGATAAAAATCTAGCATTCATTTTAAATTTTTTTAAAAATTATTGCAATTTGGGAATAAAAATTCCACGGCTTATTTTACAAGTCAAATAAATAATAACATTTGCTTAGCATTTGAAATTCGGAACGATTAATAAAATATTTTACAGCGTTATACAATGAAATGATATTAAAACAAATCTCAGAAAAAAATAAAAGCTTAAAAAGTAAATTGATTTGAAAAATTCAATAAAGTTTTTTTTTAAATAATCCTTTTATAAGATTGACACAAAAAGTAATCTTTTTATTAATTGCAAAGCCCTTTCGAATATGTTTGGCAATTGATATGTTAGGATGATACAAAGAAATTTCAGCTTTCTATAAAATAGGCTTTGACATTTAATCGATTTGGTTTTCATCCTCAAGCGTATTCTAAAAATGAATTTCATTTCTTGCTCAAATTTCTTTTAGCGCGCTTTTCTTTATTATAAAAAGAGGGTGATATATAAATTCAATCTTAAAAATTCAGATTTCAATTATAAGCTTTGAAATTTGATCGGAGATTAAAAATGTGTTTCTTATCATATTAAAAATGATTTTTTATGAGTGAGAATTTTTAACAAATGTTTCGAATTTCTGAAACCTGCTGGTTCATAAGTATGCTCGAATACTGTTAAGAATGTATAGATAATTGGTAATTTCCATGTCATACCAATGTTTGCGCAGTTGTGAGAAAAAAATAATGAGACACTCTATTGTTTAGTATCATATCTTCAGAAAATTACACAAAAAGATAGGTTTCTTTAGATAGAAAAAACCAAAATTAATTATTATTAACCAAATTAATTATTATAATTATTTAATTGATATCTCGGAATCTTGTCATAAAGGAATAACTTAATCTATAACTATTGATATAAAATTAATTTTATTTGTTTAAAACGACACTTAAAAATAGCTAACACACTAAGAACCACAAATACATTATCTCAAAAAGCTAAAGGCAAAAAGTGATTTTCTTTCATTTCATTTAACAGAGATGACAAAAAATGAAACAAACAAGACTCAGATTGATCTTCAGCATGATCAATCAGTTTTAAATTCCAAATGACATATTTTTTAAATGAAAATTCAAGCATTTCATTGCTTCTCAAAATATTTTCAAATCCCACCTTTGTGTTTTATGCTGTTCTAAATAATTCAATACAACCCAGTAATTCTTATTGTGAAGGAATTTAATTAGTTCCAATATTTTTAAGGGAAATTTTATTTCATTAATAAAAAAACTTATTCTCAAAATGAAATTTTAAGTAAATTAATGAATTTATCATCATTTATATAAAGGAGGCGGTTTTATTTCCGTGTCGAAGTGATTTTTCATGAGGTAGACAATTCAGTCAGCTGAGAAGTACGCATTTTATCATTTTATTTTTAAAGATATTATTCTTTGGTTTCAAACAGATTTGATTTCATGAATGTTTTAATCAGGTCAATATATGACCATAAATAACTACTACGACCAGCACACGGGAATAGCTGACTGCATGTTTTGAAAGTAAGGCTGAGTCCTAAAGAGTACAGTACAACCCCTCTTATAGGTGGCACGATCCGTCATTGGCTGGACATAGCTGCCCCGACACCAGTTATATAACCATCAAGGCGGCGGGAATAAACCACCATTATGGAAGCTTTCGATTTGCATCTCGGGGAGTTATATCAATATAGCAAAAATAAGCTTGAGATTTTAAATAAAGGGCGGTTCACAGAAGAAAATTCAATTGACGTCATTTGATTCAAATAACTGCATACGAGTAATATTCATGGTGCTGGAATAATTGATCATCCGAATTATTACTTTTTCCCCTTCATTTCAATTTTTATTTTCGTGCATACAAAGAAATTCACTGTTATCGTCCAATAATCTGACCTCATAAATTTATAGAAACTTCAGGTTTTAAGCTTTCTTGAAGGAAAAAAAAAAAATGTTTGAATTTTTCTACAAGTTTTCGTGAAAACGAAAGCCTTTAACTATGAAAAATAGAAATTTATTTCGAAAATATTTAAATTATAGGATTGAGGATTAAATTTTACTTCATATATATGTATTACCAGCGTATGTAATATTTGCTTTGTGAATTTTAGAAAAAAAGACAATATATATATATATATATATATATATATATGATCTGTGAAAAAACACAATCCAGCAATATAAGTATTCTTTGTACCAATAATAAATTCTTAATATACGTTATATTTTATATCAACTAATTAAAATATTTATTTTTGATTAGAAAGAAAATCCCACTTTACAAAAAAAATCATCTAATCTGTAAATTATCCAACGTCAATTTTATAACAGTTGTTACAACTCCTGTGTCATGATGTATTAGGCATGTCAAGGCGTTTCCAACCGACAGTGATAATTTTGCAGTTTTTTCGAAATATTTAAAAAACTATAACAGCTAAGCAAGTAATTTTTAAGACTCCGGTATTTTCAGATATCAGCTTTATGCAAAAATTTTACTATGCTACAATTCCTTTGTTTTTACTACAGCCGTAGTTAAAAATTTGTAAAAAATATTAATTTTTTTAAATTAAAAAGTTTATTTTGTCCATTTATGTTGCAAAATTATGTTCTTTAAATGAATTTAAAAAATTGAGAACTATGTCGATAAAGGTTTTTATGATTCTTTTAACACTGGAAGCGATTTTTTTCAAAACTTTATAATTTTTTAAAATTCTAATCAGGAACTTACGAAAAACGTTTTAATGGCTATTTTCATGAAAAGTAATCGGTTGAATGAAAAAAAAAATTGATTGGCATAATAGGAAAATTTCAAGATACTAACTAATTAATTTTGCTGTTTAATAAATGTATTTATGTAAACAATCCTGTCTTTTTGAGACATTTACATTGATAACAGTTTTGTGACGATCTGATAGTAAATAGTAAAGTTACAGAAGTATCACATTTATTTTGTTGACGCCAATCATAGAAATTTGTGCGATAATATAGAAACATTTTATTAGTATTGTTATGCTTCGGAGATAATTTTTAATCCGTTAAGATGTCCTATTTGAAACAGTTTTTGAAGACAACTTGTTTGGGCGTAAGTAATGGTAAGAAGAAATGACTGGATTCAATTTATTTGTACAAAAATTCACACTTTTTCTGTACATAATCTTGGATTGAATGAATAAATTATTTTCTCAAAATTTGAATCGACATTCCTCTGGGAGCATATAATCTGTTTTCGGTAGAAGGAGTCTATGTGCTCTTTAACTATGTATAGACAAGCCATCTTTTGTATTTTTCTTTTAAGAAATTCATTTTAATAATAAAGCGAATTATGTAACATTTTTATGGAAACAGGCTGGCGCAATTAAAGTCATGATATGTTTTTCGAGATTTTGTTTAGTCTGTAAAAACTTATTCATATTAAATTTTTGGATATAAATATATCTTGTTTCAAGAAATTATATTTGTGGCTATATTTATCTAAATTATTTTATTTCAAAAGAACGCAATAAGGGAAATATTCGAAAAGTAGTTCCTTTTATCTGATGAGCATTTTATGTGATGAAATCTTCTAATTATTGCAACTACAAAGAATTTTTATTCATTTCTGCAGATATTTGTTACCAGTTCCTCAAAGGGAGAAATATTTGGTAAAATCTCAGCTTTTGTAAGTTTTGTTTATCATTATTCTCAGATAAAGCTTTAAATTATGTGTTTTTAAACATATTTTTTCAATAATTTTCATTCCCTTTCGGATTGTTATGAGTTTACACAATTTTAAGCCGGTTGATGATAATGAAACATTCAAGAAAACAATAAAAAATACACCATAATTTGATAATACCTTTACGGATCAGTATTGCTGTTGATTACAAAAATGATCACAGTAGTTTGACCGTAGAAATAGACAAAGAAAAAAATGATCAATTTTAGTTATTGCTAATTGAAGGACATACATAATTTTGAAACCTAACTATGCTATGGCTTTTTAAAAGACCGTCGTTTGATTTCATCAGTATACCTTTCTCTTATGCTAACTCATTATCCCTAATCCCTCAAAAGATTTATAATTATTAAATATTCCCTTGGATGATATTTTTATAGGCTCCTACGCATTAGTAACAATTGCAGAATTTAATAGTCTTGAAACTTCATAATGATGACTCAAAACGAAATCGGGGGAGGGGTAATAATAAAATTTGTTATATTTTGCTATCTTCTAATTAAATCATTCAAATCATTAAGCCTCTGATACTTTCTATTAAATTTCTAAACAAATATTCTACAACTTATTGTTAGTAAAAAACTGAAAATGTCGTAAGTCAGAAAAAATTCCGGGGGATTTCATTTCCATTGCACTATATTTTGTAAGCACTGTTAAAGCGTTAGTTAATATAAAACAGTTAATGCTTGAATAATTCTTATAAAACTTAACAGTAGATTTTTCGTGGCACCTTGAATCTTAAAACTGCTGTTACGAAAGATTTTTAAAAAGTTACAAAAGATTTTTTCACCTCAGCACAGAGTTGGTACACATATTTATTTATAGGAATATTTAATACGAATTGCAGAAAAAAGCATCAAAATAATTATTGTGCTCCTAGAAATTTTAAGGCACAATAATCTAAAGGAAATATTTAGGTACAAGAATGAAATGAAATTAATAACATCTCATTGATACAGTACATAGAAAAAAAAAGAAGCTTCATTTTGTAAGAAAATGGAATTTTTCATGAGATTCACACTTAATTGTTTATTTTCTTTCAGATGCATAGTTAAAATTAAAAATTTTAATATCTGAATTATGGAGGTTAATGGATGAAATATAGAGAATATTTTTAAAATTTTTGTTTGTGTCATAAAATTTATGATTATTTTATTTTATCACATAAACTCATTTATTTTTTCATTAGTTAATTCGCAACATCCATATTCAAATTAAAATTTAAAACGTGAAAACTGCTACTAATCTTATCATTATAAAACTAACAACTTGTTAAATGAAGTGAGCGCTTTGCTTACCTTTGTTAGGTGCGGAGCGGACTTCCTTCCGTGGCTTCTATGCGAAATTGTAGGCTCCTCTCTCCATGAGACTATCATTTATCCACCTCTGCCCACGATCTCCCTTGAAGTCACGTGATATGCAACACCGCCATGCCATTGGCAGTTGGTCGAAAACTTTTCTCGACCAGTTTGTAGGAAAGTGAATTAATTTCACAGTAATTAACACTAGGCAAATACAAGTGAAGAGGCTTTTATGGAATGAATTCTCGAGCATCCCACCTTAACTGCTAAACTTCGGGAGAAGAAAATGATTAGATCAAAAAAATGAACTCAACAAGTGTCTATATCTTTTTAAGTCGATAGAAAAATACGTAAGATTTTATGTGAGTTACCAGTGAATAAAGAAATTTTGCATCAAACCGGGATAAAAGTAATGAATTAAATCTCAGAATATTTTAAAGGCAAACTAAAAGTTGAATCGTTTTTAATCAGTCCGAAGATTTTTTACTGTCCAAAAGTTTGTAATTGTCTATATTATTATGTTTTCTGAAACTGAAAGATTAATAAGATGGACCATTTTGCAGCAGACATTTACAAATCCGATAAAAACATATTATTGTTACTAAATTATTTAAATTTAGAAAATAAAATAATTCAGCTGTGGATAAGGAAATTATCTTTACAGTTAGGTCTTTGCTGATGAAATAAGTTTAAAAATTAGTTTAGTTAATTAAGTTTTTATATGCAGTGTTAAGATTAGGAATATTTAGAGAACCTAATATTGATAAAATATGTGACGGAATTCGACTTAAAATTCTTTCTAAAATCGAAAAATTTAAAGAGTCAAACATATAATATGCAATTCTTGAATTATTTTCCCCTTTTTACTATTTGTCGAAGCTTTATAATTTCTAGAACGTTCTGATTTTAAAAAACACTGGTTTAAAGAGCTGTTCACATGTGCAACTATTCAAATGGATAAATTTTGCTCATTAAAATATAAATTAAAACAAGAAATATTAAAAAAAAAATTAAGTCAATTCCTACTTAGGTCAGCAAAGAATTTTTTTATTTTAATTACTTTTTATTAAATAATTGTATTTAATTTACCTATTAAGCTACTGCTTGTTGATTTCAATTTTTATTAAAAACTGCTAAAACTCTATTTAAACAATTAAAAGTTAATTAAATTTAAGTATCGAATTAATATATTAAAAAACTTTATTAACATCGAGCATCATTCACTAGAAGTTTTAAAAAATGTATTTGAATTTGAGTTCATGAATAAAAAGTATTTTATTAACGATTGGAAATATAAAAAGATATATATATATATATATAAATATATATACAGGAAGAATGTGAACTAATAGTAAGAATTGAAGAATAAGCTTGTTGATATGACATATATCTTTAATCAGAAAAATATTGTAACCAAAATCGTCGAATAATTTATTTCACTTGTAAAAAGCTTTTGATTTGGCATTTTGTTAAAATATTTTAATATTGAACCAATTAATATGAAGAATTTCGAATTCTATGAATGCGTGGTATCCTTCGACCAGCAGTTAATTAAGGGAAAGTTCGTTCCATCTATCATCCTGATTTATTTTTCGTCGGTAAAAAAGAAAGCTCGCTCAATATTCCTAAACAAATACTATCTCTCCCTCACTATTGATTACCGATGTCCAACTGCTATTTAAAGACATTTGAAAGCTGGATAAATGATTTGACATCGAAATATGATTCTTAAACAACCTGATGGGACTATTGGAAAAGGGTTGTAACACAACGCCCACTACATTACTCTTGGAGGTGGGAGAAAAATTGCCTTCAACTGAATAACATTGATTTAAAAGATATCTTTATAGACACTAGATTATGGATTATTATTGAACTTGATATGCATATTTCCACAATAACAATGAACATTCTTTTTAAAAAACAACTGGATAGTGAAAGATTCTAAAAATTTATCTTGTAGTTTACTAGTTTCTAGAATCAACTTGCTTCAAGTAATTTAAGAAGGAAGATACTGGGTTACTGAACTTTCAGAATACGCGACTCAGTTATAAATTAGTATATGATTCGTACTCTAAGGAAGGTATCCTATTCTTAAAGTAAAAAGATATGTAGCAATTCGATTATTTGAGTACAAAGAATTACAGAAGAAAGTGGAATTAAGGCAAAAAAAAAATGACTGATAGGATTTAAAAATGCATAAAATTGAGGGAAATTCATGTCGCTGTCCTCGAAATTTTTTTTTCGAAATAACGATAACTGTAGATTACCAAATCATTGGAAAAAGAAATCTTTTATGGAAGGATATTCTAATATTAAATCTAACCGAATCGAACTATACATGTATAGCAAAACTAGATCTAATATCTGTTAGTACCATCGTTTTCTCTAATATCTGTTATTTATATAGAAATCTCGTTTGGTAGGATATTCTAATATTTAATCTAACCGAACTGTATCAGTTGTTCTGTATCTTAATTTTCATGATAGCATTGCTGTTTTTGGAAATTAATAATGATAAATCTTTCTCATTCCTTTTCTATAGTCCATTTGTAATTGGTAAGAGTACGATGAATCATTGTTCTTTTCAATAGTAGAGGACACTGGGGCTAATTGTATCAATTTTTAGAAAAAATGCTCATTTTTTAATGTACTTGTGATTCCTGAGTAACTAATATTTTTTATAATAGCTTATCTATTCATTCGTAAAATATATTGAGAAAACATTAATAGCATTAAAAACATTCAAAAGTTTTACTGATTTTAGCTCAAAATATTTTTAAGGGGCAAATTTTAACAGTTTTTTATATTTTAACAGTAAAAACAACAGTACTCAAAATTATTTTTTTCTTTATTATTCTTCTATTAATCAAAGTACATAACGTATTTGAACGCATTTTATAACTTGGTATAGTGGTAATAAATGATATCAAATAATTGACAATGAAACAACGATAAAACTATCTAGCCAATCAACATAAAAATAAGTTTTCATTATAGTTACAGTTACTCGTAGCAACTGATGGATAACTTCCTATCGAACATATTTTCCTATTTTTGCAAATTAAACATTGAACCCATTTTGGTTCATCAAATTTGTCTGCCACGGTGGCCTGTTTGTGATACCTTCGCCCAAGGAACGGTGTGTACTGGTTTGAACTTCGATTTCGCCGCAAGACCATGGATAAAACTACTTAGCATGCACTAAATATTTTGAGGCTGAATATGCCCCTGCCCTGGTATTGCAAGAAGAAGGAATGAAGGGGCGTCTATCTAGGCAAGAATAACCCCACTCAACTGATCGCAGCTCAAAATTACGTGACTTGTTTACATAATTTGCCATAAAATCAGAGTTACTGTCATTGTAAAAGTTACTGCACGCATCTCTGTGAGCTAAGCAAAACCTTATTTTCAGAATCTGAATGTTAGTTTAAAATAATTTTAATCTATTCTCTTTTGGAGTTTTTGCTCCTTTTCCTAATCTTTTTTTGTTGTTTTCGTTTCTTATTAAGTCTGTAGTAATATTCTCTTTCCATTGTTTTTTTAAGACAAGTAAGTTGGAAATAAAAATAACGCTTAAATTTAAAATGTTTAAATTTTTTTTAATGAGCTTCTATTATACTCTTAAAAATCTTATCTTTTAATGTTCGTGATGATATTTAATTCAGAATTCCTAAATATGAGAATCAAACGCAAATCAAGATAAATATCCCCATTCCTAGGCAACCTGCCCCCATCATATAGTTGCAGACATTTTTGTTGTTATATAAAAAAATATTGCGTTTAGAAAAAAAAATTTACGCAGTCTTTTAAAACATAATACATAGAATAAGTAAATAAATAAAAAAAAGTTTAAAATAATGAGTTATCTTATCTTAAATTGAAATTTAAGAAACATTCTCTTCTCCATTTACTAGCTAAAACAGAGGAGATGTTCACAACTTTTCAGTACTCGATTCAGCTGGAAACTACCTGTGCTAATGTGATAGGTCCAATCATAAAAATCATTTATTCAATCAAAATTCTGATTAAAAATGTAAAAGAAATCACTGAATAGGGTGCTTGTTACCACTGGCCTCTCGCTCCCTACTAGTGCTTCAATTTCTAACAAGCTCAAATCTATGAGGAGCGATATAGGATTGAGGCATTTCTTGTATCACTTATCAAATTATTTCTTCTTTTATCTCAAAGAAGCCCAAATGTGATAACTGATGAGATGGTATCGCTTTGCAAAAGGCTAATAATAAACTATTAGTTTGAAGAAGTGAAAAATTTAATTTTAGAATTATGTAGTTTCATTTTACAATTTTTCATGACATACAAAAGCCACACTAAAAATTCTTTAGTTTCTTTCATTTTAATTTTCCGATTAATATTTGGCATTGTAGGAGATTTTATGTGTTTTCCTATTATGATTATACATACATTAACGCTTGAAATTATTCTGTCTTTATAAATATACATAAATTCCATTGCTTTGAGAGTATTTTTGAATAATAGTGTAGGAATATGCACTATATGATCAGAATTCATTTTGGGATGTATTTATACATTTAAAAAAAATTTCAGAAAGACATTTCCTCTGAATTTCAATTACGTTTAGAACATGCTTCAACTGCGTAATTTTCAATGAATATTCAGTCATGATAGAGTTTAGAGGAATGTCTAGAAATAATTGAATGAGAAAATTATTTATACTTATTCCATTGCACAGATAGTCGGGGATGATTCTCTACTTTCCAAACTAGTCATGTTTGCTGTTCGCAAAACTTAAGTGCATTTTCTAAAAATTAGTGCATATGTTGGGTAAGTTATAAAGATTTATTTAAAGAATACTAGATTTTTACTCTATTCTTTTTCGTTTTTGTTTGCGAAGCGCCGGCGAAAACAGTTAAGCATAATCATAAATAAATGTTTTGAGGTTACTTTACATCTACATGATCTTACTCCTGACAGCTTAGCACCAATTGATAAAAGAATGAACTCTAAAGAAATGTATTTTAATATTATAAGATAAAATTGTGCCTGTAATGCAAACCTTAATTAAAGAATCAAAAAGATCCGGTCTATGACGTAATTCTAAAGTGGTAAAACAATTTTTCCAAAAAGAAGAAATGAACAATTTTGGATTGTCCTGGAAATTCTCCTGACACAAATCCATTAAAAAATGTGTGGAGCATTGTGAAGGGACATGTAAATTAGACGACTGCTCAACCAAAAGAAAAATAATGGGAAATGTCATAAAAGTTTGATTTCGTAATAATGACGTCAAAACCTTTTATTCTAATTAGTGGAATTCAAACCGATTTGTGAACAGGATATCATTAAAGTTAAAGGAGTGCATATTTTGAACTAAGTTGCTTTTTGCATGTATATCTGTGCACTTACACTAAATTAACATTAGTGAAACATTTTGTGTTTGACCCAATTAATTTGCAAAGTGCTGCGATCTTTTGGGGTATAAATAGTTAATCCATTATTTATTTTTTTCTTTTATAATATTTATTATCGATCGGAGAAATATATTCTTTAAACCAACATTCACATTCCCCAAACTATTGTAAAAAAAACAAACTCTTTTTGGTTTTTGTCATAATTTAGTTTATAACAGTACACAATCTACAGATTTTTAAAAAACCAGTCTCTTAAATGTGGCAACAGTCGATTCTTTGGTTTTAGATTTGTTACAAGTGTTCTTTCATAAACTCTAACTGAAAGATTTTCGGCATCTTGTCTCTCTTTTAAACATTAAAGAGTGGGTTTCCTGAATGTATAAAATATTTTTTCTTTGTGAAAAAGTGATTAATAACTCTTTTTTCTCGAATTACATGGATGCATTTCTAAATTAAAAGTAGTTCAATTTATAAAAAATAATTCTATTTTTGCCAATAAATATTGAAAATTGAATATGTAATACAGATGTATAATATTTTAATACTGCGCTTTTGTTTCAGTCATAGTTTTCTTAATAAAAGAAAAGAATTCCATAATCCACGTTAATTCGTTCATAAACCTTTTATCGCCCAAAAATATTATTGAATAAGTAAGTAATTAGTTTTTGGTAAAAGCTTATTTTGATTATAAAAAGAATTTCCAGTTTGAATTTCGTTGAAGGAAATCATTGCTCTCGGCATGATTAGCATATTGATAACTCTGACCTGAAAAGTAGGTTAAGCCTTTTGTCAAATTCCTGGACATTTATTTTTCATTCATATATTGAGATATAAACATCACTTCTGTGGAAAAAAATTGAATTATTTTTATATTTCCTCAAGAAGACTGACTATGCAAAACTGTTTAACACTTCATAATAGAAAAATTTAATTAATGCTAATATTTGGAAACTATGCAACTTAAAAAGTCAATAAATATTGCAATTTAAAAAAAAATTTTAAATATTAAAACAAATTATTGTCAAACCTTTAAGAACTCTTCATTTGGTAAACCTTATTAATAGCAAAAAAATTTTGAATATTATTTTTATTGGATATTTAAATTATTTTTTTCTATACTTTTAATATGAAAATCAACTAAAGAGCTAATTTTCGATGTTGAAATATAAAGATTATCTAAAAAGAGTTTACCTCAACAACAAAAGAAGATAATCCAAGCATTGTGAAGGAGGAATGATTTAATATGGATATTTTGTGTGTCTAATGACATTTCATATTCGCTCGAATTATTGCAGTTTCAACTGCTGAAAACGTTTACTGTTATTTTTTATCTTCCCAGTACATGGTAAGCTTGCGATAAAAATTGTTAATTCAAAGCAACAATTAACAATCATTATCAGTTGTTGCAATTTTTCATACCTCAATAGGGGTGTAGGGGATTGTCCCATACTTATGAAGCTCAGGTGGAGTGATGATCAGCAAAGTTATAGGTGATGCAGAGCAGGCAGTTCAATTCTTGTATATAAAAAGATTGACAAGTATCTATTTTTCGGATTTAATAATACTAACGTCCTGTTTTGAAGAAACACTAGGACTATTTTGGGGTGGATTTCGTAATTTTGATTCTTTGTCAGATGACGAGGACAATGCCCGAGCTGGTGCCCACCTCTGTAAGATTCCACGCAACACCAGTGGGAAAACATTCGCCCCCAACGACCCAAGCCTACAACAGACCCTATTACACTGCGGTTCTTCCGTGGAATCTCGTCTCGAACCTGAAGCCCTCCAGTTAAAAAAGCATTAAATATTAAAAGCATTTAATATGTTCCGACCCCAGCTACAAAGATATTCTGCTTAATAATACATTTTAATACACTAATATTATCCATGTAATAAAGCATTTTTAAAAATCAAAAATAAACTTTTAAGCCTGAGCGCATCTTGCTTTTGAAAGGCATAAATGTTTTTATAATTCACATATTTATAAACTGATTTACAAATAAACGATCTATTAGAAAATTTAAATGAAAGGGTATATATTAAAAAGTTAAATAAAAATTCTAAATCTCCTATACAATTTAGTGGAGATTTGATTTAATAATACAGGATATAAATTATTTTAATGCAATCGTTAACGATAATAAATAAATTAGACGAAATTTAAGGAAAAATAATGAAAAAAAAAAGGTTTTTTAATGCAAGAATTACAGTTTGTTTAGTTTAGTTTAGTTATACTAACGTCCAGTTGTAAAGCAACACTAGGGCTATTTTGTGACTAACCTCATAACTTTGAACCTCGATCAAATGATGAGGACGAAATCTGAGCTGGTAGCTCCTTTCTACACCACACCAGAGGGAGGACGTTTGGCCTGACAGATTTACTATGCAACAGACGCTTACACGGAGATTCTTAAGTGGAATCGGGTGTCGAACCTGAAACCCTCCGGTTCAAAATCCGAGACCTCACCACTAGGCCACCGCGCCCATACAAGAGTGGTAATTGTTTTTGCAATGAACACAAAGCTTAGAATAAGCTATTACTTCTAACAGGAAAACTGTTGATTTTACCATAACAGCAGCAGTTATACTCTGTATCAATTATTTAAAATTTGGAATGACTTCGGTCACTTGACGCTTATCCATAAATACATTATTAAGTTACCATAAATATATTATTAAATGACCATAAATATGTTATTAAGTTGATAAGATAGATATAATTTTCTATTTTGTTACTCATGTGCTTGTTTTATATCTCAGAAAAATAATAGAATGCCATTCTAAGAGGCCAGTGAAATTCTCTGTCAGTTTGATATTCCAGGAAACACTGTTCCTATTGAAGAAAAGGTTAAATTCAAGAACACTTCAGATAGAAAAAGTTTTATTTTCTAATACATATGGGGCTTTCATATTTATATCTATTTGACAAAAAAAAAGCACTGAGATTTTCAATAATAATTGTTTTTTTAATTTCGAAGCAAATCAGATCATCATTCAAAAGAAAAGAAGTACATGAAGTTTACAAAAAGAACATTTAGGAAAAAGTAGATTTCAAACTAAAAATATCTTTTTGACACCTTTTTGTTTACACTCAAAATATTTGGATTTAAAGATTCCGATACGCCTTTCATTTAAAGTAACATTAAATTACATTAAGCATATTAATTTGATATAATTTCATGCTACTGTAATTATACCGTACTGAATGATTAATATCTGAAAAGTAAGTTAATCAGAATATTTTTAAGATATTATAATCGTCCAATCTTTTATTCAACAATTCTCACTTCCCTAGAGATGAGAAGTGTAAAACAGGATAATAAAATATACTTGAGAACTGGAAACTAAAATCAATTTATATGAGACTGTAATGAATTGTTTCACGTTATAGAATTCTATGGAAGATTTGAAGTGGTTTTATAGCATAAGAAGATTTGATTGGTTAAGCAAAAATAATTTAGCATCTTTTCGTATTCAATGCATTAATAATAAATAGTTCAATCTAACTGATACTTGAAATGAGTCATGGTATTGAAAAAAAGAACTTTGAGAAGTATTTAACAATAGCTTGAGTAGGCAGAACTAGAATTCAAGTCATAGAGGTGATTACAATACAATTTCTGAACTCTCGATCACTGATACATTTCTGAAGTCTTTTTCAGGTATATTCTACCTTTCTTCAGCAAGAAAATCAGAAAATAAATATATATAAACATTTTTCCAATCTGTATGATGTAGAAAAGTTTCAAAGTGGTGTGGGTTGGGACATTGTCTTTATTTGTATTTATCAATAAAAGAAAGTGTATCCAAGAAAATATATTTATCTGATTGATTAAATGCCCATTTTGCATCAGTTTTGTAAATTCAAATAACTTGTTTTCCCATAAAACGAATAATAAAATTGGATTATCAAATTAATTTCTAAGATATTAATCACATTTTGTGCTGCTCCTTATAAAAGAGATATTGACAATAGTTTTAATTTCAAGAGCTCTTTTTTGATCAAAGTTAAAATAAAATAATTTCGTTTTGTTTTTATATTATGTTATAAAAATGCTGTCTTAAAGCAAAATCTTTTTTTAAATTCAAGTTACTCATGTTTACTGCAGAAATAAGCTATATTTCCATCTACATTCCTTACTTATATTTCTAAGAAATTTTCTTCTTTTGTATAATTTATTCTAGTCGCACGTTCTCAGTTTAAAACAAATCTTTTCTTGGAATTTCATTTCTAATTTGAAATTTCCATTCCTCTTTGCACATCTCTCTCATTACCGATCGATATATCACATAAAACTGTAAAAAGGAAAATGTGGAAAATCTAATAACCTACAAGCAGAAAAGAACCAAGTTCATTGAAATATAATCAGAAATATTAAACTTAAGTATTATGTGTTTGAAAAGATATGCGTCTCAAAATTTGTTTTAGATCATAAAAAAATCCTTTGATTTTCAAATAAAATAAAGATTCAAGTTAACAGAGAGGTTAAAGAGTGCCAAGAGTCGAATTAAATAATAGAAAAAAATTCATAATTGTTTAATTTTGTTGATTAGTAGTAATTGCTACAAAACATGTTAGTGAATGATTATCAGTAGTGGATACAAAAAAAAAACAATTTACGAAAGTGAAACATGTTATGCAATTTTAGTTGCTTAGTCCGATAAAAATACAAAGCATCTTCATGATTGATTTTTTTCTCATTGGAAGAAAAACATACAATTCTGTATAAGTAAAAAGGTTTAAATATTTAAAATAATTTTAATAAATTTTAAGATTATGAGGAAATTATTCAATGATTTAATTAAAACATTTTTAAAAGACAATTTTTTCTCGATTTTAAGATGGTGTAATAATTAAACGTATGCGATATTTTTGAAGGTATCGGCGAAATATAGAAACAGGTTTCTTCTCTTTTAAGGGATTAAAAAAAAAAAAAAAATTGATTCTCCGAATAGCACATTCTTTTATTCTAAGACATTTAGCAAAGTTTGTAAGTTATAAAAGGAACTGTACAGTTCTAATTGTCAGACAAACAGACGTTGTAGATATTACACTTTATATTCATTTCTACTTTTTTCAATTCATTGTCTATACATACAAGCTAGTAAACAGAAAAGCATTTCTTCGGATTCAATATATATTTATGATATATATCTTACTTTCTAAAATGATAAATTTAAATTTAAATTTTTATTTATTCATTAAACAGTATTTGAGAAATTTGCTTAAATTCACTTCACAATTTCTAGCTAATACTTCTTTTCGAAATGCTGTGCTTTCCATTTCCACCACAGAAATTTCTGACCGTTCCCCATTTTATGAAAACACATGTTTTAACTTGAATTAACTTAAATAAAATGGAAATTTTTAACTTAATTCTGAAAAATATATGGCACGAAGAAGCAGACATTGCTCCTATTTCGTTTCAAATTTCAAACAAATACATTTATTTGGCGTATCATATCATTTGCTAGCAATTTATTTCAAATAAAGAGATTTCAAAATACATTTGTTTATCCGTCCGCGAACCAAAATGCTCTTTAGGGATGGCATTGGTTTCAATCAACGAAGTTCATCTTGAAAGAAATTTAGACTCAGCAGAACTTAAATTTGTTACTTTTCTCCTGATTATGATCATACAAGTTTGTCTGCAGCTTTTAACTTAACAAGTTTCGTCAGAGACTACGAAAATGGCTAGAATACTTGAGAAGCGATTATATCAAGTATAAATGCACCAGAAAGTCCTTTTTAATCCCGGTCGAAGGAATGTCATTTTAAGATACTTAAATTAAATTAGCTAGAATAGTTTCAAATATGAAAATGCACTTGTGATCAAGTTTAAATACTGTGTATTTATTTTTGAAAATTAGGATTTTGGAATGTTTTATAAGTGTCAAATTCATCACTATTAAAGTTGCATATAAAAATTTTGTGACACATTTTATGTTATCGTTTATTTCTGTCAAAAACTGAGTACTAAAAATCATCAAAAATGATAAAATTGCTGAAAACACTCTAAATGAGCAAAACCCAATAATATGTCCAATCGTGCAATTAACTAGCATAAGAGAAAATAAACGTCCAAATAAACGTAAAAATAATTAGTTACATTAACGTCCCGTTTTAAAACAACACTAGGGCTATTTTGGGACGGATCTCGTAGCTTTGAAACGCGGTGAGATGATGAAAATAACAAATGAGTTGACGCCACCCTCTCCATACTTCCACACCACATCAGCTGATGACATTTGGCTCCTCTCAGATCCGTTTGCAAGACTGTGTTTCGAAGGAATCGAGTTTCAAAATTGAAGCCCCCTGGTTCCAAAGTCAAGACCCTACAATTAGTCATCCGTGGCTTAAGTGAAAGAGAGGAATAATAAAACTTTCTGATAATAAAAAAATTCGATTTTTTTATATTTAATAAATGTGAAGAATTAAGTAACAATAAATACTTTTCTTTATAAAATTTCTTGGAAACTTTTAAAATTGCAAACTAAATGTTGACAAATATCAGAGGTCACTTTAGTCTATTCAATGACTAAGAGCTGTACCTGTTTTCTATGAATAATAGGAAATTCAAAAAAGAAGGAAAACATTCAAATATTTTACTAGAAAACATATTAATAATCTGGAGTTTGAGTAAAGTGGTATTTGCACATATTTGGAAATTGCAAATATTAAAGTCCATTGGATTTTATTCTTCAATATAATCAGATCTTTGCTCTCTTACTTATTTTATGCTTCCTGAGCTTTTAATATTTGGTCGTTTTTTTATCATTTATCTGTTTCTGAACATTGATACTATTAGATTTTAAATAAATGGTGTTTTAACTTCTAGTCTGGCACAATTTGATAAAGAAACGGATCTTGCCCTAATAAACTATAGACAAACCAAACCTTAAATGAAGTAAATAGCTAATGTCTCAGATGAATGAGTTTACACAAATTTGGGGTGCATAATGATTCGTGACAAAAGAGAATTTGCTCGGACATATTTTATAATTGGAAAAAAATTGTAATTTGAAGAAATGCTTAAACTTTTTATTTTTTATTTTCCTTTTCCATTTTTAATATGTTACTTTTACTTCATTCATATTCTTTTATTTATTTTAATTTCCATTTATTCTTCGAATTCCTTTTATTTCTTTTATTTGCTTCATTGTCTGTCTTTCATACCTCATTTCTGAAAAAAAAAATATGTGCAAAGAAAGTCATTTAATACATTAAAAGAGCAACTGCGAACTCAGAAATAAACCCTATCAATAAATTATTTAAAAAAGAATTGATATTCAAGTAAAAAAAAAGTAAACAGTAAAGTAAAAAAAGTGGTAAAAAGGAATAATGGAAAGAGATAAACAAAATCTCGTATTCTGAGCCGGTGTCCTAACATAGAGGTAGCGCGATATCCCCGTAGTTGTTCTCCTGGGCTCGAGTCCTGGTTTGGGCGTGATTGTTCTATCTGTGAGATGTGTAAATGCGCCGCCTTGTAAAAAGGGAATGTGCACGCGAATGTGATGCGTGAGTAGCTGAGACGCACTATTGGCCCTAGTTGGCGCAACTATTGGGTTGTTCGGAAAGTCATTTCGTATTTTTTTGTCAAAATGAAAAGAAATTTTCGTTTAATGAATAAATTATTTATTAAATTATAAAATTGCCATTCTGGTCTAATACCTTTTGCCATATTTTTGGTAGTAACATGATTACACGCTCATAAAAGTTTTGGTCTTTGCTATAAAAAAAAACTGATCGAGGTGGTTTTTGGCCTCCTCATTTGAAGGAAAAATTTTGCAAATCAGTTCTGGTACTGATGTACTGTTAACACATCTTCACACATATTGGCTAATTTATTTCTGGCTTGACAGCATTTTTACCTTTTATAGCAAAAAAGAAAAAAATGACGAAAATGCTGTTTATTGCTCTCCATATTTAAAAGGGCACCATCCAAAAACTACTGCGAAGAATCCGCTGCACTTTTTCACACTCAAGCCTTGCTATATCAGCTCTTAAAACATAAAATGATTTTGCGGTTTAAGTTTGAAATTGGGTGCGAAAAATGCAATTAAATCCTTTGTCAGGAAAAAACGAAATTACTTTCCGAACAACCTAATAAAAACAAGAGACGCACACTAGATTAAAAATCGCTGACTTCGTCAGCGAGCTTGTTTATGACAAGTGCCATTAGAAACAACATATTCTGAATATATTGCTTTTCTTTCTTGGATTGTTGTAAGGCCGAATTTTGATCTACTTATTGTTAGATAGAAGGAGAAGGGGGGGGGGGGACAAAATTTGGGAAATAAATCGGTATTCACTTTGAAAGTTCGGAACAATTTTACTATGAATTCTGAATTTTTTAAATTCGTGTGAATTTTGATAAATAAATATCATGTATATATATATATACATTAATAAATGTGATTGATGGTTGTTTTTAATTACCATTCTTAATAATAGAACGCATTACTTATACTATAGCATACATATATATAAGCATGCACAAAATTAAACTTACAGGATATTATAATAAAATTTTTTGATTAAATATACCAATAAAAATAAATAGAAGATGATTCTGTCCTCTTATTTTAGACTGAGATACCACCACTTACATATATTTATAATAGTAATTGGAAAATATGAAAATGAGTACTGCTCTCAAAATTGCTATATTATTTTGTCTCCTAAAAGTTGTTTTTTCAAAATTTTTATATTAATTACCGAATAATGTTATTTTCCCAAGGAAAACTGAAGTTTAAAAACAATTATTTTGATCTGATGTAAAAAAAAGAATCTATTTTCAAACAACAGCAAAATTTCAGTTTCGGTGTTTATACAGGAGATCTTAATAATTAAAGAATTTTTTCGCTAATAAGATTGAGATTGAAATTTCAAGGAGACTTCAAAGGTTAAAAAAATAATCAATCGATTTTTTTTGTTTGATAGAAATAGTTTCAAATTTAATATTAAATATCATTACAGACAACTAAGCTTACCCATGTTTATAGGGCTCTGAATTTTTAACCTGCCTTAAATTTCGATTTGATCTCCTTACTGCGAAAGTAGTAATCATTAAATTTGAATGAGATATTAAGGAGCAAAAATAAATAAAAGCATTCTATTGTAAAATTGCTGGAGAAATTTCCACGTACTTTTTGTTTAGCTCTAAATTGTGAAAGAAAGAGCAATATGAAATGTTTCTTTCAAGTCAAAATTTTATATTGTTGAGTAGATCTAAACTTTAAAATAATGTTCAGTAATACAAAACAACATTAAAATAATTCGTTAATTTAAAATAAGCTGTTATATAAATTCGATCATTTAAAGCGGGTTTTCTCCTAGCTGAAGATTCACGTCCTACCAAGAAAAAAGCATTCAGCTTTGAGAATTTTTTTAACAAAAGCCAAATATACACAAATCAATAAATTACTTACAAAACACACCTACTTAGCAATAATCTGCATTAGCAATATTAAAAAATTCAGCTCTACATTTATCATTTTATCACTTTGAATTTATTCTTAAATGTTGCAGCATTTAATCTCTGATGATTGCGTTATCCTAATCTTTCGTTTCATCCCTCCTAGTTGGATTCTGGAGGCGGTATAAGGAAGGACATCCGAGGCTTTAATCAGGTAAGAGAGGTCCCTTCGGTAAATGCGGTTGCCCACACTGTTTAACCATTCATACTGAGATTGGGACCAGCTGCCCTTTCGGTATCCACTTTAATCAAAGAGCGCTTGTGAAAATATTTACCTAAAGCTGCCATTTCCATAGAAAGGATAAGGATCAAATGAAATGTCTCACACAAATTAAAGCTCTATAAATTATTATGTAATTAGTGGATTCATAGTTTATTTTTATGAAATAGAGAAAAATGAAATAAAAATAACTGATTGATAGATTTTTATTTCGTACTTCTATTTTTAACAAAAATCTTCTGTAGCTTTCCAATATAAAAATAAATCTATTTCACATTCCTTCTGGTTGAATTCAAATCTATTATCTATTCAGTAGTTTGTGTCAAAAACCCCAGAAAAAAGTACAGAGCCCAAACTAACAAAACTATACTATTCCCAAATAATTATACTCCTGCTTGCATTTTCATTTGAATGTTTCAAATTTTAAAAGAATCCGTAATGTACCTACTTTTCCTGAAGAAGTTTGTTCTCAGATTCATTGGTTTACGATATGACAGCATTCTTGTAGATTCAACCGCTGAAATGTATTAGATGAAGTGAAAGAGTCTACGAACTGTCATCGTTAATTCTGAAATTCACTCATTAAAAAGTTCAAGATTTAAGTCAGTATGAGTATTATGTCAGGAATTTTAAAAATACATGTTCCCGAAGTAAGAGATACTTTAATCAGCGCAATTAAAACTATAATCCTTATTAGATTAGGATACATTCCTCTGATTTACTTTTAAGTTCACGGTGAAATGCGTGGCACCTCCCTTTAAAATGTATTTATATAGATTTTCCCCTTTAAATGTACATGGCTGCTTCAAAATGCTCGACAACTTTTCGAAGAACAAATGCTTGGTCTTGAAATACCAGGTTAAAAATGTTCTACAATGTTACTGATTATTTAGAATGATCAAAAATGCTGCTGAAACTTTTAGAAAGTTTTTCAAATTTCTAAAACATAATAGTGCTCGAAAATATTCTAGAAATTTATACATTTTACAAGATTTTCAAAGAACATCTGAAATAATTTAGAAAAAAGAAAATTTTCTGGAACTTGTTGAATAATTTATAATTTCCTTAAAATATATATTTAATTATAGTTTATAAGCCAATTCTAGATTATTTTAAAATGCAATAGCATTTTAAAATGTTATTTTACAATAATACAAAAACTTTTAGGAAGTTCTGTAGATTTTTAGAATTTATATAATAGTGCTAAAATATAGAATATTCCCAGATACTCCAGATTTTTAAACTCTTGTAATGTTTAATCATTCTCACTCTTTTAACTGCAGTTGCTTAAGTTTTATTGTATTTTTCCTTAATTAGTAAATAATAATTATTTCATGGTTATTTGAAATTGGTCCATGAATTCAAAAAGAGAATAGAAACATATGTACAATGACTTTAATTTCTCTATTTTTTTATAAATAGACAGATGAAAATTGCTAAAAGAATCAACTAATTTTAGTGATAATTATGATGTAAAGTTAATATTGATGTTTTGTTGGTTTGTTTTATTGGCGCAAAAGTCATTCTTGGCCGTAGTGCGCCAAACGTATGGTGGATGAACAAGATCGTGGTGTTAAAATACATGGTAATTTTGTATAAAAGTTGTTAAAATTCTAAAAACATTGAAATTTTTCATGATAATGGGTAAAGTACAGTTAGTCAGGTTTTCACATTGCAAAACTGTAGATGCAAAATAAGTCTAAATAATTAAATCTAAAACATCTAAAATAAAAACAGCAGACGTAATGTAAATCGATAAAACGATTAAATATTGACTAAGTAAACAATGTAGAATCAAAATAATACGAAATTATTTAATAAGACAAAACCAAAAGAAAACTCATGGCAATAAATAAAAATGTTAAAAAGAAATAATTAAGCAAAAATGCTAAATATTTTTGTATTTTGTCGGAATAATATAATTTCTTTTTTCTCTTTTGGGTTTGCAAGAAGGTAGAGAACTAATCTCTTCTAGGGAGTCCTCCAAGTCCTCAGACATGTTATATTCTAATGTGTCATCGTCGCCATCTGACACAGAGGAGGGACTCATATCGTTATTGGCCTCAGATTCCTGAGATTTTTTCACTTTTGTTCCTTTTGAAGGAATAACAGTGTCATCCGATGGGAGCAATTTGGTTTGAATAGAAATATCTGGAGTTTTTTGTAGCGTATTTGAGTTGGGATTTTGACGAGGTGATGCAAAATAAAATTTTGAAAATTTTCCAGACTTACTACCATTTTTTTTTTAACAGGAGAGGACTTTTTCAACTTTTTCGTGTACGTAACAAGTTTGAAACCAGTTAAACCAGATGAAGCAGAAATGTCTTCACAAACTGACGCAAAAGAGCTAGAAAAATTTGAATTACATGCTATTGGTTAGAATCCTTCAGTTTCAGATTTATACCAGAAATTAAATCATTAGTTAATATTGAAGTGGATTAAAAAGTAATTTCTTAATATTTGTTTTCAGCTGATATTTACTGATATCTGTTTCAAACTTCCAAATTTTAAAATGAAACGCAATTGTAAATATAGCATTTTAATATAATTAACCATCCGTAACTAAAATATGACTGCGAGCTGTACCAAACAATTTGGCTAATTTATCAAAATTTTGGTTACTTATTCAACATATATATATATTTTTTAAATTTTACAATTTAATACTTTTCTTATTATTTTTTTACCCAATTTGCATACAACTGTAAGCAAATATAAATTAAAATATAGTTATATACGCAGTCAATACATTTATAAGCAGTTATCGATTAGAAATACAATGAAAAAATGCTCAAAGGTTTATTAATAAAACTCATCTGTTTCTTTAGTATCTAAAATGCTATGAATACTTCTAGAATGGAATTGTATACATTATATATGGTGCTTAAAAGAACTTTATATCATATTTGTTATGGCGAAAGTTTCTTAATTTTAATGAGGGGACGAACTCTACATCTCAATGGATGAAAAATATTAAAGGGAAATTAGGAGGTGTACAACTAGCGAAGATGTATATTTTTCATCTGTTCTCTCTATCTAAATAGATCTATCTGAATAGAATCGCGAGGTCGCGTTGGCCTGGTGGTAAGGTTTCGGCTTCGGAACTAGGAGGTGTCAGATTCGAGTCCCGATTCCACCGAAGAACCATCATGTAAGTATTTTAAATTCATTGGAGGCCAAACTTCGTCCCGCTTGTGTGCTGAGGAAGTTTGGAGAGGGGATGCCAGTTCAGGTTTCGTCCTCATCATCTGACCGTGGTTGCTATAAAATGAGTTGTTAACTAAATTAAACTGTACAGAATCATTTTGAAAAATGGTATATTCGAAAGTAAACAGTGCGTTTTGGTATCAAAAACGTTGTCATTTACAGTTACTCGACCTTTTAAGGTTAGTGATCCGATGTTAAATCAGGGCACTTTTTTGTATTTGAATAATTCGCTTGCCAGTTTACTCCTTCTTCCATTAGGCGGTATCATAATTGTTCATAGGATTATATATATATATATATATATATATATATATATATATATATACATATATACATAAAACTTCAGGAATAACAAATTTCTCGAAATTCCATTCAAAGTATATCATTGGAATGCCAAAATAATCTATTCATTATTTTATTTTTTTCGGGCTGAGGCTGCCTGTTTGCAAAATTTCGACTTCGGCACCGGATGGCTCATGGTTTGAGATCCGATTCCACCGAAAAATCGACGTGAAAGTAGGATTGATGCACGTTAAATCCACCGGAGCCAAACATCCTTCCTCTGATGTGGTGTCGAAGGCTGTTGAGGGGTGTGAGATCTCAGTTGTCGTCCTTGTCATCTGACCGCAGTTTGAAATTACGAAGTCTGTCTCAAAATAACCCTAGTGTTGCTTTAAAGCGGGAGGTGAAAATAACTAAACTGGATCCTTACTTTTTCTGCTATGAATCTTTTAAAAGTAAATAGTACCCACTGAAAAGATCTTATGCTTTAAGAGATTGCCTATGCTAAGAAATATGCGTCTTATTTTGATGTGATAAATTAATAAACCATAAAAGTAAGCTACGTTTAAAATTTTGTTTAGTCTGAGTGAAAGCATCTTGCATTTCTGGAAAGAATAAAAGCGTTTATCTACTTGAGTACAATGCTAGTCTCTTTATTTAAATGGTATATAAAATGCATCGCCAATTAAATGACATTGTTTTTATTGATATGGATTTTTCTTGATGCATATTAAACATTAAATAAAATATTTACACGATAACATTATTTAATCCCGTTTCTGTTGCTCTAGAAAAAGAATTTTTGCGAAATGGAAATTATCAAAATAAAATTTATCATTCACAGATTGAAGGAAAGATTTCAGAAAATTATAATAATAATAAATAAATAAATAAAATCCAATTATATTTAACCTCTGTAAATATTTCATTCATTTTATTGAAAAATCTTCTCACTTATTTCAAATGAAATATGAATTAGCATTTTAAAACATGTCATTCAATCAATTCAGAATATTTTTGAATCAGTTCAATTATTGTTTAAAATGTTTTGTAAGTAGGCCATTTACATTCGCATTTCAAGTACTTATGGAACTAAAAGTATGATTAATGTCAGTTTTCATCATAACCTTACATTTTCAGCATTTTAATAAAATATCTTCCGTTTAAAAGATTAAAATTAATTAAACTGATATGTCATATGATTTCAGGAATTGGAATTGGTGACCATAATGTTCGCCTAGATTATTGACTTTTCAGGCTTTTAAAAGATTAATATGGAATGCATTTTGTAAAAATAATTCCCTGCGTTATTTAATACGACTTTAGATATTTAATTAGTTTAATGAAAATTTCTACGAAAATTACTCTAATGTGCATTACGAAATAAGAGCGAAAGTGAAAATCCTACTTTGGAGTGAATACACACAGAATAAAGCATGCAATTATAATTATTTCTGTATTATATACACTGAAGTGACAAAAGTCATGGGATAGCAATATGCAAATGTACAGATGGCAGTAGTATCGCAGCGAAAAAGTATAAATGCGCAGTTCGTTTTCCAAAGCTTTCATTTGTGTTCAAGTTATTCATGTGAACAGGTTTTTTGGGATTTATGGCGGCACGACGAGAATTAACAGACTTTGAACGTGGAATGTTAGTTGGAGCTAGACGCATGGGTCATTCCATTGTGGATATCGTTAGTAGATTCAACATTCCGAGATCCACAGTATCAAGAGTGTGCCAAGAGTATGAAATTTCAGGCATCACATCCCATCATGGACAGCGCAGTGGGCAACCACCTGCACTTAACGACCGAGACCGCCGACGTCTGTGTAGAATGTTCAATGTTAATAGACACGCAACACTTCGTCAAATAACTGCAGGAATCAATGTGGGACGTACGAGGGACGTGTCCGATAGGACTGTGCGGCGAAATTTGTCTTTCTTGGGCTATGACAGCAGAAGACCGACTCGAGTGCCTTTACTGACAGCACGACATCGCCTGCAGCGACTCTCCTGGGCTCGTGAGCATATCGACTGGTCCCTAGACCAGTGGAAAACCGTGGCGTGGTCAGATGAGTCACGATTTCAGTTGTTACGAGCTGATGGTAGAGTTCGAGTGTGGCGCAGACCTCACGAAGCCATGGACCCAAACTGTCAGCAAGGCACTGTTCAAGCTGGTGGTGACTGCATAATGGTGTGGGCTGTTTTTACATGGCATGGATTCAGTCCTCTGGTGCAACCGAGCCGATCATTGACTGGAAATGGTTATGTTCAGCTGCTTGCAGATCACTTGCAGCCATTCATGGACTTCACGTACCCACACAACGATGGGATTTTTATGCATGACAATGCGCCATGTCACCGGGCCAGAACTGTTCGCGATTGGTTTGAAGAACATTCCGGACAATTCCAGCGCATGATCTGGCCACCTAGATCGCCCGATATGAATCCCATCGAGCATTTATGGGACATCATCGAAAGGTCCGTTCATGCCCAACTCCTGCACCATCCACACTTTCACAATTATGGATGTCTGTACAGACAGCATGGCTCAATATTCCTGCAGAGGACTTCCAACGACTTGTGACACGTCGAGTTGTTGCACTTCGCCGGGCAAAAGGAGGACCGACACGATATTAACAGTCATCCCATGACTTTTGTCACTTCAGTGTATATATATATATATATATATA
>JAPMOQ010023642.1:14600769-14651714 GCA_026543055.1 Argiope trifasciata | reverse complement strand
TATACATATATATATATATATATATATATATATATATATATATATATATATATATATATATATGAGATATTAAAATCTTAAAAGCCTGCAATTGAATATTTTGATGGATGATTTTGAATTTCTTCAAAACATTAAAATCTTTGTGAATCAAATTGTATTTTTATGTCATTAAAATTAAAGAAAAAATTGTAAAGAAATAAAACTGACATCATTAAAAAATAATTTTTGAATTTTATTGCAAGGCTCATTTTTATGCGATGATAGTTTTTGAAGATATTAATGTCAGTTTCTAAAGACAAGTCATAGCATTTGTCCACAAATCGATGGTTTATACTTTTTCAGCTGCCAATTAAATTTTCTGTTTAACACTTGCTTCTGCCGTTTTGATTTGGAGTTTTTGGAGATACGGTTAATTTTCTGCTGAGAATTTCTAATAGTATTTTCCAATCTTATATATTAGCTAAAGGAAACAGTAAGTTAAATCACTGCCTTTCTTACCCGTCTAAAGGCCCACGGATAGAATAACGGAAGATCGAACTGCCGAAATAGCAACACTGGCAGGAACTGTGGTTAAGTCCTAAGAACCATCACAGGTCACGGTACAACCCTTCCATAAGGAAATACGCACAGTCATTGATGAGAGCAGCCGAAAGCCCTACCTTTTCGAGTATTCCCCAGTTCAGTGAGAACCAACCATCCTACTGGAAGTTTCTCATTCTCATTTCGAGTAACCCCCTGGAGGGTTAAGTGAAATAGTAAATTGAGTGCATCTGTAACCCTGTTTAACGAAGCAATCTGAAATGTTTATACAGAGGTTTGTTTACATCTGAAAATTGTCATTCGACAATAAGTAATAAGAACTATTTCTATGCAAAATATGCCAGAGTTTTATATAAATAGCTATTCTTTAGTTTGTCTCGAAGTAGTGAGCAGAAAATATTTAGATTAAGATCTAAAAGGAATTCTAGAGAAAATCACAAAATTTATCTTGTATCACTAAATAAAAAACCGAAGGAGGTTTTTATCAAGTAAATATATCAACGATAGTAATAATGTCAATGAAAGAATAAATATTTTGCATTGATATAATTGAATGTTTACTTTTCGACAAAACTCGTATTATTCTTAAAATTTTAAGTAAAATTTCAATTATATTTGTACAAAAAAATTTGTCCAGTCTTAGTTAATATTAGAAAAAGGCTTTAATACCAAAAAAAATGAAAATTTTGTATAATCTTTTTTACTTATGGATTTTATTATTTATGAATTTTTATACCAAATTATGAGCTTTTACGAGAAGTAATTTTTTTATTGTGAGGAATTAATCAAGATTCTTAAAAATTAGAGCTGTAAGAAGCTATCCAAAAAAGTCCATGACACTTTGTTATGCGAAAGCTGTTTTTTACTATCAAAAAACTTTTATGTAGAATAATAACATTCTAATGCAGTCAAATTTTCAGAATACTTTTTTATATAAAATAAGGCACTCCTATCTCAGCTACTGAGACTTATTTTCTTATGATATTGAAAAAAATAGAGCTAACATAAAATAGCATTTTATATTGGTTTCGGTTGAAATTAAAAAATAATTTTTAAGGTTTCACTTTGATATCGCATCTAAAATTTATTTGATAGGTGATAATCCCCATTTTCTTTAATAAAAAAAGTTAAAATGAGACTTATTCTTTTGATGAGGAAATCTTCACATGCTTATCAGTCTTATTTTGAAATTACTCTATTGTCTTTTCTCTTTAGAATTGAAGAAATATTGTACTGAACCTGATAATTTTTTTATTCTTCCATGAATTGCAAGAAGGCTAATAGCAAAGTTATTTCCTTCAAAATTGAAATGCTTTCATGATAATTTCTTTAGACTGTACTGTATTAAGCGTTCCAAACTTTTGTACCTTTGGCAGCAGTTTATGTTATTTTAGAATCTTTTTAACATTCAACTAGAAACAAATAACAACTCATGAAATTAGGTCTGTTCATCTTTACCAATTTTGCTTAATTGAAAGTAAATATAATAGAAATAATTTTTAATACTCATATTCACTGACCCTGAAAACAAAGGTATTTCGGGAAATTTTGAATTTACAAGTGAAAATAAAAAATCAAACAAAAACTTCTTTTATAAATCCACTACTTTTTATCAAATTACCACAACCACCGAGATCTCAGTTTCAAATAAGAGTGACTTATTGCTTTCAAATATTTTCTGTGAATTATATTTAGAATATTTCATACTAGCCGCCTCTGGCGACCAGCTGGTTCGCCATGAGTAATGCGTTCTGGAATTTTCAATTAAATCCCATTTCCATTAGCCTTGAAGTAATTCTGGGCATTGATTGGCCTGAAATTAATATTTTCTTTAAGATGATGGATGGAAAGTTCTAAAAGAACACGTTTTCCTAATAATATTCTTTACTTTTATAAATCAGTCAGTTTTAATTATTGATTTAGAGGACTGCTCGATGTAGCAACTTTTATTTAAAATATTAATAAAAATATTTTGTAAAATATGGCTCACAGAGCTAAGTATGAAGAAATCTAAAACCCATTATTCATAAATGCATTGTTTGACTCAAACTACATAAAATGTAATTATTTACTTCATTTAGATCAAATTAATAGCATTAAATAATATATATTTGCCTATTAATAATATTTTACAAATTGGCCATTGGATCTTAATTTGAATGCATATCCTGTATAAATAAAGATAATTTACTGAATTAATGATTTAAATATTGCAAACGATCATAAAATCCCTTGTATTGCATTTTTTAAAGAAAATATCACATTTTATATTTATTTTGTTTTATCCGGTCACGTGCTAAAAGTTGCATTTCTTTAGATTTAATTTGTGATGATAGTTTTTTCTTTTTTCTTTTGAACTTCCGTCATTGTTTTCTTTTATTTTATCCAGTCACGTGCTAAAAATCATGGTTAAAATATTTCTTAAAAAATTCATTAAAAATGGAAGCTTAAGTTATACATTAAAACACTGACATCATCAGAAAGCTAATTATTTTATCTTTAAATTGATGTAAAAATCATGTTTGTGCGATAATATTTTTATAAGTTATAGCGGGAAAACGTCAAAATTTCGCTTAAATTTTGATTAATTCAAATTCTAATTAAAAATTCGAAAAAAGGGCTCCAAGGTGCACATTCCCGACCTCCAAGGTATACATGTACCAAATTTAGTAGCCGTATGTCTAACGGTCTGGCCTGTAGAGTGCCAACACTCATACACACACACACGAGAGGGCACACACACATCGAGCTTTATTATAAGTATAGGTATAGACTACTGATAAACACCAAGTAAATTAAAATTTTATTTTCAAAATGCCCAAAGCTCTAAATTTGTGAAACTTTAATAAATAAATGTTTGATTTGTTTTTATAAAAATAGAATTTTGGAATTCATTTTTCATTAACTTCCTAATGAGATATACTTTTGTAATTGAGCTGTGTGTGCATTGCAACAATGCACTATCTTTACATTTTCAAAACTTAATTCTTAATTAATCATTAAATTTTTATTCCACACCAGTGTTATCATCTGATATTTAGGTTGCGAAACAACAAATGTTTCCAGTAATTATATTGTATTTTAAAATTCCTTTTTAATTTTAAAAATAAAAAAATCGTACTGTGCATCATCTTTTAAAATGCTACTAGGATGCTGGACTAAAACGTTTGAATATGATATTTGTAGATAATTTTTATGTAGTTTTTGTAATTGGATCTAATGAATTGATATTGTCATTAGAAATAGGGCATATTTCAAAATAAAATCGAGTGCCTAAAAAGACTTTAGGTAAAATTTTGTTTATAATTTTTTTTCTACAGTGGTGGCCAAAACTGTGGACACTTTTGAAAATTGTTATGTTTTCTAACTTTGTTTGCTTACAGAAAATGTTACATTTCACAAAATGCAAACTCTTGCGTATAATTTTAAGAAGAATTCAATGCTTATTTCAATAAAAAAAGCAAATTTCAATTATTTGAAATGCAAAAAAAAGTTACCCTTCTTTAATCTGAATAACAAACACAGTGATGAAGTGGATTGTATTTTCTAACTTTCCTGGCAAATCATTATTCTCGTTCTGGGAAGCAATCAAATGTTAATAACTACTAGCAGAAGGTGACATCATGTTTAAAGTTGTAACAGGTCTTTATTGTGCTTTTTTCTATAGAAAGAAGACTTTTTTATGTAATCAAATTGCAAGTCAGAATTTTTTTTTAACTTTTTAATATATAGTTGGAATTTTTGTAAATATTCCTACTGTTTAGTCAAAAATAATGTCATCAAATAAAAAAATATATTGGACGCCTAGAAAGAGAACCAAGATTATTGTGTACATAAATGTGGTCTTTTCTATCTTGAAACTGCAAGACTCGTGGGTGATTGAGTGACTACATCTGTAGTGCGAAAGCTTTCTTTACGATATCAGAAGACAAATTCAATGAAAAAACAAAGCAGAAAATGGCTGAAAAAGGTGCACCACATTTATCTACAACAAAAGAATAAAAAGACTATGTTTCCAAGGTAGAATAATGTCATCAGCGGCCACCAGAATTCAATTGAATGATACTGGCATTTATGTTAGTTTAAGAACAACCAGAAGATTATTAGATGTTGGACTAATAGGTAGAATTCAACGAAAAAAATCCATATCTCAATTTACAGCAATGTATAAAGAGATAACTGTGTTTAAATGAATGCATTAATTGGACAAATGATCAGTGGTCACGTTATATGGAGTGATGAAACAGACATTGTTACTCAGTAGTGAAGGCGAAAATATGTAAGACATAGAATAGGCAAAGACCTACATCCTGACTACATTTAGGCAACTACTAAGAACTTAATTAGAGTTATAATTTGGTCATGCATATCAGCAGACAATATTAGTCTCTTTTACGTTATCGATAGAGCATTAAACGCAAGAAAAACACACCTTACATCAGTGATCTCTTTTCCAACAATGCTTCATTTATTTTTCAGCATGATTTAGCTCCTTGCCATGCAGCAAAAATATCAAAAGTGTGGTGTAGTTCAAAGAGAACTGAATTGTTAATATGACCAAAAAACAGTCCTAACCTCAAATTTATAGAGAATCGTGGCACCGTTTGAAAACTCTTATACATATAAAGCGTTCATCAAATTAAAGAGAATTAATTGTGGATATAATTGTTTCCTGGCGTCATGCAATAACGAAGGGAAAACTTGATACTCTCGTCAGCTGAATGAAATATTTTAATTTTGCTTTTTGCATTGAAATTAGCATTGAATTCTCTATAAAATGTTAAGTAAAAGTTTACATTTTGTGAAAGATTACTTTTACTATAAACATATAAAGTTGGAAAACATTAAATTTATCAAAAGTGCTCACAATTTTAGCCACCACTGTATGTATGAGGAGCGATGAGTTGCTCATTTTTATCCCTAATTATTTGTATCACATTCTCTATGCAGTAATCGAACATTTTCCAGCCAGGTAATTTAGAGAGGATACAATCATATGATCACGATTTTTTATATAACCCAGATAAGCCTACTGTCCTATATTTAGGACAGTAGAAATAAAAAAAATATCAGAATACCCTCTTTATCTAAGATTATTTAGTCTTATGATTTGCAGTAAGAAACGTGTCAGCTTTATTAGAAAAAATAAAAAGACAGTTATTTTAACAGTTAGTTTAACTTTTTTCAAAATTTTCAGAAAATTTTAGTTTTAGGCTTATCTGGGTTAATCTTCAGATTTTTCAAAATAGTGCAAAGAACTTGAAAGATTTAAGTTTTCAGATATATTTTGATGTTTAGAAAGTCGATATATTCCAAAGCTACATTGATAAGATTTGAGAATGACATATTTCTTGCTTATGAGAAGTGAAATTGCGGAAAGAGTAATAAACATATTTCTTCATTTAAGTACTTTTCTACAAACTTTAATAAAAAATATTGCAACATTTCTCCTAGTTATTTATTCGGATTTGATTAATATGATAAAATCTAAAATAATTTGATTAAAAATATTTTATAAAAGCAAATGAAAGAGACCGAAAGTAATGATTTTAATTTAGCTTTTTTCCAATACACAAATAAGTTACCATCATCTAAAATTATTTATCTTGCGACATGCAGATTTGGGCTGAAATTGAAGATGTTTTCTTCAGAAATTTTACTTATCGAAATTTGTATATCTACTCAGTTATCCAATCATGAGAAATGTTGAAACTTGAAGAGCATTATTATACTTCAGTCTCTCAAGCTATGTGTATTTACTGATTTTCTTTCAAGAAATCTTACTTTAAAATTGATTTGCGTAAACAAAGCGATTTTCGACAGTCATTCAGAGCACCTACAACGATGAGCTAACAGCTTAAAAGCATTTTCTAATAACTTTGGGGGCTTTTGGAATTCTAAATGCACTTTTCTTTTCAGACACGTCACAGGGTTTATAGGATGTCTGCAGACAGCCAATCGCAAAGATAGGTCCATACGAAACAGAAGAGTCACGTGATTTTAAACGTCATATAGGCAGATGCCTGGTCCGTATAAAACTACATTTGCGATTCAAAGTCAACATTCAAGAGAAATCTTTATGTTACAAAGTAAGTCATTAGATTTCATATTAAGTTACGTTATATTTCCTCTACTTGAATTTGATAAAAATACATTTTTATTTTAGATAATTTTCTTGCTAATACTATTATGCGGCTTGAAGTTATTTGTGGACAACAACTAAAGATACTTTCACTTTTAAATTTCAAATTTTCCATAATCAGTTTTTTTTATTGATTTCCTTTTCTTAAGGGGACAGTGAACTTTGAAATAAGCAAAAATGGAAGAAAACTTTCAATTTAATTTTTATCATTTTATCACCAAAATATATGTTTATTCAACTAAAATAGTGTTTTAAAATATATTGTTCAATAAAGTAAATATTTGGAGGGTTAAGATGGAAAAATGCACATTTTAAGGACTTTTCTCAGAATGCTATTGCAGTTGGATTTAAAAATCTTTAAAACGTTCCAAATGTCTTAATTTTTGAGGAAATTAAATGAAAATTTAAATAATAAATATTTAGGTCAAACATTGAAAGTAAATTATGTATGCTCTTTATGCTTCGAATTATATTAGCTGGTTAAAGATCAATTTTAGGTCAGAAAAACATAAAATTCTTATAAAAATTCACTAAGTGAGCATAAAAATATTTCTTAAAAAATAGCATTTAATTGGAATTACAAATATGCATACATAATTTTGTTCCAAATAATATTCGGTAATAAGAAAAAAATAATAGAAAAAAATCAAAGATTAAGTCGTCTGGAATATTTTGAAATTTTTAAAAATTATATGTTTTTTGAATTAAAAAAAATAATATATTTCGTATTAAAGTAATTTTTAATAAATCTGACGTATGCATATTTTAATACATAAACATAAAAAAGTCCACTGTGCTTTTAATGCTGAATTTCCTCTGCTTTCTGGAAACAGACAGGAAATCAATAAATAAGCAGGAAATAATTAAATCTATCATGAATTTAAATGCTGAATTCAAAATAACTGAGTTCATTTAAATTTATTCTGAATCCTTTTCTCTCGTGCATTTATTTGACGGGGATGATATCTTTCCCGTTAGAGCTAAATCCAAAAACTTTAATAAACTATCTCACTTAGAGAAGAAAATTAACTGGCAGACTTTTGCCCATACTGAATAGCAAATATTTAAAAGAGTTGTTTAAATATGCATCTTTGCCACTTATTTGCATTTCACACCATTTTTAATATTACAGAAAGTTGAGTTCAGCCGAGAAATGCAAAAAAAATTCAGCTTAGCCTTTCTTTGGATATATATGATTTTTGCTTCATGTGAACTGCAACAGGTGAGTTTGAAAAGGTTCTCTTTAACTGCTTCTATATAAAGAAACTTTACAGTCAAGTACCTTTAACTGTTTAATAATTCCTAAAAAGATTAACAGAACAAAGAAACTTTATTATTTTACTTACTCAAATCAATACTCTAATACCTCTTATACTTTGAATATCTACCCCCGCAATTAAAGTAAAAATAAGTTGAAGCACTTCCAGTAAAAATAATTCAGAAAACCATATTTACTTAAAGATACCTTTTCAAATTTTTTTTTCTCTAATTCATTTCTTCATGATTTAATGCAGTAACGACTTTCGATAAGTATATTTGGGATTAAGAGAATATTTTCATATTTAGACGACTATTTCTTTTTATTTAGGATTAGAGATACAAGGCATAAGAAGTCCTATCAAATAACGAAATCAGTTTCTAGAATTTTTTTATTTTATTAATTAATTAAGCTAAGTATTTAGGAAAACAAAAAAGATAATGAATATACAAAAAAATAATAAACTATAGGAGGCGAATATTTAAGCTCATTTTTGAAAGAAAATTTAATTCCGAAAATTGTATTTACAGTTTTTTTGAGGAAAGCATAAAATACTTTTAGCTTCAATGTATCCGTCTTAAAAATTCGAAAAATCATAACGAATCTGAAGTTGATGTCTCGAAGATCACTCAGCTGAAGCATAGTTAATAAAAGTAGAAAATCAAAAGAATCAATAAAATATCAATTGAAATTATTTTATTCTTATATGTGTATATAAATATTATAAAAATATTTTATACATTTTATGAGTTCCACCCAAGAACTGATTTTATCAGGGGCGATTTAAATAGGCATTTATTTCCAAATAAAAGCAAAGCATAATTTAATACAAAAGCGCCCTTAACTAGATGAGAACTGTTGGATGATGCTTTTGAATTCAAAACAAATAAATAAATAGATTGCCTGATATTTCATGCTAAACAAAAGGTATAGAATGAATATCACGTGCAAAAAATCTACACTTAATTGATTAGTTTTATTAAATTTTGATTAAAATTATAAGATCGAAAAATCAATGACATATCAGTTGAAATTATTTTATTTTATGTAATATATTATATATATAAATATTATGAAAGTGTTTCATACATTTTATGAATCCCATCCAAGAACTGATTTTACGATTAGCCATATAAAAAAAATTCCTTTCTAACTAAAAGCAGAACATAATTTAATTCAAGATTGCCCTAAACTGTTTGAGATCTGTTGGAGGAAGTTTTGAATTCAACAAATGGGAAATAAATATATTGTCAAATATTTCATGCTAAATAAAATGTGAAGAAAAAATTTCACTTCTTAGAAATCTTTCAAGATTTAATTATCAATTAACTGATTATTTTAATTAAATTTTGATTAAATATTAAGAGCCCTACCAGGTAGTAAAAGAATTATTTCAAGATTTCAGACTATTTTCAGTATTAAAAGATAAATATTAAATAATAGAAAATCATTAAATCGATGCAATGAGCTCCATTAAAGAGTAGATAATCATCTCGCTGTATTAAATGCTTTTATAATGTATCTTTGGAAGGATAAACAACTTTTACGCATTTTTCCTAGAATGCGGAGGACAAACAAAAGCTTCCTGATTTTGAGAAAAGAGTGTTTTGCAACGCTTTTACTGGATGTGGCTCTTACCATACGAAGAGGTCACAAAGTTTAGGAAGCTCTAGAAATTTCGCTCATATCAAAAGAAGCCATCCTGATACTTTATTTTTCAATGTATTTGATGCCCTTCCAGTTTATGAGAAAGAGTAAGTCATTTGAATCTTTTCAATAACTTTCAATTTAAAAAATGCCGAGTGAAATGTCTTAAAAAATTTTCTTAATTAATTAATTTATAAAATGTTTTTTTCCCTAAAATTTAGAAGAAAGATTAGCAAAGGAATTTATATTACATATGATAGAGATGCGATTTTCTTTTCTTCTTCCGAATACGTTTCTCTTTTGTCCCGATTCCATTGATTTTATGAGGAATGATAAATCAAATTTTCGATTCGAACCGCTATTTTATACTCTCTTCTGTTCGAGGCTTTAAGCTAGAACAATTTAATTGACAAGAACACATTTATTTTGATTATTTTTTAGTGTCTGTTAGTATCATTAGAGCAAGACTAAATCTCAATGGTTTTAGCATTCATTTACCTAATTTTTCTTCAATTATTCATTTGAAATTCTTTGTGTCAATTATATATATATATAGAAGGCAATAGCTAAAAATAAATGTTTTATAGTATGATGTAGGCTTGAAAATTATGCTTGGCATACCTTTTCTTCCTCACTATCATTCTAAACTCTGCGATGATCAATTTTTCTCATAGTTTTCAACTCAACAGATGAATTTTTTTTCTGCTCTAACATTCAACATTTCGTTTTATAAAGAAATTTCTCCTCGTCCTAACATGCAAGGATGAAGAAATTTTTCTGAGAATATGTTATTTTCAATTACTTATTCCTTTTCTTACATTATAATTAAACTAATAATTACATGATTAATTACTTCCGATTATTAAAAAAGTTGATCATCACGAGTAACTCAAGAATCTAAACAAATTTTTTGTAAGACAGTCATTTAAAAATCTTAATTAAAGATATATTATATTTAATATTTAAAATCAGCATGCTAGTATCTCATTATAAAAAATATATAAATTAGTATTTTTAAATTATATCAAGATAACCTTTTTTTATTCATAAGTATCTTATACAGTAGAAATGTTGTCTTAAGTTTAGATTTTGTCTTTTTTAAAGATACCAATTAAATGAGCATTTCTTGCTCCATTATAAACCCGTTTTTAAATTAAAAGTTTTCCTTTTCATATTTTATTTTATTTTACATGTATTCCATGTTTGGCAAAATTAATTCAGATAGATTTTCTTCTTTCACATTCATTAATAGATTGATTTCTCCTTCAGTTGCTCATTATTAATTCATTTGATATTTGCATAGGAGTTAACTTATTGGTTTGATTCCAGTTTTAAGTTTCTCTTTTTGCAAAACATTAATAGTGTATTGTTTTGCTTTAGTTCTACAGTTAGATGAGCAAAGAGATAGTATTTCTTACTTAAATATTGCTAATGAAACAGGATTTTTTTCGGAGCTTTGAAGTTCTTCCAGGAGTTCTGAAATATTTTTCATAAGCAGAATCACATTAAAGATTTGAAATTTTTCTCCTTCACTATTATAAGCAGCGAGATTTACATACACCCTAATTCCACATACACACAAAAAAAATTGTGAATTTTGTGACCGACGCATGAAAAAATCCCATGTCAAATTTCCTTGATCTAAAACGATCTTTTTTTGAGTTATCACAATTATATGCAGACCCACAGATGACTAACTCTTTATTTCTAAATCTGATACTAATATGTCCTTTAGATGCTACAACTAACTACCAAATTTTCTTGATCTATCGTTTTGTGTATTTGCTTACATTAAGAAAGATAGACAAACTTCCTATGAATGAATTTCATTCAAAATTTGACAGAAAATTATGTTTAAAAACTACACCTCAAATTCCACCCTCCTAGTTCAAAGTGTTTATGAGCTATCGGGTTCACAAACAGACAGAAAAATGTCATTTCAAAAATATTTTTGAAAGACTCTGAGAGTTCTGCAACATGAAATGTTTGTAAAAACCCGATTCAAAACCCGATTCCATCAAAGAGCTATCGTGTCAACGGGTTCAGTGCACCCTAAATCCGTCGGGGCCAAACGGCATCCACCTGGTGTGGTGTGGAAGCTTGGAGAGAGGTGCTAACTCCGCTGCCATCCGCATCATCTGACAGCTGTTCAAAACTGTGAGGCTCCTCCTAAAATAGCAAGGCTCCTCCCAAAATAGCCCTATTGTTGCTTTTAAAACGCAAGATTAATAAAACTAAACTACACCATCGAAAATGTCAAAAATTTTTTTTTTTTCAAATGATATTAGTTTAATTGTTGCACTATCTTTTCTGAATTTTTTTAAAGGAATACATAATTTATTTAAAAGCAAATAATTTTTTATAAAATCCTTAAATCTAATACTTATCTTCTAATTAAGAGCTTGATATAATTTTTTTTAATTACCATGATACAAAACTTTCTTTGTTGCAGTAAAGTGCAGTTCATTTTCTTCTTTTTACCTGCTCTCAGAAAAATTAACAACATCATTTTGAAAAACTTACTGTTAATCTATTATTCTAATATCATTTTTCCCCTAAGATCAAAATAATATTCTTTAGAGATTTTGTCTTATGCATGAATCTGCTTTAATTAGAATAAAGATTCATTTTATAGCTAAATTAATAACGTAATCATGCAATTTGGAATTGTGCAAGAGGGAATAAAAATTTATTGAATCTCATTTCTTAAAAATCAATTTGACAAACACATTTTTAATGGTTGAGCACAAAAACTAAAATTATTCATTTCATTAGATTTAAAACATGATGCATGGAAATTTAACTCAAATACTAAAATAATTCCTATTTAATGTTTTTTAAATATAAAATTTATTCGCATCTTTATCTTTTGAGGTAATTACCGCTTTCACTTAGAAAATTATGAGTTTAAAGTTTGATGAAGATAGTAAATTAATGCAGTTGATAAAATGGAAAACATCAGTTAATCCTCATAGAGAACTAGTATTTAATTTAACAAAATCATTGTAAAAATGCAGATAATTAGATGTACCTGACAATTTGAAATAATTTTTCATCTCGCCAAAAATACGAAAAATATGCCAGGATTTATATCTATTTCCACTTTGTGATAACTAAAACCTTTCCCTCCTCCTCAGTTTCCAATTAAAATAAGATTCGACTAATAAGAGTGAAGTTCCTGCAGCATTGGCGTTTTATAAACAATGAAATAAGACCCCAAAACATGCACATTTTAAAAATTATATGAGTAGCCATTTTAAGTTTGATTCCTTGTTTTTTAACTCCCTCCCTCTTGAATGGTTACAGGGATTCGAAAAAAAAATCTTTTCTTTTAAGTTAAAAGACCGACGAATTCTTTGTCCCTCAAACCTAAGGATGCAGAATGACACTCCAAACAAAGAAAGAAAAGACATGTCACCTCTTTCAAGATACGCATCCCTATTCAAAATAAACTTATTATTTTTTACCCAGCAGTAGAAATCTAAGTTTATAACGGTGCAGATGAAATTGCATTTTTAATCTTGGGAATAGGAGGAGGAACATTGTCTCGAGTAAGGAAGAGCAAGTAGACCGATCCACATTACAACTCTTGACATTTTTAATCTTTCACAATAGGTTTATTCGCAAGTTAATTTTATTTACATAACATATTGGCATCAATATAATTCTTAAATATTTTTTAAACGATCAGATTTTTTTTTTCTTCTTGGTTAGGGGAAAATCAGGCCACTCCATTGCTATTTTTTCGATTATCAACGTTTACTAACATAAATCCATTTTCACTACATTATCTATTTCTATACTTCAGTCTATTGTCGCTGCGATAATCTTTAAACATATTGTCCTCAACTGGCTTCGGGTATTGTTCTTAAACATTCTTTTTGTCGATACTTAAATTTTATGGAAATATTTTTGGTAACAAATGATAGCTTTGATCGGTAACATTAATGGCATCTTTATTCACTTTCATTCTGGCTAAGTTCACTAAGATAATTGGAAAACTATAGTGTCTAGTTTCCCAAGTATGTAATATGTTATATACACTGATGGAGAAAAAAAAATCCCAACACCAAGAAAAAATTACTGCACAGTAATGAAATTTTAGGAATACATTTGTCTAGGTAACATACTTAATTGATTAAAGTTTCAAGATCACAGGTAGAGCCATTGGCGAGAAGAGCCATTTCAAATGTGAAATGTTGGTACATTAGTAACCGATGCAACCGCCAGAATTTTGAATGCAAGCATGCAAACGTGCATGCATTGTGTCGTACAGGTGTCGGATATCAGTTTGTGGGATGGAGTTCCATGCCTGTTGCACTTGGGCGGTCAATGCAGGGACAGTTAATGCTGGTTGTAGATGACGCTGGAGTTGTCGTCCAATGATGTCCCATACGTGCTTGATTGGAGAAAGATCTGGTGATCTAGAAGGCCAAGGCAACATGTCGACACTCTGTAAAGCATGTTGGTTTACAACAGCGGTATGAGAGCGAGCGTTATCCTGTTGGAAAACACCCCCTTGAATGCTGTACAAGAATGGCAGAACAACAGGTTGTATTACTAGACTGACGTACAAATTTGCAGTCTCGGTGCGTGGGATAACCACAAGAGTGCTCCTGCTGTCATACGGAATTGCTTCCCAAACTATAATTCTGGGAGTAGACCTTGTGTGTCTAGGCCACAGACAGGTCACTAGGAGGCGTTCACCTGGCCTCCTTCTAACCAAAAACGGCTATCACTGCGACCAAGGCAGAACCAGCTTTCATCAGAAAACACAACAGATCTCCACTCCGTCCTCCAATGAGCTCTAGCTTGTCACCACTCGCATCGCAAACGGCAGTGATTTGGAGTCAGTGGAATGCACTGTACAGGGCGTCTGGCTCGGAGATATCCTTGAAGTAACCATTTGTAACAGTTCGATGTGTCACTGTGGTGCCAACTGCAGCTCGAATTTCAGCTGCAGACGCAGTACGATTAGCCACAGCCATACGCCGAATACGACGGTCTTCCCTCTCAGTAGTACCACGTGGCCGCCGGAAACTGGTCTTCTTGAGGCTTCCCTTGACCACTGCCGGCAATACTCATGAAAAGTGGATACATTCCTGCCAAGTCTTTCAGCAATATCGCGGAAAGAAAACCCACCTTCTCGTAGCCCTACAACACGACTTCGTTCAAATTCAGTGAGCTGTTGATAATGGCTTCTTCGTCTTCTCAGAGGCATCCTTGACTAACATTAACCCACTACGTCAAATCTCAACTGTAAATAACAATCACGAACCTTACAGCGCTTATTTAAAGCAAACCACATTTGCATGTTCAGAGTGTCGCTACTAGCGCCACACTTACGCGCGTAGCTCGAAATTTGAATCGACGTCATCTTTCAGATGTTTAAACACGCCTACCAAATTTCGTTTATCTAGCACAGCTCCTTCCTAGTGTTGGGATTTTTTTCCCATCAGTGTATGTTTTCGCAATTCTCAGTTGGTATGAATGCCTAAGCAAATTTTCGCAGTGTTTCCTTCGAAGGTAGGTTTAACCGATGAGAATTAAATAGAGAATTACTGTAATAGGTTTGACGTAATCTTAAGGACATTATCACAGTTTAACAGAATGTCAAATAGACACATCGCAGAAATCCAACTGTTTCTGTGTTTAAAAAATCTTGCATAATGGCACTTCTGACATGTTTGTTCAATGGTGGGTTTATTGTCTAAAGATGAAATCCTTTCACGAGCGTGTTTATAAACTGATTATTTTCAGTTCTTATTAACCTGGTGTCTAGTAGACTTCGATTTTAGTCTTGTTTTGAGTAGACTCACATAAACTGATACGAATTTCTATTTCAAATGTCAGAGCTTCAAAACGCCATAGATATTTTTAAAAAGATAACAGAAAATATATTTGCAAGCTTTTTGAACATTTCCAGAGATGAAACTGTGATAAGATTACTTTGCCAAATTTCTCCATGATGAAAAAGCAAAAATATGAGAATATATTTGCAAGCTTTTTGAGCATTTCCAGATATGAAACTATGATAGCATTACTTTGCCAAATTTCTCCATGCTGAAAAGCAAAAATATTGAATTTAAAATCTCTAATCTCTCAAACTTAATCTAATTAGTCCTTAAATTCAAATTAAGCTCTTTAAATTGAACGGGAGTAATTTTTTAAGTATGTGTAAATGCTGAAGGACAATATCCTTATACTTATGCTTTTGTTTTGTTTATATTTTTGTGCATCTGAGAAATAATGTAGTCTTAAATGCTAATATATCTACCTCCTACGTTAAGCAAAGTGGCGTCCTGCCCTAGGGACAGCGCGTCTTCCTCATGATCTGGGCTTCCAGGCTTTCAGTCCTAGTTCGGGTATGGTTTTCCTGTACCCTGTGCTCAGGATGTGAGGTGTGTGAAAGAGCCCCTCTGTAAAAAGGGGGTGTACTAGCAATTGTGTGAGTGCCATCTTCGATTGAGCTAAAGTCAGACTTCTGCCCTTGGGTGCTCAGGGATCCTTACCCTCAGAAGCTACTGCATCTCTCTTTCTCTGATACCTTACTTAGTTTGAATTGGAGTTCAATGCAAGGGGAATAAGCTACTACAAAGTTTAGAGATTTGGAAATTCAATATGAATCAAATCAAATTACAATATTAAGTTGAACGGTAAAGTTTAATTGGTACACAGGTATGCAACAGAAGTTTCATTTATGTCATGTGCTTAAAAGATGGCGTATTTTTCTTTCTTTCTTTTAAGATAGAAACCTTATTTTTTACAACATTGCAACATTTAATTTTTTTATAATAAGATGAATATTTTATTTATTCTTCCCATCAAAAATTTTCCTGATATGAATTGACAATTTTAAATTGAGCTATTCAGATAACTTTTTTTTTTATATATATTTTCAGATACTTCAAAAGGTAGAAAAATGAGGTTATCGAGCTTTTTGAAAATGTTTCTGTAAAGTTAAGTGCCATATGTAAAGTTCAGATGAAAAATAAAGAACTGGCTTAATCCTTTTAATTATGTGTCTTTAATTTCAACACGAAAACAAAACTTTCATGACGTGTAAAGAATACATCACAAGGTTGGTAATTTTGATTTCTCAAATTTTTGTTAAAATCTATTTCCTAAAAACTATTAAAATTCATATTTTTCTTTGAAGTGTAAACCAAAAATTCTAGAAAGTATTTTTATTATATTCATAATTTACCTTATATCCTTTAGAAGAAAAAAAAGAACGCAACTAGAGAATAATTTTCTTTGAAAATATAGCATTAGGTAGAATGAAAAGAACAGAGACAATTTTACAGAGACAATTGCTTATATTTAAGTAAATTTATCAATATAAAGTAACTCAGATATTAACAACAGTACTTTCAATCTAAAAATACATGCCAAGCAATTTTGGTCAAGTTTTTGCTATAAATTCTACAAAGTGTGCAAAATGAAACTTTTTTGGAAGTTTCAAGCAGTGATTCATATGCAAAATCAGTTTGAAGAAATATATGACGAATAGAGTATGTAACCTATATATAAGCAAAGTAGGAGCTCATGTAGAGACACTGCGGAACTGCTGCCTTCCTCTCAATTGCCATCATTAAAAATTCAAAGCAATATTTTTATAATACCTAATTTACAGTAATTTACAAAATGCTTTTTATTTACTAGAATGTAGATTTATTTAGAATGTTTCAAATTTTTATGCAATTCAGTATAATTATTTGATAATTCAAGTTTAAAAATCCTCAGTTTGGAGAAAATCCATTATCATTTAGCTTTTTTTAAAGAGCCATTTAAATTCTACAATGTCAATATCTTTCTGAATCGTAATGCCAACCATCTATTATATACGGTATTCTATATGTGTGACTTTTGAAATTTTGAGACGAAAAAAGCTACATTGAATAAACGAAGTTAAAAACTATTACTACAATTACTCTAAAAACATTCTAAGCATTGAAAAGAGCTTTACATAACTCTTCCTTATCATAATGCTACGTATACTGTAAGATGATTTCGGAATTGTAAACTACAAGTTAGAAGTGGTATAAGATTAATTAAAAATTACAACAACAAAAGACGAAAAACAAAAGAATATGCATGGACACTACTACAAAAGATTCATTCCTTTTTAAAACGCTGTACATTCAAAAGTATTAAACGAACATGTAATACTGATATAACCACAAACTCACCAACTTTTTTAGCATTTTACAAATATTATATGCCCGTCCAGTAGATCACAGGATACACGCTTAGACGGTAAGTGAATTCGTTTCGCATAGTTTATAGCAGCATCCTGTCAATGGTCATCATTGCAGCATAGACCCATTTTCTGGGTTCTTCTATTGTTTTGGTTGGGGAAATACATAGAAAGGGACCAACAACAAAATTAAAAAAAAGCATTTTCTGCCCGGTTTCACAAAGAGAGAGAGAGAGAAATCTTGTTTATTGTTATGAAATTAATGGCAAATCACAGAAGATAGAAAGTATTGTAAAATATAAACGTTCATGTTATCTATACTCATTCAAACTTTCAACTTGCACATTGCCCATACATTAATTCATCTCACATCCTTCAGCATTGTATCTAAAACTCTCCATGTATATAAGATAGACTAAGGGATTAGAAAATATTTTAGCATATGAATCACATAATAATGAAATACAACAGGTAATACAACGATGAAATGTTAGCTAAATACACTTAACAGCAGCTCTGATCTTCATCTTTATTTCTAATACTTAGAAATCGACTTCTTGAAAGCATTTGAAAGATTGTTGGCAAAATCAAGTGCAAAAATTGTATTGGGTTGTTTCGAAAGTCATTTCGTATTTTTGTGTCAAAATGAAAAGAAATTTTCGTTTAATGAATAAATTATTTATTAAATTATAAAATTGCCATTCTGGTCTAATACCTTTTGCCATATTTTTGGTAGTAACATGATTACACGCTCATAAAAGTTTTGGTCTTTGCTGTAAAAAAAAACTGATCGAGGTGGTTTTTGGCCTCCTCATTTGAAGGAAAAATTTTGCAAATCAGTTCTGGTACTGATGTACTGTTAACACATCTTCTCCACACATATTGGCTAATTTATTTCTGGCTTGAACAGCATTTTTACCTTTTATAGCAAAAAAGAAAAAAATGACGAAAATGCTGTTTATTTCTCTCCATATTTAAAAGGGCACCATCCAAAAACTACTGCGAAGAATCAGCTGCACTTTTCACACTCAAGCCTTGCTATATCAGCTCTTAAAACATAAAATGATTTTGCGGTTTAAGTATGAAATTGGGTGCGAAAAATGCAATTAAATCCTTTGTCAGGAAAAAACGAAATTACTTTCCGAACAACCTAATATATTATATTGCATATTTGATTAACATAGAAGGGTACACAAAAACTAATAAACCTTCTCTGATCATTCCCTATAAATGTTCATCAATAACAAAAAAAAATTTAATGTAATTAATGAGAAATGCTTTTAACTCTATTGTTACAAAGCTTAGCATTATTTCGTTAACTATTAATTTCATTAATAGCATATTTTCTTTTGGCACTGGTAGATGATTCCTGGGACATGGGTTATAGACATAGGATTCAACCTCGGAGGGATATCCATAAATGAATTACTGTTTATATCGTGTTTTTTCGCATCGTTTCATTTTTTTTCTAATGAATATTATTATTTATAGAATGCTGTCATTCTGCTCTTTTTGTTTTGTTTTTTTCTAATAAATATTATTATTTATAGAATATTGTCATTTTGCACCTCACCTGATTAGAATATTTCTCACACTGGAATATAAGATAGAGAATATTATTTACGTATTTCTTAAAATGTAATACTTTTTTATTTTATAACTGATTTCATACAAACTGAGCATTTTCCCAGTAAAACTTGTAATTTGTTTAGCACCGGTATCTGAAGAAATTAAAATTCAGAGCTTTTTCTTAAAATCGTAGCAAATAATTCTTCGTTTATTTTATACAAAAGTAAAAATCGGATACAATCCCTAATATATTCATTAAGAAATATTCCCGATTTATTTTTACCTATTAAAACATATATAATGCACTTTTTTCTCTTTTAAAATATTTAAGCAAATAATAATGGTCAAATGAAGTAGAAAATTAGTCCTTGAATAACTTTAATAATAATAGACTTTTCACTTATCTTCTCTGTGATACCATGTAAAAAATTCTAAAGTTCGGTTCAGTGTTGCAAGCAAACGCCTCGGGAAAGAAAAGAGATCATATCTTTAACACAAACATTTATTTGAGACACGTACACACATGTGACGACACAATACAAATATTTAAGTTTAACTGCTTTTAAACTTTCAAAAGGGGAATCTAAAAAGGAACTTATAGTTCCGTGAAAGTTTGGCTGTTTTCGCCATCGAAGTCTAAAACGAAATTCCAAAATTCTCAGGTGAGGAGTTCAATTTTTACACTGGCGAGAACGCCATCTATCGGCTGTTTCTAAATTTTCCACAAACAGTTTACTCACAATGTAGAAAAATTCTTTTGGCATTCCTTGTAAGCTTTTCAATGTTTCCGAAGACACGATCGATGGGGGAAAGTGGTGATAGCTCCAGGAGCTACCTCTATATTGCAACAAACTAATGAGACTAACGGCTTCATCGCTTGAATAACGAGAAAACTAACGGTTGGAGCTGCATCTTTTTGGCACCAAACAAGGGTGGGTTTTTTTTCCGACCTGATAGTACATGCAACTCCAAATTCTCTAAGGTCGGAGCTACATCTTTTTTGCAGCAAACCTTTCAACTCACTCTCGATGAAGCTTTTAATCAAAATACCATAGTAGTTTGCTTTAAAAAGTAATAAACCACTCAGTAATTTTTTTAACTATGCATATCAAAATGAGACAGTTAACTTTTGAAACATCCCTTCATTTACATGCAATAAAAATCAATAGAAAATGGGAAAATAAAGTATTTCGGCAATTTACACAGCTTGATGTATATAAAACAATAGCGATTTTTTCAAATAATTGAAATGTTAGATATCGAGGGAAAATACTGCTCTAATGAAAATATTTGACTAATGCATACAAATCGAAGTATATAGTAAATTTACTGTTAGTAAGTAGAATAACCTATATAGGAAATCTCTAAATAAAAATATCATGAAAAAATAAAATAAATTCTTGAAAAGAACTAATAAAAATTGAAATAAAAACATCAGCTATTATTTGAGAATATTTTAATTTCCATTTAAAAAATATACAAAAAAATATACCTAATGAATACATGAGGACTGAATAATTTTGAAAAGAAATTATAACTCTACTCCAATAATTCATGTTTTTTTATTATTATTGACATTTACAGTATTCCTCCAAGAGTATTATTTGCGATATTTACTCGTTATTGTACAGAAATTTGGTCATAGGTAAATATTTTTCTGTTATTGGAACTTATTTTTAGAATTCCATGGCTTAAATGGCTTTTTATCAAACGTCAATATTAAAGCTGATGTTTAAATAATATTATTTGTAAGTTAATGATATTATTTAAGAAAATAAAAACAAATAACTGAAAAGTGTGAATTCATATCATTTATTAAAGGCAGGCATAAGTGATTTTGTTAATCTGAAATTATGCAGAACAATGCGAAATAAATTTTAACCTTTAGTTATTCCGAAATGTTTTTAACTGCATTTTACTAAAAATTCAAAATTGTTTCTTACATGGTGTCATTGAAGAGTTCGTCATGGAATATACATCTTATCCCAAAACAGTGCTTTTTGAATGAAAAAATAAAGTTCGACTTGTTAACTAAAGACAGCATTGAACCAAATTAAATCGTGTTGAAGAAGTTTGGATTGTGATCAATAGATGGAGGCACATGTTATTTTTGTGGAATAAAAAATAATAGATTTGCGAAATATTGATTTAAATGCCTTTCAAACAATACCAAAATGTGAGGTCACTAGAATGAATTTAACAAGTCTTGTCTTGTCTTTTTTTTAAAAAAATGATTAAAGGAGAATGTTTTATATCAGAGTATAATCAATGGTAAATTTCGCAGAAGTGGTTTTGGCGGGAGACCCGTGGTTTCGAGATCTGTAAGGGAATCGAAATATACTTGGAGGTATCATAGTGTCAAGTCGAAAGCAAATTTTATTGTTCACAGAATCCACTTTGGTCAGATTCACCGAAGTGTCTCCTTTTACTTTTATTTACTTTAAAGAAAAAGAAAGGAAGAAATGATTGAACAAAATAAAAACAAATGAAATGTTACAGAGGTGGGGTGAAATACTGACGGAAATAATAAATAACAAAAATTTCGAAAATCATAGTATTCAAGGAGTATCTAAGACATAAATGTTACAAAAAAACGATATTACAAAATCAACAATCTATATATTAAAAATAATCTATATAAATAAAAAAGAATGGTTGTCTGTATCTCTCTTGTGCGCTGCTGTGCCGCTCAATCGATTGCGATAAAACTTTAAATACTTATTACTTGCACTTGAGAGATGGTTATAGGCATAGTAAGATTATGTAATCTATAAAAATAAAAATGAATGTTTGTCCATTTATTTATGGCATAAATATATTTTCAATGTTTAATCAATTTTAAAATAAACTATTTTAATCTCCTTTTCCAACATTAATTTTGAGAATTTTGAACCAAAATTAACGAATAATGAAAGAAAAAATAGTTTCTTCCCTTACAATTCTAAAAGAATAGATTAATCTATTATATAAAAATGAATTATTGTTTGTTCGTATTTTATGCGCTGACGAACTATTCAACCGATTTCCATGCAACTTCGTAAACTCATTGCTTGCACCTGTGTGAAGGTTATAGACAGAGTACAGAGAATTTTTGTTTGTTCATACCTTATACGCTGTCGTACTATTCAACCCATTTCTATGCAATTGATCAAATTTTTACTTGCTCTTGAGCGAAGGCTGTTGACAAAATACAGTTATCATATCTATCATATAAAAATAAATTTTTGTTTGTCTGTGTCCTATGAGCTGCTGTACTGTTCAACTGATTGTGATGAAACATGGTAAACTCTATTCCTTGCACTTCCAAGAAGGTTATATTTTAAAATTAATAATTGACAAAAGTCAAACAGTAGAACCCATTGGAATTAATTGCACATATAGCACACAAAATAAATTTATTACGATTAATTTCAGTCAATGTGAAAAAAAATGAAATCAAAAATACTTTGGGAAAGCGTTCATTTTTTTTCCTGCTCATTAATTAACAGTTTTCTACGCAATATGTTGTCTTTCAGTGTGCTCACTATTTTGCCTGCAGCAAACTGCACATATTATTCAGAGTTGATCTCACACATACAAAATAAAATTGTTATCGATGCCCCTCAAGGTAAGTTAGATACAATGGAAATGTTCCAGTGCAAACAGTTATTTTGTTATTCATTAAGTGAATCTAAAAACGATATTTCGATCACACAAATGAATATCATGTTGATTGCTTCGACAAAAAATGTGTTTCCTAACGTTCGTCACTTAATAGATCTAACAGCGCAACATCTAGAAATTGGCCAAATCGAGCTTCACAAATAAACGAGGACCGACAAAAGAGCAATTATGCAGATCGTTCACAAATTGTAAATTCACGTGTTTCCGAGTCTCAAGATCATTATGAGGCAAGAACCAAAAGTCAACGTTTACATGCTACCTGATAAAGAGTATCAGAATCAAAAGACCAATATGAGGCAAGAAGCGTGATAACTATCATTAAATTAATGTCGACTGGAGACGTGCTCTCCCCACACATTCTCTTTATCTCTTCCAACATTCCTTTTCATTTCAGACGGCTGCAGTTCCCCATTTGACTTGCATTCCTGATGCCCATCAACAAAGTTCAAGGTCAATCACTTCAAATGTGTGGACTAAACCTAAAAAATCCATGTTTTTCACATAAATCAGTTGTATGCTGGTTGCTACGAGTCGGACAGTCAAGAAATTTATTTGTTTCTGTTGAAGACGGAAAAAAAAATTTGCCTACCCTAAAGTTCTTGAATAATAAAGTAAAAATAAATATTATTTACATTTTCCCTTTATTTATCATTCAATTTCAATGAATGCATTCATTTCCGATACGAAAATAAATGTTATTCTTTATGTTCTTCCTAATTTAACAAGACATTTATTTTAAATTAAAAACGATATTTCCAAAATTATTTCTACTGCGACAGCAACGCACCGGGTATGAGCTAGGAGTAAATAAATTCCTATTTTAACATGTTTTGCAACACCTCCCCCTTGTTTTAGAGCATTGGTTAAAAATTACGTAAAACATTCAATAATATAATATCCATTATATATTTCTCGAGCAGGCAACATTTTACAAGCACAAATTAATAAATTCTTTCAAATATTTTTTTTATTTTCTTAATTTATGATTAGTTTGGTTTAGTTTTATGACAAAAAAAAAAAAATTTGATATATATTTATTAACTCAGAATATTTTAAAAATAAGTTTCACTAAAATATAACACCTATTTAAGTTATAAAAAATATTCTTGCTGTTTACTATTAATTTATAAAGTTGCTTCATGATGGGGAAATTTTAGACTTCTTTACAATATATATATATATATATATAAACCATAAAATAGCATCGAATGATTAAAACCCATTTCCAGAGTCATCAAAAATTAAACAGAAACTAACTATGCCGGAATCGAAATTAAAATTTAATTCGGAATGAAACAAAGAAAAGTTCACAAAAATAAAATCTAATTGAAATGCAACCTATTTATGAAACAAATCTAAATTAATATAATTAAGTAAACGAAACTACTTACGGAAAAGAAACTAAAAATTGTTTCGCATTCAAACAAGTTTAAAATTTAAATATTAAAAACGTTTCATTGTATTTATTGAGCTCAATGCAGCTGCTATGATACAAATGAATAAAGATGAATCTAAATAAATTAACAATATAAGTTAAGAAGTTAAGTAAGAAGGAATGCAACATAATCAAAATTGTAACAAATAGAAAAAGAATCCGACCTGAAGACCTTAAGGGTCATCCTCAGGCAAGGATTCAAAATAAAGAATTTTTTCTGTGAGGAAAAGGAACATAAAAGCATATCATCCCAACTACCATTCCGATTTGAATACAGTGTCAGGCAGAGAAAAAATATTTTTAAAAATAGAAAAAATAGAATTTTTTTTCTCTTCTTTCTCTCTCTCTCTCTCTCTCTCTCTCTATCTGTGTACATGCATACATAAATTAGCAAAATAAACTAAGTAAGAAGGGATACAACATTACAACAAAAAGAAAAACAACAGCAAAATTACAACAAATAGTAATAGAATCCGGCCTAAAGACTTTTTTAAGGGTCATCCTCAGGCAAGGATTCAAAATAAGGGATTTTTTCTGTGAATAAATTGGACAGTGTCCAGCAGTATTGACCCCTCGTGGCCCGAAAATTAAATCAAGATACACACCGATTTTAACAGCAAAAACACAAAAACAAAGCAACATTAAAAATATCACCAAATAAAGCAAAAATATATGCAAAAAATATATAAAATAAAACTACACAAGAATATTTAACCAAAAATTGAAACATTCCACCCAATAATTAAGAAATCCCTGCCTGAGGGTGACCCTTGAAAATTCTTCAGGCCGGATTCTTTTTCTATTTGTTGTAGTAATTGTGTGTGTGTGTGTGTGCAGGAATATCTCTAACACGTGTTCCCAAACGGTCCTTTGCGAGGATACATCATGGATGGATTTTCTACCCCAGACTGGTGCCACAAATGTGTCAATTTTTGCTGAACGATTAGCAGATAAAGAGCTCACGTGGACGAATGGGAATTGAGAAGGTGGAATTCGGACAGAGATAAAGAGATGAGAGACTTTTTAGATTGTGGACTACGGTATTATTTACACTCCACCCTGGAGTAGCCGTTCTGACTAACGCCTTATTAGTATTTTGTGGTTTAAATTGATGAAGAACTCTTTCCATGAACTCTTTTCTCTATACACCCACCTTCGACTGTTGTGTAAATAGCAAATATTTAAACCTAAATTTGAACAAATTGTTCTTATGTATATATATGGCTGTAAATAAAAGAATTGTCTGAAATTCTACTCTTTCATTTGATCGATCAGGATCAAGTTATAACAAAGCCTTTACTTCATATTTAGCCCACATAAATAAAATTACAATATATTTGGATTTCGACTTAACTGCTCTGATTGCAATGTCTCATTCGTGCCAATATCCGGAGAATTAAAATGCCCAGGTTTTAATTTATGAATGTGGAAGGAGAGTAATTTTGTTGTAATAGAAAAAAAAAATCTGATGCATTTGGAAAACTGACATCATTCAAACACTTTTAAAAAATCCACTGTTTACTTACTTATTCCCTTAATCGCCATGCCCATACATGCATGTGCTATGAATTAGCGAGTTTTAAAATTATATGCTGAAATTAAATAATTCGAACACGCTATAATTCGATACAAAAATTACACACAATTTACAGACACTTCGAGTATTTTATGGATTCTTTGTTAAGTCACTAAGACAGTGCATCGCCAAATCGGAAGGTGTTATTCAATTAGATCTTTGCAAAAAAAACTGTTAGGGGATAACAGCTACAGTGTAATTTTATTTTATTTTTCGATGACAAAATTCATAAGGACAGCTGAAAAAAAAAAGGAAGCAATCCTTTTTAGGAATAAGAACTTTCTGTCCACCTCAATATATCCCCGAAGTTTGAACCTATAAGAACTTCTGGTGGTTGAATGAATTCAAAGGGAAATATTTATTGAACAAAAATATAAAGTTACAGTACATAAACATACAAATGTGTGTTTAGTGAGGAACGTATGGTCTCTGAAGTTTGTTCATTCTACGAATTTTCTGGAAGCTCAAGGACCGACGTCCACAGGTGAGGATGGTGCAACGGTTGAGTGGAATATGCTCTCCATAAATTCCCCCCATGCCATTAAAAGACATCTTTCATGCTTAGGGTTGTCACATTATATCCGTTATCTTTGCATTCAAGATTTGGCGATTTTACAATGAGCGCCAAATGGTAATCACAGTTCAGGGTAATTATTATGCTCCATGTCCTTGAAAATGAAATGGAGCTTCCGTCAGAAAAAGGCTGTCTACCCTTAATTTCGTTTTAGATGGGAGTTTAAAGTAATAAATGAAATGTGAGAAATTTGATTCAAAAATTTATTATAAAGGAACATGATTATAATTTTTTAGCACGGAAAAAATTCATAATTTTGATGTGCGTAATACAAATTCATCTAATAAAGTGAAGTATAATTTTTAGTTTTATGACGATTTAATCTTTATATCTCAAACGGATAACTTTCTTTAACAAAATGAAAAAAATACATAGTAACTGCTTTAAATTGAAATTTAAGTGGATATCAATAATGCTTAGTTCTTTCAATTTGTATTTATGTATTTTTGTATGTATACACATTCCCCAAGATCTTACTTGAAATGAGCTAATGTATTTTTTATGTTAAAATTATTCAAATATTTTTTTTCCAAAATATTAAGCGCTTTGTATAAAATAGGATTGGAATCAAATTAATAATTCAAAAAATAAATGCTGGTTAATTCTCAGGGAAAAAAACATATTTTCTATAAGAAAATGTTGATAATTACTGATATATACTTAAATATATTACCACATTTTCTAGCTTATTTACTCTCTGACAATTATACACAATCCAATCTACCATCAATCGACATGTAAATGCATTTATAGTTCTTAATTAAAACGTTTAGTTCTCAGATTCGGTATCATGATCTAAAGTTTTAGTCGCAGGTAATGTAGCAGCAAATTTCTGTCTATTTTCTTAAATGAGCTGTCAATAATTTATTAACTAATTTTCAATTTGTCTTAAATCTATACACGAAAGAAAGCTAGAAATAAAATATATTACTTTACATTTTGTTCGTTCACGAAGGAATGAAGAATTAATTAGCTTGTTTTCTTATAAAAGAAGCAAGTAAAAAAATAGACTGAACATTAAAGGATTCAATACTTTAAGCTTGTATTAAGGATAATAAAAGAAATAAACTTATCTTCAATAAATTAAATTTTCTTCAATGTATACCAAACTTGCTTTTGCATCTTGTCATTTCAATATAACATAATCTTGAATAAAGAAATAACTATAAAAATAGAGGAAAAAAATGGAGATTCCATTTAGGCATTAAACTAGGCACACCAGTCATCGTTCGCTTCGCGCAGAGTGACAATTGTCAACCAGCTTCTTGATCGCTCAATAGTGATGACACAAACAGAATATCAGCAGCTGAAAATAGAAATTGCTTTTTTTCAGTTAAAATAAGTTTACAAGTTTAAAACACGTCGATGTTTTCATTACTTTTCCTTTGGAAATTATAAAGGATATTAATTTTATGCATTCTTTTTTTATTTTTAATCATTTCTTTGAATCAACAGCTGAAGAGCTTTTTTTAGCCATGTAAGCAGATTGATTAAATTTTAAAGTTATTTTAATATTGCTCCACGCACGGAGCTTCATGAAAACTTAATTTGATTCTTTTTTATATTTTGTTTCATGATTGAGTCCTTATTTGTCTTTAAAACTGCTCTATTTATAACTAAAGAACATATTTTCTGTTTCTGGTGGCAGGATCCGTGATACAATACAACCTGAGATGCTATTTTTTTTCCCGATCAAATTTAATTTTATAAAAATTTCAATAACGCTTAGTAAGAAAACTCGATGTCACCCAAAAAAATTTGAATAATATCAATCCAGATGTTTTATATTGGTTTCTAGAACGCAGACAGCATCTCAATTTGTCAACTAATTTTTTCAGAATTTCGAAATTTTCGACGTTTTTATCCATTCTAAAAATATGCAAAGAGAAAGATACGGTGAAGTAGAAAAATTTGAATTTATAGAAAAAGAGAATATGCAGAAACAGATGAGTCTAAGCAAAATAATAATTCCAAATATAAATTATGAACCAAAGCATGATTTTATCTGTCAGCACAAAACGCCATTCAATATAAAGCTGAGATTCGATTTCGTAATAAGTTCTGTTTAGTTCTTATACAAGCAAAACCATTGAGACTTTTCTGAAATAGTTTCCAAATTTTAGAAGGAAATTTCTGATTCTCTTTCTCCGTGGCTCGCAATTCATCTCAAATCTCACTTCCAAAACGATCACTACTGGTGACTGCAGCGCTACTCAACAGGCAATTTCGTTACTTGGCACCTACAAACCTTGTAACAATGATTTTTCACTGATCATATTTTAATCTCTAATAAGTATAATCATTATATGTCACGAAAGGGCATTTTTTTTGAACAATCAGTTTATCTTTTTTAAACTATTAATTTTAAAAAGATAAAATGCCATGGTTAAAACTGCATCTTGGATAAGGCGTTTTTGTAAAAGTTTGTTGATTAAGACTGTTCTTTTGAAATTATAAACATAATTGTGAACTTTAATCCAATGTAATTTAAAATTTCATATTTTACTAAAAGTATAAATTATTCAAATAACCAGCATCGTTATCGATTAATTTGTGCTTTTCAAATATTGTAAATTTTTAATTTAGTCTTCGCCTTTTATTTAGTTAAAATAATTGATGTGGTTTATGCTTGTTAGTAGGGCTTTTTTTATTGACATGGACAGAATAAATAACCGTCACCCAAACCAAACAGACTATTTTTGTTGAATTATTGAAGTCTGTTAGAGTTGGTTTTGTTCAGGAAAACTGTATACCAATTTTCGAAGGCCAGCAAAATATCCTGGCTTAATTCAGTGCTTATTCGGCGAGTTCTTGTTCTTGGGAAACTAAAGACACCCAACTGCTTCCCAAACTTTTTTTTAAAAGATTAGAGTGTATAAATTTGTCTCGTATAAGGAAGGTTCAAAGAATTTCAGAAATGTCTCGTTTTCCTTGGTTTTTTGGCTTCCTTGTAAAATCATTTCAATGATTAATACCAATTAAGTCCCTCACAAAGATTCCTTTTAAATTCGTCATATAAAATAACAAGACATTATAAAAGAAACAGACATGAGCTGTTCTGGGATTGTGAATAGAAATATTATCATTAGTGGAATATAATTTTTTTTCTAACAATAATGTATTACATTCATATAATCATATAAAGCTTTAAAAGGCATTTTTTTCAGAAACTACTCATTTGATGTTAATGAAAAATATGTTTCCATATTATTCAGAAGTTTTCTGTAAAGGAATATAAGTTAGGACATTACTATTTATTTATTTTTTCAAAATCAGTAAATCACCAGCTATAAAGATGCATCAATGAAAACATTCCTCAGGCAAAAATAATTTCAAGATTTATTAATATCAGGAAATTCAGAGCCCTATAAAAACATCAGTAAACGTAATAAAAAACAAGTAAAAGCCACCTAAAGAAAATAAATAATCTGAAATTTTTCATTTGTATTGAACGATTTGTTTTGGCATTTTTTCTCCAGCATTCACTGTTATGATATAATGCACAAAGGAAAGTTTATAAAATATAAAGCAGAATTCATATTAAATAATCATTCTATAAATATGATTAAATTGTATTTTTATTAAATATCCATTAAATAAGATGAAAGATTACTGAAAAATATGTTTTAAGCTAATTTGTCGACAAATCGTTTCGAAAATAATACCATTCTGTTCAGAAGTAGGGTGATATTCTGACGTTGTGCTGCGAAGCACAGCAGTTTCCTGGTTAAGAAAGTGGAAGTGGGAGAGCTGCTGAGGGGTGAGCCAGCTGGGTTGGAGTGGAGAGTGGAGTGCTTAGTCGGCAAAATTTAGGTTTAGTTCAGAATAAAATATTCTTTTTCAGAGTCAATCCGCTTACTTTTAGTTCAGGATAGTAGAGAGTTTGAGGGATAATGATAGCTAAGAATGAGGGATGGTCTATTTTTAAAAAAGTAAAACATTTCGTGGTCCCTTAATTTTAGGGTCTGGGTTATATTTTTCGATTAAATTTATCGCCACATTATTGTGGCTATCAATATTGTTTTAAAAGTTGATTGCTATTTTCTTTACTGTTAAAAAAAAACTATAACAATTTTTATTAAACAAGCCCAAAAGATGGCGCCACAAAACCAGTAACTAGTAACCTGATTGGTATTAATTCTAAACAAAACCTACGCATTATTTTCAAATCGTAATAGAGATTATGAAAATACTACTAAAAATTCCTGAAATCAAGAGAGTTCTTGAAAAATTTTGGCCGAAGATATTGCCTCAATTTTTTTTAACAAAAATAATTGAACTTTAATAAAATCTTTTTATTTCTGTATGCATTCAACGCCATCTCTTCAGCTCTCTCTGCTTCTTATATGGAAAAACACATTTCTTAGAAGAGGGCAAAGAAGAGAGGGCCAAGAATGACAATCTCTTGCTACAAATGCCACATCTTTCAATTCTTTACTTCAAACCTGATAACATTAAGCAGTGTTGTGATTACACTAAATGGATATTTTTGTGTACATTCTAATACATCATTTCAGGGCCAAAAGATTTTGATAATATAAAGTAAATATTAATGTTATACGCTATCACATTTAGTGGTTTCCATTGCATTCGTTTGAGAATAGAAATACAGCAGATAGGAGTTTTGTGTTTTATTGTTGAATTGATGTTTTAAAAATACTAAAAAGTGCAAAGGAATTTTCTTTACTTCAGAGATTAACAATCGAATAGCTAATCCCCCTTCTTCCTCTTACCAGAAGAATTTCCTTTGTATATTATAAAAATTTTCTATTTACTTTACTAATTTGAAATTTATATATTTGATGAAAAGATTTCTTGAAAGGATTTCGAGCTAAAATAGCTCGTGGTTCAATTCGCCAATCAAATATATCCTGAAACTTTATATTTCTTGTGAACTGAGATTGAACACTTTCTTACATCAGTTTCTTAGAGATTTATAGGCCTTACTTAGATAGTTACTTTAAATATGTTTTTCTTACCCAAATTACTCTGCCTATACATATATATATAATCATTATTGAAAATGAATTAACAGAGCAATGGCGAAATTAGATAAACATCAATTTCGTATCCTTTTCTGAAAATAATGAAAAAATACTGGATATCTATCGCATCTCTCTATTAAAATAATTCGATATTCTTGGAATCGATCTTATTATTTGCTTTGTTTCACAACATTTTCCATCTTATCGTGAGACTAAATTAATATTGTTGAACTTGTTAGAAGAATAAAATATTGTTGAGTAATTTGTTGGATTCAGATTTTATTTCGAAAAATTCTTCGTATCAGAAAGCCCCTCGCATCCTTTCAAAAACATTAAGATTTATAAAAAAGCTTCTTTGATTCCATTAGATGAATTTTTTATTTTGTTAATTTAAAATCTAAAACTTATTCCAACTTACTTTTGCATCTCAGTCTTACACGAAATTGATTATGAAGGAACTGCGCCGCTTGGAAGCGGGCCTGGTTTATTTAAAGGGGTTTTTTTGTGGGGGGGGGAGAGAACGATTTTATTAATTGATTGAATGACAATAAGGAAGATATTTTAAATGAAAACTTTGAAAACATCCATACTTTTTTAAATAATACAAAGTTGGGTTTGGGAGATTCACTTACTTAATTTTTATAATAAATACCATGGAACGGAAATTGTTCTGACCCACTAACTGAAAAAATAGCTTGAGCTTGCCTATACAAATAAAAATGAATCGCCAAACATGTTGCTAAGCGCAAAACTTGAAAACGGCTGGACCAATTAGGCTAATTTTTGTTTTCATCTTTTCATTAGAGCATAAACAAGGCTCTTATGGAGAAAAAAAGTAAAAACTGTGAGGAAAATAATAAAAATGCCATCTTTTCCCATAGAAAAAAAAAAGAGCACGCGTCCACCAGACTTGTCTGTACAATGGCCTTCCTTTCTATAAGACTCACTGTACTGGAAAACAACATTACAAATTAGTAACAGTGTATAATATACAGGGCTTTGCCGTGTTCGACCTACACATTCAGCTCGGTGATAATAGGCATCAGGAGGATAAAGAATCACCATACAACATGGGGTCCCAAATGACGTTTAGGGTCAGAAAATCTTTTACTTCGTACCCTACATACTTTCTGGTGCTCAAGGATTGCCTTATCTATATAAATAAAAATGAATCGCCATATGTGTTGCTAAGCACAAAACTCGAGAACTGCTCGACCAATTCGGCAAATTTTTTTTCTTCTAATTTTAATTAAAGCACAAGGAAGGTTTTTATGGAGAGAAAAAACACCATCTTTCTTTTCCCATAGAAACCTGACAGTAAATTAAAACATCTGTCTCCAGCTGTCAAACATCTGACGTCAGCCAAAACAAAACAGTCGCTACGCGTTAGGATTGTCTTTGGAATACCTTCAAATTGATTAGGCTGTTTAGGTATTAATCTATGCCTGTCGAAAATAAAGTTTGGAAAGAAAAGGGGGGTGGAGGGTAAAATAATATTACTGCTCTACGTACGTGTCATCAAAATTACAGGGATCATTAAATTACTTCCAGTGCGTAGCATTTTCTTGTTTGTTTTAAATTTTTTTCCCTATAAAACCGATTGTGTATTTATTTGTACAGTGTGCTTACGTTTAGAACTATGACGCCAATAAGATGCGGGATCAGGAATTTAGGTCGAAGAACTCGAAAAGCTACAAACCAGACAAATTTTCAATCTGATCACTCTACACAGCAACGTGAAGAGAGAAAGGAAATTACAATCATGAGCAAAGCGTCATTTTCAAGATGCTTCCATTGTTTCATAAGCGACTTTCAGATACGATGTTTCAATTGACTACAGTTCCATTCAATGTGTTGCTACTGGATCTATAAACTCGGTTTGCCCACATTTTAAGGCATTGAAATACAAAAATGAAGCAAATGGATTATGTTACACAGATGACAAAGTGAAATTAATGCCATTAGTTTCACCACCAAAGCCATTGTACTCATTGGTTTCAGGAATTGGAACGGTTTCCTGAAACCAATGAGTATTGGTTTCAGGAATCCGTTTCCTTACAAATACACAAAAATATAACAACTGCTTCCAAATGACTTCATTTTGGGCAGCAAATATTACAAAGAACAATTTCATGCCAACTTTTATGCCAAGGGACATACAAATCAGTTGATTGCGCAATTAACCAAGATGGTGTCGTCAACTATCCACCAGAATCCTGGAACTCTCTGGATTTGCCAGGATTGCCACCTTCCTCTTAATTTTCAATTAGAAATAGGATCAGTGTTCATAATATTGCGAAATATCAATCAACCGCGTCTATGTAATGGCACACGGCTAGCAGTAAAAATATTACTGGATAATGTGATCGAGTCAACCATTCTTAAGGGAAAATATAAGGGTGAGGATGTTTTGATACCCTGCATGCCAACGGTACCAACTGACGTACTATTTGAATTTAAATGACTGCAACTTCCAGAACGGCTTGCTATTGCTATGACCATAAAGGAATCCCAGGATCAGTCATTGAGTGTTTGCGGCATCAATCTCGAAAACTCATGCTTAATTCATGGACAGTTGTATATTTCCGGTTCCCGCGTTGAAAAACCGCCATCTTTATTTGTTTACACGGCAGGTAATCAAAAAATATAGTGTACCATAAACCATTCAGTAAAAATATCACTCTATTATTGAAATTTACGAAAGAAGAAACTTATTTTTGTAAGTAATCTTCGTTTGTAATTGAGACATTAAATCAATAAATCAAAGAGATCACTCTGAAATTCGTTTTATTTATTTATTTATTCTAATGGACTGCGCATGGCCAATAACTTTTGACAGAATGAATTCTGTCTGGGCAGCTAGTTATTAATAATTATATAACAGTAAAAATCGCAATAATTTCCATTTCTAAATTTTTTTAAAAAAAGTAGATCTTGAGTAAAGAAAAATTATAAATGCTTTTGGCTTCAATTTCTGGTCCAAAAAAAATGTATCAACAGATTTAATCATACTATTACTCGTAGACGATCCTGTAAAAATGCTGTACTTAATACTTCCTTTTAACTGGTATAAAAACTTAGGCAATATACCGAAAATGTTATTAATATTTATTAATAACTTTTATTTAAAAAATTTTATAGGATTTTTTTTTATTTTCTTAATAATGTATAATCAAAAAATAAGAAGAAAAAGTTGCTGTTTTTTTACTGATTCCATGCAAATTTTAGGTGCCCTCCCCCTTTATTCAAGTATTTTTGTCTAACCTCTGAAAAGAAACACACTAAAATATTAATATAATAAACAAAGGAAGCCTAAGCATTGCATAGATATAAATGAAACAGAAACTATGTAAGCACATTCCTATTGTTTTGCATTTTCTTTTTGTCATTTTACACTACTATATTCATGCAATAATTTCTAAAATTTTCAGTTCTTTTCTCATCATTGGCATTAGTTTTATACCAAAACGTGAACTGAAAAGGAAGAGAAAATATTAACTGTTATAAAAAGTAAGTTTGAAAATAATACAGGAAATAATTATTCAATACAATTTAAGGAATAGAGTATGACTAAACTAAAAAATACTAAATATTTAAAATGTAGTAAAAAACTATTGATATCATTAAAAAATAATAAAACACATTTAAACAAAATAGTAATTACTGTAGGGGTAATTTATTTTTTTAATGTACGTTTAATTATATAAATTATTAAATAACTAATTGGAATTTATTTTTTAAAAACTAGGTATTTCAAAATGTACTCGTTTTTGGTTGCGAATACTAAATGCCTTTCTTTAGGTTAATTTAATTTCATAAACAAATAATTGAAAATGCAAAGGAAAACCCTGTCTTACATTTTCTCATATCGCAGCACTTTTCTATTGTTATCTTCTAAATTCATTCCCTCAGTATATAGAGATTTTATTCTATTCTGCATTGAAAAGTTTGGTTATAATTTTAGAAATGATTTAGAAAGCTTGGTATTATGCTAAACATCACTCAACTTTTTTTCAAACTACTTCATTCATAAATTGGCCAATTTCTCTTGAATCATTCTTTAAAGCAGACTGCTTTTAGTGTTTTTAATCGGAGTTTTTGTTGTTTTGAAACATTTTGTTTTCGTCCCATGTTATATGCGTACAACCTGTATCTATTGCTCAAATCTGAAATAAAAATATTGCATTTCTATTTAAGATATATCAAAATATTAATTCATGGCTGGTTCAATCTTTTCTTTTGTTATCTTTTAATCTCACTCCTGCTGTATAGACAGACTTTAATCTGCTGTGCTTTGAAAAGTTGTGTTGCAATTTTGAAAATAAATTGGAATGCTTGATATTGTACTTTATATAATTCGTCTTTTATTTTTTTTTTCATACTACAACATTTAAAAAAATGATACATTTCTCTTAAATCATTCTTTGAAGCAGACTGCTTTTTTTTTTGCTGACGTTTTAGTAACTTCGAAATATTTTTCATCACATTTTATATTCCACGTATAAATTTTCTCAATTCCTCTAATTTGAAATAAAATTATTGCATTTTTATGATTATATATGATTATATTTTTAATGATTATGATTATTTTATGATTTTAAGTTATATGAAATTATAATTCAGAAATTTCTTATTTTTCTTGTTCTGATCGAATAGTTTTAGAAATTTAATAATAGTACTGTCTATTTAGTTTCTGCTTATTCAATACAAATTAAAATATGCACTTTTAGTGGATTACTCTTAAGATAATTAAAATGTTACTTATGATCATGCAAATGAAATAAAGAATACGAAGTAATGCAACAGAAGAGGTGCTTTTTCAAACATGAACTGTATCACTATATTCTATTCACTCTAATACTCTATTCTAATTTCACAGCTTTATTTCGGATGCGACATTTGGTAGCTCCGCAACTTTTACCAACCCTTACAAGGATTCGAATAGTCACAAATTACACACCACGGGTGTATTTTAGCGATCGAAATGCCACTTCAACAAAATTAATCAAGGGATACAACACTCCCCAGGATTGAAATTAAAATAATTTCAATAAAGTTCCAAGAACGATTAAATCTCAACAAACACAAACTAAAATATTTAAAATATAATATTAGTCAACAACAAAATTCTCTTATTACATGTAACAAATTATTTCAAAGAAATACACAGCAATATAATTCATACAATTTATAAATATCTCATTCAGTTGGGAGTACAGCAATTTTAGTGATTGCTCTTTTAGATTCTTCCGTTTTATTTTTAATTCTTGCTGTTATTAGAACCTAAATATATTTCAACAACTCGACGTAAAGGTCATTTGCAAACTGGTAGAATATGACTATTACCTTCACGCCTACAGAATGTTATTTTTCTAAAACATGCATTTAGTTCTTTGCTGGATGGATGATAAATAATAGTTAGTCCTTTTTTTTCAAATAATGTGGATTGTTGTTCTTTGCCAGTGTTTTTCGATGGCACCTATTGTCATTGGTTCTGCTATCACGTTTATTGATCTCTCAATCAAAAAATGACCAGAAGTCATCGCTTCATAATCGTCGGAATCGGGTGAAATGGAAGTAAATGATCTCGAGTTAAGTATCCCATCAATTTGTAATAATACTTCACACACTTCATATGTGTAGCGTATAACTTCTATCGTTATTTTTAAAGGAAGCTTTTAAGACTTAACTCCCCCTCGCACAATATACCAAAGTGAGAAGTCTTGGAAGAAATGAAATTATAATTTATTCTTCCGGAAGTAAAATCAGGAAAAGAAGTGTCAGTGAAATGAATTAATTTATACAGCTTCTTCAGTTGAGAATTAGCTGCCCCAAAATTAGTTGCATTATCTGTACATATTCTTGAGCATTTTGAGCATTACATGTCTAGTAATGACATATTCTTAAGCGACAATCACAGCATTCGAAGTGAAATTTGATAAAATCTCAAGATGAATGGCTTTGGTAACAAAATATACAAACATCCATACATAAATTACCTAATGGCATCCATACATAAATCCCACCTAATGGCCAAAAGTTCAAACGTACAACATTTAGTAGTCCTTGAGACCCAATATGCAATAATTTTTTCTGTACGCTAGAAAAGTAATTTTGTTGAGTTAATTATAATTTCAATTTTAATTATGTTGATATTAATAAATACAATTTTTTATGTTTAATTCTTCTTTAATTATCAACACCGACAAAACTGCCTTCCATGACTTGACAACGAAGATATATGATTAAGGTTCATGCCTCATTGTACTCTATCTTCGGGGAAGATTTAAATTAGTGACACTTAATCGCTTGTCCAATCTCAGAATATCTTTGCTTTTCTGCAACCTATATATTCTAAATTAATATATTTTTTAAATTATAAAATTAATTATATTTTACGTAATAAATTAAAATAATTTTCTAAATGGAATAAATCGTAAATTTTATATACGAATATATTTGTTATTCCTTTCCAGTGGTACAATTAATGGATTTATAAATAAATATACGAGAGTAACAAAACTTCTTTTCCCTCTCTCTATGGATGGTCTTGATTAAGAGGTTTGAAAAATGAAGTTATCAATTTCTTTGAGATCTAATTTTAGAAAAAAATATGATTATATTCCATTCTAGATTGTAATATATAGAGATAAAACACATATTTCGCAAAATGAAGTGAAACACTAAATAAAAATGCATACAAGTAATATTTTATTTCAGAAGCTATAAAAATGAATATTGAAACAAACAGTTTTATAAAGAAAACTTTTTTAGAAATTCATGATAATAAATAAAAAATATTCGATGTTTTAGCCAAAAATCCATTTTCCAGCATTGTCTCCTACCTAAAATATTTGTTAAGTAAGGATTGCAACAATAAGCAGGAATTCAGATGTATCTCGAATCCGAAGAGTATAAGTGTGAATATTCAACAAAAATTTACGATAATTCGGACATGTACAATATAGATTGCCGAAAAGATACAATCATGTTGTTTTGAAAAAAGGCCGGAGGAATTATTTTGTAAATATATGTACAACCTTACTATTTTACGTGAGATATGAGGAATATTCTTATAAAAAATGGACGATAAACGTTTAATGGCTTAGACATTAGACCCTCCCATGTATTCATTTTTTAATATTTAGGCTTAATTACTTAGGCTTGAAAAAACTAATGTATTTTATTAAAATTAATTATATCTCGAATATGAATTCTCCTATCTTTGTTTTGGCATGCGTTAAGTACTATTTTAATTCGAAGTTATTGCAAGCTAATATTCTTTCAAAAAGTGAATTTTATCCCCTCAGTTGCGTGGATTGTTTTTTCTTAACTTCTTCGAAAACAATGACGAGTCTGACTAAGGTATAGAATTATTAATTTTTTCATTTTAAATCTGCAATTAAGTGAAGGTATTAAATAATTTAAAAGGCAAAAATCACTTCAAAGAGGATCATTACCTCAAATGCCCTTATATTATTGTGGGGATTAAAATAATCATAATTGTCCCAAATAAGATCTGCCATCTAATTAGGAAGTTAAGTAAAGTTGTATGCCATACGTTTAATGTGTTATTCGTGAACATTCATTGAACAACTATTTTAATAATCTTTTTATCAAGACATCTTCATTCAGTCTATCAAATATTATTAGCATCTGAAATTATATAGTTTTTGCCACGAATAGCAATTGAAAGAAAAAATATATAAACAATACATTTCCAGATTTCTCAACCACAATATTAAATGCACTGTCTGAAGAATTTAGGTAGTAATTTATTTAACAAATTTTAGTGCATGCTTGAATAGTCAATGATTAATCGGGGAAAATGTGGCATCTTACTCACTTGCCAATTCATTGATTGTTCTGCCAAATATAATATAAATTATATACTGATTGAACATTATAACATTCAAATCAAGTGACTGATTTGACGTCATCGACATCCATCGTATTGAATTCCTCATCGACCGATAATTTTTTTAAATAAAATACAATATGTCTTATGTTCTTATTCCCATACCCCCTTGTCTGCTATATTGCCAAAAGTAGAGAACTTAAAACTTTGATGAACGACGTTTGAACCAAATGCCTGAAAATCTGTGAATATAGTATTCGCCAATTATCACAATCAGTTCATAGTCGGCTGTTCAAAAATTGTTGGCAGAAAGCGACATCTTATTCACTGGGCGGATTATTGCCAAATCTATTGCAAATTATAAGACATTTTAATCAAATGTCTGAAAATCTGCAGATTTAATGTTTTCGACACTCACCGCATTCATTTCTTAGTTGACCGACAGAAATTGATAGAAAAATGAGGCATCACCTCATCGGTATCTTATTCAATTGTTGCCTTGTCGGTTATATAGCCAAAAATAGTACAAATTATAAGCTTAATGAAGGGCATTTGAATCAGATGTCTGAAAATCTGTGAGTTTGACGTCTTCGACATCCATTGCGTTCAGTTTTTAGTCGACCTATCAAAAATTATCCACAAAATGCAATATATAATTGACCTACCACCCACCCTATCGGGTTTTTTTCTGCCATATATAGTCAAAACACTTTAACAGTTACTTGTATATTTCGACTGTTAACAATATATTACCTTTAAGGTTATTTTTAAATAACCATATTCAATAATGCTTAACTCTTTACAACCATCCTGAAGTGGTGAACTTTTTTGCTGATGAAACTCTCAATCTCTCACTGACGGGGAGGGGAGAGGAGAGTCGTCAGACAAGGGGTCATTTCCCCCCCTCTCTGCCAAGTGGTCATTTGCCACCACTGGTTTCATTATAGTACCACCAATTTCTTTACATTTTAGGCCGAGGTGGCCCCTTTGCAGAGGGGGGTCATTCCCCCCCTGCCAAGTGGTCATTTGCCACCACTGGTTTCATCCTAGTACCACCACTTTCTTTATATTTTAGGTCGAGGTGCCTGATGGTGAGGTCTCAGCTTCGGAACCAGATGGCTCCAGGTTTCAGGCCCGGTTAAACTGAAGAACCGCTGTGTAAGTGGGTTAAATGCACATTAAATCCGTAGTGGCCAAACGTCCTGCCTCTGGTGTGATGTGGAAGTTTGGAGAGGGGAGTGCAAGATCAGGTGTCGCCTCGTCATCTGACCTCAGTTAAAAACTTCGAGGTCCGTCCCAAAATAGCCCTAGTGTTGCTTCTAAAAGGGACGTTAATATAACTAAACTAAACTAAAATTCCCTTATATTTTATTTGTCGATGTTATCTTTCAAGTTTTGTATTCATATTGAAGGCTAGTCCTTTTCTGCAGGAATATGCGCCTTCCCCCCTGTTTTTGTCCTGCTTTTATAAATGTTTCAAATGCTGGATGAATACACTTTTTTCTCCTTCGAATTTTTCAATAACTTTCTGCATCAGTACTTGAAATGTAGTTTCATCATTTTCTATCAAAATTTCTTTCATTTGGTCTTTAATAATTACTTTATTATCTGAATTTTTAACTTTGGAATTAATATTGCAGTAAAAGCTTTTGTCGATGCGCCATGTACAAAGAATATTATTGGTTTATTATTGGAGAATGTTCTTTCCCATGCGTTGACAAATGCATTTGCATCATTTGTCATCAAAATTCTAGTTTGGAGATTTTGAATTCTTCTTCTAATATTTTCAAAAACAGGCTAGAGAATGACACTTCCTGTACTTGAAGGGAATAAATAAGCAGCAGAATGGCCTATGGCTCTCGTGATGAACCATTACAGTTGTAAACTCAAGACCGAATTAATTCGTCCCAAGGACAGAATCCATCAATATGCACAAATTCCTATTAAATTGAAGGAGCGGTTTTGAGTGTCATTCATTAAACCTAGCAAAAAAAAATCTTTTCAATGAATTGACAGATAATAAGGCAAGACCTCTCCAACAGGTTTATAAGTAAGTACCGGGTTATTAACTTCCTCCCTCACTTTTTTGAACAAGAATAACCACAGACGTAGCTACGTCTTGTTGCTGAAAAGCTCTTCTTCCAATTCTAAAGCTTTTGCTTATACTTTGCAGATCTTTTCTTGTAATATAACTTACTCTATTAATTGGTAAAAAGTTCACCCTTGTTTTGTCTAGTATTTTGCCAAACTATAAACTTGCAGCAAGATCTGTTTTTTTTCCATTTTTATGCCCCAGGTAGCACAGCCTGCAACTCATTATTGTGATTGTGTGATATCATATGATATTAAACAATATTCCACAATATTAAACAATATTACGAATAATGATCAATGTCTTACAATATTGTACTATTATGACTCGAAACGATTCTTTCGTTTTGATATTTATTCACAGCACAAGACAAGTTATTTACATGGATGAATAAAGAAAATGAGGTATAAAAGAAACGTACATCTTACAGATGAATAACATAAGGTCTTATCACACGGTGTAATATCGTCGGCACTTTCCGTCAGAAGAAAATGACGTCACTTCAAAGTTCCACATGATTGCTTGAATTTCGCTTGCGGACAATATTTTCATCACTATCGTCGACCTTTTCTAGCTGGTTAGAAAAAGATGTCGATTATGAAAAACTTGTTTGGCCGGTTCTGAGGGTAGAAATGGAAAATAGCTGAGGGAAAGTGCAGATGATATTTCGCCGTGTGATAAGGCCTTTAAATACACTTTTTAAATCGTAAATAAAGTAAGCGATATTTTCGCAGAGATCGTAGAAACACAAACCAAAATTATATCTCGTTGCCAGGTTCCAAACTGGAATAAAGGCGGAACACAAATAAATGAAACAGGAAATATTAAACTTATTAGGATTGGCAACAGTACAATATTTGTGTGCTACTAGAGACAATTGCAACTTTTCAATTTGTTCATGTCCTATGTGGACAGACTGATAAAGAACATTTATTTCCATTATTTTTTCAACAGTTTGTGATGAAATATTTATGATTGAAGGGCAAATGGAACCGGTTTGATGGATATTTTAGATGGCGAATATTTTTTTCCCTTTAGGTTTGAAGCGTCCACTAAAGGCCTTATCACACGGTGAAATATCGTCTGCACTTTCCGTCAGCTATTTTCCATTTCTACACTCAGAACCGGTCAAGCAAGTTTTTCATAATCGACAACTTTTTCTAACCAGCTAGAAAAGGCCGACGATAGTGATGAAAATATTGCCCGCAAGTGAAATTCAACCAATCATGTGAAACTTTGAAGTGACATCATTTTCTGCTAACGGAAAGTGCCGACGATATTTCGCCGTGTGATAAGGCCTTAAGATGACAGATGTAATATGACAGTTTTTTAACTGCTTCTTTCCTATTGCTACGGTTGCGAAGGACAAAAGATGAGTTTCCTTTTCAGTTCTCATTTTCTAATTCGAAAATTCATCTTGGGAATAAAAAGTTTCTTTGACATACTGAAGACTAATAAAATGTTAATTCTCTAACTGCTCATGTAAAAGAGAGGTATTGCATAATCGTATAATACATATAGTTGTTTGTCTTTCATCTTGATATCCTGATCTGGATGAAATTTTATAACGTGTTCACATAAATATTTTCACCCTTTAAATGATTTCGCACATTTTCCGCAAGTAATGGATCCGTAAGTATATATACATTCTGCTGTGATGCTCAAGCAGTAAACTAAAGCGAGAAATCTCTGAATTGTCCTTTAAGAGAAAGCAGGAAAAAATAAAACAGACAAACGCTCTGTTTGTCTGTTGCGTTCTAATTGTGTTCGAAATGAATATTACAATTCCCTACTCTATAATCTAGAGAACAGCGGGCCTTCGCAGTCGAGAGCTTCTTTTCTAACGGTCGCTTACTTGTTGCTATGCACCGTGCCTTCCGCGCTAGCTTTGAAATTCCTCCTCACAGAACCGTTCTGGTTGTATTTCGATTCTTTTGTGGGTTAACTCATTTCGGGAGTATGGAAGTGTCCCAGAAATGGACATCAACGGACCACTAGAACTCCGGAAAATGTCGAAAGAGTGAGGCAGTCAATTCTGCGTTATCTCCGGGGTTCGGCTCGCAAACACGTAGCTGCTGAGTGAATTTCTGACACCACTCTTCAACGAATTCTCAATCAAGACCTTCCATTTCATCCCTATAAATTGACTGTTGTACAAGAATTAACTGAACTCGATTTTATTGTCCTCAAAATGAATGTGAAATTCTGCTTGACAACCTGCTGGAAGACGCGGTCGTTTTTTTCAGTGACGAGGCTCTCTTTGAAATGCCTGATTTATGCCGATCTCACCTCAAGAACATTAGCGACAGCATCACCTAAATACCGATTGATATGCTGCAAAGAGTGGACGTCATTTTCAAAACTATATGAAAAAAACTGTTATATTATATGTTTTATTATCAAATAAAACAGAATTAAAACAATAATTGAAGTACTTTTGTTTTTATTGATCTTTCAAATAAGTAAGTTTTTATGGGGCTCCCTGTATGTGTGGTTAAAATTAAAGTGATTCTACTCAGAGTCATATATAAAAATATATATACCATATCATATCTTTATATATATATATATATATATATATATATATAAATCTATCTACAACGATACTCGATACAACAATAACTCCCTCTACTACAATAATGTTTTGTGGTCCCGGTGATTTTGCATATAAACTAAGGTTAATCTCCCCTCAATATTGCGATATTCTCTAGAACAATAAACCTCTGTAAAACGATTTTTTCAATCTAAATTTCAGTATTATTTTCTACCTTTATAATAATATTTTGATTTTCAAATGCTTTTTTTTCCGTTTTCTTTTGTTATTTTTTCCGTCTATTAAGACTCATTGTGGATATTGTGGAAGTTGGTGGGAAGTAACAGAAAAAACCATTCGGAATTGCTTCAAAAAGTCTGGTTTTTGTGTTGTGGCAGATAAGAAATCTGATAATGATGAAAATTCCATAGACAATGATCTCTCAGATGATCAAGAATGTGTTTTGCACATCAAAAAATCCGTATCCCAACTTGAAGAAACAAGCTGTAAAAAGTTTGAAATTAGTATAGAAGACTATTTAACAGCAAATGATGATCTTATTGGTTTTCGCAGGAGTTACTGATGAAGATATTCTCTCTAAAATTACTGATGAGATAGGAAACAATGATGAAGATGATGATAATACACGTCCATAACAGTCCTTATTGTCATCCCAGGAAGCTCTTCAATTTGTGAATTCTCTACGGACATTTTTTTCAAGAATTCCGTCGACAAATGAAGAACATTTTCGGGCACTAGACTCAATGCATACAGTATTGGTGAACTTAACAGTTAAAAAAATGAATAAACAAACAAAAATATTGGATTATTTTCAATAAAAAGTGTTTTCAGGTATGTGAATATTTCTGTGCTTATTTTCTGAATTTTTCTTATTTATTTATTTTTTTAGTATTTGAACCACTATTATTAGTATTTTACAAATTAATTTCTTCTAAATATAGACTTAAAAGTAGTATGTTATGCACCTTAAACTAATAATAATAATAAAAAAACTCTTTTCAAATGCTAAAAATATGTGGGCCCTCGATATAACAATATGCCTCTCTACAACAATATATTTATTTGGTCCCTAAAATATTGTTGTAACGAGGTTTCACTGTATATATATATATATATATATATATATATATATATATATATAACCATAATATTAGGGATATACAAATCAACGTCTTTGACTTTATCGTTATGAATCAAGTAATCAAGTACCATATCTTTTCTACGCTAAATCAAATTTACCACTGCAATGAAAAGAGTAATCAAATTACAAGAAAATCGTTGAGGTATTTTAAGTACATTAATTTCTTTCTTTTTTTTATGAGATTGGTTTTCTTTTTTAGGAGCAAAACCACAAATCTTAAATTTAGAAAAAACTTCACTGTATAGTTTAAATGAGCCATTTAAATCATTTAATTCTGTCGCATGTATACCATGCTCTAATGGAGTGTTTCTTTCGCACCGAATAGGCCATGAATTACCTTTTCATTTCTGAGAGGTTTTAGTTTCAAGTACTTAATAACTCTGTCCCTAATGTTTGAACATTTAAAACAAATTCCCATTTTAAGCAATATTTGTTTCTTTTCATTATAAGGCTTTTTTTTTAGACAAAACACAGTCGAAACTCAAATGAGATTTCTCACAAAATTCACAATTTGGCTTACTTTTGGGTCATGAGAAGCCTTTGTACTTATTAATTTGGCTATCGTTACTACCTCCGGGTCATCTGCAACAGTAATTTTATTATTATTTTTCGTTTAATTACTCCATTATTTTTACTAAATCCCTTTGGAGGTAAATTTACCGTCTCTTCCCATTTGATTACATAACACAAGAAACGCATTAATTTTTCGAGTGATCTCTGACTTGTACAGTCATTATTATCTTCCGAAACATGGCTCCTTTCCTAGGTACGTAGAACACTTTCAGGCTGACATGGTTCGACAAGAGGTTCCAGAAAGTCCGCAAATTTTCCTTTCGTGTATCCCAAGCTTTCCAAAGCTCTTAGTTTCGTTTCAATATGTCTTAGAGGCTTCCTAAACCAGGAGAATTTCTTCAGGCAGTAGCAATCTTCAAAACAAGAGAAAGATCTCTTACATAGATCTGTACTAAACGGTCCTCCCAACCAAATCTTATTTTCAGCTGTTGCACCACTTTAGAATAATTTTCAGATATTGGAAAACTGGAAACCAATCTTGTAGCTTTGAATTCAGGCAACATCTCCTGATATAAATAGTGGAATTTATCAATTTCAGATAACTCATCCGATTCATGAATTTTAGAAAAAATACTCCAAAATGTGGGGAATTCTTTCGGATCACAAGAAAATTTCTATAATTCAAATTTTAGTAGTTTCAATTTCGTAGCATTGTTTTTTGAAGAATATTCTGAAATACATCTGGAATTTTAATTAAAAAATATCACCACTTTCGATTTCAGTTCGAGGTATCTATCTCGGTAATTTTCAAACGCTTCAAAATCTGCTTCGTATTCTGCCGTGTTCTCTTCTGAAAATATTGAGAATATTTCGTTTTAAATGTCATCCAAACTAGAAAATTTATTCTCTAGTTGTGAATTTAATACGTGAAGTTTATCAATATCCTGGACATCAAATATCTCCATGAGTTGCGTCAAATTTTTCTCTGCATTGCTAAATGTAGTTCTTAACGACTTTAGCTTCATTTCAAAAGCATCTATGATTTGAAATGCAAATAATATTCTATAAATCCCACACCAGATTAAAGGGTCCTGTCGCGGACATCACAAATGTTACATCTAAGTTCGTTTCAGAAGTGTTTCGATATATCAGGCCCTTTAAAGATGATAATATCAATTCAAACTCAAAATACGGCTATGTACAATGCTTATAAAATACAATCAGTTACGAAACATTTTATATTGATGGAACAAGAGCTCGCAGGCTCGTGAGCAGTCCATTCATTTCAATTTATTTTTAAACATGGACGGCTTTCTTCACAGGATGTTTATGAAGTCATTTTATTCATGTGAGATGATATTAAGCTCTTTGCATTGGTCTTTAATTATATTTATGTATTGTTAAGCTTCACACAAGATATTGCATCATTTTGGATTTTGAAATCTATAAATAAAACTGATATACTAGTGGTTCTTACCTGTATTACTATTAGGTGTTAATTTGAAATTATCCATTTTTCAAACAAAACTAAGATAATCTACGACGCATGAAATAAAACAAATGTAACCACATAACTCTGTCACTTATGTCGATTAGTCTTATGCCACTTTCATAATCCTTTATTACGTAGCTTCTTTTACTGTCCAATATTAAAGTGAAAAATGCATGACCAATTTTAGAAGTACTAAATATTAATCAAATACAAAATTAAAGAAATTTTCTTTAAATTAATCACAAATTATGTAATATCTCCTTTCTTTTTTATGAGCTTGCCCAACTTTCAAAATAAACAGTCTAACATATCGATTGCTTTGCTCATCATGAATAACGAGATATACTTTCAATAACAAATGGTATTACTTCAGGTAACGTAAAGAGATCATAGGCATTTATTCTCGGGCTTTCCTAGGAAATATTCCATCGGATAGCTAATTAGTATTGTTTATTAAATAATCTATCAAAATACAGCATTTTTCAAAAATATTCAAAGAATAATTTAGATTATATCACATTTTTCCGCAATGCTTTAAATATTTATAGCCGTAAACAATATTCAAAACTAAAATTCATTATCTGTACAAAAGCGGCAATAATATTTAAAAAATTGAATTAATATATTTAATTTATTAATTTTGTTCGTTTAAGTCATCTTTCATAAGAATTTGGTGCCCATTTTACAATTCTCAGCTCGAAAAATCTTAAATGAAAGGAAATCTCGAGGAATTTTGTCGATGTAATCGATTTCCTCCCCAACCGCAATTCGTCTTAATTATCAACTTTGTTAATGTTGAAATAGATCGCTTAAGTTTTAATTTATGTGGATGAAAAATGGTAAAAAATTACCTTAAACTGTAGTCCCCAATTAAAATAAAACCTTCGCTGTAATGTTCATTAATAAAATTACAGCACTCTTATTAAAGCGACTAGTTCCAATTTAAAGTTATGAGGGCGCTTCAGTCTCTTATCGAACCCTTGTACCATCGAAATTCTTAATTCTCAAATAAATAAAGAAGAATGGAATCAGAGTATCAGCTGTCAATAAACTAAAGCAATTTAAAACTAAAAAAACTAATACAAATTTTTCAAGCCCATTTCATTAAACAGAAAACAACATCTACAATCTAGAAATAATAAGCTTCATGATTGGGAAACCAAGAATATGAATGAGAAAAGTATTTGCATATTTCTCATTGTTTATATTATATAATTAATTTATTGTTTTGTTCCTTGAAGTGATTTTGCAACTATTGGCTTGAAAAATCTTAAATAAAATGAAATCTCGACGAATTTTGTCGATGTAATCGATTTCCTTCTCCAACCACAATTCGTCTTAATTGTCAACTTTGTTAACGTTATAATAAATCGCTTAAGAAGATTTAATTTGTGTGGATGAAGAATGGTAGAAAAACACTGTAGACTGTAGTCTCCCCAATTAAAATAAAATTTTTCTCTGTAATGTTTGTTACTAAAATTACATTACTCTTATAAAGGCGGCTAGTTGCAATTTAAAGTGATGAGAGCGCTTTGGTCTCTTTTCGAATCCTTGCACCATTGAAATTCTTAGTTCCCAAATAAAAAAAAAAGAATGGTATCAGAGTAGTAGCTGTTAATAAACCAAAGCAATTTCAAACTAATACAAATTTTTCAAGTCCATTTAATTAAAATAGAAAAGACAAGTACTTTATTGTTTGCTGGATTTCCATAAAATGAGTCAGCATGGCATGACGTGTGAGGACCCTCTCTCATCTTCTAACAGAATCGTTCATTATTATTATTATTATTATCATTATGTACCAAGAAAATCAAATATTCTTCCAGTGCAAACCAGAATCTTTCCTGAGCATTACTGCTTTTATTGATAAACATTTAATTGTAAGAGTTTATGACGCAAATTAAATAAGTGTTCAGAAGTACCACTATTGAGGTTTCATGTGCATTTCTAAGTATTTATATGAAGCGTCAGACAAGGCTTTTAAGGCCGGTTAGCAGCAGCGGCTGATTCAAAAGGTGTCATTGACCGTTCTTACGACAATTCTTCCTGGCTGCGCTGTGTAGCTATTACTAATGGCTGCCTAGTGTAGCAACTCCTGTCTGCCTCGAGCAGCAACTGTCAACGTCATAAAGATATTATCTCAACAAAACAGTTAAGTTCTGGTTATCAAAGCATCTCACCATCGCAAGATTCAGGCTTATAACAAGAAAAAAACAACTTACGAACCGTTGAATCAATAGCCACTGCTAACCGGCCTTTTGTTACTTACATTCAAGAAAATTATTAAACTAATCTTAAAAATCACTGACCCCATAATATTTTAAATTCAAATTGTGCATTATAAGTTTGACGTTCGAAATCAAAAACTTTACACTTATAATTTTGAAAAACCTATTATTCAATTAAATTTTTCATTAAAATTTCTATGAAACTATTATAAAAATATTCATTTACCATTGATTATGATTTGATTCATGTTGTCCGAATTAGCAAATGAAAATATGACTGAAAAATATTTACTTAAAAGCTGAAAGTCATCTATTGGAAAATGTTTTATCTGTTTTCTGCAAAATAACTTCTTATTACTTTCTCATATAAGAAGTAAGTAACCAAGAAATGCAATAATCGTCAAAACTAAATAAATAAGTAAATTAGTCGAATTTGAGATTTCGCTGATGTCCATGTTTCTAAGCTTTCGAACTTTCTGCGTTGCATTTTTAAGGTTCTTATTTTGATTGAAAATTGTAGACATTAGATATATATCATATATATTGTCATTCATACTACAGAAATTTTATTAGAGATGAACAGAAAATCATAGTCTCGAAATCCTCTGCTTCTGCTATTCGAATCTTCTCAAGAGTGTTGGGTTTAGTGAGTGAATTTTCTTATCCTTCAGTTGCTGTTGAATTTTCAAATATTTATATTATATTCTGACAGAATATTCATTATTCCTTTATTTTGATAGATGTATTATTGTTTTAATTCTTCAAACGTTGAGAAGAATTAAAAATTTCAGATAATTTATCAGTCGAACCCAAATATTCAAAGAGTGGGTAGAAAGAGCTTATTTTTTAGTTCATGAACAAGTAATAAGCTCTTATTATTTAGTTCATGAACATTTCTTGAGTAATAAATCTCTGAACTAAATGCTCGAGATTGAGAAAAGAGTTCTTTTTTTTCTAATAAAAAAAATATTATTCAATTGATATTCTTTAGTTTCAAAGATTTTTTCAATGTTTTTTTATTCAAAAATCTAAGTTTTTTAGATCATTTTTCAAAAAAAAAAAAAAGTAAAATTTAGCATGACCATGTATTACAATGCGCATGGGAAAATTAATTTGATTTTTGTTTTCTGGAAAAGAAATTTGCAGATTAAACTTCGGGCTGCAATATATGTTCGTTGCGTGTATTACGCTGAAAATCGTGACTTAAGCATAAACATTGGAACTGAAAATTTTATACCCAAGGGTGCAAATTTATTGAGTTCGAGTACAATTACAGATCATTATAAACCTCAGAAAAATAAATAAGCGATCACAGGGCCTTCAGTTACAGCTTTCAGAACAAACTGAAACAAACAAACAGAACAAACCGATGTATTAGTCTTGTTGCGTCTTGCTCTATGCATTTGATATGAGATGTGTTGAGAATAAAATTTGTTTTGCTTACTCTTTTGCATATATATATATATATATATATATAT
>JAPMOQ010023642.1:14558743-14600669 GCA_026543055.1 Argiope trifasciata | reverse complement strand
CTATTCTCTTCTGAGTTTTGTGTTTTCGTTGGTCTTTTCAGAAACAATGACATGGATGCGTACAGCGAAACTGGTACCAAAATCTTAAGCCGAAAGAAGAATGTTGCGTTGCGAAAGAAGAATGTGAAATACTCGGCTTTTTAAAAACCTGGACGTCTGTAATTCGGGATTCCTTTAGATGAAAGCAAATACGTTTTAAAAATAATTTTTATTCATTTATATTTTGAACTGAAAAAGATTTCGAATATGTGTTTCGTTTATGCATAAAAAAATGCATAATTTCCGTTTTTGAATAGATTACCTAGTAGAAGGTAGATGCTGGTTGGAGAGGGTTGCAATTTTTTTTTGTTTTTTTGTTTTTGTTTGATTTGGACTGATTTTGGAGTCGCTGCAATTTGCGCGTAGAAGATCCTGGTGGAGTTAGAGGGATTTAATTGTTTTCTTGGAATATCTGGGCTTCCTTTCCATGCTGCTATGTGCTCTTTTTGCAGTTGATACAGATGAGGTGTTTGATTTTCTCTTCGATAGGACATTCTCTAGTTGGGTAGCTTCCTTCCCATTTGATGCATCTAGAGTTGGCGTGACAGTTTCTGGCTGATTGATGAAATATGGAACGTTTGTAGCAGATCGTGGCAGTAGGTTTGTTTGTTTCAGGATTTTAAACTTTTACCATATAGATAAATATTTCTATTATTCATATTTTCTGATAAAACCTTTATATTCAAATATTTTTATTCCAATAATCCTACGGAGGAAATAATGCATGTTTCAGTTTATTATTTTCTGCTTGTTACAACTTATTTTCTTCGATAAATGCGCATTTTATTTTTATTAATGTTTCCGCAAAGTTTTAAGTTTTTATAAATGCCTTTATTTTTTTAATTTATAATTATTTTTTTTAAATAATTATTATAGATTGAGTAATTTGCCTCTCAGTTTAGAAAGAATCCAAATTGAAGAAAAGGTAAGAATCCAAATTAGTCAATTAATTTCACATTAACTATTCAAATGTAGCCTGCTTTTTAATTTTTTCTTTTTCTTTTTAGATTTTGTATATTTAAAAAGAGGTAATTCTAACATATATTATCAAAATATTGTCCCCATGTCAAAATTTAAGTGATTAAATTCGAAATAATATGGGATTAATTTTTTATAACTAACTGCACATTTTAAGAAACCTGGATGAATTGAACTTCTATTTTTTAATACAATGTTTAAACTAGGAAAAAAATTGCTTATCAGTGCCTTTTTATAAATTATTAGTATGAAATAACAATAATTTAAACGACTTATTTATTATCAATAATTATACAATGGTATTTTTAATGAATTTTATATAAAAAAGAAACTGCCGTTGCATAATGTGAGCCTAATCAAAATTAGTTACTTTTTTTAGGTGCTGAATTACCCAGTTGCAGCTGCCTTGAATTTGCATCTGCTATAAGTTGAGAACATTAAGCTTTTCATCGCAGCTTTTATATGTAAAATCATTTTTTTGTTGTTAATAGTAATATTTGTTCAATAAAGTTATTTAATATTTTATGGTAATTTCAGTTGAGTGTTGGTATTATTTTTAGTATGGAATGCTGCAAAATGAATTAAAGAAACATTATTTGATTTCAAGGTAGGAAAATATTTAACTTCAAAAATGGTGTTTAATACTCTTTTAAATTTAAATGAGAGTGAGTATAAATTTATTAAAATTATTATGGAATTAAAAAAAAATATTCTGAGAGTCAGTGTTGAATTATTTGATTAATGAGACTCGTTAACCGGAGAGTGCTCTAATTCCCCCTCTAGAAGTAGAAAAAAAAGGGGGGGGGGTGACATTTCAAGCGATGAGGAGGAAGTAACTCTAGAGATCGGGTTTCATGCTCGTAATAATGGAAATGGAAAAAAAAATGTACTAAACATATGTGGTTTCTGGCGGGAAAGCTTTTTGTGCCAAAAGATGAAAAAATATTGACACACCAAGAATGAAGCGCATTTTTGTAATTCATGGTATGACCAACTGCCGGCTAGAGGGAGTAACGGTTCCTAAGAAGGCAAACCTTATTTATGTGAGTTCTTTCTTAATAAAAGGATAATACCTTGGCATGATTTATTTATATTTGATCATAATTACATTTTGTGAATCTAATTTTTCTCTAGAAATAACGCAATGAATGTTGAGAGGGTTCTTACTTTACTGTGGATAGTCGCCAAAAGGTTCTCGTTAAACAGTAAAAAATCGAGCGATAGCTCACTGATGTCGGTTACCGATTAGTTTCTTCCATTGGAGTGTTATGATTTGTTTTTGTGACGTAGTTCTTGTTCAAACCGTTCTTCACCTTTATCATATGAGAACATGATCCTGTTTTCGTTAGGAGGTTTTAAATAATTGAGGGCAATAAGTAATTGAAGCTCGAAATGTGAAGGCAACAAATTGTTGTAACCACATAATGAGAAGGCAACAAATTGTTGTAACCTCATAATGAGAAGGCAACAAATTGTTCAAGCCTCTAAATGTGAAGGCAAACATTTTTTGAAACCTCAAAATGTGAAGGCAACAAATTGCTGAAACCTCACAATACGTAGACAACAAGTTGGTTATTTATTCCTTTTTATGTATACTTCGTTGATAGCAGATGCGTTTTTAAAAAGTTGACCTGCTGTTAAAGACATGGGATTTTCATAATCCTACGGGACTATAGAAGACCATGGAGTCTTCTGCGCATGCGCAGATGGTTTTCGTTGTATCTCATAAACAATGTATGTTAAGGACATGGGATTTTCACCATAGTAATCCTACGGGGTAATACAAGACCTCCCCTATGGAGTCATCTACTGTGCATGTGCAGTTGATTTTCGTTATATCTAGTAGACTGCATATGTTTGAGACATTGAGTTTTCACTTAGTCCTCTGCGTTCCTAAAATTTTGGATCAATTGCACATGAGCAGCAGTAGGGATTTTACTTAATATTGGTTAAATCAATATCGGATCGATAACATAAAGTTCCTATGTGTCTCGAGATGTCGATGGCGTCAACTTCCGGTCAGTCTGGAAGTGTGATATCTGGCCTTCTATGCAACGTAGAGAAGAGTGAGACCCATCTAAGCACTTGTATCGATGAATATATTCGAGTGAAGTTTTTATAGAACTCGGGTTTCAAAATTTACCAATTAGAATTACATTGCATTTGCTGCTATCGTTCGATAGTATTGGCCGAAATGCAAGCGACGATATGAGTTTCAGGTTGCTACTCAAAGTGATTCGCGATATACGGGCTCTGAAATTCGTAAAAGTTTGAATTTTCGAGCGAGGTTTCGACCTTGTTTTTTTAAAAAACTCTCTTTAAGACTGGCATCGATACACTCAACTCGATGTTTTCTATCGAACGATACCACATTTACGTCACTTACGTTATTAGGAGCTGAGAAACGAAAAGATAACGAAAAAAGAATATGATGTTGTATTGGTTAGGGGGGTTGTGACTGAAAATTGTGTAGGCAATGAATAAATCATAAATGGAACCTTGTAAAGAAAAAAAAGAGACATAGAAGGAAAAAGAAAACCTAGGTGGGAACAAAACCCTAAATCAAACCTTCAATCAACAAAAACGAATGAGGGAAATTTAAAATTAGAAGCTAAGGAGTTTAAAATAGCTTTACGACAGGAACGAAGAAAGTGTGAAAATATGCGATGTATTGAAGATTCTCAATCGCATTACTCAACTTCAAACACTCAACGTGTCCATTGGGATTCTGAATCACTATCATCAAAGTTCAGCGCAAAACATCTCTGTTCCGATTCTAAGTTTCAAATATCACTCTTTTCCAGTTCTTAGAAATTCATCGAAAAAAAAAATGCTCTCACATAATAACTTGAAATTTGCGATAGTAGATTTCAATTTAAAAATATTATTATTATTATTTTGCTCTCATTTCAATGCGGTTTTGTGCTTCCGCTTGGTAATGATATTATTAAAAATAATATTAATAAAAATGAATAATAAAATTTCAGTTACATTCGAATTAGTAAATTGATTACTTATATAACTAAACGTTTTCAAAAGTCACTCGAACCCCCGCCCCTCCAGATGAAAGTCCATATTTTTTTTATCAGCCTTATACCAAAATATTTTATTCTGAGGATAAAGAATAAAGATGTGAAGTAACAATAGGCTGATTGAAACCAGTATATCTATTACCACAAGACAATCCTGAAGAAGAGAAGCTTACAACTCCGATTTCTGTGAAGAGTACGCCTGCGCCACAGCCAGCTAAGATTCAAACCAAGGAAACTGTGTTTCAACCTAATCTTAAATAGATTTTAAAGACAATATCTAATTATTAAGTCGGATGTCACCAATTTGTTTATCTTTCATATCGCCAAATATAACTACGGCTATTCTGCGCACGGATCTCTCTGGTAATCCTTGCGTGTAGCAATATGCGCAGTAACGTATTTTTTACTTATGGATGTATATTATTATTATGGATGTGTATCGACACGACGCAGTAATGACCAGCTGTCAAATTTTTACCTTAAAAGTGTTTTTCTCTCCTGTTTCTAAACTAACTATCAGCCTAGGTGGTAAAAGAAACTGCCTGAAAAAATTAAGGACAAGAAATTATACATGACAAATATAAGTTAATGTATTAAAATAAACAAAAAAGAGAGATATTTTTCATGCACGATTTACTTATAACTTAAAAGAAATTTACTTATAATTTATAACTTTACTTATAACTTTGATGCTTTTTTTTCATGCAAATTTGAGTTAAAGTATGAAATTATAGAATGGATAGTGAAAATAGATTGATAGTTGGAAAATGCAAAGATAAAAGGCTATGTACGAAATTATATTAATAAAAGTTGATTAAAAGATATCAAATTGAAAAAAAGAAATGAAAAATATTTCCTACTTTTTATTCTCATTTATAATGTTTAGTTGCAAATTTTTTTCCATGATGCTTCTTGAACACATCACGCTAAACTTACTAATACCGTGTTGCAAGAATTAGAAGTTATATTAATTCTTTACATATTTATTTACTCATAAAAATACGACTTAATATAAGGAACAGTGGACTAGCAGATTTATTACTGTATGGATTAAAAAAAATCAGCAGCAGTCTTCATTCAAATTACTTTCATTTCGTAAAATTTCGTTAATTAGAAGTTCGAAATTTCTTTTAAGTTCTTATTGTGTAACGATCGATAAAAATTTGAAAATAAAAATTAAAAAGTGTGTAAAAGGAAGCATTTTATTAGAAAGATTCTAGTTGACTGGAAAAAAAGTGATTACTTACTAACGATGGGAAAATACATAATATATATCAATTTTTCATGATATTCATAACTTTTTGAATGCTTCAACTAAACGATAGTATCTAAAACAAATTATGATAACTGTTTCATTATTATTGGGGAAAGAAATTCTTCAGTACATTTAATCAGTCTTTTTTTCTCTCTGTAACATGTTTTCAATCTTAAAAATTCATTCAGTTAATTCTTTTAACAGTGTAGAGATTTGATATTTTCATTGCAAGTCAGTTTATTCTAACACTCATGATTGTAAAAATGTTGCTCAAAAACATTTTGATCTTCGTAGTACTCAGTGTAAATTTTATAGACAAGTAACTTTGTATTGCCAAAATTATAGTTTATTTAATTTTTTATTATTATATTTTCGATTTGAATTTCAATGGAAATTCTGTCTACAAAGTAAAAATGAATTGACTTTGAATTCTGCTGTATTATTTTGATAATTAAACATGGAAAATTCAATAGTTTCTATTTAACAAAACCTTAGCATCCCATTTAAAAGCTTCAATATAAAGAAATTCGTTAAATAGAAATATGTAAACCTGTATATGTAAAATGATAACCGGGATCAAAAAGATTTCTCCATCTACAATTGTAACATTTTTTTCCATATGAAAGCTTCTGACCCTTAGATACATCACTGCTTCCTCATTGCCCTTTGTTTTCGGAAGAAATTTCAGACACAACTTCTCTGTATATACTCTATGGGGAAGGTGAGATAAAGTTTTCTAGCTGCAGCAATTGCACCGATTTCGCCATATTTATTTCATATATAGACTCATGAATTCTAGATACATCAATGGTCGCTTTCCCACCTTCTACGTCTTACAGTTTTGAGAGATATTACGTGATAGAGTTTTGATATAGCCTCAAGCTTTAACAATTGAACAGATTTCGCCACTTTAGACAATGTTAACCAATCAGAATGCTACATGACCGTTTTTCAAGTTAAAATATTTTCTTTTGCATTTAACTCCTTTTCAAGCATGAAAGAAAAGATGAAGTTCATGAAAGTTAATTGATATTAGCTGCTAAATTAATGTATTAATATAGAAGGCGAACAGCTGGTCGCCGAAGGTGGCTAGTTAAAATATTAAAAGAAGAATAAAACAGACTGAAAATTAACTATGTATTTTATTTATTTAAACCTACACTAAATTGTAAAGATTTCTCATATTTTTGAAAATTTCTAAAATTCTTGTACTTTTGTAAAGATTAAAAATCCTCTGCCGTATTTTCTTTAAACTCTGTTTCTTCATTTTCTTACTAATTCTGTAATCAGTTCTTGAAAAGCCTTATTTTTAAGTTTCGTTGTCATAATAGTCGTCATTGATTATTGTGTCTTCATTGCGTTTCAGAAACACATTATATCACAGTTAGGCTTGATAGGTTATTCAGTGATCGCAATATCTTCATCAGAAGATTACAACTTTTTATTCTTTATACTACCCATTTCTTTCGTGTGCAATAATTCTCACGACATCCAAATCCAACAATCACGACAACCAGGCTCATTTTGTATTAAATTCGGCTGAAGGAACGTGGCGAAACATTGTTTTAAAAACAGTTCCTTTCCTTCTGAAAAATCTTCTTATATAGAAATTATTAGTTGGAGATTGAACGACATATACATACATTTAAAGTTAAGATTCAGAAGAAAATGTAGTTAAAAGAAGATACATTAAATTAAGACGCTGTTATGGTAGAATTTTTTTCATGCCTTGACTTAAATATACTGTTCAGAATTTAGAATAAATTTAATTCTTATACGCATTTCTATTTAATATTGTCTTTAATAATAATATCATTTTGAACTTTTAAAAAATATCAAGATTTCATTTTGAATTTTTAGAAAACGTCAAGATATAATTTTTAGCTCAAAAAGTAATAGAATATTTTTTCTGGGATTTTGTCTTGTAGTTTGTCCATTAGTTGCCGCGATCCCCATTTTGAGGGCTTTTGGAATTTTACGTATACTACTTAGTGCCAAAAATGTTTGGTACTCCTGAGTTTAGTTATCTCTCTCTCTATATATATATATAGCGAAAAATGCACTTTAGTGATTATTGTAATTATCTGTTACTTACTCGGTCTTTTTTTTATTGATCATTTTTCAAAATAACTTTTTCAAAAAAAAATTAAATATTATCAAATTGAAACGTAATTTGAATGTAATTATAATGTTGCGCAATATTGTGTGAATATATATAGATTATTAGGCCAAAAGGGTTTTTTTAAAAAAATTGAGAGTTAATATGGCGAGTTTCCTATTTAACTTCGTAGAATTGTGAAAATAATCCAATACAGAACACCAACGTTTTGTTGGTTGATTTCGAACTTTCATTTACAGGACGACAGTTTTAGAAACAAAACCAAATTTATCTAGCATGTTATTTTTCTGTTTACTTATGCACGGATGAATAGGAAACAGCCAACTCGTGGATAAATATGACCCGAAATTTAATACACTCGTAAATTCTTATTATTATATTATACGCCGAATTCGGTCTATATTGCTCATTTTGTTCCTACGTTACCTTGTTAAAATTTTTGTAAAATTTTTTCGAAAGAATTAATGTGGAAATAATCAAAATATTGAGTCAAATTTTTTTATTGCTATACTTTCTGATTTATTAGTATTTCATATGCAAAATTTTTTGCATTGTCTGATTGTATTTTGTAATACGTTGAAGAAGATTAATGTGATATCTTCAAATTTTAGTAGTCCTTGTCTCAAGTAGCCATGAATCCTTAATTGTACGATTTTTGCAATCGACTTGCAAGTAGATTATTTTTTTAAAGTTACGGTTTAATAGCTTCTAAACAAATATTTCCTATCTTTTTCTGAGTCCAGGATTTTCATTTTGATATGGAATTTCTTTCAATATCACTTCCCGTATGAAAAAAGTCGAAGATGCCTTGGCTGGATGATGAGTAATTAGTCCAAACATCCTAGATAAGCAAAAACCAATCCTTTTTTTTAAAAAGTTATTTCACTTTGATCATATTCTCTGTCTCAATAAGCGATTCGGATAAAATTACAGAAAATTTGGTGATATAAAATTGTAGTATTTGTCGAAAATTTTCATTTAGTTGAATTTTATACCTTCGAATGAAATAGACACGACATCAATAACAATTGTTGCTGGATTTTATCGAAATCATTCTATGGAATACTGCGTACATATTTGTCATCTACTTCTTAGCAGGTTGGGAATGATGATTACATCTTCTATAAATTTTTAGGGTTTTATCGTCTATTTTCTGAATGTCTCTTATCAAAGGGACAGTGGACTTTGAAATAAGCAAAAATGGACAAAAAATGTTTTATTTTTATCATTTCCTCACCAAAATATATATTTATATTCAACTAAATTAGTGTTATATAGATATTTTGATCAATAAAATGAGTATTACAAACGCCTCGCGAAAAGAAACATTTTAATTATATTCCTCAGTGATATTGTAATTAGATTTAATTCTTTCAAATGTTCCAAAAATCTTAATTTTTCAAAAAATTAAATAAAAATGATAATATAGATTTCGGTTAAACATTAAAAGAAAACATGGTCTGCATTTTATATTTAGAATTCTTTTAGATAGTTAAAAGTCAATTTTAGTTCTGACAAACATAAAATTCTTATGGGAATTCAGTAAGTGCGCATAAAAATATTTTGAAAAGTTAGCATTGAATTGGAATTACAAAATTAGTTTTATTCCAAATAAATTTATATTGGATAATAAAGGGAAAAAATAACAGAAAACTGGAAAATTTGAATGCTTCCTTTTAATTTTTCAAAAAAAATATTTCATTTTAAAAAGCTTTTTAAAAAGAAATTTGACCTATTTATATTTTAATGTATTTATTACGTATTAATGTATTTAATGACGTATTTATTTAAATTTAGGTAGGAAATGTTTTTAAAACTTTAATTGAATAATTCGTAGAAAAGCCTAATGGAGTCTACCATCCCTTTAACAAATAACTGTCGTAAAAACGTAGTTTCTCTTAATAAGATTAAATCAAATATAACAATTTTGGCCGTCGCGTGGCCAAACAGAAGAAGTCTTTCAAATTCTAAAATTTCAATTTGATTCAGTACGAGAGGCATAATTTTGGTACAAAGAATAATTGGTAAGAAATATATCAGTGTACATCGTGGCACAAGAGCAGAAGAGTCGGAATTTTTTTTCTTATATCATTTTACTATGAGACTTTGATAAGGATTTCTTTAACGCGGGCAGTCTTAGGAAAGGGAAATTTAGATATCCAAAAGAATATTGTAAGCACTGGGAGTTTTATTCATTCAGTCGCAAAGGGAGAAATTGCAGGGACTAGCAGTTTTATAGAGCCGCGAATAGTATTAAATAAAGAGTTAATTAGATCTGAGAAAAAAGGAATATTTTCGAATGAATATGGACTAAATTGAGATAAAAATTTTGGAAATTTAAGATTTATATGTATGTATAGATTGAAAACTCGAAGGTACTTTACTTACATCGGATCTTGTAATGTGCTCTTCTAAGCATAAGGGTTTCCGCCATATTGATATTTATATTTAACTTATGGAATACAAGAAGCTTAAAATATAAATTAAATAAAAATAAAATTTAAGATTTTCTAAATCGGAATCCTTTTCAACAGCTACTCCGTACTTACGGGATTTGGTAGAAAACATATTAGCTTGACAGCGTTGAAGATTTTAACTTTTTTTATTGCTTGCAAAATTGAGCTGTTGTAAGAAATGTCAGCAAAAATAATACAATATATGTATATCAACGATAGGATCCGAAAATTAAATCCATTTAACTGAGGATCTTGCTTTAAACGGTTATTAAAATTATCAGAAATCTCCTAAAAATGACAATATTCTAACTCGATCTGTTTGGGTTGCATAAAATATATGTATATAATAATAATATTTACTTCAGTTAAAGCATGGGGCCTCGGCGGCCTGGTGGTAAGGTCTCGGCTTCTGAACTGGAGGGTTGCATGCTCGAAGCCATATTCCACCGAATAACTGCCGTGTAAGTGGGTCTGGTGCACGCTAAATCTGCCGGGGCCAAATGTCCTCGCTCTGGTGTGGTGTGGAAGTTTAAAGAGGGGTTGCCAGTTCAGGTGTCGTCCTCGTCATCTGACCGCGGCTCAAAATGACGAGGTCCATCCCAAAATAGCCCTAATGTTGTTTCAAAACGGGACGTTAATATAACAAAACTAAACTAAACTTCAGTTGAAGCATCTTCTCGCTTGGAACTATATGAACATCTCTGAAGTTTTATAAATAAACTTTTGGTGATTAGAGTGACAAATCTGTATGTCGTTAAAATAAAAACTGCTTGTAAAAATCAGAATGTCAAAAGTGTTGTCAACTCAAGTGAGAAGGGCCTTGATTTTCTCGATGTTGTGGGATTGAGTATGGTTTCTTTTCTTAAAATTGAAGATTGAGCGAGCTGATTAATTAGCATTTCTTGGCAAGATGAAAATTAATAGAAGAAATCGCTTCAGTTATTGAAACTGAGGAGGGATTATGTCAAAAGTTTTGTCATGCCATATCACTCAAAAATGATGAACGTCGGAGAAGGTAAGCAGTCACTGATAACATATTGAGGTCATTCTACTTCGTTAGAAATAAAAATTGACGTAATCGACACATTGATTGGAGTAATCCAGATCTCTCGTGGCTATTTTTCCCTTCTTGTGTAAGATTATTAATGGCATTTCTTGAGGCTTATGAGCTTTCATATAAAATAAAATGACGAAATCGGACCAATGACTGGAAAATAGGTTTTTTTTTTCAATGATATTCGTTTTTATTCACGATTGGGTTTGAACTTAAAAGCGTGGTTACATTTTATTCTTGATTCGTCTGTAAAACATTTACCTCCACATAAAGCAATCCTAATGTGAGCAAAAAGTATAGTTTATTTTACAATACTGTTAAAAAAAATTTCAACTATGTATCTTTATTTAAATTTTAATTTCTGAGCTATAGTATCCTTTGAATTTCTTGAGAAAAAACATCCCAGTTTCAATTAATTTCTAGTTAAAAATGTAATTAAAATTTACAAAACTCTTACCGCTCTAGAGAATAAAACTTCCTTATTAACACCACAGAAGAAGTAAATGTGTTAAATCTGATAACTCAAGCTCTAAAGGTTTGCTTTATACAACATTTTAGATTATTTTATCCTGTGTCAAACTGGACAATTTATGAATAGTTAAATAGCCTCATGAAAATTAACATGTCAGTGAAAATATTTACAAGTATCCAAATTTTACAAAACGAATAGGGGTGGAAGAATCTTTAATCGCCATTAGGAGGTTCAGACGTGTAAAACGAGGTGGCCTTAAATATTATTTTATTAATATTTTAAAATACTAACAATAATTTTACAAAATTGCATTCATAAATCAATAAGTTTAAAAACTTATTAAAAAGCAAATTAATTACTATTTTCTTCCATAATTTAGGCTTTGATTTCTTTTATCTATGTTACTAATAACATCTTTCCTATTCCATATTTTTCTATGCAATCTTTCTTATATCTGACTGGATGGAGTGACTGCTGAGCAGGCCTACAGGAATAGAGTGCTATTTGAAATAAAATGAACTCAGCTAATATTTGAAGAATGACATACAAGGAATTGGGGCATCAACTTTGCCATCATCAAAAAATCCCGTTGAAATGCAGTATCTCTTCATTTTACATGAACATTTGCAGACTTCTGAAGACATGATTTTCCGCACTTATTCTCTGTTGACATGGAATTTTTATTAAAAACTTTTGCTTTTGACTTTATGAACTAAATTTGGATTTTCGAAGATATAGACATTGGCTTTGTTGCATGATAATCTAACTATTTTTATTTCTATTGCATTAATTTTTTGTGTGTACATAAATATGTATGACTTCTGTTTTCACTGAATGATGAAAGAAGAAAAACTCTCCTACAAAAGAAAAAGGAGATAATGAGGTAGCCAATAAAAGGCTACTGTGATACCCCATCTCTCGCATCCAGACACTATTTTATGAGTGCGACTGCTGTGTGGTAAATAGGCGCGTGTTGTTGTGTTCTTTTATTTTTATACCATGAGGGAACTTGCCAAAAATCTAGTATAATACGAAGTGTCTATAAGTAACTCAAGAATACTGTTCAAATGGCTATCTTTATAAGTAATATAAGCAAACATAATTAAGAGGGAAAAAAATTTAGGTATGGTTATTATTAAGATCTGTATTAATGACCATTTAACTGCAAGATTAGATACGAGTAATCAAAAATAACGTGTTAGCACTGCTTTTAATTTAAGATATTCGAGTCGAGAAATATACTTATTCCTGTATTTAAAGACGATGTGTGTAAGCAAATTTTGTTTTGAAATTTCAATGTGAGAGGGATATAATAAACTAAAAACTAAACTATAAATATCAACAATTTCTAAAATATCAACAATTTCAAAGGTCAAATAAAAACGTTTGGATGCAGGTGAGTAAACCATATGTCCGCTTCTTAAAAAACGGCTTTCTTTCCCCAATTTTAGTTAATCAGATGCAATCCTGTTTCGGCAATTTCTAAACTTTTTACAACTGACATTTAAGATTGATGGATTTATTAAATGCAGAGCTCTGCAATTTCGTTTTGTGAAAGAAAACAAATTGTGCAAGATTAGATCGTTAAATTTAATGATCTAATTACCAACACCTTCAAACAAAGTATTATAATTTTAATTAAATTTAAGGCACGAGTGAAGCAAATTTCTAAATCACGTACGAAATTTTTTAAATAACTCCACCCTGTATAGCTAACTGAAAAATAAATATTGAGGTAATAATTTAAAATAACAAATTCATTATTACAATTGTTTTCATACTGAATTATAACCATAATTACTACCTTCTAAAGTCTACAAATACAAACATTTAGAAAATAAAATCGTAGATATCTAAAATCGCATATTTAAATAAAAATTTTCATCAAATGCCCAATATGATTGCGAATTATAAATGATCATATGCTTCTTGCAATAATTCTCACAGGACAAAACTCACATTCATAAACTAGAAAATATCTAAAGGGGCTAGTGTTTTTGGAGCAAAAATGCATTAGATTTATAGTTCTAAAAATTTTATAATTCAAAGTGGCATATGATTCGAATATTTACGATTAAGTTTGCATTTCTTTGACGATTGAAAATTGCTTTATAATCTGGTTACATCCCTATGTTAATAATTTATTGCTGCAGGTACTTTCTAATTTTGATGAATTGGCTATTTGTTAGGAAATGCATAGCTAAAAATATCTAAAGTGTTAGAAGTTATAATAATGTCCTAAATAGCACACATATACTTAATAAATTCCACATGATAAATCTAGTCGTGAAATAAAATTACTTGATGCTTAAAATTAAACCGAAAGACAGAGAAAACATAATAATAATGATAACAACGTTGTGTTATAATATCACTACTACACTTTCATAGCCAAATATTAAAATGCTATCTTTCATTAAAGAAGCTATACATAACAGAAGAAAAATATTTTTATACATAAAAATAAAAAATAACATTTAAGAAACTTGAAACAATGCGATTACAATCAAACTTCATCATTGATAATTGCTATTTCAAATTTTATTTAAAAATTGCAAGCTCAAGTTATATAGTGAAAAGCTAATTTAAAAAATTTTAAAACGAGGAAAAATTATTTTTACGCAATAATAGTGCCAAAAATTATTAAAAATTTTTGAAAATCTCTTAAGTATTTTTTTGCCACATTTGATAGTTCTAAATCAGCCTGTAATGCTCCAAGAGACATATACATAATGAATACAACATTATCTTTAATTGAAATTTTACTTAGCTTTCACAGAAAATTTTTATGTTATAATTTGAAGCATGTGAAAAAGACTCAAATAAGAAATTAGAAAAGTTGTATGTGTGAATGCTTAAAACATTAAAAATCCATTTATTTATCTCCAACTTAAGAACTTTAAGCAATTGCATACAATATATTCAATCATGAAAAAAAAAATACATTAGTATAATAATGGGAAAATCATGCACGAAACAAATACAGTGAAACCTCGTTACAACTATATTTTAGGGACCAAATAAATATATTGTTGTAGAGAGGCATATTGTTATATCGAGGGCCCACATATTTTTAGCATTTAATAATAGTTTTTTTTATTATTATTGGTTTAAGGTGCATAACATACTACTTTTAAGTCTATATTTAGAAGAAATTAATTTGTAAAATACTAATAATAGTGGTTTAAATACTAAAAAAATAAATAAATAAGATAAACTCAGAAAATAAGCACAGAAATATTCACATACCTGAAAACACTTTTTATTGAAAATAATCCAGTATTTTTGTTTGTTTATTTTTTTAACTGTTAAGTTCACCAATACTGTATGCATTGAGTCTAGTGCACGAAAATGTTCTTCATTTGTCGACGGAAGGCTTGAAAAAAATGTCCGCAGGGAATTCACAGATTGAAGAGCTTCCTGGGATGACAATAAGGACTGCGATGGACCTGTATTATCATCATCGTCAATTTTATCCTCATCTTCATAATAAGTTGTCGATTATGAAACTTGCTTGACCGGTTTTTGAGGGTAGAAACGAAAATTGCTGGCGACATTTCACCGTGTGATAAGGCCTTTAGGGAACAATATCGCGTGAAAGAAAGAAAAGTTTAAACCAAATGTTTTGCGTAGAACTCAAAATCGTTAAAGACTATAAAACAACCTTTGAACTCACTTTTCAGACGTCACTTAACAACACCCCGCCTCCATCTCCCCCTGTTCCTCTAACAAAGGGCACCTGTTCTTTGACTAGGTGACCAGACAGGTCCAGATGTCCTTAAACCTTATCAGAATTCCAAAGCTTACTGGGAAATGAGACTAGGCATACATTTACACTTCACCCCCCCCCTCACCAACTCCAATTCCCAAAAGGGTGGTCTTCATCTGTTTTGAAATCTGAACAATAGCTATTTATTCAGGGATAAGTTGAATATCCACAATGAGTCTTAATAGACGGAAAAAATAACAAAAGAAAACGAAAAAAAAAGCATTTGAAAATCAAAATATTATTATAAAGGGAGAAAATAATACTGAAATTTAGATTGAAAAAATCGTTTTACAGAGGTTTATTGTTCTAGAGAATATCGTAATATTGAGGGGAGATTAACATTAGTTTATATGCAAAATCGCCGGGACCACAAAGCATTATTGTAGTAGAGGGAGTTATTGTTGTATCGGGTATCGTTGTAGCGAGAGTTTACTGTATTTCCTTTTCAAATAATTCCTCAATTCGATGAATACTTAGCTCTATTAACTAAAACTAAAAAATTAAGTAAAAAAATAAGTATTAAAAATTAAGTATTAAAAATTTTAACTAAAAAATTAAGTGCATACGTTAGTAAAGTATATAAAAGTAAATTGTAAATTTCTAATAAATCTGAATTCACGATTTAATACAAGTACCTGGAAGACAGAATTTCGTTCTGCAGTTTTTTTTTAAATGTAAAATCGTTAACAAGATCCAATCCTATCCTATAGCTCGTTTAAAGTTATATGTGAAAACAAATTACAAACACCGGTTCGGGGATGATAAACAAAAGCCTTGCCACTACTTTATTCTATGGTCATGTATAACCACATGCCAATATTTAGTTACAATTTTCTGTGTGTGAGAGAGAGAGAGAGACCGTGTTTTCGGGAAATACTTCATTATAGGAAAAATTTGGAAAGCAAAACATTATCTAAATATAAAATTTGATCCAAATCATTATGACCGTTTCTGAGATACACGAATTGATCGTTTAAAAGTTATAAAAATTAAGTGCTTAACATTTCTTTTACGTTTTTGTGATTGTTCTTGAGGAGGTAGAAATATTGTGTGGATCAGCCTGTCACAAGTAAAGAAATAATAATTTAATACTCAATTTTTTAAACATAGTTTAGAGGAAATTTATGTTACATTTATCTTTCTGTTTTTACAAAAGACAATATAAATATGCATTTTTATTTAAAATTGAATGAAAAAACTTTTCCAATAATAAAAATACATTAAATTTGCAGTTAAGCGTAAGTTCGAGATTATGTTCTTGATTATAACTAATAAATAATATGAAATACGAGATTAGCAGCTGTTTTCAATTACAAATATCATTAGTTTCGAACGATAACTCTTAACAAAAAATTGATCATTTATTTTTATGGTCCACTTTTACTATTCAGATAATTTCCAGTAATTCTATCCCAAAATAGCACTAGTGTTGCTTTACAACAGGACGTTAAAATAACTGAACTAAGCAAACGGACCAGTAATTCTGATATATATTGTCGGTTTATATTTTTAAATATAAAATACATATCTTTTTATGCTTGGAGAGTATTTATAAATAGAGTAAACTTGAAAAGATAGCAACACTAAAAAGATTTTTTTTTGTGTCAAAACTCGATGCAACGGAATTGAAACTGTAAGTCACTTGAAGATGTTTGGTGCTCAAAATTATTCATGAAAACACAGACTTTTGAAGTAATAAAACCGAAAGTAATTAAAAATTAATCGTAGTAACTGTTTAATCTAGAAACACTCTTAGAAACAGCAATGGAGACATTGCTGATGCTTACAAGTAGCTGTTTCCAAACTAAGATCCACAAGAATCTTCAATTGACATTACGGAAATTTGAATAACAATACTTCCAAATATAGATTTGATTGGAAGAATTTAAAAAAAGTAAATGACTCCCACTACTTTATTCATTACTGTATAATTTTTATATTCCCGTAAAAAGTACGCTTTTGACAAAGAAGAAAATGCTCAAAATAACCTAACAACAAAGTCGCAGTGTTGGATACTTGAGTGTGACAAACTTCTTCCGCAATACAATAAAAAATTATATGATATGGAAAAACAAACAGGCAATTTTTTGAGACATTCATAGTTTATTTGATGAATAACACAAATATAAGTGAATAATATTTCTACAAGGAGTTTGCTAGAAGTACAACTTTCAAGATGATAGTTCCAGTTAACATATAGTCACATGTAGAGGTTTTGAGACAAAATATATGGCATGCAATAAAAGTTTTGGAAATCATACTGAAGTAAGAAATTTTTGTAGTAGTACTTAATACTAGGGAGGCAGATATTGACAAGACACAAAATAATGACAATGATTACCAAACGATAGAAAGTTTTAGAATGAATCCTTATTTTCCTCACATGCATTCGAAAAAATATATACAATTAATATATACAAACTCAATAAGACTGATACACATAAGTGTTTATTTGATCAATGGCATAAATGCGTATAGCAGTTGAATTATGTTTCTAAAAGCAGTCACAAGCATTAATCCAAGGTGATCCTGATTCAAGAATGAGAAAAAAAGGGGGAAAAAATGCTGACATTTTTCTTTTAACATGGAAATAGAATGTTAGATAAATATATGATGAAACCAATTTTTTTGACAGAAAATCAGCATTGAATGTTTATTGTACTAACATTCCAAATATGAGAAATTATCACAATAAATATATAAATTTAAAATATTTGAAAAAAAGGAGAAAGATGGAATATTTTCTTCTGTTTTGACGAATCTATGGATATCACCTTATAAAATTATTCAAAAACGCATTCCTGACGAAGACACTTCTATTCCATTGAACAATACACATTGAACATACACAATACATATCCAGCATGATAGAGCAGAAATATTCTTAATGTTACATAAATACAGCTATACACTACGGAAATACAAATTATATAAAGTCTATTTCTACAACAAGAAGTAACTACTCTACTTGAATATGGACCAAAGGTGGTATGCTCTTGAGAAAAAAAAATGAGAAGTACAGTTTTGGGGAAGTTTATTAATTGGATAAGTTTAAAAGGGTAACAGGCAGGTTTTGCTATTAAATTAAATAAAGTATTAAAAAATTGAATTAATAAATAAAGTTTCTGGTGATTCACATGGGAAAGAAGACCAGATCTAAAATTACAAACTTGTTTACCTAGTCTAAAGGTTTTATTTATGTAATGCCTTAATCTATTTTAAAGAATTAAAACAGGGATATGTGAAGCTACATTCGTTCACATTGTATGCTAAAGGAATTCAGTTTGGGGGGAGTTTGTTTGTAATATAAATAAAAGGACAAAAGAATATTTAAAAAATTTTAACAGTAAAATGTTGCTTCATATGCAAACATTTTATTTCTATATCAATGAAAGTCAAATAAACTGAATATCAACATTCAATATACCATATTCTTACAAGATAAAAATTAATAACATTAATACATTGAATTATTATATACACATAACAAGAAACAGACTGCACATTTTTTTAATTAGGAAAGAATCAATATACAAGCAATATCTCCAACAAATCTGTTAATACAGTTATTACGTTGTGGTCCATTTCAAAAAATTAACAGACTGAAATTTCAGTTTATACAATACAGAAAATGGAATGTTAAAACTTTTTTATTTGAAGATAAACACAAATTTGATCCTCATTTTGATTTTAATCAATCTATCAATTATGTTTCGGTAACAACAATCAAGGGATTTTTTTTTGAAAATGCATCATAATGAGAAAACAAAACGCAATTACTTTACTCTCTATTTTAATATAGTCAAAGTTTCTTTTTTAAAAAAAATATTGCGTGAATTCCTCTTGTTTAGGCCATTAAGGTAGAATTTTATTTTCTACATAATTTGAAATCATTTTTATTAAAACTCTTACAACATTTACCGAGTCATTTTTTAACAAATATACACTCTTAATACAGGGACTTTAAACATTTATAAACATTTATTTATAACAACATTAATCTAAACATGTTTTATAGAATTTATATATGCTTATGTTACTCAAAGACCAAGAAAAAAATCGAGCAAACACAACAGTTTAGCACCAGTTAATATTAAACAATTAAAAGGATTACAATTAAAACAATTTGATTTTAAATATTACTTGCAATGCAAATCATACCATCTGCAATTTCAAGTTCATAAAGCGTAGAGAAATGTTAACATTTCCTAACTTACTAAAATACTAAAAAATAATCGGAAATCTTTGAAACGGATGTAAAAAACAAACAAACTTCATTAAAAAATATATTAAATCAAACATGTTTGAAATTAAACATTTAAATTTCAAGCGAATATGATTTATGGGGGGACAAAGACCCTTCTCAAAGATTTTCAATTATATAGTGTTGTTTCGTAGAAGTTCAAAGGTTACAAACCCATTTGGAATAATCTAAAGCATCAATACAAAAAAAATTACTGATGAAGTAGCTTTCAAAATGCCTTTGAAAACCGCTTTAAAAATCTAATTTAAACAACGAACATCACTGCAAATGTTGGGAACAAATGAATGATTTTTTAAAAATAAAGAACGGTCTTCAAGGTTTGTTTCAGAATATGATGGACTTATGGATGTTTTTTGACAGTATCTCTTTAATTTTTTTCCTATATCTTGCGATTTTTAAAGTGAAATAGGTCCGATGTGGATATTTATTGCAAGAAAATATTGAAGTAATTTTAAATTTAAAAATACTAGAAATGATTATCAAAGAATTGATTCATCCAAAGATCAAAACACGAATGTCAATCAGAAGTGTGGGAATTTCTGCGAGTGCGGGCCCGACTGAATTAGGTAAGTCCATCAATTCTAAACTATCTTTGGACCGTTCATTAACAGAGAATATTAAAATATTATTTTAGCCCAGATAAACTATATATGCAAAAGTTAGACTGACTTAGTCTCAGATTTCCAGATAATATGAATTCATTTGTCAAACTGAATATTTTGATTTAGATAATATAGTTTAAAATACTTACGTCTAATGGATACAGAATAAATTTCAACTGAATATACCGTTCATTCTAAGAGGCGAAAGTAGAGAAGGAATTATATAAATTTTTAATTACAATTAATAAATAAAGTGGTACGTAGCATCTTAGTCGTCATTAGACGATACTTTTTAAACGAGAATGTGTCTCATTTAGAGTCACTTGAATTGGCGAAATATAAACAACTGTCTCCGGTCGATTGTAAATAATACATTTTTAAGATATGATCTATTCTAAAAAGTTTGTTCGATTCCGATTTCCAATGGTTTAGTTAAAAAATTTACTAACGATTTTCATTAGAAAATCATGTTTGTTATAAATAAATCATTACCTTCATGTTTGTTATTTAGGTATTCTAAATATCTCATTTGAGTAATAATATTTTACTACTTTAGAATCTAACGTTCTTCATGTTAAGCAATTTCTTAAATAGTCGAACGTAGTAGCATTTACCCTACGTTAAGGAATGGAAAGCATTGAATCGAAGTACTGTTCCATGTACACATGGCTATTGGTTCTACGTTTTCTTTCAAATATTTTTTAGCTGGCATTTTAAGATTTCGTTTTTTATAATAAAAAAATCTTATGGGTGATTAACAAACCTATGCATATATCAAATGCTGCGTATCCCCAAATTTTTATTTTCTGTTTAAATTAGAAAAAGTGATACCATCCCCATTTTAATGATTCGTAAAATATAAGAAAGTAAACTGATTTAATCTTATTAAAACAACTTAAGTATTTTATAATAAATTTTAAAAAATCTTCTGTAGACTTCAAGTTAGCTTCATTATAAAATTGAAGAATTATGTGAGCATAGTTAAAATTTCATGGCAAAATCGACATTTATTTTAATATTGTTCTACAGCAATGTTTTTATTAAATGGAATGATATAAAATTCCATTAACTAAATAATTTAATATAATGAAATTCAGTTTCATAACAAAGAAAAAAAGAGTCAGATTTTTCTCCTTTAGAGCTGATCTTAGAATGAATTAAAAGCATTAAACTCAGTAGGGCCCGCTCTTACAGAAAGCCCTCACATCTATTTGCCCCTCGTACTTGTTCCTCTGACACATTCAATTCTTTTATTATTATTCTTTACTGATTATGGTTATTCTGATATCTAAAAGTTATATGATATCTAATTATCTGATATAATAAATTATCTGATATCTAAAAGTCTTGAAACAACTTCAAATGCACACAAATTATAGCATCTTGTAATTGTAACAGATGCATATGAAAATGGACAATTCTACTGAGTAAAAATATCCACATCGGAGCTCTTCGTTTTGTATAATTCAGCAGTTAATTATCTGATAATGAAAAAAAAAATTATGCATCTATTATGGCATCTAAGATCAGCTCTGCTGGCAGTTAACATTCAAAAAATTGAATTGTTTTTTACTTAAATAAATATTATGGTTAAAAAATGGCGAAAATGCTCGCTTAACTTTTTTAAAATAAATTTTTGTACTTATATGCATCTAAAATTAACGTTTAAGAGTACAACAATATATGATTAATAGTGTGATGATAATCTTAAAAACTGGACAGTTCAATCACAACTTTACTATTCTTTCTGTGCACTCTAATATACATTACATTTACATGCAATCTAGTGCAAACATTCATTTGCAATCCACTAAGCATTTTCTTATATTCAAAAATGTGTGAGAATGTAATGCATACACATAGAATTCACCACTGATTGAATATATACCAAGCTTAATACCTTTCAGAACCATTGACAAAAGCATGCATTTGCCTATGAGATATATATAAATATATGGCCACATACATCTTTCATATATTTGAATGATATTGAGAGTTATTAATTGGAATAATTAAGATTTCAAGTGCAAAGTTCCACAAACAATATTTAGCATTTTCTAATGCACATTAAACATAACTTTCTATTTCTATGGCTGCTTTACACAAACACATATCTATAGTCACGTATCTATTTCTACATATATGGAACATGAAGAAACATAATATTAATTGATAGAACTTAGTTTATATATCTATCAGAACATATTAACTTTATAATTAGAACATATCTAGCAGCTCAAAAAGAAAAAAAAATACAATAAAACGAAAAAAAATTTTGATAATTTAATTCCATCCGGATATTTGATCTCAGCCAGTTTATTAAAAAAATTAACTATATGAAAGCAAACTGAATTTTAAAAAATATTCATAATTTATCACAAAAATTATCACAAGAAACAAAAAAAAAGCTGGCTTTTATTCTGCATCATGCAGAAGTTCAGATGTCATTTCTCGAAATAGATTTTAGAGCTTTAAAATTACTGCTTCTCTTTACCCGTTACATACTCAGATCGAAAAAAATATATATATCTGGACCAAGTCCATAGCATTACATTTTCAGGGGCAATCATGTCTGCCTGGGATTCGACAATTCTTTTAGAACATTAGAAGCCCAAGCACTAAGTACATAGTGGTGGAATAGATACATTTAGGGATCATATATTGCATTCCATTGTATAGTGAATCATATGATCTTTCATCAATAATCTTAGAGAACAACGTATATATATATTTCAAATCTTTAACCTTCACATTATCATTCTAATAATATCTCTCTTTAAAAACAGAATATGATCTTCTCCACTTTTTATTAAAAGAGCTTTTAGAGTAACTTTTAAAGTTGGATATATACCCAAGTCAGCACGTTTACAATAACGTTGATTTCATTCATAGGTTACAAGGGTAAAATTTGAATTGGAAAATAACATATTTCAATAAAAAAAAAACAGAGGTCAATCTATTAGAAAAATACATAGAATTTAGATATGTAGGGAAAAGACAATATGCTGCAATTGATATGTTTTTCGATATATCCCCAATTAATTTAGCATAATTTGAGCATAGCCATCATTTGTGGCAATTATAAGATATGTCGCTTTTCTTTTCTAATTTCAAGAACCTATTACTGCTGCTCTCTTTCATATGTAGTACCGAGCATTATAAATAACAATAAATATCACTTTTAAATTGCAAATCACATTTACACTAATGTTTGCGATCAATAATAAATTTAAAAGTGCAGCCTTAATCAATATAAAAATTAATATGTGTCTTAAACGTAAAACTGAATTTGTTACAATAGAGGAGGAATAGCGAAACGTTTTTAAGAGACCCCAAAGCTGTTTTTCAATCTCATAATGTAAATAATTTGCATTTATCATGAGAAATGCATATTTACATAAATTTTACCTCCAATGGATATCACTCTCCCTCCCCACTAAAAAAATCTGATCATAGAGAATGCACATATGTGAACTAACATAAATTCGAAAACAAATAATTTATAAATAAACGTAAGTTTTATGAAATGAACTAAAGAAGATAAAGGAATTCTTTTCATGAGACTTTTGAATTCTAAATGATCATGTTCACAAAGAATTACGAAAAAAGAAAAACTTGGAAAAAAAATTATGAAGTCAAATTGGCAATGAACTGGACATCCAACTAAAAAAACATATCCTAAAAGAATTAACCACAGAACAAAAATTAAATAGGATTGTAAATTCTGAAAACAATATAATAATTTTATAAAATTTAGTTTCTGAAATTAAGACAGGAAATATTTAAGCCAAATGTAGTTTTTAATTATACAAGAATAACATCTGACATAAAAAAATATTGTCTGCTAAATGAATTTATTACTTCTTTTTCTTAAAAATCAATAGTAATATGAAATTCTTCATGAACTGAATTCCATATAATGTTTTTTCAAAGAAGGAAAAAAAAAAAGCGAATGTAAAGTGTACTTATATTAATAACGAATCCAGAAGTTAACCTCAAATGAGCTTTGTAAAGGAAATTTACCTTTCGTTTATGAAAAAAAAAAAAAAAAATTGGTGTATAAGGTGGGGTTATTCTTTGGGGTAATAGGTGATTTTGGAATGTCAGATTCAACGTACTGAAACGTTCCAGTCTTCTTTCAATAATTTCCTTTGACTGATTCAATCTGAGAGTCTTTGAATCTTCTCATGCGACCATTACTATAAGTAATATATTTAAAACAGTTCTGAAATAGATTCTTTAACCCTAAATATCTCTAAGTAACAAGTCTTAGTTATTCTAACTAGCAAGAAATATGATACAACTTTTGTTTTCTTATATTTCACTCTTTCGAAATAATAAAACAAATCCAGCTTTTAATCCTTCAAATGCAGATGCTTTTACTGGCATTTTTTATATTAATAGTGGTGATATTTGAAATAATCTTAAATAAGAATTTTTTTAAATGTGTCATCAAAGACATTTTATAATATTAACAAATAACAATTAGTTCTAGATCAAGCAATCGAACAAATAATCATACACTCCAATGATTGTCATTTTGGAGTATAGCTTAGTTATAAGTTTTAGTTCTTTTTATTATAAAATAGAAAATTTTATTTTTACATTATATTATGATTTATGTCACGCGGATATAAGTATTCGAGAAGAAACAACAACCATAACCCATTATATTTTTTTCTTTAAATTTTTATTTGATTGTTATGTGAAAAACTTTTTCTACTTTCACATATAGGAAACATACACACACGTTTTATTATTTTATTTGCTTTTATATCTATATGTATGCATTTTTGAACATATCTCTTAATGTATTGTATGTAATATCACCATGGAATAGTGCTATGGGCATAAAAACAAATAATGTAATGTATCACAGGCAGAATGACTGATATTGGCTAATAAGTGTATTATCACACATACCAAAGTAGTAAATGGTTGGTGCTGTCATCATGACCAGCTTGTTCACCAAGTCCTGAGGAAGATGAAAAGTCCTCATAGCCATCACCACCACTGATGACTAATAATTTATTACTCACTGTAGAAGCAGCACTGGTAGATGCACGACGTCCATTCGTATTTTCTTTTGATTTAGATGAACGAGTAGAGTATTTGTTATGTCCAGCAGGATCTAGCGGTGCTCCAGGAGTTGCTTCGACACAAGTTAAAAATCGGACATGCCCAGTATGTCCATGTGGAAGGGCTGAAAAATATTTTAAATTAAACTAAACTAAAAAAGTAGAAAAAAATTCATCTAAATTGCAGACACTGGACCTATATCCTGGATGAAATGCTTGTAGCAAAAACGAAAGTAATTCGAATTTCTTTACAAAAATGATTTATTGTTGATATGTAAGTTTAAAAATCAATTAAAATACTGTTCAATAATTAAATTAATTGAAAATGAAAAAAATTTGAATTTTAGAGTCGTATGGAATTTTTTTTGTTTAATAAGACTTTCAGCAATTACAAGAGGGAAACTCATAATTTCCTTTAGTTAATTAAAAATCTCACTAAAATTAAAAAGCAATAATTCTAAAGTGTAATTTTCATTTTCAAAAATTATCTTGGGCAAGTTTGGTGATCAGATCTAAAGCAGATATTCTTCTTTCTGGATCACTATTCTTTTACAAAAGAAAACATTTCAACGATTTTCCTTCTAAATTGCTAATGATACCACATATCAAAATATTGTTGCCTATGGACCTACTATTGAACCCATGGAAAGCTCTAGCCGCCAAAATGGGGAACAGTATTTTTTCCGTTGGGAAATTATGGTAAAGAGACAACATATACACACACACATTCTTTATTATTAGTTAGTTTAAATTAGTTATAAATTTAATTAATTGTAATTTAAATTCGTTTCATACATAATTAAAAGAAAAAGAATTGTCACTGAATATCATATGCTGCATATTTTATTTTACATAATAAATGTAGTTCAAATGCCTATATTTATTCTGCTTGTTATTTTTTTAGTGTGGTGTTTGCGCAAACAATTTATTTCTTGTTCTTTGTAATAAGTAATTCTTTGAACTTGGTGAGAATAATGCTGGTAAAATGAAAGTTAATTGATATTTTTAAATTAATACAAATAAGATATGCAAATCAGTTGAATCCCGAAGCAGGTAATTTTTTAATATATTTTTTTCCTGCATGATATGAATGTCTTAGTTCCTCCTCACTAATATTAGGAAGATCATATTTTTCTCAAAATCTTTGAACCGAAATATCTCCAGTAATCTGTCCAGTAAAATTGAGATCGCTTTGTCTTTCCGATAACATTGTAAACTTGATCCAATGAATGCGGCGAAACAGATAAATCTAAGAAAAGACATGGGCGATTCTTTTCCCCCAAATGTGACTATGCTCATAAACTACATCATTCTATCTTGCAAGGATTTCAGCCATTCAAAGAAGACGGGCTTTTATTTTAGGATGGCCATTTATCTTGCCCACCAGGTTTCTGACAGTAAAATGTAATTGTAAAAAAATGAAGGGGACGTGTACTTTAGCGATCTCTCATAAGGACCACACATTTCCAGTAAAGAAGGATAACATCCTTTCCATCTCGTCGCAGGCTAGCCTTAAAAATCTTATCTTTTTCAACAGAAAAGATTGTGTATTTCTTACAAACAAGAACTTCTTGCTATTTTGTTTACTTCGCTCATAAAGATAAAAGAAATTCTAGTAATTATCTGCTAAATCATTCTTCCATTTCTCGCTTTCTCTTTACTACACCACCCTAGGGATTCATGCTGTTTTATGAGTAAGGGGCATTCTCATAAGGCAAGCTGGCAACCAGACCAGTCAGCCACTGGATTAAAATGAAAATAAATAAGTAGATAGATCATCGAAATTTTATCCTTTTATAGATTTAACACAACGAGGATATATATTCATAAAAATTAATTCACACTCAAAGGGAAAAGAACTTTCTAAGAAACATTTGGTGACATCATACATTTTTTATTTCGTATTTTTAATCATGAAGAATCAAGCAAACGAAGATTAATATGAATTCTGATGCATAAAATTCAGCAAAGAATGAATGATTCTAAATATTTTAATTCAATCATTATAACTTGATTGTACAACAAATTTAAGACCAAAATGTGTTTTTTTTCATTACAGAATAAACATATTAACTTACCAATCACCGTAGGCGTGACTTCAGAACTTGTAGTATTAGAAGCAACAGGAAAAATAGGTACAGTAAGTATAACCCCAGCACTCGTCCCTATCCAAAGCAAATCTTTGCAGGTAAGCATCGCAGTAATTCTTAAACATGCCGATTTATGTTGCTTAATGATATCATCAGTGGCAGCTTTTAAAAATAAAATTAATATACTATCAATATTTAAAATTTAATTTTAAGAGTATTATAAGCAACAAATAAAATAATAAAAATGAATTACTGACAAAGAATTATTGGTAAAGGGAATGCGATAGCTATCTGGCTGAAAAGAAATATTATAAATAATTTCACTGCAAAGAAATCTCATAGGTATAGGACAATCCAACAGCAAGACGCATTTAAGCATCTGCTGTGTAACAGTAAATTCTGTGTGCGAACGTACACACACAGACACACAGAGAGAGAGCATGAAGTTATGGTTTCAGAGGGAAAAAATAGTTCATATTTTGGTTAACAGAGGAAAATGGAGCTATTATACTATTGATTTACTTATAAATTGTGAGCGGTGAATTTTTTTTTCCGTCAATGTACGTCATATGTACTTGTAATTCTTTTTCCCGTTACTGCAAGAAGCAGTTTTTCTTTAAAAACGATTTTAATGACTGTGACCTCAACTTTATCACTAGCCCAATTCTTTTACCAGAGAAATAACAATATTTCTGCCTGGCTTAAGAAATTTTGACAGATAAAAGATTTGCACCGAAACTTTCTTTGACTGATTTACTTTTCGTTAATGATTCTATGTCTTGAAGAGAAAACACTTTTGCAGTAAAATCTGGTCCTCAAAAGTGCAGGTAGCTGAAGAAATTGTGATTAAAATAGAGTTGTTTTGAAACAAGGAACAAAATATCTACATGATAACACGGTATGTTTAGAAAATAATAACACAATATACCTAGAGATTCAGACATTCTTTATTTAAAAGTGCAGATAGTCCTTAGAATTTAAAATTATGCTTATATGAATTACGATGTCAGAAAAAATTATGGCATGATAGGATGTAACAATGATTTCAATTAAACTAGTGTACTTGAATTTGAGATTGTTTTCTCCTTCACACATGTTATTACAAAGAATATTGTATGTCAATTTTTAGTTCCCTTTTTCTGTCATGTTATTTCAGTTTGAAAACAACATATTTTTTTCTTTTTATGATAGTTTCTACCGGTACTTTTCCGTAATAAGTAGCGTTATTTTCCCACAATCTAATAAAATATGAACTATTTTTTTGGCTTATTCTGAAATCGATACTCAGAAAAGTATGTAAACAAAATTTAGAAATTATTCAGCCTGCTAGATTTCAATAGTCATAAATAAAAAAAAAACATTCAAATTTATATAAGAAATATTATGCGGTATCCTGAATAATCACAAGCAACAATTCCCTTAGACTGTTAATCAAATATACTTAATCTACTTATAATTTCAAAAAAAAAAGGCAGATTGACCAATTCATCGATCCATTTATAATTCAAACATATAAACACTTAATTTTTTAAAATTAAATAAAGAGTTCTGAGCAATAGCAGCTGATTTTCCATTTCAAATTAATGTGAAAGAGGATGATAATAAATGATTTGCTTATATATAAAGTAGCATAGTTTTTCTAAATCTGAGACATAGGAGAATTTTGTGCAATTTTTATATAATTAAAAATCACTGTAAACATGTTAATGCTTTGATAATAAAAAAATAGGACAAATAAAATGACATTTGATGTAGTTTTTTTATTCGTCGATGCAATCTAAGAAAAGCATAAACAATTATGCTATTACATATTATATCAAAATTTAGATATTTATGTCTGAAATAAGCTAAAACATATTAAACACATGATGAATGAATTGTTATGGCGAACCTAATAACAAACCCCATTAACAGTATATTATTAACCAATTCATCAATCACTTACCAGTTAAAGTTTTCGTCACGATAGGAGCAACATTTATATCCATAATATGCACATAGGTTGTAGCATGATAGAGTCGAACAATTGCACTAGAAGTTACAACAGTATAAACACCCAAGCCAGATACTACCATGCTAAGGACCTGACGTGAAGGGTCATTGCTGACAGGGAAAGTACTCTAGAGTAGTAAAAAGGTAAAAAAGAGAATTATTTTCCCATTTAATGCAAATGCAAGAGAGATCATAAGCAATTAGAATGTATAAACATGAATTAAGAAATATCTGTAAATCACAATTTTAAGTAAACTGATAGAATTTTAATAACACTATACAGAGTGAAATCTCAAAAACATTAATTACCATAAATAATGAATGATTATATATAGAGCAAAATGCGTCTACAATTTAAATTTTAAAATGAATGTTTTGTACTAATTTCATATAGGCATTAATTATTATATGCATAAAACTCTGTTTTAGGAAAGGACGCACTCAGAAACATACAGTATAATGAAATCTGATACATTATAGCTTATCAAGGGGCTTTTCTTTCCATGCATTTCAGATAGACGATCTACTACAAACTTTACAGAACATTTAATAGTTTATTTCTTTTAGATGTCTGAAAAACTTTGTAAGATGTATACAATTTTTTAAAAATAAAGGGTTAAAAATTTGTACTTAGGTTATAATTGTATTACGGACACATGACTTATTAGTTTTTAAATTCTAACAACTTCTGTAATAGAAAAATATTTATAGATTTTTTAACAAAGAAACCAGTTACAGATATATGAATACACTCTGACGATGTCTTATCCGACGGTTGTCATAGGCCGAGGTTTTAAAGAAAATTGAGTCTGAGAATAATAATTAAAAAAAGATTTTTACTAATTTGAACAACAGGCCTTGGCTCTAAGGGAAATTTAGATAATGCGATTTCAGAACGCTCGTGTTTTTTATTATTATTATTATTATTTTTTTTCTTATGAAAGTGATGTAGTCAATGTCACAGAAACTCGTCGATTTTGTGAACTTTTCTGACTCATAACTCCCTTTTATGTTTGAAAATTTTTCATTGAATACTTTTTCCTTGCAAGTCACTTTCCGAGAGAAATGTATAAATATATCATAAATTCTTACCTCTACCTCCAAAGTGTCAGTTTTTAGAACATTGACAAGATTTTGGCATCCGCACCACATGTTTCCTTCTACAGCCAACATTGCTGTTACTGGACCTGAAAAAACTCCAGGCTTGATTTTCGTTGGTTCACTGGTACTCCAGCCTCCATCTAAAAATTCCAGATTACAGACAAAATATTGTAGAAAATTTTAAATATTTTCTATAGCACTAAGTAATATGGTTATAATTATTTACTTATATATTAAATTATGTATAATTTTAATATATAAATAATGCCTATTTTAAGTGATAAATATCTTTCTTAATTGATATAATATTTAATTTAGAAAGTTCAGGATAACCCAGAAACAGTCGTATTCCCGAGGTCGATCACCAGGATACAACCCACAGCTAATGCACCCGCCCCAACCCCACCTAATTCACCGAAATATCTCATGCGTAGATTAGAAAGTACGGAGTCAAGAAAAAATTATTTCCAACATTTACAAAGTAAAAAATAACTAAAAAGAGGAAAAATGATAATAAATTTTGTCTGTAATTAATCTAACATTTACTTTAATTGCTTAACTATTTTGCCAGGCCGCGGTAGCCTGGTTGGTAGAGCGTCAGTCTCGTAACCGAAAGGTCGCGGGTTCTGTCCTCGTCTTGGCCAAAGACCGCCGTGTTGGCTAATGGCAGTTGGGGCAGGCTAAATATGTCGAGACTGCAAAGTCCTCCAAGTTCCCATAACAAAACGATACCTCTGGGGGTGCTGAATCAGGGATGAGTCGGTCTCTGATTTGGATCTAAATTCCGACTTGCTGATGTATGAATGAATTCGACCACCCCCTAAAAAGAGTTGTGTCGTGTGTGTGAGCAATGAGTCGGACTTCGGCCCTCTGGGTGCTCTGGGGTCTTTACCCTCAGAAGCTACAGCACCCCCTTTCCGTGAAAAACACGGACACGACAACAACAACAACTATTTTGCCTGCATGCATCGATTTATCGAGTTATGATAGTTGTAAGCAAAAAATTAACCATTCATAACTATTATAATTCATTATTAAAATTACTTCGAATACTTAGATAAGTGAAATATTCAATGAATTTCCATTTGAATCGAAATAAGAAAATATTCTCAAAATAGAAGGTGTCGTCTTATTAGACAGTAAAGAAAATAAAACAGTTAGAGCTTTAAATAAAGCAAATGTTAGATTATTATAACAACTGATTCCAACATGAAAAATTATGCGTTGAACCTTCAATTATTTGAAATATTTCGATTGTGAAGAACATAAACTATACGTTATTTTCTTTACTAGAAATAATTTGGATAAATGTAAATAAATATTTGCAATTATTTTTCACTGACAGGAAGAATGATTCAAACGCTGATATCCTGTTTTTTTTCTTATCATAGCGGAAAAATCATTAACCAAACAATAAAAAAAATTCGCTTAAATTAAATTAAAGAAAGTAAAATTATATTAATTTAGCTTTCTTTTCATATTAGTAATTCATATTTTCTTTTGTATTTATAATTAGCATTACAATTAAAATGAAAATAAATGCTGGTTTCCTACTTAAATACTTTGTCTATTTCATTTACTGCGGCCCCAGTTTCTTCTCTTTATTAACTGTGGCCTCAGTTTCTATTTTATACCGGGGGCATTAAAGATAATACAAAAAACTATAGTAAGGCAATAATATTATCCTCACACCAGCTTATAAGAGATCGTTTGATACCTTAGACCTTGAAGATTTAAATGCCATCTGAAGTGCTGAATAAAAATTTATTGTAGAAAAGAGTTGTTTAAATAGCGTTTCCATCATATTTTTGTTTTTAATTTTCGGAGATATTATAATATTAAATATTTTGCAATTAATGTTTCACGTCAACACACACTTCAGACTAATTCATCCGACAAGGCGATAAAAAAATTAGAAACATCCATTTTTATCATTGTTTTATTATAGTTGTAAACCATTTATGTTATGTTAGCTTAATAATCTAAACTATAAGTGCAATGATTGGGCTAATGATAATAAAAATTAACGATGAATATGCGGAATTTCATGGTAGCATGCCTATTTCTTCAATATTTTTTATGTCACATATAGTAAACATGCATGCATTAAAATATCTCACAGACATTTCTACATAAATCACGCATTTAAGAAATAATATCACACAGAGCCATAGAGTTCCAAATGAATTATATAAAAGTTTAAAATTAAGTATTGGGACTTACAATGGTCTCTTTCATAGACGAATACGTCTCCATTTGCAAGTGCCACAAATACTTGATTTTCGAAATATCTGGAACAAACGAAGGTTTATATATAAAATTAAATTTAGATATTATTTTACATAAATATTAGGAAAAAACGGTATAAAATTTATTTTTGTGTTGACTGACGATATAAAAGAGAATCTATATTCGAAGGTATAAAACAATTTTTTATTTCATAATTACATTTCAAATGGGAAAGACATCGTATTGTAAAGAGTTATATAATAAAAGAAGGATAAGCTAATTTTTCGTAAGCAGTGACCAGTTGTAGAAAATACCATGCTCTTATAAGTAATAACGAAAACGAGAGAAATAATATACTTACATGAGGCATTGGATGGCGTCATTGTGCTGAAATTTAATTTTGTTCTTTTTTGTTCGAATGTTATCGCTAGAGTGGTAAACATGAATACTGCAAAAGAGGAGAAAAAAAAATGAAATTGGAAGCATTTTAAGAAAAAAAAATTAGAATTATATTATAAAATTTTAATATTCATTTCAATCTTTGAATTATAAAATGAATAAGACTCTTTCAGAGGATTTGATTGCATTAAAATTATGATTTTTTCAAGAACAAGAAGTATTTTAAAGCATATTTGACTTCAAAATGCATGAATATAGATCTTTCAAATTTTATAAATATCACTTACTTTTATAATGTATTTGAAAGTTTTTTTTTTTCATCACAAAAAAAATCAACTATTAGGCAGAATTTTAAAAATATGTGAAACATTTGGAAGAATAGGGCATTTGTTCCCCTTGTAATTTTAATAATGTACTCAAAAAATATTTAAATTAATAATTAATTCATATTCATTGTCCTCTGAATATTTTGGTTTATATTCGTACTCAATCCGCTGAAAGAGAATAGGCAGAAATGCATAAATTTTCAGCGGTTAGAGGTGTAGAGATTTTATTTGCTTAAATATCGCTTAGGCAGTTTTTCTGGAACGTATTTTAAATATTTCAACAAGAATTTCGAAGTCATTACTTTAATTATATTTCTTTGACATGAAGATTATTACCAGAAAATTTTGTAAATGTAGTGACAAATGAAGCGAAATATTACTATGGAAGCAAAGTTAAGTAAAGCATATTTAGTTTTGCTATATAAATATAGCAATATAGGATAGTTAAGTATATTACATTTTAATATGCAAGCTATTTGCATATTAAATGTCATGATAAATGTTGATGTCTGCTACATCGACTATGAGAGTAGAAGGCTTTAATTATTACAAGATTCGAAGAACTTCAAAGATGATGAAAGATTTTACAACAATAAGAAACCAATTTGTGCGCATAATTTGAAGAAATTCATTTCTGAGGAACCTTTTAATTAATTTGAAGATCTGACCCACTTCATACATCTACATAGAGAATTTTAACATGAAGAAAGTGCGTTTGAAAACAAAATGTGACTGTAGTATTCATTTCAGGATATTAACTGTGGATATAAGCAATACATTTATTATACCTATAGGATAATTAACAACAAAAAATGAGAAAAAATCCAGACAAATATAGATAAGGAAATTGTATTTGACTGTAATTCATTGATTTACTGTGAATTTCTTTTAACATTAAAAGATAATATGGAATATATAGTTAAATGGCAGATATTCATAAATGCCTTTCTTAACTATTATATTAACTGTTTAATAGAACAATAAGAGAGGAGTTGAGTGGTGAATAAGAAATATGAAGCAGCAAAAAACTAATTTCCAATATTTTTTAAACATAAAAAGTTTCCTATCGCTTATTGTTTACCGGAAAAAAATAGCATTTAATGACACATTGCATTCTGCTTTATAGATTTGTTTCCACTACAAATGCAAATTTTAAATTTATAAATATATCAATTTATAGACATATGAAAGCAATTGAATATTTAATTGCATATAAGAAACAGGTGACAATCAATTTATAAAACTTTCAAGATAAAATCAGATCGATCTTTCAAAGTGGAATTTAATATAAAGTTTTTGGAGCAGAGTTGAGAGAACTCGGAGCAGTCCACTGACTGTTTTGAATTTCAGATTCCTCTGAGTTAAATGCTTAAAGTAACATATTAAAAATTGCAATATACAGCGGAGAACAAGAAATAATGAAAGAAATCAGTGTTTACATACAGCCTTCAAAATTCAAGCCAGAAATATGAGAATGAATTTGGCCAGTACTTATAAGCATAAACTCGATCCTTTGAAGCTTATTTCTTTGACGGCATAAGCATTGATAGTAAAGGGAAATTTTCTTTTGTTCATGTTAAGTTCTCTAATCCTACAGAATTAAAATTCAAAATTCTTTTATTGCAAATATTTTTATAGTAGATTCATAATCAACAAAATAATATAGAAATTAAGTTAAATGTTCTAAAGTGTTCAATTAATATATTAAATAAAAGAATTACAATCCATCTTCAGTGCCCAACCACATTGTTGCTTGACTGTGATCTATATCCTCTTGGCCTTCTTCTCGAGGTATTGAATTTCCTCTTTTTCTGTGTTCATCTTTTCCCTTTTCCTCATCTATAACACAGATAGTGAAAATAGATATATTTCAGATATTTGCACATTGTTTGAAACATAACTTCGGAAAACGCATTAATAAATGATATGATAATTAAGAGAAGAAATGAAAGAAAAGCAAGATGAAACACATAAACTTTCAGCTAAAAGTTTTTTTTGAAAATACAGCCTAATGTTAATTGATTCTGTGAGTTCCAATCTAGAATGGAGTCCAATTGAATTTCCAACTAGGCAAGAGTCTATTGCCACTGTTTTGAGGAGAGCAATGAACAGGTTGATTAAAATGTGTTATTAGCGTAGTTGCCAAATGAAGAAATTGTAACAATAATTGTAACTGAAATATTAGAAATACATATTACAAATTAACATTCTCATTGAATTCATTGCCTTTTAAGTAGTTTTTTCAAATATAATTTTCAAGAATATGAGTATAGATTTATACACTTTATGGATTTTATAATTAAAAATTAAATCGGCACTTTTAATTTAACTATCGACTTATCCACAAATGAAAAATTGACCCAAAATGATTGTCTCATCTTAAATCATAATATAAATATGACATTGTGGCTATATATGTATGTTCCACATTTCTTTCTAAACAAGGGTCTGAATTTAACAAAAGTTTGTACATTTATTATATAAGACATCAGAAAGAATACTGCTATACTTTTCAAAGTACAAAATTCAATCAACTGGACATTAAGAAAAAATTGTCAGTTTTACACTTTGAGTAGCTAAACCACTTTTTAAATATTCTTTTATTTTGATACATCTTTTGACAATGCTGTTAAATTACTACTTGGTTGCCACAAAGTAGTAATTTAACCATAAATTAAACTAAGCTTAAGTCAATCGCTCGAACGCAAAAAAAAAAAAAAAATTTCTTATATTTTAGCAAACATGAACAAACTTTACCACTCTAATTTAACAGCCATTAATGGAGAAAATTAGCTATTGATGGTTTTCAAAATTCTGACTGAATTAAATTCTAATTTTAATTAAAAGTTAACAAAATTTCTGACTATAAAAAGTTTTTGTATAATTTTTTAATACAAAATCAGTTTTTACATTAAAAACATCAATACCGGGATTTTGATCTTAAGCAATCCGTGCTATTTTAACTATTAATACTATAAAAAGCACAAAATAATTGCCTAAATTTAATTTTTTTGTAGAAAAAGAGCTGCTTGTTGCACATACCAGGCACTTCATTATCATCTTCATCATCACTTGAATCACTGAAAATAAATAAGAAAAATTTAGGAAATAGAGATAATGACTCGTACAATGTTTAAAAAACTTTTACAAATATTTGAAATAAATATTGCTGTACTTTTTACTAATTAAGTAAAAATCTTATAAACATTAAATAAATCTTTTAAAGCCATTTCTTATGGTATTATGGAGTCCAAAGAATTTTATTTATACGATATACAGGAATTATTTAAAAGTAACTATCAACAGTGTATCGCAATTTTCAATCAGAAATATATAATTTAATTGTGCATTTAGTTGAACTAAGTGATACATACAATGCCAAATATATAGTTTGAAGCTCTTTATGGATTAAAATATTTGAAGTATTTTTCATTTATGTTAGTTAAATATCAGAAATTCTGATAATTTTAATGAAACTTGAGTATTGACACATGAGTTAAAAATGTAATTTGAAGAAATTTGCAAATTTAAATTATTTAAATAGCATCACACAATTTATTTAAAATTAAGAGTGAAAACAATAATTTATATTTTAATAAGGGATCAAGGCATTTCATACCTATCCAATTGGATATTTCCATTACTAGCTTGTTCTACATTATTTTGTTCTATATTGTTTTGTTCTACATTGTTTTCTTCTACAACTTCTACTTCAATGCTTACTCCAGCAGCTTCAGCTACTGGTGAACACTTGTCTGAAATCCTAAATTAAAAGCAAGAAATAATGACTATTTGATATCTCACAAACAGATACTGATATTTATAAAATGATAAGAAAATGACATATTGCAAGAAAAAATCTGGTAACAGAATTGATTTGAAACGACTGAAGAACTTTGAAAGTACAAATGAAGCGCTTCTTTAGTAGTTAGGTAAGTGAATAAAGAAAAGAGAAACTAATTTGAATACATTAGGTTTATCAAAATAAGAAAATCTATTAATTTTTAAAGATTTTTTTCTATATCTGCCATTTTTAAAATTTTCCATTTTCTTTTTCCAAAGAAACTGTCTTCTGAAGTGGGAAAAAATTTGTAAGTAAATTTTAGTATCGAATGATTAAAAAAAAGCACATCAAGAACTCTATTATAATAAAAGCAGTTTCTTTGTTTTATGATAATTTTTAATGAAATGCAAAGAAACATTCCTATAATCATATTTACTTCCATCCGTGAAAAATTAATATGTATAAAATAATTTGCATCCACTGAATGCAAATAAATAAAACTCCCAGTTACAAACTAACAGAAGCTGCAAAGTATTCTACATTCATTACAAAGTTGAAATCTAAAACCGATTCAAAATTTTACTTGGATACAACATAGTATTTTTACAAGAAAATATACAACATTGTAGTGAAAGAGGATTTTTAATTAAATAAAACTTACATAGAGCAAGTTGCTGGAACAGCGACAATAGTAAGAATGCGTGCGTTGCACACACCATTGCAAGACATGACTGTTGGCTCAGGCAGTAAGCTAAGCACACAGACTTGTCCTACATAGCCATCACTATTGCATACCCAAACTTCTCGTAAGCCCTGCTGGTTACAGCCTAAGGTTGCTGCTGCGCAAGTGAACTATGAATGAAGAGAAAATTTCAGGTATTAAAAAAGTAATTTATTTTTAACAATAAAAGACATAGATACAATTCACATTTAAAGATGCAATATTATTCGATTAATATTTATATACTAAAAACGCTTAAGCCTAAATATAACACTACTCAGTCCAGTGATATATCACCTGTATATAATATTTTCAGTTTGGCAAGACTTTGTATTCTTGTTGCAAAAAATCAAAAATCTTAAATATAAATCTTATAAATAATCCATGGAAATTTTATTTATACCATTCATAAAATAAATTCATAAACATAATAAATTTTAAGAGTTGAATTCCTTTTGTCATTCAAGTAATTTTCTGTAATGTTATGTTATTCAGTTCAGGCTTTATCTTTTGACACTGATAGGAATTTAGAATTGAATTGTTAGTTCAAAAATCTTTATTGGTACTAGGATAAACACCTTCATCATTAATGATGAATTGATCCACGAGGGATTGACTCATTATATACAGCTGTGATTCAGGATAGTACTGGGCATAAGACATAATAAACTCGTCTTCCTCCGTTTTCTTCCATTAATAACTTCATATTCAAACTGAATAATCAGCACATTTCTATGGATATCCAAGACGATTACCAATATGTAATACCAGAACAAACTATAAAATTTATAGCAAAAAATCATATCAAATTTTTACCTGAAGTCCGGCGCGAGTTTTTCTGATAGGCAATGCTTTCTTCAATTCTGGTGGGAGATTCCGACCTATAGAAACAGCCATTAAGACAAAATTCGAGCAATAAAAATGATAGTAAATAAATATGTGGGACTTCTGCATGACAGAAAAAATAAAAGTAAAATTATAGATTGATCAAAGCATATTTTTGAAAAATTAAAAAGGACTGGAGTCTCCTGAAGTCTGAAATAATAATAATAATTGAAAAAATACAAGAAAACAAACAAGTAAAAAAACTCAGATTTCACTATAGCTTATCCCATAGAAAAAACAGTATTTTCATTTGAATGTCATTTCTGATCAGAGAAATTCATTCAAAATTGCTATTTAAAGCTCATGGCGTTTTTGCCGTATCAATAAATTCCCGCCCTCATAGAAAGAATTTTGAAGGAACATTCAAAATTATGACTACGAGAAACTGACTAAAATATCTAGCTTTAGCATTATTTCGGTAAATGCAGTACTCTACACGATTCTTCTTTCCGGAGAAGGGGACTGAAAAGTAAGACTGTCAACACGATCCTTAAAAACTCCCTTAGAATTTTACTCCAGCTCATCCCACAGAAATTTCAGAATTTTCATTTGAATGTCATTTCTGATAAGTGTAATTTTATAAGAATTGCCATTTAATGTTCACGGTGTTTTCGCCGTATCGGTAAATTAACACCTTTATAGAAAGAATTTTGAAGGAACTTTGAAAATTATGACCATGAGAAACTTGTTAAAATACCTAGCTTTAGCTTCGCTTCGGTAAAAGCAGCACTCCAGACGGCTCTTCTTTCCGGAGAAGGGAACTGAATAGTAAGATTGTCAACACGATCCCTAAAAAAGATGAAGTAATCGAAAAATCAATTGAGAAGGAAAAAATTCACACTTATCACTCACAAATTACAAATAATATTTTTAAATGAAAATGTGGTTTAAAATTGAATTTAAGATTTTATTTTATAATGGAAGAAAAATTGAAAGTTGAAGAGAAAATTTTATTCAATAATTTCAGGTAGTATGAAATACAGTGTTAACTCTACAACAATTAAAAATGGGAGAATATATTAGAGTGGTTGTAATGTTGCTTACGGAGTAGTGACTGTTAGCTCAACAGTAATCAGCGAAGAATCATTATTCTGCTTTTCCAGTATCTGTTTCGTTATCCCTGCAGATAAGTCCCTGACAACATCGTCCAGTACCTAAAAATTAAAATTTGTTAGCTTCTTATCATTACTAGATACTTTAAAATAATATTTATATTTAATATTATAACTATAGCAAATAAACAACAAAAAAAAACATAAAACCAAAGTCGCTAAAAACAGAGAAATACTTTGATACATCACAACTAAGGATTTATTCTGAAAATACTCTCTGTCATTAAAAAATGTTTTAAGTTTTAAAATCAAGACTTCATTAATTATGAATAAAAATGCTATCACACCTTTGTTCGATTCGATAAGATGTCTAACCCCTACTTACATATAAACATTGAGCTGTTGAGAAGAGATGTGATAAATTTCCATTACTCACCGATGACTAAAGCGCCATCTACCTCATTACAATGTTTAATTATATTAACGCAACGTTTTGAAGCCACACCATTGATATTTTGGGACGAACCTAGAAATGTTGAACAGCGATCAAATGAAGATTACACCTGAGCTGGAGCCCCCTCTCCGAATTTCCACACCACACCAACGGCAGAACGTTACGCCCCGATGGATTTAACGTGCACCAAACCCACTTACACGGCAGTTCTTCGGTGGAATCGGGTCTCGAACCTGCAACCCTCCGGTTCCGAAGTCGAGACCTTACCACCAGGCCACCATGGTCTCTCCATTACAGTAATCGACAGATTGAATTCAAGTAAGTAATAATGGAATTAAATATAAATAAAATCACATTCACATTGGCCAACATTAATATATATACGTCCGTAAATATTCAATATGTACACGTTTACTTATTATACTGTTTATGAAGCAAACAGAAATAGAATTTCAGCAAAAATAAAGAATATAATTTTTCCTCGTTAAATTAAAATAAACAGACAAACGTATTATAAGAAGAAGTGAAACAACAAAAATGTTTTTTTTCTTATAGGAATACTCTGTCTGTTCCAATAGTTATCATATGTCACTGGAAAATTTTAGGGAAAAATTCTGTATTTATGTTATTGTTTTGTAGATAACTAACGAAGCAATGCAGCAATAAAGTTAAAATAGGGAACAAATGCTTCAACAATAAAGATAATGAGATGTATTTCGACAAGTTTAAACAACACTCTGCCGTACGGTTTATTCAAGATTTTCAAATGAAGATCCCAAAAATGGATGGGATAAAGATTTTTACAGATAGTTCAAAAGATGCAAATAAAGTAGGAGCTGCAATAGTAGTATACTACTATGGGAAAGAGATCGATAAAAGTCTTATGAGATTATCGAAGCATGCAACAAGTTTTCAGGCAGAAGTGCAGTCTTTAAAAATGGCCATTGAATATTGTGAAAGAGTGGAGGATAGACAGAAATGCTCAATTTTTTCCGATTCAGTTTTACAATCAATACAGTCATCTCACAATTGCAATTAGGTAATAGAGACGATAAAAGAAAAGATTAAAAGTGTTAAAATTAACAAGTCGATAGAGTTGAATTGGATTAAGGCCCATATTGGGATATACGGTAATGAAAAAGGCGGATCGCTATGCGAAGTTGGCGACACAGAAAGAGAATATTGATATTATTGTCCCCAAATCAAGTGGTGTTTTAAAAGGGGAATTGAGAGAAGAAATAAAACTACAATAGTTTGACAGATGCTAAATGTCCAAAAAAGGAAGAGTAACTTTCGACTTTATTCCTAATCCGGAAATTAAAATAAGAAGATACCATCCACTTATAATCCAAATGATATCTGGACATGGGAGATTTCCCACATATTTCCATAGATATGAAGGAACGCAGGAAAATAAATGCATTTGTGGAAAAATTGGTGCGGTTTACCGCTATTTAATGGAATCTATGGTGATCTCAGAGTTAAGGAAAAACCTGAAGATTGAAAACAATGATTTAAGTACCATACTGACGGTACCTCAAAGCCCTGAAAAATAAGATGTTGAAGATTGATAGCTTCATTCCAACTATTAGGGAGTGTGCTGATGGGGAGAAAGACAGCTACTTACTACCCTGAAAGGAATGTTAGTTTGACTGTTCTGTCAATGTAAGGTTGGACAATACTTATTCAGCAGCCGACCACCCCGTCACCACTGAACGTAGCAGTATTGACAGGATTTGTTGTGGTCGACTGCTGAATAAGTATTGTCCAACCTT
>JAPMOQ010023642.1:14461375-14558643 GCA_026543055.1 Argiope trifasciata | reverse complement strand
TATATATATATATATATATATATATATATATACAGTACATACAGCGTGTTAAGTTGGTGGTGGCTTAGAGTAGAACTCGGGACCTTTTAATTAGAAGTCTCGTAACATAATCACAGACAAAAGCAATTGCTCTTGTCACATAGATGTTATGTAACTTATGAACTTACCACCACAATATTTCTCCCTCCAGAGAGTCTCATGTGAGACGAAAGTTTTAATAATGCCAGGTGTTATGGCGGAAACGAATTTTTTTTATTGTGCCAAGTGTTATGGCGGACAACGAAAATTTGTTATGATGAGTTTTGCTACCAGTAGAGTGCGCCACGAAGGTTGTGTTTGGAGGTTCATTGTCCGAGGTCACCAATGTTGTCAGTGATGTCAGCCCGGAATACAACGCAGGACCTTTTGGTCGGAAGCCTCGTAGCATATCCACTAGACAAAGAGTGATCACCCATGTTTAGTGGCTGTTACTGGCTTTTTAAGATACCACTACAACAGTACAGTACATATGCTTGTCTTTACTATGTATCTAGAAGCGGCTGTGGATTATGCTGAGTGTGTAAAAGTGTTCTAAAAGTTAGTTCGTTTTAATGTTCTTTCGCAAGTGCTCTTTCATCTCTCCTGATGCAAATTTACCATTCTATTGTTCACTGAAATTCCATGGCAGGGCAAGGAAATTTTATACTTTCATCCAGGACAAATTGTTTCTTATATCTAACAACAACAAGGGTTATTGGTCTAGTACCTAAATCCATTTCTGTTCCCTAAATATATTACATATCTTATGTTAAAGAAAGTGTAAAAGTACTGGCTGAATTCGAAGATGGGCTATCCAGCACAAATATGGGGAAATGGGGCAGTGGTGTGTATAGAAATCAACATTTCTCGTAAACTACCCACAATTCAAGATAGAAATAGTTTGAATTAGACAAGTTTTAAGTAGTAATTTCTTTTGTAGCTGTAATTGTCAAAAATTATGGACTGAAATAGGATTTTTTAATCTTTTACTTCTAATGTCTATTAAACTATGCAAGTGACATCTTGCGGGGAAACAATCATCAACTGAATTCCCTTTCATTCTCATAGTTCTAATCCTTATAAAATTATAGGAGGAAATGGCAGAAGGAAATCTTTGTTTCCTTTTTATATTTTTGAACATAAAGAGTCAACCACAGCTTTTTGGCTTATTGACAAGGACAAATTAAAATAATTTAAGACATCAGAGGAATGAAATTAACTGAGAGTAAAATTTAAAAATATGATTCACAATAAACAATGTATTCTTAATAATATTTCATTTACATAAATTTCACACAGCTGTTACAATAATGTAAGGACGAAATTTCAGATAAGTTTTTTTTCAAGAAACAAGAAACATAGAATATACTTTTTCTAATAATTTATTTTAATATTAATGTAATAATTCAAAACTAAGCATTATGAGTATAAAGATTTACTTGATGCGGAACACTCAGCTTCCCAACTAGTTCCCTGATGTGAGCCAATACATTTAGATCTTCATCTAGAGTTTCGATGTCCTTCATCGCTTTCTGTACGTTGACATCGGTACCTACAATTAAATCACATATAACATTATTTATAAAAGAACAAAAATTTTAAAATAATTACATATCTTTCTTCTGTTATTCTTCTTCTGTGTGTTATTCTCATCTTAACGGTTAGAAATTATTAATTTCAGTTTGAGACTTAGGAGTGAATAGGACATTGGACACTTTTTCATACAGAATTTTTCGTTAACTTCCCATCTATATTTTAAAACAATTATTTTAGTGAACGCTTGTGTTTAGTGAAAATGAAGTGATATATCAAAAGCAGGAGTCGACGAAATCAGGACTTAACATTGAACCTTAATCCCTTAGAAGATGCATGCACTAGGAAGCCTCATGGCAAAATGCAATCCGTCACCATCAGCAAAAAAGACTTTACTGTAACTCTTAATTAATATAACCAGGATTAATCTCAAATTTTTAAGTATAATCTGGAGAAATTATGCGCAGCCGATGTAATGTCTGCATTAAAATAAGAAGTCGATAGATAGCCAACTAAGTTTTGATTAATAATTATAATTAAGTTATTATGGTATTTTTGTCTACTTCTCTAGTACCATAAACTAGCATATTCATTCATTTTTTATATTTATGACTTATTGACATAAAAATACAATAAAATACTTCTCTTAAAAATATTATCGCTTAATTTATGGACACCAATGTATCAATCTCAAGTTTTTCTTTTTGTTACACAATTATTTAATAATTAGATGGTACTTGGCAATGTGGTAAAGTTGGCGAATCCACGATTACGTTCAGGTGCAAACTAAATACAAATTTGATAACAACAAATATAGCACTTAAGACAATTTAAAGCTTATGATTAAGATGACTTTAATAAACATAAAGTGGTTTATCAACAACTGACTCACGTTCCTAATTTTAAACGTTTTATTGGTAAGAGATTTCAAAATGCTGATATAACAGCACAATTTTTTAAAGATATATTTTAAGTGCACATGTAGTAAACGCTCAATAGATTTTAACATTCAGGTTTCCTAATGCGAGTTTTTTAAGTCAATTAGATTTTAGTGATAGGAAAAAATTTCTATATATTCTTCCATACAAAAAAGATAAAAAAGCAATAAAACGAAGGTTCAAACCATTACCACACAAATTAAAAACGTTATTCATCATTTATTAATTGTGCATCAGAATACTAAACTACATTATAGAAAAATAGAAAAAAATAAATATTATTAACTCATATAATATTACTTTAAATTATTGTGACATAATTATACGTGACTCTGACGTCACGAAATCACTAAACTCAGAGTAGTTGTGCGTGCTACAGTTTAAATAAATCTTGTTTTTTTTCTGAAATCGAAAAACAATGTATATTACATTACTCAAAAAAATGAATAAAATACCAATACTTTTTGGAATTTTCAATTTTTATTTATTTTGCGCTGAAACAATTTGTCAAATTTTTTTTCATGTGTTCCCTCTTTATATACATATTATTATCGCTGTATGTATAACTTAACGAATGTCCTTTTTCTCTTTAAAGTTTTTCATTCTTTTTAATTAAAGAAAAATAGTCACTATTTACTCCAAATATAATTTTGAGAAAATAGATTTAATTTAAATTACTAATCCCTATACCTATTTACAACAAGTGAAATCCATTTAAATGCAGAATTTCAGGCCTTATGAAGGAAAAAATTCTGTGAATATCATTTTTTTCTGAAGTAAATCATATCAACATTAACATGTACTGAAGATTTAGAGTAATTCATTAATTTATTCATTAATTCTGAATAAAAAACGTAGAAAACAAAACAAGGGATGAACACTGAATGAAACAAGGAAGATCCTTTAAAAACTTCACTATCTAAAGAGAAAGAAAGTTCTTTGCTCTGAAATAGATCCCTTTTTTAATAATACTCACCTTTAGATATTTCCATGCTATCAAGAGAGAATCTAGTAAGAAGCTTATATTTATTTGATTCTAAAACAGTAAACGGTGTCTGCGACGGGCTAGTAGCTGTCCTGTGAAGTATTAAAAGAAAACCATTAAAAAAGGGATATTATTATATGAGGAAATAACTATACTGAATTATTCAAGCATTTCTGTACAAATATATAAAAATATACATTTTGTACTTCTACAAAAACACTGACATTTTTACATACAGTGTATTCCCCAAAAATGGAACAAACATTTATTTTTCCTAGATATATACTCTAGGCATACACTCCTAGTTACAAAGTGTCATTAAATAAGGTAGACAATAGTATGAAAACAATTTGGTTTCTGCGAAGAATGAAAATAAAAAGTTAAAATATACAATTTTCATACGGTCCAAATCGTGTAAAATGATGAGATGACAAAATATTTCTTTAACAGTCATTTGCGTTCACATAAACTGAGGTGCTCTTATTTACAAAATTAGCAAACATTTATTTATTTTTAAATTTAGAGAGGGCTAATCACAAAGCTTTAAAATATTTAAAGATTTTAAATATTAAAAATGAATTTCTACATTCCTTTTCAGCTTAAAAATGGCTTTAATCTGAGCTTTCAAAAATTATTCTCTATTTACTTTTAGATCCAGTCTTTCTAATCCCAATTTTTAGATAAATAGACTTTTTATAATGGTTTCGTAAGCTTCAAATTAATAAAATTGCGTTAGATTTTTTTCATTGATTAATCCATAATTATAGTGACTTCAACTTAAAAATTCTTTTTGCATGTGAAACAGCGTTCTCGAGCTGCGATATACTTTAACAGCACACATTTTGGCGACATTGTTTCATAACTTTGCGTCAGAATTTTGCTCATTACTTAGAATAATAGAACTTATTACACTTATCTATATAAATGCACATGGCCGTATACATACAGAAACGGAAACTCTTGAAACATTAAAATATGTTAAAACAATTAAAATAAATTTTGCTGTTAAATTCTTTGACCGAAAATTACTTTTTTCGAGCAATTGGGCATTTTAAAAAAGCTACATCCACAAAGTATTTTATGATTATTTAGAGTAAATAGAAATTCGCCGAAGTTCATTTAAAAGACATTAATTTTCAAATTAAAATTTTCTGTAGATAGTAGATTTAAAACGGTGGAATAGCAAAGTGAGTGTTTTACAGAAAACTAATGCACATGAAGTTAAAACAAATAAGAAAAAGTATTAAAAATTCGTCTATAACAATATTTTCAAAGACTTAATTTTAAAATAAATGTCAGGAATTTTTAAATCAGCTTAAAGAAGTGAAAAAAAAAATACATAGAAAAAAAAAGAATAAATAAAATAAAATAAAAATAAAAACTCCGTTTGATTTGAGACATTAAAAAGAAATGATGTACTATTCTGATAACTTTCAGAAAATGATAAAATGAATGAAAATGAAAATAAAGCTAAAACACATTTTTTAAAATTTAAATAATAATATTTTTTTCTTCACATTTTAAAAGCATGTTTAACAAGTGTACTTACAACATCTAAGAACTGAAAAGTAAAAATGAAAGTAAAGATATACTTCCATACAAGGAACAAATAAGTTAAAAAAAACAGAATTAAAGATAAATAGTTAAATCAGATAAATCATTGAATATAGTCTGACTTTTATTAAAGTAATAAAAATTTAACTCAAATTCATATCAAAATAGATTTTAAAATTAAAAAAAAACTTAATTAGTATAAAAGTTACAATAATTTAACTGGCATTTGATAATTGTTAAAAAGTTTAAAGGTAATTATTATAATTAGTATATGTGGTCTTACATCTATAACGATATTTTTTAAAGTATTATAATAAATATATTTTTAAAGATTTTACATCAATAGCTCTTAATCAATTTTTTTTCTAGCTATAAAATGGTCCAATTGTCACAACTATATACTATTCCAAAAACACTTAATTAATACCTGCTAATTAATAAAAACTAAAAAAATAGTCACGCTTGCTTCTTAGAGCTCGTGTTGAGAAACGTGGAAAATTAACCATTTAAGAATAGTGAATAATTTGTTCCAATTGTTAAAACCATGGTTTGATACGATAATACATGCATACTGAAATATTAAAATGACAGTGATTTATTTTTAATCCAAAGAATGAAAAAAAATCTTTTTACTAGTTTTAGCAATTAATACAAGGGCGAATGTTAAAAATCACTTAAATTTTCTTTTAATTGAAAATTGTTTCCTCGAACATTCCTTGCCTACTCTGTGATAAATGCACACTTGTTTTTTATTAACCACATGTCACCTGAGTCACCTTTTAGATAACAGTAGATAGATTAGCGTGCGATCCTTCGTTAGGATGAGGTTACTACACTACAAAACCAAATATGTATTTTTGGAAGCCATCTTTCTGACAGATTTTAAACACAATTTGATGCAGAACTTTATTTGTAGTCACAAGATGATAAACAAAATGTCATTTATGTTCTTACACTTTGAGTTCATGCAGTTACATGCATGAAAAGGTATTACAATTACAAATTTGAAGTTCATCAGCAAAGGAGTGACAGAGAAAAGGTTGAAATCTTTTGATAAATTTGGTTCAATATTTCATAAAATTCCCCATTTTAGATGCTATATCTCTGTAACAAATTTTTATTGATCTGGCTCTACTCGTTTTGTAGTTATTGTGTTAACTTCTATATCGATAGTCAGACAGACATAATGTCTCTGAATGAATTGAAACCAAAATATGACATAGGACTACAACCGTAGTGTTAAAATCAATCACATATTAAACAACACAAATTTATTTAAGTCATTATGTTTCGTATTTACAAGCTTGTGAAAATATAGACCGACACATGGACAGTTCCTTGATGGATTTGATTTCAAATTTAATGTATATCTTCTTATTAGATGCTAAATTTCTGGGCCAAATTTTTGATTCTGGCCTTTTACGCTTTATAGTTATCATTTGAACTTCGATTAGGATAGTCGGACAGGAATATTTCCATCGAATGAAATTGTTGAAAATTTGAGAGAAATCTACGAATTTGGTATAAGAAATTTTCATATTCGCACACATACCAAACAACCAATATTATATTTCATATATCCAGTTAAAAGCGTGTAACTAACACAATAAATAACACCTAAACATAACACCTAAAATGTCTTTTTCGTTAAAATCTTAATACTGATTTTTTTGACGATAACAAAATTTTCTCTTTGTGTACTTAATATGCGAGAAAGTAAAAATAAACTTTAGAGAAAGAGATTTTTTAATCACAGCAAGACCATAGTAATAGACCATAGTAATCAAAAACAGTGACTGAATATACTGTTTCTTCAAAAAAAGATGTCGAAGTGATCTTTATGCAAATTCTCTTTCAGAAATTACAAAAAATAAAAAGTAAAAAAAGCAAACTTTTTAGCAATCAAGATAAAAGCAGATAAACAAAAATTCAATTTTTAAATTGAAAATTGCACTTTACTTCAACTGATATTTGTACGAAACGCTGCAGACACCTGTACAGACTTCTACATTACAGATATTTGTACGAAATTGTATTTAGTGCACACATATTTTCTTACAAAAATAAATGTACAGTTTTATTTTAAATCATTAAATGCCTCTAAAATTCCATTTAAAATAAAATGTTTTTTTTGATCAAAACAAATTTATGTACTGGTTCTTGCAGATGTTACTGTAAAGACCTTATAATAAATAATCTCTCTCTCTCTCTCTCTCTCTCTCTCTCTCTCTATATATATATATATATATATATATATATATTTATGTGAAAATAAGAGGTGCAGGACCTGTCCGCTAGCAGGCAAGGAACAAATTAATAATGAAAACACAAACTTACAAATTTTTTGTAAAAACAAAAACCTAATTTATATTATAAATTGTATTGAATGTAATTTAAATTACATAGGTCAAACTAGCACCGAACTTAATCTAAGAATTAATAACCATAGATCTGATATTAAAAACTTTGTAAAAAATAAGAATTCTGAATTTGAACTAGAACACTTTCAATGCCATAATTTTAATAATATTAACATCTATATTCTAGAAGACAATATTAATGACTTAAACAAAAGACTGGACCTTGAAAATATTTACATTTGTAATTTAAAAACTTTATTTCCTTATGGTTTGAACAGCAAATTAAATGGCGAAGGTTATGGGGATATAAACAACTCATGTATCTATAGCAAATTCAATATTTTTAAAGATTTTTTGAGAACAGAAAACGGTAATAAGAGATTTAAAAGAGGTAAGGGTAAAGGGGGTAATTTTCAAATAATTTTTGAGAAACTGTTGAATTATTGTAATATGGATTATAATGGTGAAAACATTTACAAAATTAGGAAATATATTTTTGATCTTAGAAAAAGTAAAATTAAATGGTTAATAAATAATAAACTAGCTGATTTAAAATTCAAAAACTTTTACACCAAATGTGTTATTCTAGATCTTATTAAATTTAAGCTTAATATTGAAAAAAACCGATTTATTAATAAATAATGTTAATAATTTAAACAAAGAATTCTGTGTTATAAGGTTTTTAGACATTGACTATGAAAAACTAAAATTACCCAAAATTTTGCAGATTAACAAAGATTTCTTTCCTATAAAGAATACAATAGTTTCAATTGCATTCAGCTATACAGCAACTTTAAAGAAAAATATTTGTAACTACAATTTCTATAGCAAAAATTTAAATAAAATAAACAAAACTGACTGTCATTGTGATAAAGAAATCTATAAGGACAATGTAGATACGGAGAAAGGGCATGTGGTAACAGGTGATTTAAAAATTATAGATTCTAGCCCATTAAGGGATCTTATGGAAAAGGGAACTAAATTTAGACTTAGAGAAAGATTAAACAATAAAAAAGCGTTGATTTCTATTGGGCGCGATTTAGACATTTTTATATCTAAAATTTCTCGAAAATATAATTGGCCTCCAGAGGGATTTAATGAATGGAAAATTAGGGTCTTAGGAGAAATTAAAACTAAGTATAATATGGGTAAAATTAGAATAAAAGAACGGGGATTTTATGCTACAAAATCAATAAAAAAAGAAATAAAAAATTTAAAAGAAAAATTTATTATAACAGTTATAGACAAATCATCAAACAATTTCTGTATTATGTGTAAGCACTGCTATAAAGAACTTTTAATTAGTGAATATAATTCCAATTCTACCTATAATTTGGTTAATTCTAATAAAAAAGAACTAGACAAAAGATTGTTGGCTTTCGCTAAAAAAATTAAAATTAAAACATGCTCTCTGAAGTATCCTTATTTGTTCCCCACTGTTAAATTTCACAAAAAAAAAATTAAATTTAGATTTGTTACCTGTAGTACAGGCAGTTATAATTACTACATGGGGAAGCAATTTTTCAAATTCCTAAAAATTATCTTAAATAAAATTGAAGAAGAAGATTGTTTTGTCATTAATAATAACAAAAAGATTTTGGATTTCTTAAAAGATAACAAAATTTATAAAATTAATACTTTTGACTTTGAAAATTTATATACCAACCTGCCCCATGAGAAATTATTAAATGTCTGTACTCATATATATTATGAATATTTAAATGAAAATGTAATTAATAAAAATGACTGGCTGGCTTTATGCAATTTTAATATTACCGAAAATTATATATTTAATGGTATTGATTTTTATAAACAGGTTAAAGGTATCCCAATGGGTACAGCTTTTTCAAGTGCTTTAGCTAACATTTTCCTTCATTACTACGAGAAAAAAATAATTAATAATTACTTAATAAACGGTTGGCGATTTATTGATGATTTAATTTTGATTAACTTGGATAATACCAATATTGTTACTAACTGCTATCCTAAAGAATTAACTTTAAAAGAAACAAATAGTGATAATCTTGAAGCTACTTATCTGGATCTAAGGATCAAAATTGATAATGAAAAAACAATAGTCGGTATTTATGATAAAAGAGACGAATTCAAATTTAATATAATTAAACTCTGTAATTATCACTCTAATCTTAACTCTAAAATTTTCAAAAATGTACTTTTCTCACAATTTAATAAAATTAAAACAATTTGTAATAACAAAATTTCTTTTATAAAAGCAACAAATAGTTTTATTAAAAATTTAAACAATAATGATTTTCCCAAAAACTACTGTAATATCAATATTTTAATAAAAAAAGAAATAATGAAATATTAGTGAAATAGATGGCGCTAAAAAATCACATTTATGTTTAGTTTCACGGTGTTGTTGTTTTTTGTTGGCGGAGAAGAATGGCGGATACTAGCGAACAGGTCAGGGAACTGATTTTTCTTAATTTTGTCATTAATTATGATCTTTCTTATATGGTTTTACCTTTTGTATATATATTTTTTTCATTTGTTGATGTTTTGATTTGTTTTTTGTCTTTTACTGTTGGAATTGGTATGTCTCTTTTGCTTTCATCTTCGGGGGATTTTTCGGGCCACGAGGCGTCGGTACTTTCGGCCATTGTCCATCGACGCCTCACAGAAAAAAATTCCCTGTTTTGGAATCCTGGCTTGAAAGTGGCTCCTGATGAAGTTTTCAGGCCGGATTCCTTTTTTATTGACTATTTTTTATTGACCATTTTTTTCTAATGATTTTTCTATTGATTATTTTGATTAGGTTGTCTTATTTTGTTAATTAATTTATATTCATTTGCATTTTAGTTGTAGCTGCATTTGCGCTCTCTAAATACAATGATTGATTTAAAAACTTTTAATTCTTATAACTTGTTTAATCAGTAATGATTTTTAGTTCCGGTTCCGGTTTGGTTTCGTTGCCGTTTTTACTTCTGTTTCGTTTAAATACTCTTTGAATATTGTATTGTAGGTTTATTTCATTATTGGGTTCTTATTCATTTACTTTTCATTATTTGGTTCTTATTCAATTACCTTTCATTTTGTGAATTTGAGTTTTAATTTCGTTTTCGACCTAGTTGGTTTCATTTTAATTTTGTTGATCAAGAAATGGATTTTGATTGTTTTAATAATTTTATGATTATATATATATATATATATATATATATAAACATTTGACCTTCATATTACCAAAAGCAAACTTACGATGTCGACGGGGCTGTCGAAGGTTTTCTTATAGCTGTACTTTTTCTCTTAATACTAGTAATAAGCAGTATGTCAGAGAATAGGAACAGACATCTTTCTTTCCTTGTCCCAAGACCACCCTATACAATAAAAATATATTTATTAAGAAATATTCATCATGTTTACCACGAAAGTAAATTTAAATAAAGTTAGAAAAATTTTATATCTTACGTTTTTATTGCTAAAGATCTAGATATGTAAAATTAAATATTTTAATGAGAATCCATCAAAACAGTTACTTAAAACTTTAATGCAATTTAAACTATTCAGATTTTAACTCTTCAGTATTTACAATATTTAATAGATACGACTTTCATATAAGAATAATCATTTTCTGTTATTTTATTCTTCTTTTAATTCATTGCAGTTACAATTTTTCTTACAGAATACAAATTAAGATTAATTGGTAAAGTTATGAACGAAATAATATTAAAATCAGATGCATATATAATAAAGTAGATTTCATAAATGTTAAATTCATTGCGACCAATTAAAGTTGAAATTATAGGGGCTAATTGAGGTTCAAGAAATATATTAAATTATTATACAATTGTTAGACAAAATTCCAGATATCATGATTAATAACATGATATGAAATGGAATGATGGGCTTTAGATTAAAATAGTTATTAACAAATCAAGGAATGATTTTTAATTAGAATGTCGAGACACTTGAAATTTAAGAGTAAAATAAAAATACAAAATTTAAAAAGCAAATAATATATTAACTATAAAAAAGTAATAAAAATTGCTTAATTATTGTTTTTATAAAAATTGTTTTACATTAGTAACATAACATATAACTTACTGTTATTGTTTTACTGTTATTGTTTAGAATATAACCTCTATTATTTATATTAATAATCCAATAATAAAACTCATGCATTTTAATAAGGGGGGTTGACGGGACTGCAAATTTGCTGGAAAATTTCTTCATAGTTTAAATTAGTCTAAACAATATTCTAATTTCTTAGGGTTTATACAGTTCCTTGTATTAATAACTATCCTACCCTTATATTCAAATCTTAAATTTCACTTAATTACAGCATGATAAGTTACAACACACAATAATATAAAAGACGGTAAAACACAATAATATAAAAGAAGGTAAAAAATAGAAACAATTATCTTTATAAATACACATTTTCTTGCAATTAAAAAAATTCTCAAAATAATATATAAGTATATATTCAAAGTATGAAATAAAATAAATAATAAAAACAGAAATATAAAATATCAATCTAAAAGGGTAGATAAATATTCATTCTTCTAGCTCATTTTGAATTAAATTAAACAAGTGAACAATGTCCAAAAGAAAAGGCACTAGAGAAATCAAACTACATTCTCAAAATTTTGTAAATTATTGAAACTTTCAGCCATAAGATTTGTAAAGAGTGCGCATTTTATTAATTTAACGTTTCGGTTAAGAAGTAGAAATGTTGGGATCTAAAGGTTGGAATTCAAATTTTTGTAAATTTAAAACGGAACAAAAACAAAATATGTAATTAAAATAAAAAGAAAGCCTAATCGATCATGATAGCCGAAAGAATTTTAGATGCAGAAAACACAAATAATAAATTCAAGAAAAGCTATTCAGATAAATGAAACTTTCAATAAATGAAGATAAAAACAACTTTTCTTACCTTATTCTGAATAGTCTGAAAAAATATTAAAAAGTTAATAATAAACAGCTTAATAAGGTCAAAGATGAAAAGTTTTGACAAAAATTTAGAGCAAAATTTATATTTAAAACAAATAATGTAATATTTTTAACAGCAAGATTTAAAAGAGTATATTTCTAATGAAAAATTACAAAGTTTAGTATCATTTTGAAATATGAAATATGGTTAAAATAAATCAGAATATGAGAAGAACATCTGAATATGTTTCATTTTGAAATATGAAACACGGTTAATAGAAATCTGTATATGAAAAGAACATCTGAATAGATTTTATTTTGAAATATGAAATATGGTTAATAGAAATCTGAATATGAGAAGAACATCTGATTATAAGACCAAAAATAGAATACAAATAAATTTTTTTTACATAAATTAGAAAGCAGCATAACTTACCGGTATAGTCACGACATCGTGTCGTATGAAAGCTCTCTCAGGAATACATAACTTTAAAAAAATACGTAAAATGATTAGTTGAAATATAAGTAGAAATAACGAAACAAAATAATACGGACATATTTAAGTTTAAAAAAATACATACATCTACCACTCCTTCAATATGTTGCTCAATATCTCGAACTCTTTGCTGCATTTGCTCTACTTGGTATGCTTCACGTTCTACGCGATTTATTTTTACCGCTAGATCGTGGACTTCTTTTTGAGCTTGGACTAGAAGATGATGATCTGGATGATCCATATTTGTATGCTTCAAAAGCTCCTTATGGAAGGAAAAAAATACGCATACTTCATTTCATAAAATTGTCGGGAAATTTCAAAATTACATACATTGTTTTGCAAAATAACTTAAATCCATCAAAATTGATATTAATTTGATCAAAATATTACAGTAATAAAAAATTTAAAGTGCATGTAACTGATTAGTAATGATAATTAACATAAATGTATTTAAACTAACTTGTTTAAGATAATTCAGGGTGGCTCAAAATTATGCTTAGTAATAGGTATAGAGCTCCTGTTAAGTAATCTAATATGAATAAGAATAAATATAATATTATTAATTTTTAAAAATACATGTTTTTAATGAACAAAACTTATAAATTTCTTTATTTTATACATTTCCTTTTTATTTAAGTTTAATTTATAATCTTTTATGGTAAAAGTAAAGGATTTTTGAGATTGATTTTTTCTAAAATTTAGTACCAGGGCATAGTCATTTGAAGAAGAATAAATTCAATCAAAATAATCGACAATTAAGATCTGAAAATATTGAAATACTGTATTGCTATGAGGAAGAAACCAGTGCACAGAACTTTTTGAAAGTTATGAGCATAATAAAAGCTACTTTCAAGTATGAAATAAAGTTGAATTAAAGTTCCAAAACCTTATTTTTATTAAATCTAAATTATTTCATTTTTTAATGTTTTGCATTGAATTATGTAAAAGAAATTGATAATATATAAAGATATAATTTTTAATAAATATATTGAAAGCCATGCACTTTAACATATCAAAATAAAATGAGAAGTTAACGTTTATACATTTTTGAGAATTCTTTAAATTCAAAAATGGAATATACATAAAAATCTTTACCGCATTTTTTATTACATTAAAAATGTACAGGTAATCTTTGTATTATACGACTGTTAGATTGTCTCTGAAAATTCTTATCATGCAAAATTATTATCTAAAAAATTTATGCTCCTGGAATTATATATATTATTTACAATAACTAAAAGAGCGATAAATTTCCTTTTTAGCAAGAGAGAGATATTTAATATCAAACTTTTCTCCGACATCATCTTGGCTTTTATTCAATATTTTTTGTAACAATTCTCTTATTATAGATTTCTTACCTTTATCTATGCGATAGATATAGATTTCATTAAAGAGCACTAATTATTCATGAAATTTATTTTTCTTTTTCTTTTATAGAAGCTCCTTTGATGGTAAATATATTATTGTTTTTTTAAACTTAAAGCTTTTATTTGCGCTGAACATTCTATAAATATTTTTTTACATTTAGCTGCTTCACTTTAAATGCGTGAGTGTCTTCTGGATTATAATACCATGCTACAGATATCATTTATACCAAATTTGATTCAGGAATTTAAACATAGGCATTGCAAAACATCAAATTAAAAATAGTAATAAAAGATATGCTATTTGGGAAAATTTTCTAATTTCAAAAGTAATATATTTATTTTTAAAGATCTGATTACATGCTACGTTGTCTGTGGATTTCACTAATTACAAATGAGATATACTTTATTCTTAAAACCTTTAATTACACAACTTATTTTTCAGAGATTTCTCTAATTCTTAAATGTCATTAGAATTAAATGCAGAACACGAAAAGTTTCTACATTTCTAGCAATATATAGACCTATAAAAGAGCAGTGATATACCGGAATTAACATTATCTTCCTTGCTTAGTTTAAATTCAAATGTATCATGGAATATATTAGTTATACAATATAGGAATTCAAATGCAATACCATAAATTTTGCAAATTTACATTAATTCTCAATTAAAGGGATTATAGAGAAATATTGTTATTATAAATGAAAAAACCTGAAATTTTAAAAATGAGGTAACTTTAATTCGTACTTCAGTTGAATGAGGTAATTCCAAATTTAGTACGAATAATGAACGAAAACACTGTCAAATTGATGAAATAGATATGTAACTTAATCGTGCCTTTCTTTTGGCCACGAATTAGAAAAATTAAATGACAGGGCTTGAGAAATAATTAAGACTTTTTAAAACTAAATGTAATAAAGTTTATGAAACAGTTACATTGGAATTACTACAAGATTTGAAAGTAATAGTTTTAAAATATTTTCATTCAACTTCACTTGCTTCATGTAGAATAAGATGAAATTTTGCAATAGTTTTTTCTACTTACAGCCTTATTCATTATAGAATTGTGTATTCTTGAGGACAATAGGCTATTTTAATGTTTTAAGAACAATTATCAATTCATCACCAATTAAATTAAAATTTCATTTCGTACCAGTATCAGCATCTGTTAATGAGTTTGAAAAACAAAATTTCAAAATGAAAAAAATATTAAAACAAAAAATAATGTATAAAAAATTACTCTTCTTTGCATAGTATAAAAAGAATGTTAATTAAAAAAAATAAACTTATTTAAATTTAATAAATACGAAAGGTAAGAAAAGAGAAAGTGCGTACTTTTATCAGCAACTCATAACGTGGAATTCTTTGCACCGGCATAATCAGAAGGGCATCAAGCGCAAGTTTACCTTTGTGTTCACGGGACATGTGCTGGAGGAAAATGCTTGATTAATAACCGAACATAGGTTTATCTCTTAGAAAAATTAAATGCTCTATAAACTTTGTCTTACAAAACATATAAGCAACTTAATTTGATAAGTTCAATATTCACAATTTCAAACTGATTCAACATAAATATTTTATACCATTTGTTAGATTAAATATTGAAATTCGCCCATTCTTTCATATTTTAGACTAAAATTCAAGGAAACGTCCTCATTTTACAACCTGGATGTAAAATAAATGGAAAATGAGAATGTCCGTTTCCTTATATTTTTGGTAACTATTTTTTTAAATCATGATCTCTAAAGTATTTAGTATTAAGAATCTTAACAGGAATGTTGCAGATTTCAAGCTGGAATATGTATCAGAATGTCTAACATGTTCAATATGTGTGTATTGATGTTTCAGGTTTTACACTTTTTTTGAACGTTTATTCCAGTTTTAAAAGGGCCGCGGTAGCCTGGGGGTAAGGTCTCGGCTGTGGAACCGGAGGGTTTCAGGTTCGAGACTCCATTCCCCCGAAGAACCGTCGTGTGAGGGGGCCTCTTTCACATTAAATCTGTCAGGCCAAACGTCCTCCCGCTGGTGTGGTGTGACGTGGAGAGGAGGGTGCGAGTTCAGTTTGTCGTCCTTTTCATCTGATCTTGGTTCAAAATTACGAGGTCCATCCCAAAATAGCCTTCATGTTGCTTTAAACGGGACGTTAATATAACTAAAACTAAACCAATTTTAAATATCATACATAATAAACGCGAAGGAGTATTGTTTAAACGTAATCGGTCAAAGCGAAACAGCAGTTCTAATTTTTTGTTTAATGAAGTATTGAATTGAATTCTCATTTCAAAAATATAAAAGCACAAAAAAGCGTAAAACTTCTTAATTATTTTTAAAATTTCACTACAGAAATTTAAATTAGTTATTTCATATATACAAATGTAAGAAATGATTTCTTATTTAAAAGGAAATCTGAAATATGGTAGAAATTACATTCGAACATACTATAGAAGTCTAAATTAATTACTTCAAATATATAAATATATTGTCGAAATAACAGTCGTTCCATTTTTAAAGAATTCATTCGCCCGAAAATCACAAGGAACTCTCTCCGCACTGCTTTAGCGTTCGCAGTGGGAGATTCCCCAACAAAAGAAATTAGAAAAAAAAAATGCCGATAAATTTAAGATAAGATTTTCATTACTTTCAACGAAAACAGATAAATATTATGGAATAATGTCAGCGATACCTACATTTAGTAACTATTATCTTTAATGTACCATAATTTTATTGTAAATGAATTATTTAAAGTCTCCGAGTTGAACTTTTTATAAAGAAAAATGCAATAAGTCCTTAAAATGTTAGGAACTGAACAATAAATTTTTAATGTACTTGAGAAAAACAAACATAACAGTTTGAATTTATGTACAGTATTGGTGCAAATTTTATTTGCAATCAGATTATTATATATTTTTTTAACTATACATTCTTACAGTAAGTTGATAAACAACTATTAACAGTATTTCCTTGATTTGATAAAATTTACAGCGATTATATTTAATATTAAGTAAGAAATCTGCTTTCATCTTGATTAATACACTGAATTAGGTATACATTAAGTCCTGAACAATTTTATTTGTCAGCAAACCCTAAATAAGTAATATAATTTTTAAAATTCAAATCCTACTTAGGTTAACAAAGAAAAAATTATTTTAGCTCCTTTTTATTTAACAATTATCAAAAAAAGTATCAAATTAATTATTAAGTATCAAAAATAAGCATAAAAATTATTGATTTTTACAAGAATTGAACTCGTATTATTCATTTTCACTTTGAAGAATACTGAAACGCTTGCGTTTTACCGACTGAGCTACTGCCTATTAATTTCAAGTTTCATTACAAACTGCTAAAATTCTATTCAAAGTATTAAAAATTAATAAAATTTAATTAACGAATTAATATTTAAAAAACTGTATTAACATCAAGTGTCATCCACTACAATTTAAAAAAAATGCATTCGAACTTAAATGAATGAATAAAAAGTATTTTATTAAAGGTTGGAAATCTGAACAAGGTATATTAATAATTATATATAGGGGGAGTGAACTAAAAGTAGGAATCGAAAAAAAAAATCAGTCAATGAATTCAAGATATTATTGATAATTCTCTTAATTTTTTTTGCTATCCCATTATCTTATAAATTTTATATAGGTTGAAGTAGTAAGATAGGAGCTCTAAACGCCAAACCACATTTGAATACAGATCGATATAAAATATTGAAGACCCGGATTCAGATCGCAAAGAATCAGTATCTAGATTGTTTCAATGATACCAATTAACTCGCAATAGAAGAAATGGTGAAAAAGTATCTCCTTCATTCAGTCAAGTTCACAAAGAATCTCTTTTCTCTTTCATTCTCTATTCGAGAGCAACCAAAAAAAAATTAGAACGAAAAGAACAATTTCAGTAAAGTACTATTGTTATTCGCTTTCACATTTTGTAGATTCCTAAAAAAATACAAATCGGCAGTTTTTTAGTAATTAAATTATGCTGACAAAGGCAATCATAATACAACATGATAAATATATTTAGAAACAGTTTTTAAAATTAATTAATTAACGAGCGATGTGATTTCTATTTAATGAAGTTAAAAAGAGGGAAAAATCGAAAAACAAGACAAATTAAGGATGTAAGAGATTCGAGATTTGATATGTTGCTTAAGGTAAAGATCAAAGCTAATTTAGACAGTTATTTTTAGTGTTGCACAAATAACTTTCTTATATTTTAATGAGTCCTTAACTCAGCATTAGAACTCATTAGACTATATACTGAAATGATAGAGTACTGAAAATATGGGAGTAAGAGATAATAATTAATCATACCTTAATCAGGCGTGACAAATTATATTCATACTTTGGACTGGACAAAACAATTAAGTTACTAAAAAATGGTCAAATATGGGTATGTACATGGAAAAATTCACACTAAGTTGAGTTTATTCATATTTTCTTTTTATCAAATAAATTATTTGCTGGTTTCTTTTTGAAATAGTCGAATCAAGAAAGAACTCAACCCATGATACTACTGATTAGATGTTCAACAGCTATAAGTTAAATTAATGAGTCAAAACAAACATAGCAAATCATGTAGTTATCTTTAAGTAGATTATTCATTTCGTAGCAGAATAAATTATTAAGTGGATCACTATTCAGAATAATGGTCAATTGTGTCTTTATATTATAAATTCTCGCATCAAAAGCAACTTCCATTTGCGGTTTATCAAATAAATAAATAAATAAATAAAACTCTTATGTTTCAATTTCTTTCTTTATGGTGGATTTTTTTCTGATTTTTGCTGTGAACCATTTATATCCATGTTTGAAGAAACTCTGAATTAATAAAAAATTATTTATATATACCAATTTTCTATAATTAAAGTGCACATTTTTATAGTTGCCTACAACCGTAGTAGCAAAAAATGCTCACATCCATTTTCTTTATACAAAGACTTAATAAAGTAATTGAAAAAACATTCAAAGAATGAAAAAAAAAATCATTTCAAATACTACAATCATAGGGCATGTAATCGTGAAAAAATCAAAAGTAAACACGGAGATTTTATTTCAATGCGGTGCAATAGTTGTTAAATACCCTACAAATATTTGCGGCTTCTGGTTTGGGCTTGAAAGCGTAAAGAGTTGACTTTCATCATTTAAACATCAACATCCTATACCACCTTTGCAGAAAGCCTTTTCTCTTTAAGTCGAATAGATAATGTTCATGTGTCTTAAGACTCACAATCATTCTTTAGCAATGACTGAACTTATAAGAACTTCTTGTGAAGTCTGAAATTTCCTTAGAAAAGCTGGTATGTAATCATGTCTTTAATTAAATAATTTAACATAACGCCATCTCATAAAGGCCAGGCTATTTAGAGTGGTCACAACACTGAAAATAAGCTCTCTGCGAATGTTTGTTATTAACAGCAGGCCATTGCAACACATTAACAAAAAATATCAAGGGAAAGACGGATTTTCATAGTAATATGTCCTCTTTTTGGCATATATAGGGCTAATTTTTTTATTCGGTGAATGTCTTTTCCTTCTGATCACCAAAGTTACATACTTCCTAATGAGTGGTTATTCTTGCAACAATACCTTAATAAGAGAATCTTATTAATGGATACATTATATATTTAAAAAAAATGTACCGCTATTAATCGTTTTAATTAAAATTTAACAAATTAACTTTACAAAATTTTTTGGCAAATTTTTAATTTGATTTATTTTACAAGTGGATCAAGATACAAAATAAAGGGGGAAATGAAAAAGGTTGCAAAATGTGCAAAAATTTGAATTCAGTCATTTCTTATCAGATACCAAAAGCACAAAATGGTAAAATTATCGATAGCTTATGATATACACATCAAAGGTTACAATACAGTTCTAATAAATGCATTTTAGGAAATAAAATAAATATTTATTAACACATTAAAGACGGTAGTAGTAGTACTACGATTTGATCCGCCGTTACTTAGCAAACTTTCGTCAAGATCCTCCGCCTTTAAGCCATTTTTCGATATTGAAGCAATTTTTCTCCAAAAATTGCACTGCCGTTTCTGATTTAATTATTTAATATCGTCTTTCCTGTTACCTATAACGCAATCACCTACGTATAAAAGCAATAATTTCCAAAGTATTTCTCATTTAATTCACAAAAGAATTTATAAAATAAAGACATCTTTGTACATTTAATTAGTTTTGCATTGCAAATCGCAGAAATGCATTACAGAAACAATGATAACTAATCTCGGTGAAAGCTGAAACGGAAATAATTGGCATAGGCTGGAATTATGACTTTCTAAAAGAAATTAAATCTCGCCCTTAAGGAAAGAGGGAATTTTCATTAATTCTCATGTTATTGGATAACAAAAGACGACATAAAGTCTCAGAAACTTCCTACCCACGTAATATTCAATGTGATGAAAGCCGAATTTCGAAGCCAACATTTGAGTCTGTACGGACAAGCCGAGTAACAAAAGATGAACGAATTCTGTCTACATCACAACAGGGGTTAAGAATTCGACGGAGCGCTCATGAATGCACCACCTTTTCTTACAAAAGGCTCTATTTCATTATTTTCATCTTGTTATTCTGAAGATCTGTCGCAATAATAAAGCTCAACAGAATCTGACAGCAATGACAGAAACAAATTTTTAAGATAATAGTAGTTTAATTTGGGAATCTAAAGAAATTGTCTACCGCCAATAAGGGTAACGCATCTAATTGTTATCATGTCACTTGCAAGGGTCCTGAAATCTACAAGAAAGTTATGTGACCTTTATAACCATTATTTCTGTAGATATAAATACTATCTGAGAATAGTTTTCAATAACAAATAAAAGGCATTATTCATTCATATACTTTAGGAGATTTATAATAGAAAGTTTATTTTTGGCAAAAGTAGACGAACAACTCTAAGAAAAAATATATTTGATAAATAGTACAATGAAATGTCTTCCAGATAAGACGAGTCCATCCCAATATATTTTAGTCTGCCTACTTTTAAGATCGCCTAAAAGTTAATTTCTACACCGTTACGGATCAAAAAATACTTTCAGCTGGAAAAATGCTCTAAATGAGTTAAAAGAATTTTATATTATCTGGTTTAACCAATAAATATAGAGGTGAAAAATCATGTAAATAAATTTTTAAACCCTTCCCAAGTTTATTAATCATATTTGGGCATTGTAAAGGGATTTAATTGGTCTTCTGAAAAATTCCCTTTCAAATTAAATGAGCTACCAACAAATAAACTTACCTATTATAATTTTTTTCAAATCCTAAGAATATTTTATTCATAGATGTTTAAATGAAATCTATATAAATAAAAATGAATGTTTGTCTGTTATGCCTTCTTAAACCATTCATCCGATTGCGATGAAACTTGGTCAGCTTATTGCTTACACCTACGGGATGGTTATAGGTATAGTACAATTATCTAAAATAAAAATAAAAAATTCGAATCTCAACCGCATCTATTTACCAAGGATTCATCTCAAAATAACTCACCGAGCAGACATAATAGATTCAGCAGAAATGCTAAATCCAAGTTAGAGGTTAATATTGTATAGTTATTGAACACAAATGTCATGTAAGTCATTCTCAGAGGTAACAACTGTATTACAGATTATGCGAGAAAATTTTGGGGAGACCAACCCTGAAGGTTTTAAATTTTAATTACATGTTGGCGTTTTTCGCAGTAACTTCCAAAAATATTATAGTACAAATAATTTAGCACTATCTTAATTTTTAAAATATTATCTTTTCAACAATAATAATGATTTTATAGTTTGAATATATTTATTATGCTGAATCAGTTTTGAAAGAAAATATTTTAATTCCATTTTCTAAAATTAAACTTGAGAATTCTGAACGAATATTAAACAAATCAAGAGGTACAATAAATAGTTTCTTTCATTATCGTTCTGAAAAGAATACCAAGTTTTCCAATTCTAAAAGAATACGCAAATTTAATATATAAAAATGAATATTTGATCGTTTGTATTTTATATACTGTAGTACCGTTCATCCTATTTCGATAAATCATTCCCAAATTATTTACTGATTGCACTTAATATATTTTTCGGTGGCAGCAACGCTCCGGGTACCAGCTAGTATACATATAAAAATGAATTTTATGCTAAGGATTTGTAAGATATCATCATTACGTAGCATTTTAAACGAAGGAAAAAATTCTGCACTTCCATAAAGCTTTGAATATCACATTTTAGACCATTTCAATGGACGATTCGAGAAAGCTTCTCCAATTAAATAAGATTTACCCATATTCTGGCATATTCTTAGAATATGAATATTTTCCTTAAAAGTAACAGAAAAATTAAAACGATGTCTTTAACCATGGGGAAATATACGTTCATCAGTCTTTCAGGGCGAAATTATTTTAGAACATTTCAAATATAAGAAAAAAATCAAACTGAACTATCAATTACTAAGGAGTATTTTCTCCGCGTGCATTTTTTTAAAAAGGCAGTGAAAAAATTGGCTTCATTTTAGTTACTTTATGTTAAAGGCTTTTTAAAAACAGGGATATAAATCTATTTTATAGTAGATACGGAAGGTTATTTACCAGAACTAAGCCTAAAGGAATAGCTATTTGAGGAGCTGGAACAAAGCCTAAATTTAAATCATCCATGAAGTTGCGTACAAACTAAAAAAATGTTTGATTCTAATTTAAACAAATTTAAATTTTAACAACATGTAATATTTTGCGCATAAAAATATCTTATCCACGCACAACGTATTCATAAACTGGAATTTTTTTTTTTTGCTTGACAAAATATTTCTATTTTTTCTCACATAGGAATTTCGTTAACTCAGACACGTTGTTTTTTTTAAATGTGAAACAATTTTCAATACCTTACAAAGTTTTCAAACGATTTGAAAAATTTAAATTTTTTAATTACATGAAGGTAAAGAATTTCAGGCTAAAATAATTTTAAAAAAATTCAACGAAAACAGAAAATAGTTATGAATAGTGGTAAAAAAAAGGTGAAAGAAAGATTAAGAACAGGATATACAATATAAATAAACGAAGCGTAATTAATTTATCTTTCTTAACAGCGGTAAAATTGATTTTTATGTTTTTTTTCTTAAAAGTCTTTTATTGATAAGGATATTAATCGGCAAATGTTACAACATTCAATAACCTTAATTTTATTGCGTTTATTTGAAGAAAGTTAAAGAAAAGTAATTTTTATTTTTAAAAAGTTTTTTTCTTTATTTTTCAGGAAATATGTACACTGTCGTAATAGATTTTACAGAATTTTAATTTTTTGAAAGTAATTTTCTGTGTAAATATTTTATTTTTTCGTAACTTCTTGAAACAAAAATGTAAAGAAACAGAAGAAAGGACTTTAATATGCACTGTTATAAAATTACATGATCAGTCTTATTTTCAAATTATCGACAGAATTAATGAATAAATTATTTTGTAACAATCTATAATTTCATTAATCATTTTTCCTAACAATAAGTAAAAAAGGAATCTTTAAAACAAGGAGTTTGAAAAAAATTACCTTAAAGCAAAGTAGACTAAAAAAAACAACTTTTTCTTTTTATTATATACTAGCCGCCTTTGGCGACCAGCTGGTTCGCCATGAGTAATGGGTTCTAAAATTTTCAATTAAATCACATATGCTTTAGCATTGAAGTAACTCCGGGCATTGATTGGCCTGAAATTAATATTTTCCTTAAGATGACGGACTGAAAGTTCTAAAAGAACACGTTTTCCTAATAATATTCTTTAATTTTATAAATCAGTCAGTTTTAATGATTGATTTAGAAGACTGATTGATGTAGCAACTTTTATTTAAAATATTAATAAAAATATTTTGTAAAATATGGCTCACAGAGCAAAGTATGAAGAAATCTCAAAGTCATTATTCATAAATGCATTGTTTGACTCAAACTACATAAAATGTAATTATTTGCTTCATTTAGATCAAATTAATAGTATTAAACAATATATATGCCTATTAATAATATTTTACAAATTGGCCATTGGAAAGGAATTTGAATGCATATCATGTATAAATTCAATCCTGTATAAATAAAGATAATTTATTCAATTAATCATTTAAGTATTGCAAAAGATCATAGAATCCTTTGCCTTGCATTTTTTAAAGAAAATATCAAATTTTATATTCATTTTATTTTATCCAGTCACGTGCTAAAAGTTGCATTTCTTCAGATTTAATTTGTAATGATAGTTTTTATTATTTTTATTTTTTTAAATTTGAACTTCCTTCAAAATGATGGCAACACGGTGATAAAACATTTTTTCCCTTTGACGTGCTCTTGCAGATTTTATAGAATCTTTAGCTTTGCATTTATTTTTTTAGAAACTATCACATTTTATAATGGAAAAAAATATTGTATTAATGATACAGATATTGCAAACTATAATAGAAATATGCCATTAAGTCGGGATTCCTATGCATATCCTGTCTAAATTCGATCAGATTTACCGTAAAGAAGATTTATTGAATTAATTATTTACCTTCATAGAATCCTTTGCTTTGCATTTATTTTTTTAGAAAATATCACTTGTTATATTTCTTTTATTTTATCCAGTCATGTGTTAAAAGTTGCATTTCTTTAGATTTATTTTGCGATGATAGCTTTTTTTTAATTCTAACTTCCGGCATTCTTTCATTTTATCCCGTCACGTGATAAAAACATGGTTAAAATATTTCTTTAAAAATTCATTAAAAATAGACGCGTACGTTATAAATTAAAAGAACTGATACCGTTTGAAAGCTAATTTTTTAATCTTTAAATTGATATAAAAATCATGTTTGTGCAATAATATTTTAGGAAGTTAAAATGGAAAAACGTCGAAATTTCGCTTAAATTTTAATTAATTCAAATTCTGATTAAAAATTCGAAAAAAGGGCTCCAAGGTGCACATTCCCGACCTCCAAGGTATACATGTACCAAATTTGGTAGCTGTAGATCCTACGGTCTGGCATGTAGAGCGCCAACACACACACACACACACACACACACACACACACACACACACACACACACATTGAGCTTTATTATAAGTATAGATTAAGGCACTTATTGCTGCAAAGGCCTCTTTTGGACAAGACAGCTCTTTTCTAAAGTAATTCATTGTTTTAGAAATTCTGCTTCCATAATACACTTCCATCATTTCCGTAACAATAAAAAATTCTCTATCCAAGCGAAATTTTAAGTACTTGCCCTTACCAAATAAATGGGTTCATGCGCCTCGTTTATAATTTATTTCTATTATTCCTTCAACAGTGGGGCTATTTTAAGAAAATTAAAGTTTATAGTAAAATTTATTTTTTAAAATAGAAAACCTTTTCATTTTACAACATATATCTCCGCAATACAACTGAAGAAATAGCAGCTCAGTTATATTAATATCCTGTTTTAAAGTAACACGTAGATTATTTTGAGACGGATTTAGTAATTTTGAATCTTGGTCGAATGACGAGGAAGAGCCCTGAACTGAAATCCCCATTCCAAACTTCCTCATCGCATAAGATGGAAGGCATTTGGCTCTGACGAGAATTCGCTAACAAGGCTATTCTTCGCTGGAATCGGGTCTCGAATCCAGAGTCCTGCGGTTTTAAAACGGAGACTTATCAATAGGCCACCGAAGCCGACTTCAGAAGTTAAATTATCGTTAAAATGCCTTTCTAGTTCTAATTTTCCCTTCATTAATGACAGAAAATTACTGTATTTCTCTGACCATCAGCAATGCTCATAGCAGAATTTTTAATTATAATTATCAAGTTTCCGAACCTTTTAATGAAATTGATTTAAGTTCTTAAAAAATTTCTCTTTTATTTATAAAAGCAGTCATCAATCGAAAATTACATAGGAGATGTATTTCAAAACATGCGAAATTTTTCTTTCTAATAGCTTTTTTCCCCTAGAGAGTTGATAAAAATAGGGCTCTTATTAATTGAAAAAAATACTTGTTACCTCTAAGAATCTTGCAAAAGCCGGCTTCGCTTGCGTAGCGATTTTTGTAGCATCCTTAGCACATTTCCAGTTATTGATAAATGCTGTATAAGTATCAATTACAACTTGCTTTGTGAACTAGAAAATAAATATCACATGACAATGAAAGTATCAGTTACTTGCCAAAAAAGTAATTAAAAGGTAAGTAAAAACATATTATATATTGTATTATATTAAACATTATTATATGAAAAGGAAAATATCAATTATTTGTCAAAGAAAAATTAACCCAAATGTAAATCGAAACATATTTATAATATTATATTATATTATATATATTATGTGAAAAAGAAAGTATCGGGTACTCGTCAAACAAAAATTAATCAAAATATTAATCTAAGCATATTATTGCAACTTATATTAAATATATTGTTACATGATAATGAAAATATGTCTTTAGTCAAACAATAATTAATAATTTCTTATTTAACTTTTGATTAGATAATATCTTACACTAAAAATATTATGATAATGAAACTATAAGTTACTTTTCAAACAAAAATCAATTAAAATGTAAATAAAAACATATTATATGCAACATTATACTAAACATATTGTATACTACATTATACTAAACATATTATATGATAATAAAAGAATTACTTCATCCTTGGCGAACTAGAAAATAGAAAGCAAAACATATTAGGAGAATGCAAGACAAAAAGTTCAGCAAATGATTAATAAAAGATTTTATGATTAAAATGAGCAAATTATAAATTTAAGAGCATTTTTAGGAACATTTCGTTTCTAGCATGAAACTGATTTCGCAAATAAATATGAACGTTTAAGCATTTTATTAAAAATATATTACGCTTCAAGAACTACGTTGAGGAAGCCGATTTCAGATAAGAGTATCAAAACATTTTATACCTAAACTTCTCTAAATTAAAGATGGCTAAAAGTGCTTAACAGGTCATAACATAAACAGCTGACATTTCAAATCAAGTACTCGAAATTTATTGTAAAAAAATTAGTAAAATAATGTGGGAGAGGTGATTTTGTAACACTAGTTAGACGTCCTACGCAAGTGTTTCGTGCTCATCACGGCCTTTTCCAGAATACTCTACAAATGATAGCCATAAAGATACTTTCTTATTATGAACATGCCTATAAATGTTGCTTGCATCTAAGACATTTGAAAGGCTTGTGAATAGTTATCGTTCAAAAGGATTGGCTGAAAATCCTTTTAAACCCATTCCACTAGAATTTCTAGATTAAGAAATTTTTAATGTTGTATTCACATAAAAAGTTATTATGTATTTATATATATTATTATAGATATAATAATCCATATGGCATAAACGCGCGAATGTTTTGTCTCCACAGCGCTCTCTAATATTGACACACGTTTAATCTCCTTTCCCCTCTACGCAACAGGTAGGATGTGCAAGGTTAATCTGTTGTCCAAATTTTCTTTCTGTTTTATCGCACACGCAAGGACTGGAAAAAGACAGTCTCCATTTCTGAAAATCACATTTTACTGGTATTATATCACCTTCTACTAGTTATTTATTATTCTAATTTTTAAAAAATAGATTTTGAGTACACAATTAAAATAATTTATTCTGCAAATTTAAAACCCTTTGTATACTTCTAAATAGGAGAAGTTTAATTTGGAAATTCAACTTATATTATAAATATTCATCATTATTATAAGTTATATGAATATTTCAGTTTTTCTACATTCTTATTCAATAAAAAATATTAAGCTATGAGAGAAAGGAATTTCAATACTATATAGTAACATTAAAGATTCTGATGAAGATGATTTACTATTTGATCAAAATATTTTTAAGAAACATTCAACAATATTAACAACAGTAAGAAATTTTCAACAGAATTAAAAAAAAACGATATAGCAGAATTTCGATAAAACTAAACATTTCTTTTGAGTAAAAGTTATACCAATTATAAAATTTTATAAATAATATACGGAACAATAGTTTACAAGATAATCATATACTATGTGATATTAATTTGGTACGATTATTTTTCTAGTACACGGCTTTCAACTGTTTTTTATTATTTTAAATTATAACTGATTGATGCGAATATCTGGTATGGTATTTTTCCACTAAATCCTTTCTCATTAAACCTGAATGGCCTTCTCATTGCTGTTGTAACTTCATTTAAATTATTCTACACATGCATTAGATTTATAAATATAGAACATATTTTTATATGACAAAATTTCATATCTTAATAAATGTTATAAATTCACATTTACTGGAATTCACCATATTATGACAAGCAATTGAGTCTAATTTCATTTATCATTAAAAAACATATTCATCATTCCTGCTCATGCTCCAGAATAAGAAAACAATGAATAATTTTCAGGTGACGAAGGTCAACTTTGAAAGAAAAAAAATACCAGTACCTAAAAATTCTTAGCTTTGTAAACAGAGCGGCATGTAAATAAGAAAATATAATCGCTTATGAGGGTAAATTATTTCTTTACGATATGCACGCTGTATTTCTGAACTCAAAATAAACGTACGGTGAAAGTTTTGTATCTGTTTATATTAATGAAAATTTCCTTTTTCGATAACAAAATTAATAATCGTAACAAATACATACAAATATTAAATGATTTTATATTGTCTTAAACATACCAGATAGAAATAATAGAAAATGCTGAATCTCATTAGTTTTTCTAAAAAAAAGTCGGTAAAAATTTGGCGGCTTTAAATAAAGCTATAAGTCGTAGTATGTTCAATTTGATTTTCATCTATGAAACTTGATTTGAAATTGAATGATAAAATGCTTGCTTACCGATTCTATGAAAATATCTCCAATGGTGAACTGTATTTCCCAATTTTTACACCTGCGTTGGAGACTATCAAGAAACTCTTCATGGATATTCAGAATTTCAGGTATTTGAAAGAATATTTCGTCAACAATGCCCCCTTCAACTACTCCACTGTAATCTGCACTCTTAAGGGCTCCCATATACTTCTGAAAGGAATAAGATAATTAGTTTACGAAATAAAAAATATCGTATCTATTTATTTCATAAACAAATTTTAAAAAGTATAAATTTCTTATTATATTCAAAGAACAGGACGATTCAAAATAAAAGGGTTATTCAAGATGCTTTTTAGTGATACATAATTGCAAAAATAGCGAGCATACGTTTCATTTTTGCACATATTATACATGTAGAAAAAGAATACGATTAGAAGGACACGTTTTCAATTTTTGCTCAGAAGAATCGACATAACCTCCACTAATGCACAATCTGGTTTCAGGCGAATGTAGGTTACAATGTGTTTCTTGTCTTTCTTTTCCAGCAAAATTATTGAACTAAAAAAGCATATAATCCAATCTTCAGCGCATGAAATATTCAAAACTTGCGAAGGAACAATTGCTCATTTCAAAATTTTTCCCTTTTTTATTGCAGAGAACTTTAAAAACGTTTGGATAGGATTTGTGTTCTCACTTTCCAACGTCAGTGTTATTCGCCTGATTTATTTTTTATTTTGGTAATGCTATTTTGAATCATCCTGTATACATAGAAAATCGTTCTCAGTGCAATCTAAGATGTGGATTATCAAGGATAAACTACCAACTACTTCGCATTCAGTATTGACAACGAGGTTAGAAATGACATACTGTCTCAATAAATACTTCAAAATAAATCGAAATCAATATCAGAAACGAAAGAATATTTTATTCCTCTGTTGGTAGTGGTTAAATCTAGAGCAGAAAATTCTTAGTGTTACCTTAACTAGAAAATTGATAGCCCAAATGTTGGTTTCAGCAAGATTTCTAACCTAGGTACTTTCATTTGTCTGTAAGTTGAATGTGGGCATTTCCTAGAAAATTCTTCTGAGAAGGCTTCTTTATATTATAAGCAGTGACATCCTTGTATCTATATTGCCACTACTTCTGTTACTTGAGTGCTAAAGTTTAACTAAAAAAATATTGAAAATTTTGATTTTTTTCCTTATAGTTTAGCTTTATGATAAATTTTATCGATTTATGATTAAAAAAGGGTCCTTCGTATAGTAATAATGCATGTGTTCAATGATTGGATGGAAGTTTAAAAACTAAATTTTTTTAGGTTTTATACAGTCAAAATTTTGTAATCTGATCAGATGTTTAATATCTTAAATACAACGATGTTCTAATCTTCGCGGTTTAATATAGAATTAAGAATCCAAGTTGAATTCACATTCAAATAAATTTCGAATATGTCCCGTGCTTCAACACATCATACGAGCTCGAAGTCATTTAACTGTCAGCTAAAAATAAGAAAAGAAATTTGGAAAATTCATGCTTTGGGATTACCAATAAATTCAGCTTTAATTTTAATACAAAGGTCACATTATTAACCTAATAGTTACGGGAAACTAACTAGGTTAACAATGGAGTTTAAATTAGATTTCTTTTCAACGTTAAAAGAATGTACAAAATTTCTGTCTATCAGATATATTGACTGGCGAATAAGGAACACATTTTAGAGCAATTAAAAAAAAATTATTTGGAGAGAAGTAGAAACATCTTTTAAGTTTTAGATAATTATATAAAAATATAAATAAAAAGAGATGAAAAGCATTCTTAAAAGAAGAAAGACATATGTTAAAAAAATTAAGAATGTAAAAAAACCACAAAAAAAAAAACCAATAAAATATTGAGAAAACTATCCTGCAAGAGAAAATTTTTCTCGATTTTTAGAAAATATATTTTTTTAACATCAATGCAATGGATTAAAAAAACAACCCCTGCATTTAAACTTTAATTTTTTTCCTTGACTATAAAGTCAATTTTCTTTTTTAAAATTTTCATTCTGTTGAATAAATAAACATGGTCTTACTATTCAACACACAAGAATTACCATATTTCACCATTCTTACGAGAGTGTAAATTTTACATCGTTTTAAAAAAAGAACTGCAGCACTATTGCACTTTCACATGGATCTCGTCCATTGTTACGTAAATTTAATGACAGTTTTTCGTGCTGTTTTCACCCCAATTTACTTGAAGAAAAGAAATTTTCCGTTCATTTTTCGGCTGGGTTCAACCCAAGGTTAGAGACGAGCAACTATGAAAGTTAAAAAAGAGAGAGACAATGAATGAAAGATTTTTATTCAAGATCATAAATTTATTTAAAGTGTTTCACAGAGTTATTTTAAAGGTTAAACGAATAAAAGGCAACGATGAAAGCGCCTTGCAGATAGTTTTTAGCAACTCGTTTTTAACAATATGGTTTTTCGAAGATTACGAAACCAAATTCTCTGTAGCAACGTTAATCAGATTTCAGAGACATGAAAGCAATAATTTAAACGGGTACAAAAAGATTAATAACGCAATGATTCGTAACTTGTCGGATGCATTCCCCGAGGGCACAGGGGAGTAAAAGAAAGAAAGGGAAATTGGGGATGGGGAGGGAAACTTAAGCCATGGGAGGAAAAAGAGGGACAAATATATACTGAAAAATAGCCTGAATTGTTCCTCTTAAGCTTCTCGAATACTTACGCAGCTTAGTTTAGTTTGTATTAAAGTCCCGTTTTAAAGCAACGCTAGGGCTGTATTGGGACGAACATCGTAATTTAAAACCACGGTCATATGACAAGGAGGACACCTGAAATGGCATCCCCCCTCTATACTTTCATACCACATCAGCGGGAGGATGTGCCGCACAGACTGATTTTGCGTGCACCCGACTCGCTTACACGAGAGCTCATCGGTGGAAACCTCAAAGGCCACGGCAGCCTGGTGGTAAGGTCTCGGCTTCGGAACCGGAGGGTTGCAGGTTCGAGGCCCAATTCCACCGAAGAACAGCCGTGTAAGTGGGTCTAGTGCACATTAAATCCGTCGGGTCCAAACGTACTCCCGCTTGTATGGTGTGGAAGTTTGTAGAAGGGGATGATAGCTCAAGTGTCAGTCTTGTCATCTGACAGCAGTTCAAAATTACGAGGTCCGTCCCAAAGTAGCCTCAGTGTTTCTTCAAAACAGGACATAAATATAACTTAACTAAATGCGGGGAAAACTTGAAACCCTCTGACTCCGAAGCTGAGACCTTACCGCAGTTCTTCCGTATACTTACACAATATGAAGAGCTTTACATTCAGTTTCGTCAAATAAGGAATGAAAAATAAATGTGTTTTAGATTTTTCCCTTCTATCCAAAACTGGGTACAAATATACCATTTTGGTGCAAAGGCCTCATCCTCAAAAATTCAACCATCAAAATTGTAGAATTTTCGACGCATTAAAATACACACAGGAAAGACGTATCGAGATAAGAAAGTCTCCTAATAAATTTGGTCAACAGTTTAGGGCAGATCTAGATTTGATATGCAAAATATCACTTATCTAAGATGTGATGATATTGAATTAATATGCTTATATGCGCAAGGATAAATAAACGGACAGACTTCTATGGATTAATTTGCTCCAAAATTTGATAGATTCGTTAGTTTAATGCAATCGCCATATACCAAATTTCATTCACTTAGCTTATTCTGTTTAAGAGTTATCGCGTTCACAGATAGACATACAAGGATGTATGTAGTTTTCACAAGAAAGGTTCGAAGAAGTTTGAACGTGGAAATTTATAAAATTTTCAATAAGGATGAAATGTTTGATAACTACAATGCTTTCTATCTGTACACTCTATTATAAATAAAAAAAAATTAAACTACTACTTTCTATTACTACTTTTAAAATTAAAATAAATTAAATTATACTTTAATACCATTTGAAGATTATGTGTTTCAATTTCTTCAAATATCAAATTCTTACATGATATTTATTTATTTATTTTTAAAGTATTTTTAAGCAAAGACAGTCTTGTCTGAAAGATCTCATTCAGATTTGCTTAGTACATATTTCGTTTGTAAATACTTTTAATTATTAGTTATCAATGGATAAATTCTTTTCTTCGTTCTTTTCGAAATCTGGAGTCAGACTAATATTTTTTCACAGAAATAGAGTTGTTAAAACTCTCATTCGAAAAAATGCCCTGAGCTTAAATATGCTTCTAAACGAAAAAAAAGTAAGGGAAAGAAATTCAACAAGAGCAGTAAAATTAGGTATTAACAGGATAATTAATTAAAATTTATTATTCTGTTGAAAAATTATTTTAAATTTTTCAACAAGAAGTTCTTTGATTTCAATTTAATATTAATTTATTTGATTTAAGAAATTTCTTTGAAAGAAGATTTATTAAATTAATTAAAATTCTGTAAACTGCGCATACGAATATTTTTGAAAATATCTTAAATTTCATATTTTTAGTGTCACAATCATAAAAAAATACTTATGCGATGCAGAAAAAAAATGGTTATTTTTGAAATCAGCATAATAAATACCTTTAACTTACATAAACCAATGTGAACCCCAGGCTAAGATGTTAATATTATGCTACTCTTTGAAATTATTGCTTCTTCATGCTACTTTTGAAATCAACTTTTGAACTTTATGCGTAATGGCTTCCTGTAAAGGAAGCCATTAAGCAAGAAGTTGGAAGGTTTGATCCGGAATAAAAAAGAACTGAAAATTGCTAGTATTGCTTAATGTAAGCCAGGAAGAATATAAAAATAAATAAAATCAATTACCTTTGTTGAATATTGATTACTTTATCATCATGAGAGCGGAATATTATTTATTAAATGAAAAAAGTAGGAAAAGAAGCTTTAGAATTAATTTGAAAGTTAAAGCTAAAATCAATATGTTGTTGAGTTAGTAAAATGCATATACAAGAATCAAGATAATATCTTTTTTTAATCTAATGAAGAACCTAATAAAGCAAAAGCCTATATGATTTCATAGAAAGTTGAAATTTTCATTGAAAGAACAAGACATTACTTTAAATTCTAAAAGCCATTTCAAGTTTATAACGCTGAAATGAACTTGTGAATATAACTCTAGGTAACATTAAATTAAAAAAAAAATAATCACGGATGTTGGAATTGTACCTTAAATATGTATTTATTTGTAATACAAATATGTTAATTTAAATATGTTAATTATGTTATGTTAAATACGACATAGATGCTCTATGTGATTTCTCTTGGTCAAATGGACAATATCTAGGCGGTGGTCCATTTCAAGCCATACATTCTGAAGCATGTCTGCAGTCACCGACACAAGCTCATTACAAATGCGTACTTGAGTTCAATTGTTTTGGGCATGGGAAATTTTGAAATTCCATCTGCATTATGTATTAATCTTATCGATTAATTCTTTTTCCTTATATAGTTATAGCCATTTGTAATCACTTGAATTGAACCCTATATATATATATATATATTGCTCGTCTAAAGCATCTGGAATCAAGTACATGATATCAGACAAAGGAAACTTATAACAATATTTTACAGACAATAAATTAAATTTCGTCAATCTAAGAAACACTGTATCAAAGAAGAAAAAAAGGATTTCTAATCCTGTTGATAGAAATCTTTCTTTCTTTCTTTTTTTTTATCGATGGCAGGCAGACTTTGATAATAAAAGAACTAAAAGATATTGAAATAATATTACAAAAAAAAAAAAAAACTGGTACACGGAAAGATGATTAAAACTCAGAAGAAAAGCTCAAGAAATCGAGCGAAATAATCAAACTCTGACACAAATTGACATTCTAAACAGAATTAAAGGAATGAAAATATTGGGACTTCATCATGTGTAATCAGTGATATTTTCCTCTTGAATTCATCTTTTCTTTATTATTCCCACCCTTTTATAAATTCCACCATAGTGATATTTAATATTTAGGTTAATAATTTCAGGCTTTGTTTTTCGAATAATTTGTTCATATGAAAGGATGATTGTATTATAAATAAAAGTGTTTTCAGAATTTTTCAATATAGCCAGACATTATTCATAAACTTAAAAGTAAAGAACACCAAATGAGGCAGAATATATTTTCAGATAATTCAATGTCATTTGAACAGTGAATTATCAATATCATATTTGAACATCAGATAGACATGAATGATGTCTATCTGATGTTTAAACGACATCAGACAGACATTGCCATCAGGTAATTAATTTACAAACTGAATGCGCGTCTTTCTTCACCCTAATTACTGTAAACTATCATTATCATATCACAGTATGAATGTCCGTTTTCTCTTTAGAAATTCCAATTAAATACATGTTTCATTACAATGTAACACGAATTAAGGTTCGACTTTTTTTTCTTCTAAATATACTTTTAAAAAAGGCATTTTCTTTCACTTTTGGAAAGAAAAAGGAGAATTTATACATTTAAAATTTTCTGTTCACTTCTGAATTTCAGAAGAAGCTGTGAAAATACGCTCTATGAATGGAAGGCCAATTGGAGCAAAAGTTAGGTTTGGTTATGCACTAATGCTCAAATATTAAAGAGTTACATTTTTTCTAACAATCTTTTAAGAAGAAATTAGAATTTATCCAAATGAGTTTGATGGTTTTTTGGAATCATTCATGATTCTCGATTCAATGAATTTTGTTGGTTTGATGGAGCACCATTTTCATATTCTTAAAAGCCAGAAAAAAAGTAATTTACTACTACAAATTTAATGAAATAAAAATATCAGAAATAGGTTGACAAAATTTAAGAAAATTCGGAATATAAGAAAGAAGTTGACAATCAGCTTTCGCATCAACTAACTTAGTACGCAAATTGTAATATTTGCTTTCTGAGATGAACCTTTCTATGAAGAAAGTCAATAAATTCATAATATTGATTTTATGGACATCTTCATAATACAAAAACGTGTTTATATTTCTAGAACCAATTTGCTAATGCTCACCGGCCAGAAATCATCAAAATATTTTACTTCAAGAGCACGAACAATTATATCCAGTAGATGGAAATCGCTTACATATACCGAAAACATACATGTTTACAGAAACGAATGGTATATTTTCGTAATAAATGCACAATCGATACGAGAGATTTAAGAGACCCGGAAATTGCATTCTCGATTCAATCAAGTAAGCACGCACATGCTAGAGTACTTAAGATCCCTCTTTTAGTCTCTTTATTAATATTACATACAACGGATCTACGAGTAATATCTGAATAACATAAATTATTGTCTGGGGATCAATATACGCTTCTCAAGGATCGATGGCACAAAACAAACATGGTAAAACTGGAGATGGATACTATACAAAACATCTGTTTTATATGGAAATAAAAACCGATGCACCTAATGACCAAGGAGTCTTAAAGGCCATACATTTAAGTCTTAGAATAAATATCATATAATTTTTTATCTGGTAGTTTGGATTGTTTGAAATATAGTGTTTCCTAAAAGTGTATTTGGAATAAAAACTGTCTAGCAGTAAAAAAAATTCTAAAGTTTGAAAATTATATATTACACTCAGATAGAATAAATACTATGTAAGAATGGATATTTGTAGATGGTAATGTTTTCTGTCTTTCTTTCAAAACAGGCCATTTCTATTGATTCCATGCAATATTTAGTGTTCAGTTCAATAAGAAAAATTTCCTGAAAGTGGAATTCTTCCATTTTTTTGTATTCATTGTTAATTTAACAGTTTGTCTTAAAACGTTTTTAATTCTTTACGAATAGCGTTCGAGTATCAGAAAATATGGCCAATATATGAGCTACAAAAATTGATGACATAGAACAGAAAAACTACAGATGGATAATTTATGAATGGTTTATTTGATATAGAAATAAAAACAAACGTGCCTAATGATAAGTGGTACTTCATGATCATATTTGAATTCTAAGAATAAATATCGTCTCTCGAAGTTTACATTGTCAAAATTACATTTTGATAGGTATATTCGAAATATAAAGCGACTACCTGTAAAAACAGAATCGAAAGATAGAAAAGTATATTCAATGGACAAATGGAACACGGATATTATGAAAGATATGGATATTTGTATGAGATAATGTGTGCGAGTGTTTCTTTCCGAACATATTTCTAACGATACTGAGCAATTAATAGTACAAAATTCGATATGATAAATCTATCAGAAATGGCAACCCTTCGTTAATCTATATGTCTGCCTTAAAATAACTTATTTTTTTGTTTTTCCTACAGAGATAAGTTTCATTCATTTACTCTTTTGCTATCTACTCTTATACTCTTTTACATCGTATTTATGCGAGCTAATGTGTTACTACAGCATGCAGTTATTACAGAAATGCATGCAAATAACAGTTCGCTTCTTGTCAGAAAAATATGCAGCTTTTTTGAAAGGTAGCGATTAAGTAGCGATTAAAAACAGGTAGCAGCATTAAGCATCATTTCAAAGTTTAAAGTCCAGCTACCGATCGATTAAAAAACATCATCAGACCCTATATGTTTGGTTTCTGTGAAATTGAAACTTCCCTTAAAACTGAAGAATTTATAAAAGTTGTATATTAAAAAAAATTCTGCATTTTCGTAATGAACTAGCAATACTACATAAAAAATTACCTATAGCAGAAAATATTTAGATAATCTCTATAATGTATGGACAGCAGAAATGGATAAAAGAAAATGAAACCTGATAATCAGATATAATAGAATATATGGTAAATGATATGATGTATTAAATAAATATAAAAGGATAAATTTTAGTTGTACGGATATATATGGTAAATGATATGATGTATTAAATAAATATAAAAGGATAAATTTTAGATGTACGGATTCATAATGTTTCGGAAACCGCATTCGTAAAATAGTAGTAAACGTAGGTTAAATCTGCAGCCTACAGGAATCTAGATCGATTTTTCATAATCATCTAAAGCGTATTTGAGAGCATTTTTATATAAATAGTATCTAAATCAAATGATATAGATACTAGTAAGGATAATTAACTTTACAGTGAAAAGTATTGAAACTAATATCAATTCAAGTTTGTATTCATTTATTGTTAATGCTACACTTTCAAGCAGTTACAACTTGGTGAATATTTTTTTTTTCCTTTCAAACATATAAAAGAATAAAAAATGGCACAAATTAGCGCCAGATTAACAATAAGAATTCTTATTCTAAAATTTAAAATTCCCTTTAACGAAAAAACGAGTTTCTTTAATACATCAATATAAATTTAAAAAAAATTGATTAAAAGGTGGCGTCGCAGCTATGGAATCAAACTTAATTAAAATAACTATGATAATATAAATGCAGCATATTTAATCGAGAACACACAAGAATACAATCTTTCGCATCTTTAATGCATAAAGTGGTGAACAAAAAATACTATGGACTTACATCTTTACTAACATGAAAGAAATCAAGTTAAACAAAAGAATGTAAGAAAACAATTTAATACAGACTAAGATATACCACAGAAGACGAATAATATTTTTTATACGAATTTTGAGAGAGGCATTGTTTTTTAAAAATACTTTTAAATATTAAAGACTACTGTTTTTACGGACTATAGCGTTTGTGTAATAACCATATTATTCAGGAATGCTAAAATATTTACACTTATGTATTATATAGATTTCAGAAACTTACATATTTAAAGCAAATTTTATGGCTCTCATAGATTAAAAGCTTCTTCGTAGTGCAATGAAATATATTACACATTTTCTAACGCTCTTTTGATTGAAATTCTGTCTTTCAGCGTTCCCATCCTCTATACATCCTTTTTGAACAATGAAATAATATCAAAAATAATTACCAGAAACTTTTTTAATCCGAAATTTTTAAATATTTTTAAGCAGGTTTGTTTCACATCTCCTCTCCTCTATTTTTTATTTTGATTATCTACAGAAAGAGCTTGCATGTGATGAAATTTCTAAGATAATTTTTTTAAAAAAGTAAATGAATATTATTTGATGATTTCAAGAAACAGAGGGTCTTAGAGTCATTACCAAAGATTTATTATTTTTTTGTAGATAATTATTTCACTGAATTTCATAAAATATCCATTTTAATCTGGAACAGTTTCTAACCAGCAAAATGGAGGTAGTATAGAGTCCGAATTGGAAAAATCTTTAAATGACTTTAGAATTATATTTTATGCTTAAGTTCATAAATGTGTAGAAAAAAATTCATGAAATTTTTTATATTTATTAGTTATATTCAGTCAAATATTCTTCACACACTAACATTTTAAAAAGAAGAAATTAATCTCTTAAATGATTAAAGCTGACCAATTGACATCTACTTTGAGGAAACCGAGCCTGATTTTTAGAAGATCTTTAACGTAATATTTAAATAAACAATAAATAAAGTAATCTAAATGCTCATATTCAAGGATTCCTAATTCAATAAATTTTAGTCGCATAAAAAAAGGCTTTCTTTTTGTGTTTAAAATGTGCCAAGAATATTTTGCTACATATGAATAAAGAGACACGAATCTGTTTATAAATTTACTGTCGGTAATTTTTTTCAAAAGAGTTCATTGAAATGAAACAATTCTTCACATTATTTCAAACATTTCAATTGGAACTCCATCAATTAATAATGTAGTGATAGAGTTCCTATTAAAATAGACACTTGTATATTATTCAAAGAAAAATTAAACTATTGATAACTATTTATGTTAATTGGAACAGATAGCCCATTTAAAAATATAAAATTATAAGCATAAATTATTGAAATGCGTTACAATTACTTGCCATTGGCTTAGAATTTCCATTTATTACAAAGCATTCAATTTAAAATTTAATGCAGTAGTTTTTATTAATAGATTCAGCTGTATTAAAATTGACGAAGATAAATTTGTAGACCAGAGAAGTTCTTTCTCAGCCTGAAAAGGCCACGAATAAAAAAGTTTAAGTAATTCAAGCTCAGAAAAAGCAAATTATAGCATTCGGATTTTTCCCGACTCATTTTTCACAGTCAGAATTTAATAAGCAAAGTACTATGTACAACAAAACAGCTACAAAAACAAACTAGATAAAAAAACTTAATTGAAAATTTCTAAGCAACTGGAATAAATAGAATTTCATTAATTCGTAAATATTTATTACTTCTGAAAATTTACTACGCGATATCTATTAAAGGCCACAATAAAAGTTATCAGATTAAAATGGGGACAACTGTTTTTTTTTAAAACCAAAGGTGAAAAAAGGCCCCATCTCTTCACTAAAACGGAAAATTCAACAGTATTTGCGTTTTCGCTTGTATTTTATCATGATAAAGACAGAAAATAAATATCGAAAATTAGAAATATTATAAATACAATAAAAGACGAAAATGATTGGTTCGTAATATTATTGAAACACTTGAAAACATATTCTGAAGTCTAAAAATTACAGGTCAAATACAGGTCAGTTACAAATTATTATAATATTTTTCAAATTTTTTCAAAATTTCAAATCAAACTCTAATTTTTCAACTAAAAAAAAAGTTATCCAGCAATTTCCGATAAGAATAATAAAAGAAATTTTGAGTGCATTTCATGTACATGCACTAAAAATAATGAAAATAAAATGGCTTGAATTAAAAAAAAAATTAATATTTTTCTGAATTAAAATAGAAGGGCGAAAATGCACCTGGAGTTATGAGGGTCAACGACACAACTGTTAATTGTATTGAACGAAATCGATGAAAAGGAAGGAGAATTGTTCACCTTCATGTTAGTCGAATTCTCCACACAAAAAGAGCTTTATATCGGGGGAAGTGAACAAAGGATTTGCTGTAGAAAATTGAGGCGATATCAAATAGCAAATAATTCAATTTGTGTGACAAGAAAAGCGAGAAACGCTCGCCGGAGCAATACATTGATAAGGTTCAAGATAAAAGTTAAGTTCAAGCATTCAGATGCTTTTAGAGTTCTATTGTCGAAGAAAATAGAGAGAAATATCCATATGAAGAGGATCTATTGATTTTCCTGTGGATTTAGTTTTATATAGAACGTGAGATGCAAAGATATGAGAAGAAAAAGTGAAGAGTATATTATTTCCATAGAAGATAAATTGGAAGAAAAGCGAAAATCTTTGCATTGTAATATCACCATGATATTTAGCTTGAAATTCTTATTAAGATCCAATTTTATTAACTATTTTTTAATAGAAAATAAAATGTTTTTTTCTAGCTGATTACAAAAAGTAACAAATATTTTATCTTCAAAACGTTACGACGTTAGTTGAGGAATCAATGCATGGAAATTATACATATAGAAATTATCAAATGCTATTTCCAATCAAAAACGGTACATTGTGAATAACAGCAAAAATTCAAACAAAAATGGTCTAGTTGAATTTTGATGAAATATGGAAAACTAAAAAAATCATTTTAGATTTATAATTTAAAGATTTATAATTCATTTAGATTTTTAGATTTATAGTTTTAGATTTTTTTTACATTCATTTAGATTTTTTTTAACTAAAAAAGTCATTTAGATTTATAAGAAGAACTACTCAATCTTATTAACTGAAAGTAACAGCAAACAAAAAAGTAACAAATACGCACTTACACAAACACGAGAGCGAACAACAAAAATAAAACGCTATCAGTAATTTAAATACTTACATTTTTATTTGAATGGAAATCAGATGATAAAATTTCAGTAAAAAAAATTTAGCATCAATGAATCGCTGTATTGTTCTGGTATTCTAGAGTACAATGTAATGAAGCAAATATACATTTGGTCTGTTGATTATAATAAATTCGGACACTTTTACGAAGTACCAATTTATCAGACGGTATAGTTATATGAAGTTATTGCTGAATCAGAAATAAATAGAATTGATGTAAAATTAAAAATAATTCTGTTCTGTCATACTGAAATTCGAAACTCTCTTTTTTTCTTCTGGGTCTCATTCCGCTCGATTTCATACCATCCGAATTCTTATATGCTTATATACGATTCATATATGCTAAATAGTTTTCCAAGACTCGTGGTCAAGATTTATTTACAATCTTATGACCGATCATCGAAGCTTATTGACAAAGCCTCAACAATTTAGATGCGATTCGCCAAGAATTTTCTTTTCTAGAATAGAATGTTTTCTGGACTGAAGAAATATAAGATCACGATGGCATACATCTTCACATAATTATGAATTTCCGACAAAAAAAAAATCTGGTCAATTCAAAAATATGCCAGCAGATGACACGAAACTAATCTGAAGTCAGAAAATGTCAAGTTGATTTGAAAGCTGATATTGCATTTAATATATTAAGGAAACTCAGCAATATAAGATTCTTTATAAAGTTTTCTAGCTGGAGATGAAAAGCAGTAATGCATTCAAATAAAAAAAATTCATGATTTTTTTCCCGAGGCTCATTACAATAGGAGGGAATTTTGCAATCAATCTTTTTCGAACTCTCAACCAGATGATCCTGCATATAAAATTATGCAAGCAAGCAATGTTCAGAAAATAATAAATGATTATATTGCCGACCGGAGCACGAGATAGTCTATAATTTCAGAATTCCAACATATCATGAAAAAATGAATTAAAACTTAACGAGTATTAAACAAGTCGAAAAAGTATAAAAAGTTTTGCAAAGTGTAGAGGGGAAAAAATGCAATTTTTCCCTTTAATAAACTTTAATATAAAAGGAATAAAGTTCTCTCTACAGTAAAAAGCTTTTATTTCGTGATAGTTTACAATTAATTTAGGCTTATTATACAAAATTTTAGGTTATATTTGAAGATAAAACAAAATTATTAATTATTAAGACACGCAACACCTTTTTTAGAAAATAATTTTATTAGTCTGAGAAAAATGTAAAAAAAATAACAAATACAATAACAAATAAATTAGAAAAAATGAAAAAGGAAACTCAAAACAGTATTCATATCACAGAATTTAATATTTTTACATACATATGCGAACAACAGTTTGCAATAACAATGCTATGTTCTTCTAAATAAATGCAGAGTAGGTTCATGTGCTAACGTCCCTCAGTAGGAAAGAATTCTATGCAATTCGCCAATTACTGTCAGCCATATAACAACTGGCAGAAAAACACATTTATTTCGTATGACGTGTTGATATAATGAAATTTTTAATTTGTGCAAATTCATCTCAGCTGGAATAAACTGGAAAGATGAAATCTGAAAAAGAAAAGAAAATCTTTAAAATATAAGCTTGATTCCAAATAAATAAAATATTAAGAGAATACGAGCAAACGAAAGTCAAAACAAAATAAGATATTTTTTTTAAAGAAAAATGTTTCATATTTTGTACAGCAGCCAAACAACTGCACAAAACTACAATTTCTGAGAAAATGGTACGGTTAAAAAGTAAATATATTTGCTTTATAAAAAGAGAAAAACAGAAGTGGAAATTTTACCCAAACGTATTTGGCGTTACATATTACATTACAAAATAAACAGAATAACTATTTCTTAGTTAAAACAAATCTATAGGTTTTCTGTTCTTTTCATTAAAGAGTATTATAATAGTGTATAAAACTAAACAGATTAAATGAGATAGTCTCTTTAATACATGCCGACCAAAAGTATCAGTTAATTTGCAGTTTGTGTATAAGAATAACTGATAAAATATTCTTCTTTTATTTCATCTAGAGGAATGTTTGATGCGTTACAAATATGAAACAAGAAATTTCAATTTAGTAGTAAAATATGAAAAGAAGGAACTTACTTTTTAAATTAAGAGTCCATGATCCATTATTCTTTTCCAAGGCAATGACTTTCGGATTCTTCGACGAAAATGAAGCGAGTCACATAAAACAGTAAAAACTTACTTGCTGTTTCAAAGCGGAAATGCCAGCGGCATAAAACTAGTCAGCTATAGTTATCGCTTAAATTTGAGCAGTATATGGCGCCTTCATGGTATTAAATTTCTAATGCAATTAAATTATAGAATTTTATTTCATAAAAAGAGAATATAATTAAAATCAGAAAATAATCTTCAAAAGTACAATATCTTTCGTCCGTGATCAATGACTTGAATGATAACGAAAAACACTGAGACACAAGAAATCGAATTCGGTTTTCCGTCAGATAACTGTTTATTAAAAGATATTCAGCAAAATTTTATTAAATCTTTATTGGACAATAATGGAAATTGTAAATGAAATTTTTAATGATAATTCCGTTTCAAAGTAATACCTCAATTATAAAGCAATAGAATACACATCAGTGGAAAGAGTATATATTTAAATTAGTACATGGCATTAGTTTAAAGACTTGGAAAATATATTTTCAATTTACACTCCTGTGATTTTAGTTTAAAATTTAATTCCATGAAATACACAATTTTGTGCTTGCATTTATTTCTAGAAATCAATAAACACATGTATGAAAAGAAATTGATAACGTATTTGAATAAAATATTGTAAGAGCAGTTTAAAATTTACAGGATAAATTGGAAAGGTTTTAGTCCTAGTATTCAAAAATCTAATCCTGGTAGAACAAAATCAAGTTTCTTAAAAGTTTACAAATCCTTGGCTAGAAATAATAAAGAAACTTAAAAGTTTAAGTTACTACGATCGCATACTTCTATATTTATTTAGTATTTTATTGTCCCTGTTTTTTAGTAGAGTAAGTCAATTTTTTGATTGCAAAACATGGGATACAAAGTTTGAATTTGTTTACCATTTTGTAGGTGAATTCCTGGAATATTTTAAACTTAGATGTAAATATTAAATTATATTTTAATTCAAACGAGGTACATAATAGGGTAAAATTATTACATAAAAAAAGAACTACCTGCGCAAAAGTTCGATTTTTTTATTGATAAGTTGTTAATGCTAATCATGTAATTTCAAGTTTTTGATCTCAGCTTTCGACAGCGTCCTGCCTGCTGTTGAAAATACCTTTTTAAAGGTGTTTTTTTTCCAAAATATCATTTGAATGTTTGATTTTACACAATTTTTTTAACTAATGTAAATTAGCTGCAATTTTAACTTGGATATGGATTTTCAAAAAAAGACAACGAGTTTGGCTTTCCTCTTTGGTAAAACTTTCTTCAACTAAGACATTTACAGCTAACCACATGAATAACAGTTTCAAAAATGAATAAATTTGCTATAAACTACGGACAAAGAACTATTAATACAACCAATATTTTAAGATATAGAACTTTTCAAGAAAAACGTTTAAAAATTTGAAACAATATAAACAAGCGCAAACAAATTTTCTCTAGGCTATGAAACACTCATGTATAACACTTCGAATTCTTGGGATTACATATTGCCCTCACTCGACACACCTTAGGGATAATTTTTCCTCATAATATCAATTAAAAAGTTGGAAAATATTGTAGTATTACGTTAATGAGCCGTCCGCAACATGTGGATATGCACTCTCATCCCAGTGCACCCAAATGAAGATGTAGAAAAGCTTGTTCAGTGATATTCTGAAAACATACAATATCCTAAGCTGATACCAATAATAAGTTGCTATGTAAGGTACGGGTGTTCATTATCACATTTTTATGAATTTAGTTGCAATTCAGAATTGTTGGTGGCAACTCCGAAAATTTTAAATTCAGGCATCATGATTACGAGTTCGCATTTGCTACTGCTAATGATAGTGCTAAGTTTGGAAAAGAAAAGTACAGCAGACCTATTCTCTCTTCCACAGAATTCGTGTAAGCAAACAGATGAATACTTGCGCATTTGAACTGTCTCCTTTCCTTTTCTCAGTGTTCAATGAGCAGAAAAATGAAACGGATCCAAGCAGCTACCCAAATTTTCGCATTTTAAACACAATCTAAGACAGTTTTCTTAAATTGTTTTAAAATTATTCTTAATTGTGTAGCTAAGAAAACTAGTCTTTACGTATTAAAACATTATTAGTCTCATCAAAACAATAACATTTATATTAATGGTATAAAGCTTCAAATATATAAAACGAAAAGAAATTTTTTTTTGTCATGTATTCGTTTTGGGATTTTTCCATATAGCACGAGTAAGTCAGGGAATAATTGAAAATGGGAAGAGAAAGATAAAAAATATCGAAAGGTCAAAATTTAATTTCATTAACACAGTTATCGTAGAAAAAGAATCATAGACTCATAGACGAGTCATTATTTGCTGCTGATTAACAAAAGCTGTGATTGTAATAAATCAACTTCACATATTTAAGAACAAGAACAAATCTCATATTTTACATCTACATACACGATGAACTTATATAAGAAAGAAAAAAAAATATTTTATCATTCACAGAAAACATCTTTTTAATTAAAGGACTGATCAAGTATTTGGTATCTAATCCAAGAGTATAAATAGTTCAACTCATAACATACATCCAATTTTTTTCAGATTAAGTGAATTTATTTTGGGATTTTTTATTACATTACATTTATTACATTTTTACAGCATTCTTAGTAATATTTATCGAATTGGGCTGAATTTTAAAGACTAGTCAGTGAAATTTCTGCGTTTCTAGTTTCGGTTTCAGTCCTAATATTTATAGAAGATGCAGAAAAAAAACATTTTATACTATTAAAATTGAATTTTATTAATTTTTGCTTAAATTCAAAGTTGGTAAATAATAAACAATGTCCTACAGTTTCACCATATTTTAAATTGGGTTATGATTTCTAGCATAGTTATTTAATTGTAAACCATCAAGATATTTGATTTTCAATACCATTTAATAGTTTAGATCTGATAAAAACAGAAACGATTATTTCAGAAATAAAAACACATAAAAATCATTCAAACACTTACCCCCAATTAAACCACCGAAACCGCTAAAAAATACCTCCCTTTTATCATCATCACCACATACAGAGGACGATGAAGGTAGCAGAATAGGGAGTACTCACCATTAAAATAAGATTAATAACAGTAATTTACTTCCTTCCGGCACGACTTAAACAAAAAAGCAACATAAGAAAAATAATAACTCTAACATTATATTCTCGAAAAGAGTGGGAACACATTTTCGAAAATCGATTACATATATGGAAATAATTGATTTTTTGTTTGTACTGAGAAAAATAAGATTTATAAAGTGGATATTAATGTTGCGAATGCTTATTTTTGAATTTAGTAAAATTATTTCTATCGAATAATATTAAAAATATTCTATTTGAAATTTCAACTTTCGTATTTCCTGTATAACCTAATCAATTGTTCTACATTGTTCGAAAGATCTCCTTTTGAAGTTCTACTTTGTTTATAATCACAGTACCATCAGCTTTTTTGAATTTTTACGTTTATCCCACTGGGAACAGTGAGATAAATTTAATAAGTGATAAACAAATTAAATATAAAAGAAAAAGAAAAATATTTGTTTTCATCAGCGGATTTTTAAAATAATCCAAGAATATGAATTTTTAAGACAAATTCTTAGCGTGTGAAAAAAAAGAAAGATAATCCAATGTTTTTCCAATATAATAATCCACTTAGTATCGAAGGGATGGAAAAAATGATAAAGAAGGATGCTTGAAAGTTGATGTTATTAGTACAATTCTCTACACCGAGAAGCATAGGTTATACAGTAGTGGTCAAGAAAATAACAGCCTTCTGTTATTTATGTTAGTTAAAACAGAAATTTAAAAAATTGCTTGCAATTAAAGAAAAGTCATTCTTGGCATTGACTAAAACAATTACGATAATGTTTTAGCAAGTCAAAGAAAAAATATAACCATCTGAGGTATTTGATTCCCTGAAAAAATAGAATGAATCAGCGATTAACAAGAGATGTAAATGCTATCAGAAATTCGTTGCAAAAACTTTAATTTATAAAAAAAATTAAGAATTAAATGTTCTGAAGTATTAATCAACCGGAATTTACAAAAGGAAGATATTAGCAGAAACAGCTAGTTAAAGATCATAAATTATATTTTTACAAAATGAAAGGAAAACATATTCCTACAATCTATATACTTGAATAGTGAATAGAAAGTAGAGTAATTTTTTGGAGATTAAGGATGATATATTTAAAAGTTGATATAAGCCAGAGGAAAGATTTGGTTTTTAGTTTAACAATCCGTTTCGCAATTAGTTGAAGATCATTAATTATATTTTTACAAAGCGAAAGGAAATCATACTTCATTACTTGGATAGTAAATAGATGAGAGAGTAATTTTTTTTATTTCTGATAGCTATGCAATATTTCCTAAATTATAATTGGAAAAGCTATTACATTACAACTTGTACAATTGGATAATGCACTCATTTACAATACAGTATTATACTTTTAATATATTATATATTTTAACACATACATATTTTTTCTATTAAAAGCAAGAGACAATTTCATGTCTGGAGACTATTTATTGACAAATACCGATCTCAGACAAAATAAATGAACAAGAATAATTAAGCATTAATTTAAAAAAATAGGAACAATGCTTTTAAAATTTTATATTTAAAAAAATGCCGTCTACCGATAAAGAAATATTTTAAAATAATTTTTTTTCATTTAACATATCATACCAGAATCCTTTATTATATTTATTTGAATCTATGTTAAGGAATGAATTTGTGTTTAATATATGTTTTTCCTTTTAACACTCTACGAAAATCACCAGAAAATGAATTTACAGGTGAACATTTGACACCTAAATGTAAAACATTTATTTTATTGTCTTCAATCGGAAAACTATCACAGCTTTCCCAATATTAAAAATGTTTAATATCAGAATATTTTAAATTATAATATTTAATAAACGGAGAGGATAAGCGTTTTTCAAAAAAATGTTATTATATACAAAAATTTCAGAATTCAAAATAAAACAATAAACAATTTATGTTTATGAATAATGCAAGTTAATATAAACAGTAAGAGTGAAACACTCACAAATTTTTAAGAAAGGCAACATTTTTTTAATAAGCATCGGTATTAGGAACGGACGAATATAAAATAAAGTAAAGGCTAAACTCAAAGTGCAGTTATTGCAATTTCTGTAGAGCAAAAAAATACTACAAAACACGATAACTATATCTGAACAATTGTAATAGAAAACTATCTCAAGACTTTGAACAGTCAGGATTTATGATTAATTATAACATTACTACAAAGCTTGAAATTTTAACCATTTTTCATCAAATATTTTAGGGAAAACGACTCTTAATAACATCAGGTTATGTAACCCTGAGCTTTTAATGAAATTTATATCTTGTCGCGCCACAAATGTCTGTTTGACCATCATTAAGTGATACACAAATTAAAATAAGGCATACCTTCGATGAGAACAAAGCCGCTCCATTGCACATTTCCCAATATTACGTTCAGTCCTCATTATAGTCTCTTTCGATAGAGATGCGTTCAATTATCGATAATTTACTTGAATCATACTAGTAGACGGGGACTACAGAATCCCTACAGAAACCTAGCATCTGATGCGTGCAGGCTGCACTTCAATAAAGCAGCCCTGCTCAAAAGAATGCATAGTTGAGTAGCTTGTAGGTGCACTTTATAATTTCCTCTTCATTGAGTTAGATGAGAAATGCAAGATCCCAACTCCCCAAAGGGACTGAATAGAAAATGGAAATTCTACCTCTTCCAATTATGGAGGCTGGCAGTTCGAGTAATGGAAAATTCGTCCTTGTTTATAAAGGCATCCGTTTTCTTGTCGGAAAATTCTCCCATTTCAAACTTTTCCAAGCCATGCCCATTTCTGGTCTTTTTTTTTTTCACCCGCTTTTCGAAAATTTTCTAAGGATTTCAAACCTTTTTCACGCCCTAAAATGGTTCCACCACCCAAACCATATTATCATGATCACTTTCATAATGATTAATGGGCTTTAATATCTCACAAGAACTTATGTACTAAGGAGTTTGATAATCATTCTGGGTAACAGGAATAATTCAAACTTAAATTGCCATTAAAGATAGCTTCGTTATTGTGTCTCAGTACATTAAATTTTCTTTTAACTTGCAACCATACAAAATCAGATATGATGTCATTGAGAAATATCATTTACTTAGATAACTATTTTTTAAAAATACGACACAAGAAATAATAGCTTAATTCGTAAGTAGACAAATATTTATAGTTAAAAATGTGAATCAAGAGGACAGTTTGAATTTAATCTAATTCAAAACATTCAATTTTTTAAAAAACTAAACAGTGGTTAAAATTATCTTTTATGTATCTAAAAATGAATTCAAATTTCCAATTCCTAGAAATAAGTCCAATTTCCTGAAATCGATATTGCAGTAGAATCTTAGAATATTTGAATTTTAAATTGATTTTCTAGAAATTTTAACACGTGCCGTATTTTCAAAAATAACTTTGACTCTTTGAAGGCGTACAGACGTTGAAATGATTTTCTTCAAATTTGAGGATTAATACTTTTACAGAATTTAAGCATGGAAATTGAAAATAATATAAACAATGCCCAATTCATAGATTTTATACAAGTCCAATCTAGTTGAAAAAAAATGTATTAAAAAGCAAACTAAAGCTAAATTTAAAAGAAATGGTCTACATTTTTTTAGTTACAAAATAATATATTTTTACACAAAAGACAAACACAAAATTGCAATGATTCAAAAATATTTTTATCTGACATTTAATAAATATTTGGCTCCAAGGAAAATATAAAAATAAGACAATGTTATATTATATAAAGAATCAAACGAACTTAAGATTCAGAATTTCAGTCAAGTTATACCCATTTCTGACTTTCTTTCACTTTCAAGAATTTATCCGTAAATATAGAACCCCATCTACTGCCTGATATTGCCACAGTCATTATCAGAAAGATCAATGATCAATATTTCAGAAGAGCCTAAAATGCGTGCTTTTGCACCAGAACATCAATAATATTTAAATTACTCGAAAGATTAATTCAAACTCCCAAGTTTATTTAAATAGTTATTTCTGTTTTAGAAAGACCCAACATATGCAAATATGTATATATGTTCACTCCAAACAATAGTAATTAGGGTTAAGAAATCTCTTGAGATAAATTTTAAATGAGAATACGCTTTTTTTCCTATTTCTATTATACTTTTTATATTTTTCCGCTTTTTTCCACCTGCATATCTGACCTCTTCTACAACAAATTGGCTCGACAGACCATTCCATATGGTCATACAAATAAATAAATTTAATATCTCAACAGAAACTAAAGTTTGAGGAATTTGCTATTGTTAAGGGAAAACGAGAATTATTCAAACTGAAATGTTACTAAAGTCGTTTTTAATATTTAGACTAATTTTTAAAAATGAAGTACCAAGATGTATTTATTAACATACGCTTTTAGAGAACAATTATTAAATCTTAGTCGTCTAAGGAGAAAATATAAACATAAGCCGAATTTCATTCCCCATCATTAAAATAAGTTATGCTCCTAAAAAATGTAAAACATGAATTTTAAAAAAATGCTAGCATCACTAAAAAAATGGAACGAATGTACTGCAATACGATTCTTTCTTTGACTGCGAATTTATATTGAAGGTACAGTAAGCATTTTAAAACTCTTCATAATCCAAAGATCCCTCCCATAATGATTAAAAATTTGATAAAGCGTAGGAGCTCGCTACGGATTTTGTTTCTGCACTAGAAAACAGGTATCGTTAAAATTTAATAACGATAAAGTTAGTTTAAACACCATGTTTATTTAAACAGCTTTGACAAAGGTGCAAAAAGTTACTGTTTAATCGAGGGAGTTATTAAGAGTTAGAAGATTAATTTGAAAAAAAAACCTCTAAGTAAACCGAAATTCATTTACATACATTTAAACAAGAAACTTAAAATTAATTTCGCTCTGCAAAAAATAATTAAATATTGTGCTCACATCCCTTAAGGTTATTGAACCGGGACGAATCAGAAAGTTATGTAAATTTGAAATACCTGAGGTTTTAAAATTAAATTTTCAACAAATTTAATATCCGCTATAACTCTAACTCTTAATATTAGGGAAAGGGAAAATTTATCTTTTATGAATATTTATTTGGAAATATTTTAATAACACAGAAATGGATACAACACATGAGTGATAAAAATATCAGGTTAAATCTTGCCAACACTGTATTTGAAATAAGATTAAAACTTAAAACCTAATAATACGATTTTGTTACTCATAATAATTTTTGTGATTGCCTGTGAAAATTCGAAGAACTCTTAATTATTCATAATGAAAAAAAAAAGTACATTTCGAAAAATGCTATGAGAATCTGTTTATGTAAGAAATGTTTCGATACAAACAAGTAGGATTGCCTTCTAGTATATATAATTTGGGTGTCAAATCTTCATACAAAATTTTTAATTATCTTGCTCATTGTGTGTTTAAGTGTGTGAGCTCAAATGCACACGGCAAATAACCAGTCTAACTATTAAGTCCAAAGTTAAGGCATATCTACAATTTTGGTATCAAAGTTAGATATCAGAGTTCATCAATCTTTCTTGTAACATTATTGAGTAATCGTGTTTCCATACACATGTATGAAAATACAAACATTCATTTGAAGGATCTGATTTAAAGAAAATAGTGTCATGAGAACGAATAAAATTTCTTTCTAGTTTGTTCCGTTTCAAATTTACTGAATTCACCAACAAACAGGTATTAAGAAATATCTCTCTATTTTTATATTTATTTATATTATTTTTTCTTTGTAATCTGAGTATACGAGTAAATATAAAATTTGATTCAAAAATTAGCTGAACCATGGGGAAATATGCGATAGATTTTATTCAAAATTCTAGTTTTGTTTGTTTAGAGCAATCACGTGATCAAGCATGATCAATAAACAATGAGGAACTAAAAGCTACGTGCGGGGGTGACATTCATCCGAAATGTGTTGTGGGTTTTGTTTATTTACTTCTTTAAATGACTTTAAAAAAGTTAAGCATTACAAAGAATACGAAAGAAAACAAATGGAGATGTTAGAGAAACACAGAAGAACAAAAGTGACCACTTGTGCTTTATTATCCAAAACTTTTCTTCCACTCTTTTAATATAGTAAAATATGATTTACTCAAAAATCTTCTCAAGTAGAGACAATAAGAGACTTTTTAAAACGAATAAAGCAAGTCTGTCAAATAAAAATTGCACATGGCAATGAAAAACTTTCAAGGTCTAAAGCTCGATGCTTCTCCCACATAAATAAATAAACAATAAGCACTTGAAAAACAGAAAATATGAGTATCACTCTGTCCAAACACAGGCCCATTCTCACAATTATCGCCAACATACAATAGAGACTTTATTTTTAGTTTTGAAAATGCTAAATTTAAAATCTGAATTCTTCGCAACGGAGAAGAAATTTAGAGTTTAAATTAAAAAACAAAACAAAAGACAGTAACACAATTAAGAACTTACATATAGCATTCAGATTGATCTTTTACTGCGATTTACTTCACAATCTAAGGAAGTGGAAAAGCTAATGATTTTATTAAATGCATTTAAAAATAATAAATAGTTTTATAACTAGTGAAGATGGAGTAATACCTAGCCTTTATTTAATATGAAGCATTACTCAACATTATATTCTCTAGACCATGATAATATTTAGCATGGTTCTGAGTTTGCTGCTACTTACACAAACAATATCTTTCCTAATCGTATAACAAATTTCGAATTTTCCATCTAAATATTACCCATTTTATCTTATCTATGTATTAGATGATTAAACACATTCATATTAACTACTGCTAGCGCTATAATAAAAGATCTGTCTAACAATAAGAACTAAATGTAAAATTATATATTTTGGGAAATGTGAATATGGATTACTTTATTTTAATGAAAACATTTGCAGTGAAACTGTCACCATATTAATAGAAAAAACGAAAAAAAAAAAACACACACCTCAATTTAGTGAAATTGGTAGATTATTTTCTAAGGCTACGACCATAGCCTGAACAATGCAGGAGCATAAGGGGGGCTTACAAATCTGATAGAAAGTTTATTTTACATTTACAGTTAAAAATTAATATATTAAGTTTAAAAAGTATTTTGAATTAATTAATGAAAAATACCATAGACAAGCTCTATGTACGGTTCTTCATTACTTAAGAAGTGAAACAGAAGGGCCCCACCTCAAAGAAGTTTTCGCCCCGGGTCCCAATTAGGTTTAAGTCGGGCCCTGGCTACGATTTAAGCAATCGGACGATAATTATTAAAAACTTCTTTCTAAGAGGTGAATTTAAGAAGTGTATATAGCATATTATATAAGTAGACCAAATGACTCAAGAGTTTTCTTGCATACTTTACTACGTATTAATCACATGTTACAGTAGTTACTTTTAATTATTTTCATGCTATCAAAAAGGTACTTGAACATGTTATATAGTAACTTAAAAGTAATTAAATTTAATGAACTCAACGTATGAAAATTAAATTACCAATTTAATAAATAATTTTAAAATAATTACGTTATTACAGTATTAATTATTCCTGAAATAAATTCTTCTAAAGTAATAATGTCGTCGTCACATTATAAAAGGTAAATATTGTTGTTTCATATTAAGTTGTTAGAAGACTGATGTTGATTTATTTCCTTAATTTACAATAGAAAAATAAAAAATAAACTTTTCTAATATTATAAAATAAAAGATAAACAAAGTTATTCAAAGTTTTATGGCCCTCAATTATAATTTTGTAAAAGCAAGGAATTAGTGTGAATAAAAATATTGAAGGCTAAGTACTCCCTTTCAAAGTTTAGCACTTACCCTTGCCGCTAATCGTAAAGTTCAGTGCATACAAAAATTATTTAAGGTAATAATTATGAACAAAATTCTCCTTTCAGCCTTCCGACAGTTGGGACAAAAGCAGGAAATTAATACATATGGAAAATAAAAAAAAAAGAGATTAATGCAATTATTTGTAGATGAAAAGAACATGCTTGAAAGGTTCATCTTATTCGTCTTCGTAACTTTTTTTGTGTGTGTTAATGGAAAACAACACGGGGAAGTTTAAGTAAAATCGCAATGCAAAAGCATGCTTTTTTTCACCTTTCATGTAAGTAATGTTTCCGATTATTTTTAATAACGATTAATTTTTTTTGTTCTAATATACATAAAAGATAAATCTAAAAGCACAATTTAAAAGAAAATTTTAAAACTCTTTTAAAATCGGACACATTAAGTCATAAGGAGTAATAAAAATTACAATATGAATTAAGTCATAAGGAGTAATAAAATTTTTTGAAATATAAATTTAAAAAAGGAGCTGTTCTACAAAATGTTAAAATGTTTAATAGTAGATTTTTTCCCAAAATTATGTTATAATTAGCTGGTTTTGCAACGGATGGGAGGAAGTTAAATTAATCATAATCCATTGCTCGATTTTTAATAACCAATAATCACATCAAAACTTTTTCACATACAAAATTGTTTTCGTTTTAAAACTTAATAAGAAAAAAATCATTTTTATCAGCTATTTTTCATTGCTTCTATGCTTTGATTAATGGAGAATGCTTCAAAAAATATAAACACCACAGCCACTGTTTATATATAATGCTTAAAATGAGATGCTTATAAACCTAGTCGCCATTTTAACATGAAATACTTATTTGGGTTAATAAAATAACCATGGAAGCAAGTGAAAAATACACATCAATGCTGACACCACTGCATGAAGCGATTGCATAAATTAACTTTAATCACCATATCCACTGCCAGACCGGATATTGAAAATCAGTGAGGTATTTATATTTAACGAAAACTTAAACAAGATAGGAATTGCAAACAATCCATTTTTCTACAACACAAATTCCTAGAAACGTAGCAGCTTTCACTCTGTGTACAACTTTTGTAGAGAAGCCATTTATTATTTATTTTCGCTCAAACTCCAAAGTGTATCTGTTGTCGAAAATATATAGGAAACAACGTCTCTAACTTAGTTCATTATACTCTTAAGCTTAAGTATTGGTAAGTTGAGTCTAGATGAAGTAGTGGCAGTCTTTTATGAAAGTTTTTCTTGTGGAGTGGATGAATGGAATGGCAGGTGGAGTCGATACGAAACTAATGAGCTTATCTCATTAAAAGAGATTTAATTTGAAAGGAATGCGAGTCGAGGGATTCTTTTCATTAATTTTTCTATGGAAGTCTTTACATCGTCGTTGGAAGCAAAAGATGAAGAGTTGCACGCAGATATTTTTACTTGCTAGACACAAAAGAAAAGTTCTTGTTTTGCGTAACGCTCGTAAATGTGATATAAGAACTTGAGTTAGCAAATTTGTTATTATTGTACGGGGGTTGTTTACATACATGATGGTTAAGAAGTTAATCGGTAATTATAAACATGAAATTAAAATTGTCTTCATTGACAAAATATTTATAACAATTTTTTTCAATCACAATCCAATTTCTGTTACGAACAGTAAAAGTAAATATTGATTAATAATAACAAATAATATATATATACAAAATTTAACCCAATTCCTACTTAGGTCACCAAAGAAAAAAAATTATTTGTTACTTTGTATTTAATAATTATAGTTAATATAAATGTGTATATAATATGACAATCACAATATTAAGTAGGGAAATAGGAAGCGAGTTTCCCTGCAACTCTTTATTTTCCTATCTATATATGGTACTATTATTTTTGTTTGTACTATTTTAACGTTTTCTACTTTTTTTTGTTTCTAATTTATGAATGTCTATGTTTCTAATTTATGGTCTGTAATTTCTCATCCCAAGAACTGAACTCACATTCTTCATCTCAACGTGAAAAATATTTAAATCCTCGTATTTTACAAATTGAGCTACTGACTGTTGAATTCAATTTTCATTACAAACTGCTAAAACTATTTAAAATATAAAAAATTAATTAAATTTAACGAATTAATATTTGAGAAAAAAACTGTATTAACATGAAGCGACATCTACTACAAGTTTTAAAAAACGTATTTGAATTTGAGTGGATGAATAAAAAGTATTTTATTAACGATTGAAAATTTGAACAAGATATATAGGGAGAGTTTGAACTAATAGCATTTAATAAAAAAATAAAGGAATTAAATGCAGTAAAGCTCAGTTTATAAGTCTTTCACGGGAATAACATCAAACGATGTAAAAATAAAAAACAACGACGTAAAATAATAATAAATTATCTGGATTCTTAAATGTGCAATGCTATAAAGCAACTTCGTTTAAAAGTAATAATTTTAAGTTTGTAAACAGTCTCATTTCATTACTATATAGTACTGAAAAAACTAATGAAATATTAAAACCATACATTTATCTTTAAAAAAAATGAGAAGAAAATTATTGCATATTATATATTGCGATAACTATATATACGTTTCATTTTTTTAAGTACGATTTATGTGAATGCAAGTACACGTACGTTTAATTGAAGAAAAAATTAATTATCTGACTTGCTAATATTGCGTTAAGTTTATTGAATATGTTTTGCTATAATTTTGATAAAGAAAATTACAAAGCGTTTTACCTGAGTTCCTATCGGTTCTTTAAAAAAAGTGGGTAAAATTTCATGCTCATCGTTTATATTAGAAACAAGCAATTTATCTTCCATTGATTCATCAACTGAAGAAAAAAGTGTATTTCTTTATAGGCACAGAAAAATGGTGAATGAGATTAAAAATTCGCGAACTTTTGAAAGTGAGAACGACATATAATCGAAACTTTCAGATTATTGCGTCATATAAGCGAAATGATTCATTAAAATTAAGAATGAATCCGACTTTAATAAAACAACGCTTGAATGAAAAAAGTATAAAAAGTGCTTAACTATATATTTTTATTTCTTAATATGTCTAATGGATTGATTTATATATTATTAACTTTTAGAATTTTACTAAGGTAAAGCTACTTCAAAACAACAACCAAAATAATTTATTATTTTATGGTCCACAGTTATTGCAAGCAACAATGCTCGCAATCGATACTAATGATTATTAGGAGCACTGATATAGATAGCCATTAATATATTTCTGCTGGAGATTAATTAATTAGTTACGTTATATTTTTTTTTGTGCCGATACCGGATCTAGTAAGCTGTTATCACAAATTTATTGTTACCTTTTTAGATACTAGTCGTCTTTGACGGCCAGTTTGTTTATCCAGTTTATAGACATTTTAGTGTATATATTTTTAATATTAAATATTGTCTTAAAATAATGTCACCTTGTTAATTGATAGGATCGAAACACAAATTTAACTGAATACAGTTTACTATTAAAATGTATATATTATAAAACAGAAGAGGAAATTCTACTTGCGTTTAATTAAAGTCCAAAGAAAGTAATTCTTTTTTATCGTAATTTTAACAGAGGCAAAAGTATATCATTAAATCTTGTAATTGATGAGTTTGAGCTTTATCATAACTTCCAATATATTGTTATAGATTAGGTATCAAATTAAATAAAAAAAATATAAACGAAGAAATAAATTGTACGTAAATAGAACCAATGTAATTAAAAAAAATTGAGTTTTAAGGTAATGCAAAAAATTTTTTACAGAGATAATAATTTTGGAAGATAGAACACAATTTCTTACAGGCAAATCACAGCAACGACTTACACATGTTATTTAGATTATCTATTGAATTAAATTATTTCTTCTTTGCTTTCTTAAAAATAAAATATAGGAAAAAGCCATCTAATTAAATATATGGTTCGATACAATTAGATAGTAGGTATGAACAACAGGTGAGTAATGCAATAGTCAGCATGTTAAGCTTATATTTGCGCTCGATTAAAACTTTAGTTTCACCCTTAGTTCTAAGGTTGATTTCTTTTACATATTCTTTCCTCTAGATGTTTTGGAGAGCTTTTCTCTGAGCCTTTCTAATAATATTATTCAGATCCACCAATTAGCTAAAAAAAAGCGTGGAATTAAGTGTAGGTGCAGAAACGTTCGTACGTCATTTGCTTACTTTAAATTATTGCTATTCGATAATAAGCGAAGTGAACGATTTTATATACATATATAAATTTTTTATACATATATTTTATAATATAAATATTTTATATATTTATTATATATATATAGATGCTCGATGTGGATTGATTTCGTGGATATGATACCCAAATGTACAATATAACCAGAGATTGAAACACTAAGTCTACCAATTTTTAGTTTGTATGTTAAATCAAGACTTTTTACTCGTAGATATTCTAGATATAGGAGATCTGATTTGGTAATTTTCTTTCGTAAATTCCAAGATAAAATCAAGAGACAACAAGTACTGGAAAACTACTCATGGTTTGATTTTCTGGAAGATTTTTTAGAGGTTTATTCACAATTTTCTTTTCACTCTTGTATCTTTCCGGCAATACCGTAACTTTCAATGAAATGCTTCTATAGCTAATAGATTTTTCAATTTTTCTGTATTCGTAATCTTATATTTGATGCTTGATGAATGTTGCGTTTAAAAAAAGCTCCATTGATGCGACTTAATTTGAAGGAAATTAATCTTTAAAGGGAGTGAAAAGAAAGAAATCTACTGAAATAATTTTTGACTTAAAACTTCATACAGAAACGATAGATTTCAGAAGACTTGCAAATGTCAGAAATTTTTAATTATTGTATGAAAAATGAAAGGGAGGAAAAGATTTAACACCACAATTTTAGTTCGTATTTTATATCGTGGTAATTAGCATGTTTTTGAAAATTTGTGACGGTGAATACTTTAAAGCTAAACAAAATGCAGTTACTAAAAGAAAAATAACTTGGACATCAAGAAAAATGCGGTTTAGTCTTTTATCCGAGTTGGATTAAAAATGGGCTGGATTTCCGATTCAGTCCATTATTTATAAATCTGTAAATGATTTATTTAATATCTTATAAGTTAACACTCACAAAACCTACACAGTTATGTCATGAAACACGGATGCTTTTCTAATACAATAATATTTCAAAGAAATGACTACAATAATTCAAAATATATTGCTAAAAATAAGAAAAGAGCAAGCCTACGAAGAAAATAAAACAGGATACCACGTTTTCACTAAGTTTAAGTAAACAAAAACTACATTTTAACAGCATTTAATGTACCTATCAATCAAAATTCTATATATTATTATGTATATTCCAATCAGGAATTTTTTTTATTATTACCGAATATGCACTTTTCTAATTTTATGAGTTGGCATAGATGAAGATAACTGAAAAAGAACGAAATATACCTAGAAAATAAGGAATGTAGGACTTTTGGTATGCACTCGTGAAAAGATATAAAGTATTTTTAATGAAATACATTTTGGTGAAAAGGAGAGAGTGTGGTCCCTTTGGCGACTTGATTCTGTGCTGGCATATGGTGCCAAAATTTGGAAGATTGTACATTTAGTACAAAGATAATTTACCATATATTTGGATCTTGCTGCTGTTTAGAAAAAATTGTTAATGTGAATATTAAGAATGCTTATCTGATTTTGTTACTGTTCCTAGCTTAAAATGAGTTATAGCTGAAATGTGAAACTGGCCAACCTCGGTGAAAGGTACAACATTGCTGCACTTCGGACCATCGTGTAAATTTTCTTTAAAAAATAATTAAAAATGTTAAAATTAAATATTTTTAAGGTATGCAATAAATTCAACACTAGGCAGAATTAAGGTCAACATTCTAAAAAAATGTAAAATAATAATTGAAGCGGGGAAAGAACGATAATTGGTGAAAGATACAATAATCTCTCCTAAAATATATCTTCTGCATATTATTTCTCGGATTTAAACTTAACACCAGTTGTTACGATTACTGAACATTTAATTCTTAATTTTTGAAAATCTTGTACTTTTTTAAAACTACATATCGCACGCATAATGTGTAAATATAATGCTATAGCTCTGCATAAATGTATAGCATTCTTAAAACTTTACGAGAAGTATGAAACTGAAAATGTACTTACGTTAACCAGAGTTTGGAGAGATTCAACATATGATCTCTCTGTTTCCACAATCTCGTACACGACATGAGTCCTAGTATCCTATAAAAGACAGAAAGAACACCATTTATTGCGAGAAAATTAATAGAATTCGCACATTTCAGGAAGTTAATAGCATAGATAAGGGATCGGCTAAGAGAATAATTTTGTTTTCCCTCATCTCTATCGAATGAGGTTGATTGTCCTTTGAGTGAGGACAAGTGAATCAATATTGCATTCAAAAAGATTCACTGCGACAATAAGATGCCCAATGGGATAGAATTTCTCTTAGTTACTGACAGTCGATATTGATGAATCGATACTCTCTTGATTTAATTGTTCTTTATACTTGATAAATTAAGGGGTGAAATGATTGACCTAATTAAGTTTCAAGTAAGGTGAAAAAGGTAAAGATAAAGATTATTTTTTACAGGCTTGATATAAATTAAATTACAATATCGTGCTCACGAGCACTTCCTAATACTTAAACCAAGTTCAATAAGGAACGGAAAAAAAAAACATAAATATTTGAAAAAGTATTAGCAGAATTTTGACTTATCTTTATATTGATCTAAAAGAATATCAAGCTCTCTAAATAAAAATGAAGGTTGCATATAGGCGAGAAAAAGTTTTAAAACAATTACTAAAATTAATAATTCATATTTTTTAAATAAAATATTGCAATGGAATACTTTGGCAACATTGCATAAAAATCATTGTTTATATAATAATATTGAATTATGCATAATATGTTCGTTAGTTTGAAATTTACAATATAACTAAATATGCTCGTTCCATATTTACACGGTGATAAAATTTCTTAAAAAAATACAAAAAAAAAGAAAGATAAAAGATAAAAACAGCATAAATATTTTTGTTTCAATATATGGCATTGCATAAAGTCATTTGGTTAATTTTTTAAAGGAATTCGAAAAACACTGAAGTGAGCTATTCAAATAATAAACACTATTCGTCCGGTGGCATCTAGAACTATTTAAAAGACTTAATAGAGTTAATGGCAATAGGATTAGAATGACTTTGTTGAAATTTATACATCCAGAGACGTGCACGAGACAAATGTTCTTGTCTGTATGTTAGACATTTATAAACAATTAAATTTATAAAATGACTTTGAAAGTTATGGAGCAAGCAAATATCTGCAGTTTCAGGACTTTAACATGATGCATAATAGCCCAGGCATTATTCTTGCCATTCTGTTTGATAAATGCCATGTCATTACATTTATAGTATCCCTGACAATGTAAACTATGGTTTTCTGCATAGTCTCTTCCGCTTTTGTTTTGAATGGATGACTGCCAAGAATAATAAATCTTTACCACCACAATTAATTATGTAACTTCAGGATAACATAGAGTTAACCAAAACATTTTGAAAGAACTGAACCGATATTTAAGGAAACTGCAATCGTTTTCGCAAAATTTCTAGGACAAAAATAATTTATACAATCCACAAATAGGACACTTCAAGTTTTTCTTGAAATTGTAAATAGCAGATAAAGTAAGCCTGCATCTAACGTACAAAAAATCAAAGAATTACTATTCATAATGTCTTACTCTCTAGTTTGTAAAAATAAACAACACGGCTCTTTAGATTAAATAAATCTTTAATCATTAAGATGCTGCCATTCCTTTTGGCGAGAAATATTTCACATTACTTGCATATCTCGTTTAATAATATATCCTTATCCAAGTTGACCTGTTGAATAGAATCCCTTGAAAATATTTTTGATAGATACCAAAATTGATAAGGCTAATATTTTATTAATTTAGTAGCTATTTAATTGTTCTAACCGTTTCAATTAAATTTAATTGACAAAATATATATTTACAAATGTATTTATATTAAAATAGAACATTTATCTAATTGAGCAAGTAAAAATGGGGGTTTGATGAAATTTCGATGATTCATTTTTGATGTTAAAATGAAATTTTCTCGCATGAATTGATTGAAAAATTTATAATGAGAAAATGTAAAGACTCTTTTAAATTTAATTAATCACATAATTATCAAGCAGATTTTCAACACAAAACAATACAACGCACCCTTAAACAACATTAATCTTCAAATTGGACATAATATCTAAGATCAGATATTTTTTTTATCCTTTTAAATGTATATAGGGATGTTAGGAATAATATGACATCGCTTTAGGGAAAATAAAGTAATAAAATATCTACAGCTTAGATATACTGTATAGTATTAAAATAAATTATCTGGTTATTGTTTAAATGAGCAACTTATTTGTACAAATCTTTAAATTTGTTGGTCTTTATCCGGAATTAACAGCTTCTGTTAAGATGAGTTTTCTTCTCAATCAGCCCTTATTATCAGATTTTCGCAATAAATTTAATAAAAAAAACTCTAATCAAATATCCTCTACTTTTGCATCGAATGAAAATTACTTTAACGATTATGATGAAACTAATATCCCAGGAGCCGTATCGATAACTGCCAAAAGCTTTTATCGCAAACTGCCACCATAACTCTTCTTAAACACCAACCGAGACTGCTATTCTGACCAAAATAATGTCCACTTTAAGTCCAAGTGAACCAAGTCCCATCTGATGAAGTGAGAATTATATCAGAGACAATGAGCCAAATAATGCCACTAGAGGCTTTCGAGAGAGTGGAATTTTCCCCCATCGAATAAAAGTCTTTTAGAAGTAAAAGAGATTACCCTATAGAATTTATTGTTGCTATGGTACCAGTTAATGCAGAAAAAGTATCTGATCCGCACACGGCATAAGCCATTCAATTTTGTGAGATAAAAAAAAGGGCATTATCTTTTTTTGTTCGGTGACAGTGAGTTGTTCAGTCAGATGCCTGTTTTCCCATTTTTTCTTCTTCCAGATCAAGTCTAGTGCATTTGTTTTGATTACTACCCCCCCAAAAAAGAAAAGAAATAATGGTTTCATGAAGCTCATGTTGTGGGCGTGGATGTCATAGCAAATAGAATCTTTTAAGTAAATAACATGAGAGGATTTTTCTTGCTGAATTCTGTCTGTTGTAATAGAGTGCTAACTCAGTTTTCAAATTCAATGGCATTAAAGGGCCTTTGGACTCACACAGAAAACTACAGTCTTTCAATTCTCGTATTAAATTTGAAATAAAATTTTTAGCTATAGAATCTTATTAACTTTTATATTGAAATGTTTAGAAAAGCTGTCAAATAAGACTGGAATTTTGAAGAAGAAAGAAAAAGGTGAAGGTGCCTTTTTTAAATGTAAAATTTAGATCTATTCTTATTGCATGCTGTTGATGTTACTTTTTCTTGTTCACCTCATAATAAAAAAATCTATTCATCATTTATGAAATGACACAAAAAATACTTACAAAATGTTAAGAAACACCATAGATGGACCAAAAAGGGACAATGAATTAATAGATTTAGAGTTAGTAATATTAGAAATCTGCTGTAAAATCTTTTCCGTCGAAGGCATAGCTGTAGTTGCATTGATTGCATGTTGCATTTATGAAATATACCATAATTCATATGTAGTAAAATCGAAAAAGTATTTATATAAAAAGGAAAGTATTTTTAACCACTTTACGGGTTTATGAAACTAGATTAATAATTCAAGCACAGTAGACATATGAGATATTTTTCTACATCTACAAGATGTAAAATTGAACCGCTTTTTACCATCAGATATAATGCAGCACTATTCAATTTAACCAGGAGCTGCTTAGACTCTTCTTATGCAAAAATAACAATCCTAGATTACAATCAAATGAAGTACTCTCACTTTCCTTTGAACATTGTTTCGGTTACAGAAGAATAAAGATAATTTTCCCTTTACGAGGAAAATGCTAATTCTGCTAAGAATTCGCATTACGAGCATTTGAAAATTTTATGACAATTATTATTATTATTGAACCAAGCAATTTTTAACTAAACGACGATTTTAGTGACTAAGATCATTCTTTTTACCAGATTGAGCGCTATTCTATCAATTCTTGAACAAGAGCAATAATGCTTCAAAAGGAAGTCATTTCTATAAGTGAAAGATTCACGTCCATGTCTTCTTATTAAAATAAACTTTCATCGAAGGACTTCGTTCTTTTAAGAGCCTGAAATTTCTAAGTGAAACCTCAAGAGAGCCGTAAATTAACTGGGATACTGGCAGCTGAAGAAATTGCGATTCCAACTGTCGGAAAAGCTACTATAAATTCAAATAACAGTGCACGGCCGCATTTCGAGATTATAACATTCCTTATTCATCAGCGCAAAGAGTCCTGTATAACATTTTAAAATATTACCCCTATGAATTGTCTCGTATGCAAAAATTGTCCTCTGGCGATAAAGAAGAATGGTTGAAAGAATGGAAGAAAAAAATTGTTTAATGTTTACAACACGAATGACGGTAGATAGATCTTGGTAAATTTTGTGAGGTGATGGGCTCATTTTTATCTAAATGAAGCAGTAGACAACATAATTGCAGAATCTGAGCTAATGAAAATCTAAGTTCACCGACTAATTTCACTGAAAGCATCAAAATGTACAATGTGGTGCACTTTCACTTCCTCATTCATAAATGGTTCTTATTTCTTTCAAAAGAACGCCTCCTTTAGGTTTTGTTATATGATCTGTAGAAGGTATTACATATGCAACTATAGTTCAAAATTTTTTTATAATCCATTACTGCAGCCGATAAATTGCTTAAATAATACTAACTTCACGTAGGATGGAGTACCACTTCGCTTTACATATTCGGAATTTTCGCAGCAAAACTTGTTAGATGACAGAATGCTAAGCAGATCTTTCAAAAGTCATGACCAGCCAATTCGACCAATCTAATTTCCTGTGATTTTTGGTAGTGGTGTTGATTAAAAAACAAACAAAATACAGGGTATATTTCAATCGTATCTGCATTAAAAAAAGAATTTCATAAGCACGTTTCAACGTAAGCGACCATAAACTGGATCCTGCAGTTGAGTCTGTGTGGAGCAAGAACATTCAATTTTCAGTGCAAGATGACGGAGGACTAGTCCAATAAAATATGCATTACGATGAAACATCGGTTGCATTTTAATTATTACTTAAAAAATTTCTGGCTTATTTTTGTTTTCTTTTTATGTATTATTGTAAATAATGTTAACTTTGCAATTCCTTTTTACTTCCTCACATATTCCACTCCCTCCCACTCCCTGCAAAGAGATAGCATTGTAATCTTTAAAAAAATTGAAACTCAAGATTGACGAATCTCCAAGTTTCAGAACACATTAAGTCCGCATTTTCGGAATCACGTCTGTCTATCTGTAATCACGATAATTCAAAAACGCATTCAGCTAGAAGAATGAAATATATAATGAATCCGATTTTGTAGATTTCTGTCAAATTTCTAAATCGATTCATAGGATGTTTTATTTCGCACCCAGATTTAGCATCAGAAGAGTAAATTCTTAACAAATTTTGAACAAAATTTGTCAAAGGTTTGACAGTCAACCGGACTGTTCTTTCGTACGCATTGCAGACGTGATAACTCAAAAACATAAAACCAAAGCAAATAAAATTTGATATGTGATGTTGCCATTAAAATTATAGTCGTCTGTCTAAATTTGATTTTAATTACAAGAAAAAAATAGCATGAAAAATGCATATTCAGTTTTTTTTACCATACAGTACAGAACAAAACTCACCAGAGTTGTTACTCTGAAAATAAAAATCCAAGCACTCTGAAAATTCATGGTCTTGGGCATAATTTTATTAGGGGGAGGGGAAGAAAGGATAACAGATTTATTAGACAGTACACGAGTAAATTTTGAAGAGACCACTTCAGCTAGCTTTTTATATTATTTCAGATTGATAAAGTAAAATTTTCTCTAAAAAATGAGTTACTGCAGGTACAATCAAACATAAATAATTTATTTGTATATATGTTTCAAATTTCTCTCTGTTGGATGAAAATTGAATAAATTTTTTTTTAAAGACCAAACTAGTAAAACTCCTTACAAACTCTGTAAAGTACATATACAATATAAGATCATAATCAAGTCAACAGTTTTTACATCCGAAGTGCCTAATATCTTATTAAATTTTTTTATCGCTCTACTCATATAAAGCTCAATTTGCACTTCTAACAATGAATACATCTTCATAAATAACAAAGCTATTAACATCAAATTATGACGGTACGGGAATTTTATCTTGAAAATACAAAATTGTAGAAACGATGCTCATTAATGAAAGTGAAACGGATCATTATTCTTTCTAACAAAAATATGTTTATTAGTTAAAAAAATTATTTTTTACACAGTAAGAATAAAAAGAGGATATTAATTTCTTTCACAGTAATTTTGTTAAAATATTTAAATTATTGTTTCATTTATTTTTTTGAAAAAAAAAAAGATATTTGCTTAAGAAGCGAAACGATGCTATACTATTCATTTCAGAACAATTTAGAATTGTAAGGAAATGTTTTTCTTAGTTTCCCTTTATTGTCTTTCTTCAATTTCAGCATTAAAAATGCATCTGAAAGATACATTAAAAAAAAAAAATACAGCATTCGAAATCATTACGATACACTGAGAAATTTTTTTATTGTACTTTTTATGGAACAGAACAATCAGAATCAATTCAGCATTACCACACATCAATTCTCAGGAGGAATATCAACTGATTTTTTTCATGAGAACAGCAATTAGTATTTTAAATGGGACAGCATTAGATACAATGAGAAGCGCCTTACGTGGATATTAGGCTCATTATTTTAAAGCACGAGGTGCAAGCAAATCTTAATTACTGTCTCAAGTTTCTTTTCCTTTGATTATTCAAGAAACGAAGTGTAGGCTTAATGAGTTCTTTAAAAGAACTTCAATGATTACTTATTTAATTTAGCAATGCCTCGTTCATCACACAGACGAAATTTATTTTTTTAATGTACTCAATGATACGTACACAATAAGAAAAGCGATAATCAATCGCAATTTTTATTACTCACAGAACTTTGCTATCATTATAGAAATTATACTAAGCTAAACTAAGCTTTTATTTGTTGGCCATATAAATGACACAAATTATTTTAAATTAAAATGTTTTAGTAGCAAACAGTTTTTATCAATATGCAAGGCGTTAAATGTGTAAACTGATTATTGGGAATTAAATGCAAAATTTATATACGCTTTAAATCCCTAAGTTTAATATGCTGATAAACGAGTTTCATAAAATTTAATTTAAACTGCATTTTTTATAATTTCAAAGTTTTACAATCGTTTCAAATAATAAGTCAATATTATTATTAAAACTGATTTTCTAGTTCTTACAGCTTATAAACATTTTTTTTTTCAAATTCAGATAATTAAATAATTTATATTAAGTATAATATCAAAGTAGAAAACAAGAGATGTTCATTCTTTTCAAATAACTCTTTAGTTTTTATATAGCAACGTAACATTCTTGGCACATTTCTCTGATGTAATCTTTATTGATCGTTAATTGTCTTAACACTCTTTTTAACATTATAAAAGAATAAATATTGCAATGCGACATATTATTCACTATACTTTTTTGACAAATAAAAATATGCATTTCTGAAATTATGGTTTTTTTGGGGGCACTTGCATATCTTCGCATTTACTACATGAAACTGTATATAGAGTTCAGTTTATTATTCAATAATTTTATATACGAGGACCACTTTTTTTCAGAATTCGATAAATCAAAAAAAAAGAAGGCAAAAATAGAAAACAAAATGAATTAATGCCCCAAAACTTATGTACAGACATGTTTTTTTTTTGTGATGAAGATTCAAACATTTGTTAAAGAGACATCGGTTAACGAGATTTCTGAGCGGTGCAGTCAGTGAGTGATGTTAGATATCTCTTTGAAATTCTTCCATTATTCTGGAAGCCTTTATCTTCTCAATACAAAAAACGATGAAAACCGCTGGTCTCTAAATTGCGTTCTCGATGATGGAGGCTAAGGACACAAGTATGTCGTATCAGATTATGGTGTTCAACAAATTAATACATAGTTCGAAAGAAACGATGGATGTTGGAACCCCAAAATTCGTTTTTAGAGGATGAATTTTTTTTTCTTGCTCCATTTTCTTTCTTTAAAAGAAAACTTAAAGTACTTCCAAGCTGATGAAGAGTTAAAAAATATTAAGGGTCTACTCATATCAAAATGCACTTCGAAAAAGAGATCGAAAACCTCCTATTTTGACTTGAAAAATTCCAGAATATTCAGGACGATTGTGTTAAAAAGTAACCATATTTGTACAAAACTTTAGATAATATATGCCATTCATCGAAGATTAAAGAGAAAAAAAAAAACGGTCATTGAATTTAGTATTTTTTGAATAAAATTAATATATTAAAGAATTAATTCTTTTTATGACTGATTAATATGACACTTTTTGAATGAAATATGTATTAGACAACTGACAAATAATTTTCCTCAAAAATTTTACAACTATTAGATGGGAAGTAATTACTAGTTACAGTACACTGGCTTTGCTACCGAGTAAAATAATCATTTGTAAAGTATAAATAATTTTTTAACATTCAAAAACCAGCGGGAATAATCCCTTCGAAGCTTTCTCGCATATTCAACAACAAATTTTTTATTACCCTCGAGCAATATAAAACTGTAAACCTTCAGTAAGCCGCGAATTACTTTGCATGGTTTTGGTGATACGAAATATAGATCTTTAGGATGAATCTATCGTGAGAATACATATTTTGTATTTTCTTTCCCCGAAAAATTGACACCAAATTTTAGCATGGAACTCTATCTGTAATCACAAAATAACATATAGAGTTTTATTGCTTTAAATTATTGCGTCTACGTGCAAGCGAAAGTACAAACCCATAGACGGTCTACCATTTGATAAATTTGGATCAAATTTGGTTAAAATATTTATTTCATTTGTACTCGATTGACTGCATCTGAATGGATTTCGCTTAAAATTTGTAACGACAAATTTTTCCGTCAGTGCATTTACTAAATTTCATCCATCTATCTTAAAACGTTTAAGAGTTATCATGGTCACAGACAGACATAATGTTTAAAATGTGTTTTTCGGGCTCAAAGTTCTAAAACGTGGAGATTCGTCAAAATCTCGAGTTTGAGGATTCGAATGTGAATTTTTTGCGGACTACAATACTTCTCCTATACTTCGTATGCGAGTAAGGAAAAAGTAACAAAATTAATAAAATAAGAAACAGCATTTCGTGTTCTTTATTTTTCAGAAATATTTTTCCACGGGCTATTTGAAAAAAAAAATACAAAATAAGAAAAATGGAACATTTACAAAAAATAAAAATGAAGCATTTTATAAAAATGTTAGAATTTGGATTGCTGCCTTACTTTACATTTTTCAGTTGTATGTTTAGCTTTTCAAAGACAATTAGCTTTTAAAATGCAGCACTTGAAATTTAATATTTATGTAAAGAGTAATTAAGTCGCTCAGTAACTATTATTTAACGGTTCAGCTAGCAAAACCCTTTTGAAATTGGATACAATGATGTATGATGTTCAGAAATTACGCTGAATAGAGATAATATAATTAATAACTGATTTTAAAATACACTGCCTATAGGGCAAGTATATTAGGATATTTAATTCTACAGAAGATTATTTACTAGGTTGAGGTATTATAAAAAACCTTGTTTAATGCTTTTCAAAATGTAAATTTTGAAATCATAGCGTTCCTTTATTCGATAACATTATATCATTATTTATTGCAAAACGGTATTAAGTAGATAGTTACCATAAAATAAACGAAAATAAAAAAAGAGTTCAGTTTAAAAAGATACCATTTCATATTCGTATTTCGGAACAGTAGAAGCAAGAATTTTACGATTGGAAAGGCAAGAAACGATATAACCTTACAAACGAGCATCCTAATCCTGCTTGTTATTCACATCTCTCCTATCATATAACGAAGAGCAAAGTAATAAAATTGGACGAGGAATAAAATTTACCACAAATACAAATACATGGATATTCGAAATCAATAGGGACTATCTTTATATTAAAATTTTTGTCCATGGCATGTTTTAGAGTAAGGATTCTTGAAGAATAGAGTGCAAAAACTTCTACAATGAACTTTTCTTCATTTGCGAACAAAAATTGATTTAAAAAATCTATAGATTCAAATGTTGCATACAAATTTCGTGCAATTAAAAAATTCGAAACATTAAAAAATTTAGAAGCTCAGTTTTATTCAACAGTTCTTATTTATGAGAGTAAAATGAATTAATATTGAATTCACTTTTTGAGGGGGAAAAATCCTAATGAAGTTAAAATCCCCAAATTTTTTAAGCTACAGTTTCGTAATTTGTACGGTACTCTAATTACTGAACTAATAGATGAAACATAGCCTATTTTAAGAACAACGAATCCTTGAAATTGATTACTATAAAATTTTCACAATAAAATTTTCACATATTTTATGCTTTAAACTAATATTCTTTTCCTTTAATTATTTAAGAAATATGTTACATTATGTGTTGCAGTAAAAAAGTGTGCAGAGAGAGATAAATTTTGTTGTTGTTGATGTGAATAGAAAGCAACTCATTATTATGAGATTGTTTTAAGTGATGCTGGATATAATTTGAAAATAAGTATCTAACTTGATTAAATATTTAGTCATAAGTCGAAATAAAATAACACTAATAGTTAAATATAAAATTGCTCAAAGGAAAATCAAGTAGTATATGTGGATGTTAATAAAAGAATTTGGTAGTCAGATTGGTATTTAGAGGGAAATGTACTGTTTCTAAAGTTCCTTTTTATGTTCAATACAATTTTTTTTATAATTTAGTATTAATTATTATATTATTATTTCTGAGTTTGCTCAGATTTGGTAATTAATGAATGAACAAATTTTTGCTTGAGATGGCATTCAAAAGGAGATGTAACTTCTGGAATTCCTTTTATGATTACTATTAAAAAATAATTTCGTAATTAGTATTAACTAAGGTATTAGTATTACCTAGTAGTATTTCCGACTTAATATTAGTTAGTATTATTTAGTAATAACAGTAAGACTATTAGTATTTCCGAGTAGGTTCACTGATGGTATAAACAGATGAACATCTTTTTGGCCTGTTTAACTTTCAGGGGGGAAAGTATTTTCTGAAGCTCCTTTTATGATTAATATAAAAAAATCTATTTTTCAGAAACAAAAGAAAAGCTGTTTTCAAGTACGCAATTGACTACCAAATCTAAGATTAAAAAAAACTAGAAATAATATTCATCAATTTCTTTGATAAGAGAATATCTTGTAAATGTGTTTTCCCCCTTATCTGATTTTGCAGAGCTAAAAAATTAACATCTAATGTTATTGTTAGATAATTAATTTCATATTTTTAAACTTTAATATGACATTGAAATTTAAATATGAATGGAAATTTTCTGAATATTAATAAAGTAAATATTAAGATAGTCCCTATTTAAATACAGCTTATATATATTATCAGGAAACATTACTTGAAGTTGAACGACACATTTGATTTCATAGCTTAAAATGAAATTGAATAATGAAACTATGTGTTCCAGTATTTCTTTGGATTGTTCCGCTCTAGGGGTGGGGGAAGGCGAAATTCAGATTTAACACATACATAAAATACAAAAAAGAAACGAAAAGAAAGATAGCTTTGCATACTAAATGCAAAATAACGTGGAGATGAAATAATTCGTGTTTAAAAAGCTGGGCATAGAAATTCTCATATTTATACAGACAATTTTCTTGGTAATGAATTTTTTAAGGTAATTCAAAAATTAATATTGAGATATATACAAAACGTTTTTCAAAACATGTCGCATTTTTTGTGAACAAATTTAAATATATTTATAAAAATTAATATTTATTAAACATTATAAGCACTTAAATAAAAATAAGAATGCTTAAATGTAAAAAGGATCTATTAATTCTTTAGAATAATGTTCGATTTTGAAACTATGAAAGAGCAATTACACAGGAACCTAACATATTTAACCATAACAAAACAACGAGAACGATGTATGATCCAACATCTGATTAATATAATGGGCTAGGAGTTCGAAACTCTATCCTATTAAAGATACGTCGTCCATGTCTACGTTAAATCTGACTTCAGGGAACAAACGACCTCTGCTGAATTGGTGTAAAGGGGATACGTCACAGTTTATTAAGGGGAGTGCATATACAGGTGCTGTCCTCGTCATCTAACAATTCAGAAATACGAGATCTGTTCCAGAATAGCCCTTGTATTGTTTAAAGTAGATCCGATGGAGTTAGTGTGAAATCATGCCTATAATCTGAGATCTTCTGATTTCAAAGACCAAAATCTACCGATTTTCTAATATTCAAAAGAGTTTCTTCATAAATTTTTTTGTTAATATTTTATTTCATGAAATTAATGAAATATTAATTAAGGTATTAATATTTATGCAATATAATGATGTTTTACTGCAAAGCATAAACTTGTGTATATGCTTCTCAGCATTCAGAAAAGTACTTTTGCAGTAATTACTTTTAATGTGATTGAAAATTAATCTTTGATAAAGTAAGTAAAGTTTTTTCATTATTGATTTCTAGACATGCTAGTAACAGTGTAAATATTGGAAAATGAAAAAATAAAATTTTTGAAAGAATGATTAACTACTCCAGAAATAATTATCATGGAGTAGATGATGGGGAAAAAAATCCAAAATGAACAAAAAATTGGATGAACAATACTTTTTAGTAAAACTCATCCTCTTTGCTTTTTTATGAATGTCGTCATTAATTATATCGCTTCATTTTTCTAATTCCCAGTTACCTAGGCAACTCTTGTTGGTATTGCTGGAATAACAGGATTAACTGATGGCCTCATAAATGAATTAAATATTTCTGCAAGCGCAAATAATATTTTCTGTTACATGCTAAATGAAAGTTTCACCTAAAAAATATTCTTTAGCTCAATTTGACGAGAGAACTGATAGCTTATTATCGATTATTTAAAGGACTCTAAAACGCTTTAATGAGCAGTTTGACAATTTTGGGATGTTAATTTAAATTATGATTAGAGCCTACTGTTGAAGTTATTGCAGGGGTACTTATGATTTATTTTTCTGTTTTTAAAATCAAAACGAAAGAAAATTAAAACTCATGCTGCCATAATGAGATTTTATCAATTTTACAGATAGCCAGTCAGAGTTATTTACTGTCCAATAAGGTAAATTTGAATCCTGGCCTAACTCTTTAAGCTTTTTTTTAATATACAAAGTGAACAAAAGTGTCCAAAATCTTTCAAATTTTCGGTTTTTTTTTTTTCTTTTTTTTTCCGAATTTTTTTAGAAAGTCCAATCGAACTGTCTTTGAACATCAAATATGTAAAGTAATATACTTGGCCTTTCACTTTATTGCACAAATTCGTTCTCGTCGGCCTTTAGAGAGCTGACTAGAAATTGATGATGAAAATGGTTTTGGCTCTATTGCATAGAAAACAGGTATTAAAGTGAAATTTAAAAAACGGTTTTTCCTTGCACTAGGCAATATTTTCGTGCTTTTTTATAAATATAGCGCATAAAAGGATAAAGATAGCTCATAAGAAGATATAAAACGTTTTTTTTAAAAATACCACATTTTTTCTCCCAAGTTTTTGCTTATTAAATGCAGAATTTTCCATTAAATCATGCGGAATTCACTGAATAAATGACAAAGCATTATAATAATATCTAAAGTAAATTATTTACATAATCGAGGAAATACGAGCATTTTTGTTAAAAATTTTTAAATTACACACGCGAGAGATACAGCTTGAGAGAGATCTTGCTTTTCCTGATTTCAAGGCCATGTATGCAGAAAACAACTTCCATTACAATTCCAGTCGAGGAGACGCATTTTTGCTACAATGAAAACTGTTACTTTAAGAGGAAATCTATTTTCTGCTTTTTGGTATGTTTCTGGAGAAACAGTAAGCCATTTTTGTGAAAGCTAATAAGCTATCTTACTGACGTGGAGCTTTGTGGTTTAGTTCGAATTCGATTTTCCAGTTCATGGCATCGGTTTGGGGGAAGTCCATTTTTGTTTCAACATTATCGTTTTCCTGTTCAAACAGCAATTTTTGCAGAGCTGATTTACTGATATGGATGTTCAGGAATTAGGAGACTTGCTCAAGTCTGGATCTTATTCCAACTGAATACTTGTGGGATGGATTGAAACGTTGAATTAGATCCCGACCACAAGGAACCCCTTTACTAATTAACCTTATAAGCATTTTTTAAATACAAAAATAGCATTTTTCTCGAAACACTCCAAAGACTAGTGGATAGTTTTCCTCATAGATTAGCAACTGCTATTGTAGGAAAAGGCAGCTTCAGCTTATATTAGTTACTGATACACGAATGTTTTCAGCTGTATTGTAAACGAAAGATCATTATGAAAGAGGTTTAACGTTTGAGCAAATAATGAAAAATGTAATATTTTTTTTAAAGATATCTAATTTTCTGCAATGTATGCTATGTATTTCATTTATTAGCATAAAGACGTGTTCCGTATATTTCTAATTTTGAATAGAATTCACTCTGAAAATTCTAAAATCCAAGTTTAAATAATACCAATTAGAAGAAAACTTTTTTTCATTTAGCTTCTTTTATAGAGTAAATGAAACTCAGCTCACTGGAATGATGTGTTTTTAAATATTTATACTGTTTAATAACAAATTTGATGTAGGTTAGAACATTTATCTTACTTAGTATTTATGAAAAGAAAAATATCCTATATTTCGCAAATGGGTCATTAAAAATTTATTTATTAAAATATTCATAGTTTCTCGAAAAGTTATTAAATTCACTGAAGATTTATATATAATGCATTGATAATATTTTTTAAGATTCGAAACTTGAAATCACTGCGTTTTATAAACGATTTTTATGAAAAAAAAATCTAGGATTTTTCTAGACATTTATAATGTTCTGAATATGGATTTTCTAGCAGAAATGCATGCAAATATTACTGACAAAAATAAAGTTATTGTTAGTTTCCAAATCACTAACTGCTTTATGTGAATGACGGTGAGCCAAAATCCTATTCGTTAAATTGTAGTCGACCTCTAAAATACCCTCAGGACCGAATATTTTGGGTTAAACGTGGATTCAAGTGCATTTTTTTACATGATTGAATTTCAAAGACAGTTATATCAGCCTTAAAAAAATTCGAAAAAATGTATAAATCTGAAATAGTTTAGATACTTCTGAACACATAGTGAACTCACACCAGATTAACCGGAGGATGAATTTTTGATAGAACCGAGCAACGAATTCTTGACTCGGTTATTGTTTCCTCTTTGTCCTTAAAATAATGATGATAGATAATAAATATAGCAAAAATTTAATTAAAATATTTTTTAATTAAAAATGTATAGAAAGTTTCTTTTGCAGATTTTTTTTTCTTGTGCTTCGGTAACAGATAAACATATAAATAAAAAATGAATTAGGATATTTTTTCATAAAAATGCAATTATAATACATTCGATTTAAAATAGCCAATTTACTTGAATCAAAATTAATTCTTAGTTTATATATTACGAAAGCATGAATAACTTTTTTTCTTGTTAATAACATTTAAATACAAGCAGAAAGCATACTCATTTATAGCATTTTTACATTAACATTTATAACATGCAACATTCAAATACGTGCAACATGTAGAAAAAAAACCAAATTCAAAATCCATGCTTTCATGCAAAAACAATAAAATAAAAAATTGCTTTTTAATTAATAGATACGAACATATGCATGAGAAAAAATGGAACCAAAATATAATAATTATTACATGAAATATTAAGTATATTTCTTTTAAAATGCCAAGTGTACTTTAAAATTAAATAAAGTAGGAGAATATTTTTCAATTATTTAATTTTAAAATAAAATTCCTATTTGCCACTGGAAGCCAAAAAATAGGTGTATTAAAAAAAATGTAGTTCAGAACTATGACAATATTTGCAGCAAATTAATTTAAAGAATCACAACATCAAAAACCACAAGCCCGAAAGCCAAAATCACAACATCAAAATCGATAAACACTTTACAATCATATTATTTGATAAATATATTATAAGGCAAATACAGAGAGGACAAACGATAATGCAAATGAGAACAAAATGGATTGAAAATAACATACCCAGTTTTTGTTAACCTGAAAAAGAACAAAATATTAGAATGTTAGTATATTATAATAAATTAATGCATTTTATCAAAACAGAAGAAATACAACTTTATTTTCCTTCTTAAAGAAAAATAAATTTCAAAATGTAAGAACAGGTTAAGCTTAATAAAGGATCTTAAAAAACAATTATGGAAACATCTGAAATTCCCCAAATTTGTATATTCATTTTGAATAAAAATGAAACAATTTATTTTACTACGATTCATAAATATCTAAAGAAACAGGCAAATAATAACTATGATAGATATCTTAATATATGTAAATTATTTACCACATCATTAAGAAGCACATTATTTGTTCCTACGGTGAAACGTCTGCAGAAGAAGTATTTTCGAATTCGATCTGAAATCCACGGATCACTCTGAGCTCTTTTACTGAATCTCTTGAAGGGCAACATGACACACAAAGTTCAATCAACGAGCAATAAGGAGTGCGAATATTTATGTATATGATAACTATGGTAGACAGAATGTCCGTTAATACATTTTCACAGAACTTGTCTTGGATAATAGTTAGAAAGTCACAAAGCGGTCGAGAAACGCAACCAGCACAAACCTTATCTATATCCCTAAAGTGACTTTTATAGAAATGAATGTAACTCACTGTTAAATATTTTTGAAAATTCGTTATGCAATCAGTAGTTCCAGAAAGATATCACTGATCTCAATTTTTCCACGAATTAAAAAAAGTAAAAAAGAAGAAAAAAATGTCAGGCGAATTTTCTGTGTATGCAAAAACCCGAATATTTTGAAGTTCGATCGTTTTCGACAAGAGATGATTCAAGATGTTTGTTAAATTTCCCACGTTACTCCGCTTTGGGTAGAAAAAACTTATTAAATGAACAGATCAGAGACTTTCAAACATTTTTTTTCTGATTTCTTCCACACTTTTATTTGGTAAAGTTGAGGAGATTATCTGCATTAAAAAGTTTTCGTTGCTAATTTCCTTTATTTTCATGCGATAAATAATTAAATGTTCATTTACTATTCCAAAGATAATAACAAAGTTCAATCAACGAGCAATTAAGGCATGGAAATTCTTGTAATCAATTTTAAATAGTATATTTTAATGATGCAAAAGAATGCCAAAGTACAAAATAGGCATACAAAAAATCACATTTTGAAAAAAAACTTTTTTTTGTTCAACTTCATTTTCATTTTAAAGCTTACTTTTTATGCAATGAGTAAAAATTCAAATATCTGTCAAAAATATTTACCCTAACTCGAAAATCACTAAAATATTTTCACACTAAGAAGCGATTACTTTAAAACAGTCTTAGAAGTCTAATCACTCCACAGATGAATTATTAATGCATCAGTTCTCTGCTTGAACGCGATAAAATATTTATTTTCAATAGATATTGCACTACGTAACGGTAATAGCAGATGCTCAGTTAATTGGTATATGAGGTCATGAAAAAGCATAACCAGATAAAGTAACTCTTTCTTTGAGTTTATAAAATGGCTAAAGAAAAACAAATTCGCAGTTTATTTTCAGCTGCCTGTTAAGTAAGTTCTTTAATATTTGTTCTCAATAGGTAGATCATTGTTCTTTTAAGAATCAATTTTATTTTACTATCAGTTCATCACAAGGTTAAAACCAACATTCGTCTCTTCAAGTGTTACTAGGTATAGTCTTGTGCTAGAAAACTATTCTTTTTGCTATTTTAATTGTTTTCTTATGAGAAGGCAATTTAAGACATTTTTTAAAGACATATCCGTTCCTTTATATCCTAATAAATGCTTTTGATTGTAATAATGTAGATTTATTATTTCCGAAAGAAATGTAATCAAGAAGTTCTAGAAAAATTTATCCTATAAGTTGATAACTATTAGTTGATTTTTCAATCAGTAAATCAAACTTCGCTCAATATTAATGACTACAATCAAGAATTTATAATATATATAATTCCTATTTCTTTTCAATGATTTTATAATCTAATTGCTAATATAAAATTTTATATGCATGTATACTCTGCAGAGTCTATCACTTCGCTAACAGTTTACAAAAGTGGACGTCCAGTTTTTTTTCTTGACTTGCACAATGTAACACCTTTTCATACAGTTGCTGTTGAATACAGCTTAAGTTTTTTTATATATAAAGTTGATGCTCTTTTGCAGAAGATAGATAGTAATGTTATTTGAATTAATAAAAAATGTTTTAAACTGATGTCTTAAAGTTTCAACGATAAATACTTAAAACAGGAATTTTTGATACCTGGTATCTTTTTCTTAGGAATATTTCTGATAATCTATAAATTAAGCCTATAGCTTAAAGCAAAATAGTTTCTTTGAATTCAGAAAGTAAATATTATTCTATTAAATTTTTATGATATGAATAAGCACATATATGATATACCATTCAAAACGAAAACCACAAAATCTATGCCACTTTCTTTTTCAGGAACTAGAGAACGTTTGATGTGAAGATATTAAAAGGCCAACTTGATCCTAAAGTGCACTTGAAGATTTTTAAGTAGGTCGCCGATAAAACGCTTCTTAAAATAATTTTCTTTGCTGCTGTAGTAAACTAGATGTTATAACTTTTCTGCACATAGAGAATAGCTCTTATTTCAGAAAATTGAAACTTCACAGTAATTTCGTTTCAGATTAAAATTAATTCTGTAGATTTTAAATAAGCTGTTAATGCAAAAGAAGCTGTTGGAGATATTTTCTTTCACTTAAACAAATGACGATAGAAAATTCTAAATTATTATTTGGTAGAAAAATTACTTATATTTCTTTGGAAAGTTGGAGCAATGAAGATAATCAAATGCTATTCAACAATAAAATTAATCACATATACAAATATATTGTTTAATAATCGATCTTTTTATGTTGGTAAATAACTCGATACAAAAATTTAAATTTAAAAATACAAAATATTTAGTATAAATAGCTAAAGAAAGCAATGAGGATTTGGATAAAGTCTTCTTATTGACACAAAACTTGCAGCTTCATAAGTAAAAGATATATATATTTTGAAAAACGAATACGTATGAAAAGCACGATTTATGAGATGGCATATAAGCAGGTGAACACACGAATGGTCAAAGATAATTTTTGATGTCACTAAAAAAAATGAATGCAGATGCTAGTTGGTATGCACAAGACGAGGCTAAATTATCGAATTATCTTTTTTTCTGAATCTTCCATGCCACGCCATTTCGTGAAGCCATTATCAACAGAAGTCACCAGAGCAGCCGTCACACACTTGTCACTTCCAACAATATCCCCTCTGATCAGTGTTATCCTTAATGGACGACTGGAAAATAAGAGAGAGCATCCTCTGCTTTTGGTTCATCAAATTATACCAAGAGTGGTGGCTGCAGCCTAGGGTTATCCCACCATCGCCAAATTGCGCCAAACTGTTTGGATACGTAAATGCGGGTTGCAAAAGAGGCGCGTATTGATTTCTTCAAGAAAGCAGCCAGTCTATGCGCATCGTTCATTTTAGTTCTTCGCCAAAGAACAAAAGTAAGGAGAAATAAGTTAGAAATGACCCACAGAAAGCAATTAAATCGGGGGATGCTATCAATTATCAAAGCTACTTGCATAGCTCATACATAGTGGTGAAAAATAACTCATCTGAAACAAACAAAACGAGAAAACAAACAAAAACCACAAAAATTATTATGCATCTTATATTTTCATTTATAGTTCGATTTATATTTAAAAGACATAATAGGATACAGCTATATTTCATTGTCATAATAATTTTTACTAGATAAATAATTTTTTTAGCTTTTTATCTGAGAAAAATTATATTAGTTAGGAATCTTATACAAAAAAAAAATTACTTAAACGAAATTTCGAATTTTACTTTACGAAACTTATACAAATTTTAATTTCTTGATATATATATATATTGATGTAATTAAGAACAAAAAATTCATATCAAGTAATGGCTCTTGCGAAAGTTCTATAATTATTCTAATGTGATTTTCGCCATCTAAACAAATTAGCATAAAGAATAGATTAATTTCTCTAATTAGTTTATGTTAATATGTACAAAAATAGAATATTACACGAAAGACAGCAGTGGAAGCAAATGTTATAATCAAACTAAAGTCCAGACTGTACAGCTCCATTATTTAAAGTGGAGCTTATGAGAGAATGAAATATGCTTAGCTAAAAATGAAACAATCAAGAGAGATCAAGAATTCCAATTAAAAAAATGTCATCTTTTAAAAACATTTTATTTTTAGTTATGTCATTATTTTATATTTCATCTATCTTTCGACTGTCGTTTATTTTTTTAATACTTGGTTTAAAATGTTTAATTACTTTATCCTATCGTTAAAATTTATGACAGAATTCAAAGATCTGTTTTTCTTTAGTTATAATAAGAAAAAACGCACTTCCTTACTATTCTTAAAAAGTGGAAAAACAAGGTGTTTAAATATTATCATTAAATTTTAAAAATTGAAAATATAAACAACAGCATTTTATTATCCTTTTTATCATTCGCTTTCGCTCGATTTTGATTCTTTTCTTTAGAGAAATAATAGCAATCTTTGAAATACCTTAACATATGCTCCACACTTAAAAAAAGGGTTTCATAACAAATAGAACTTTAAAAAAATTCGAAATATTTTTCTATTATATCGCGATCTTATATATATGACCCAACAGGTTAAATGCGTGTCAGGAGGAGGAAGTTTTATATCATATACAGTTTATTTATTTTTTGCTAAGACCTAGAATATTTGGTTTCGAAAACGTATATGTGTAGATGATGTAAAAATGTAAATTTAGTGGTATGAGATTCGAAAGGGAAAGAAAATAAACTCTGCGGTTGGGAGTATCCATGCGTAAAAAATTTGATAGAATCGAGAGCAAGTCTATGAATAAGGATCAAGTTTTGAGATGAGTTTTTCTATCCAACCCATCATTCTTTGTCGTGATGGTTTAGATGGAAGAAAGAAAGATTCATGGATGGAAGACATGAATGTATTTATTCCACACATAGCATGATCTTAAATAGAGAAAACATTTGTTAATATTTAGATGCAAATATTAATTTGCAGTTGATATTTACCTCCAAAATTTTTACATAAATATAAAATTAATTTTTTATAAGAAATTTCAAATGAAAAGTAGTAATTATTCACCAATGTTACTTTATTCTCCAAAGATCTATAAGTGGAGAGGATATGATGTTTGAAATTAAATATGCGAAGAGTAATAATCGCCATTTAAGATAACACAAGCTTGTAGGAAATCGTTTCAAGGATATACAATCCCTTCGTTCAGATGAATATATCAAAGAAATATCAAAACAGTTTGTTTGAAAGGTGGTTTATAGCTCCCATTAAAAAGCTCATTTTCGGTCAACTAATTTTCTAAATAACAATCATCAAAAGTTTAGAATTCATAGTTTTTTTTGTTTTCTCCTTATAGCCCCAGATTAGGGGGGGGGGTAGTATAAGACTGAAGATCGGCATAAGCAAAATTCATCAGTTTTAAAAAAATAACTATGCTGTTTATTTAAAAAAAATTCCCTGCGATTTTTGAAATTTAAGCGTGTGTTATTTTTATACGACTAGTCTACACCAACATTTTTTTCGTTTTAATAAAACATCAAATACAGCAATTTTTTGAATATGAAAAAAATAGGCACTTTTTTCATATTTCATACTTTAGTATAAAAGAAAATATTCAATAAAAGAAAAGAGTAAGAAAAAAAAGAAACCGTTATAAAAAATACCAAGATATCCAATGCAACTTATCGGTAATTAATCATACACAAATTATTAAATTTTAAACACAAGTGTTAAAAAAAAACTCTTTTGCTGTGATTATTACTGTTTTTTCGGCGATTCACAGATATAATTTTATGTTAACCACGATAAACAGTTAACAGAAATTAGTCAAATCAGATCTTATAGTTTCTTCTTTAGTCATTCTTGCTTTGGTCAATTCTTGCGAGTGATAGGAAGTACAGATATCGTCGCTTTTATTTATTACTAAGTAACATTTGAAGGAAACAACATATCATACTGCAGATTTCTTATCTCTTTAAAACACAGCTCAAATTTATGAAAATTCATTAATATCAACTTAGTAAATTCAGAAATGAAAACAAATTAGATTAATATTCTTATAACTCCCCAATTTTAAAGCTGAAAGCAATTATATTAACAAATTATTGAACGGTATTTATTCAAAGCAAAACGCCCGATAATCTAGATTGTGTATTTCGCTCTGACAATAAGTCATTCAGGAGCAATGCTAATGAGGTGAGCGTTTCACACTACCTATCGCATGGCTATTCACGTTATGATAATATTGGAACAGCATTACGGCAGTTCAAAGATAGCCTCGGAACATCTAGCTTATTTATCAGACATGAGCAATAGTGTCTTAGTTTAGAAGCATTAGTCTGGTTACTGGCATTATTCTAATAACGTATTCCGCGATATACTAAGTGGTAAAGGATAGGCTAGCTGCCGGAGGCGCACTACAGTGGGAGCTTATTTTGCAGGAGTACCGAATCTGCATTTAAGATGCATAGTGACCTGTCATTCTATTGCGCATGTATGTTCTTGCAACAAGGGGTTAAAGTTAACGCTACTAAAATTCTTTCTAAAAGTTAGTTTTTTTTTTAATCAAATTTATGGCGAAAGCAGTTTTTTTTATATTACTATAAATAATCCGCTGTGAAAGGCTTTTCCAGATGCCCGAACTTTATAGAGATGGGGAATACCTAGGAAATATTGTTTTTCGGAATCGGGAATTGAATAAAAACACTATTATATCAAAAAATCTACTTTTTTTAATGGGCTGAATTTGATTATTCAACGTTTTCTCCTTAAGGGGGTGTAAACGTTTGAAGAATGGACTGTTCGTCTACGAATTATTTTCATCATAAGATAGTTTAATATTTTTAAAACAATTATAAGGAGCTTTTTATTTTACTAATAAGACACCCAAACACTGGCCTGTACTGAAAACAAAAACCCTTTTGCTTAACAGAGCTCACATAAACTTAGTGAAAAGAAAAAAAAGCATATTACAACTATACCGACAGAACTCAATAATTTACATATTCCAAGCTTTTTTTAAAAAAATATTTATAATGGCTGAATTTAAAAACGGTGTAGAAAGTTTCTTACGTTACATTTTTGCCCTCTGTAACGTATTTCTCTTAAAAAGAATTTCTAATAATTAAGAGTATAAACTAATATTTTTTAAATAAAAAATCAGTAATTTTTCAAAGTTAAAATGAAAAAAAGCTATTTTCAAATGTATAATTATATTCAAAACTTTATTTAAAAGCCCATGTTAACTGGACATATTCCCAGAATTATTTATTTATTTTAAAATACAAACGAAAATTTTCTCTAAGATTATAAAGCTTTTAAGTATAAAACAGGGATTGCTCATTTAATTAAAAAAAAACAACTTATCGAAACTTAAACCACTGAACTGATTTTTTACAAGAGAAATTTTCATATACCATTATCACTCTGAGTCAAGGCAGATTTTCGAAATCTGATCTACTAAAGAATCTGATGGAGAGACCATATCAGGGGAAGAAAAAATTGCATATTCGAATCACGAACACTGAAAAGCTGAAATGGGCGTGAGGTTAGTCTAAAAGATCGATCTCATCGTTTTATCACAGGAAACACCGTTGCTATGGTGTTGAGAGACTGAGATCGGGGCGCTGTCTAAAATGGTGTCAAAGTCATCTAGTCACGGTTCAGACCACAAGATTAATCACTAATAAGCACCCGGGTAACTTCAGCAAAATCAGATGTTAATAAAATCGACTGTTTCATATGCTCACAATGGCGCAGATTAGCGTTTTCGTATTAAAAAAAAATTGGTGATAGTTCCAATCATACTTGATTAACAATATTTAGTGAAATTTATGAGTCAATGATAAAGAAAAATATGATACCATCCGTTGGTTTAAGCAATATTAGAGGTCTAAGAGCCGGCACCTTAGGGATAAATCTAAGTTCCGATATATGAAGGTAGTTTGTTTTCTAGATGGATTTTCATGTAAAGCCGCAAATGCTATTAGCTTTACCTGAATGTATGCAATCCACTTTTCTGTTCCACTGGAGAGAAAAACAAGTACAACCTAGCAATCAGCATTTCGTTTTTTAAAACGCCTAGTCAGAAGATATGATCTTCTTTTTCCATGATCCTTCGCTTTACTATGTTTTAAACTGGGTTATGTCGATGGTTAGTAGAAAATAACAGATTTTTTAAAGATTCGTACTTAAATCAATGAAACAATATTTTGCTCGACATTCAGGTCAAACCACAGTTAGTATTGATCTAGAATTTTCTCGAAGGTCACCTTGCCATGGTGACAATCTCGGCTTCAAAGAAAAAGTCGCATATTTGAGCCCTGCTTTAATTTAAGACTCGATATTCACATTTTCCTAGTTCATACTAAATGCGGTGAGAGCATGCATTTTCTCGCTGATCTGGTACAAAAATTTGGAAGGATAGTATCACTTCAGCTGTCATCTTTATTTTCTAACCATTATTCAATATTATGGAACTCTTCATAAAACGCACCTAACGCAATATCAAGAAGAGATGTCATTTTTAATAATTTAAACTAATTAGCCCATCATAAAAAGCATTGCACAAGACAATAGTAAATTAATGAGAGAAATTTATATATATATATATATATTATATACGTATTTGCTTAAGGATCTAATAAAATCGGATTTCATAGTTTAAAGAAAAGTTGATTGAAGAGTTTTGACCTGACTTTCAAACTGAGTTTAGTTTAGTTATATTAACGTCCCGTTTTAAAACAACACAAGGGCTATTTTGAGACAGACCTCGTAATTTTCAACCATGGTCAAATGATGAGGACGACACCTGAACTGGCACCCCCCCTCTCCACACCACGCCACACCAGCGGGAGGACGTTTGACCTGGCAGATTTAACGTGCAAGAGACCCCCTCACACGACGGCTCTTTGGTGGAATCGAGTCTCGAACCTGAAACCCTCCGGTTCCGAAGCCGAGACTTTACCACCAGACCACAGCGGCCTCTTTCAAATTGAGATCAACCACGAGAGCGCAATTTCTGGATTCAAATGTGAATCCTTTAGTATTATATCCGAAACAAATCTCACGAAAACAGACGACGATGGAAATCATTTCTCGTTTATCTAAGAGTTCTGTAATAATTTAAAACTAACAGAGTGCAATCAGACAAATGTGTAGTCCAGACAATTATTGTCGAATGCAAAAAAGCAAAATGAAAAGCATCTGCATAAAATTAATTAATATTATCTGTATTATAAATAATTTTTTCGCACATAGCTTTAATCAACAGAAATTTTAGTATAAAATTTGTTGCAAGTGAGTAACTACTTTCATAACAAAGAATGTTTAAATATGGAAGGATGAGTGTTTGAAAAGTTATTCTTCCAGCCATTTCATTAATTTACCCATTTTCATTTCTTGTTGTTAAATTCAAATCGATGAAACCACACATTTCATTGTAATTTATTTTCGCTCATATCATTATGCAATAAATTCAATAAAGATAAAATTGCTTTGAAAATAAATTTAGATTTGTTATTTACAGGATATTTTCAGACATTAAAAGAGAAATTAATAACTTAACTAGAGTATATAAATATTTAAAGAAATTATAATGGAGCTAGAAATTGTTTAATTAAGTGCTCCGTTTCTCAAAGACTTTTTAATTGCCTTTTAGACCCGTCAATGTCAATCAATTTATAATTTCCATATGTTAAATATCAAAAATTTTACTTTGCAATTGCATTGCTATAATTAAACAAACATTTCTGTCATTCTTAAAAAAGAAAAACAGGGGCAGAGTAACTAAAACAAATCTCTGAATCATATCATCCTAAATTTGATAAAAGGTAATCTTAAAGTTAAATTGTATTAATATTATTTAGTAAAAAATTATAGATATTATTAGTTAAAAATCGATATTTCAAAAATTTAATTTAAGAAAGAGTTTTATAATGTATTGCAGATAATGACAAGCAATTATAATTCATTAAGCTCGCTCATAATCACCCATTTGAATTTAAATAAATATAATAAAGATGTATAAACTTATACTGTAGAATAAAGTTAAATATTGCCATTTATGGTGAATTAATAAATCTAACCGGTCAGACAATTATCAGACAAACTTATTTAATGTTAGATTTTAGGGCTCATTATCAGCTACAACGGAAATTCACGAAACGGAAACATTAGTGATAATAAAAAGCAAAATACCAGTAACATTGACTTTATCGCCAATTGAAAGTCTTCTCCAGAATGAAAATAAATGAAAACTTATTCTATCTCCCTTTAACGTTTTTATCGTAAATGATTTTCAGAGTAGCAACAGATATGAAATCAATGATTCACTTTAATTGTATATTAATAAAATAAATACAATTTATGAACATTTTTATCATATAGAGAAATACATCGAACGTGTTTGCTTTGGTTAGAGTTATATTAAAAAATCCTTACAGGCAAATATTAAATCTTCTGTGAGGGTATTTAAAAATTAATAAAGTACGTAGAATAAAAAATGAACAAAATCTTTAATTTGACTTCTTAGATTAATGGCTGGTTTCGATGTCATATGAAAAGTATACAGGATTTTTCTCGTAGTTTTGAGATCGGTATTAATGACAAAGATGAAAATGTACTGGGATTCCGCAGTTCAAATTTCAACACGACATCAACATAAGGAAGTCTGACTTTCGATCACAAATTTCAAATCGGCACTACTCACTCACACAAAGGGAATGTTTGAAAAAAATCAGAAAAGAACCCTATTTTGAAGCCACGGCACAGTCACATCCTCCACAGTTTAGCTATAACCTTTGCTGACACCAGAAATCTTTTTAAAAAATTCACAATTTGTAAGCTTATATTTTAGTTTAAAGTGATCAAGAACATGTGATTATGTAAATCAAACCTTCTCAAATCAAGCAATCGAAAAATTTATTTTAGCCAGTGTTGGTTATCTGGTAGAAGAATTAACCTTTTTTTCAATGATAATTTCTATAGGAAATAGTGCAGTTAAAAGCATAATTAAATATAATATTGAATCTAAAGTATGTCACAGTTTTGCCTGTCATTTTTGAGTTCAAAATATATTTTTTCCATTTGGAAAATCAAGAGCCAAAGATGAATTGAGATTATTTTTCTTTTATTTTTTGACTGTCATAGAAAAGCGTTGTTGTCAAAAGCACTCTCATTGATGAAACGTTATGATGATATTAGAAAAGTAGATAACTGGATCAGGTGTCGTTTTCATCATATGATCCCATTTAAAAGAATCTTAAGAAGGATTTAAAACGAAAATCAATCAGTCCGTGCATTATACCATTGATATAAATCCGACATTCTAAACCGTAACTGCTCTTTCTAATACTATGCAAGGCATTCTAAGCTTTACTTAACGTCCACAACTTTATGCAGGGAAAGGGAACCTTTAGAACAGAATATGCGTGAAAGTTTAGGGGATACTATTTTCACCGACTTTGATAGATAATCAGAACTTCAAATCAAATTTCTTTTATTTAGAATTTTTTAAGAATATAGCACTAAATACAACAACCAGTTGCTTGGAAGTTAAAAGAATTTTTCTTTATCTCCAACTAGACTGATGGATATTTATATAAACATCGAAATATCACGAAAGCATCAGTAAAATTATCTAACACCCCGGCAGCGAGAAATACTAAAAGACCGAATGATCTACTTACCTGACATCCTCCACCATATCAACGGCACGTAATTCAACGAGATAATTCACTACTGAATGGAAGCATTATCATTGGCGAAAATTCAGGATACAACTGAGCATTACAGTAAGACGACCTATGTACATCCTAACATTTCGCACTAATATACAGTTCGTGTTTTGTGTTATATCAAATGACGCACGAAAAAGGACTAAAACTTATTTTTAAAAAGTTTCGGAGAAAAATTTCGGACTGAATCTATTATCCGACAACATCGTCACGGCAGGATATACTCCACAGAATGATATTAAAAACATATTGTTTAAGATTAAATATCGAATTGGCTTGTTTTTTCGTATTTTGATCGTCCTTTAAAAAAGTGGTTAATTTTCCACAACGTTATTTCATAATTGCTTTGACTTACTTTAAGTTTTAATGATTAGATGCCTTAAATTATTGTACATATAAATAAAAATTTATATGCAGATTAAAAATTTTAGCTACTTAAAATTATGTATATTTTCTTTCGGACAGTAAATTTTGATTAAAAAGCATAAGTTCGTAAAGGATTATACCAAGTTTCTCTACAGAAACTTACGGTTTATTAAAGTATAAAGACTAATACTTAACTTACTTTACATTTAATTTAATTCAAATTTATATTACATTTAATTTATGTTTTAATAATTTATTTATTTCCAATTTATATTACATTTAAATTAATTCAAATTTGTATTACTTTTAACTTCCTATTGTATTTTTAACGCAGATATTTACTCCTTTTAACATAAAATTTTACATTTAACATAACATTTTACATTTCCACTATATTTCATTTTCATTTTAAAATTTGATTGATTAAAATTGAATTAAATTCCATCGGTAATAGAATTCCTAGTGAAATTATTGCAGCCAACATAATTTAAGCTCAAAAACAAAAATTAGTTGCTACATCTGTCGTTCTACTATTGCTTTTTCCACATTGCAAAATAATAAATATAAAAAATAAAGAGTAATTTCCATAAATTTTAAAAGCAGAATGGAAATTCTAATTGAATTTCAGAATTTTTTCTGAATCGGAAATTTGCAATGTTATGTGTGCAAAAACACTTTGGTGTAAAAACTGGATATTTTGTGATGTTTTATATACTTTTTGGATATTTGTTTTGAGAATTCATATTCGGAAATAAGAGATCCAGCAGAAACATAACCTGCCAAGAATTATTTCTGCTAAATCCTTCAAAAGATTAAAAAAAAAAAAAAGGAAGAAAGAAAGGAGCGTAAGATCAGTTACTGGTGGTTTGAACATAATCTAAAAAGGAAAAATGTGCTTCAGAATATGCATTCAAGCAACAACCACTCCACCGATACACACACATACAGGATGCAAGCGCAAAAACAGAAAAAGCTTTTAGTTGCTATAGTAGATTTTCGGGCTTGTATACCGAGGAGGTCTGTTTGTTACCATAGCAACAATGGTGGTTTCAATATTTCATCTAAAGCATCACATCCCATAATCTTCTTATAGAAGTAAAACTGCAGCTCATATTTTGAATAGGATAGAAAAATAATATGCCCCCTGAGTGTGATTACTCGCATACTGTTGCTCGGGATAATCGAAACTGGTATTTGCCCTTTTTCAGTTTCTTCCATATGAGCTGATGAAAAATTTAATTTAGAGCCAGAAGATAGATATGTGGCCATCAGGGAAGAACAAAAGCATAAAGAGGTTAAAATGACATAGAGGGATAAGGCTTAAGGTAATGTTTTTTCCATGATGTGTTATGGAAATGACTTCCTTAATAGCTAATGGTTCGACGTTTTGACTTCGAAATAGGCTTCATGATGTGACTATAGCATCAGTAGAACAAATTTAACTATAAGAATTGATGGTAAAAGAAAGGAGATATGACATCACACATAGTTATATTCTCATAGATTAGATTCGTAACTCCTTACCCGATATATTTTCTATAGAAAAAATATCAGGTAAGTAAGTGAGATTAAATATAATATATATGGAAACGTTAGACACATTTTAAACACATAGTAAAATAATCTACGATAAATAAGATAAATGTAAAGCTTTTTTTTCAAATATGTGCATTGCATTTTTAATTTTGCATTGTGTTTTTACTGTATTTTTAAAGTTAGAATAGACCTCGTGTAAATTTACAATGAAAAATTTATGTAACTGAATTAACCCTTAGCACTCGTTGTTTCCTCACAGCAGTGCATCATTTTGTAGCTTTATTTAATTAATTTTTAAAAATTTAACAAGTAAAAATACTTAAAAGTGGTAAAAATATGTAGATTAGTTTTCCGGGAAAACTCAACTTAAACCAATTCATATATAGTACTTTTTTGGAGCAATAAACAAGTCCACTTATTCGGCAAATATTTATGCATCGAATTACTCTTCGGAGAGTTAAGGGTTAATCCACATATTATGTTTATAGTAGAGATACCATTTTTTCATATTTTTATGGTTGTGAATTGTTAAATTTGAAAATATATTCAATGATAAAGTTTTTATAATTGCTGTAGCTAATCCCGATATTTTATTTTTCAGCAAAACTACAAAAAGAGTAAAGTACTTATCATTATTTTCTTTATATATTCTTGACTGAACAGTCATGAACCCATTGACAATGCAATTTCTTACACTGTACGTTTTCAGATAAAATTTTATACCTAACAGATCTTGAAATTTGTGGGAATTCGATGAGAGCTGGAGAAATGTGAATCTGAGCTTGGGTCCACATCTGCCTGAACCAATGATAGTAGAGTCACCCAGACAGCAAATCGTAGACGTTTTTGAACTTTCCTTATTTGAATTTTAACCATTGTTTCTGTTTGCTGTCATGCATTGCATTGTCCCCGTGAAAAAAAATTTAAATTCTTAATTGAAAAAAGAAATGTGCATATTTATGTTTCAGAAGAAAAATCAGTACAAATTTGTATAGTTAAATTCTTAAAGGTTGATTTGACAGACGAATTTTTCTTTTAAATATAAAAGATTCAATTTGCCATAGCATAATAAATACAGAAGGATTGGTGACGATTCAAATTTTGAATTTAAGTTTTGAAATAATTTGTTAGTTTCCGAATTTTTCTTTTTTAAAAAAAAATGACATTTATTTATTTTAGGATTACTAATTTAATCAAAATTATCAGAGTAGTCTAATTTATATAGTATTGAAATTGTTTTAATTAATAATATATTTAATTTGTTTATCTTACATTTTTAACTAATTGCATATTAGTGTGTTATTCATCATGTTAAGAGCCAAGCCCAAAACAGCAATTTAGACTCTGAAGTTGGCTTAAGGAATTCGTTTCAAAATTTCACATGCTAGCTAAAAATGGTAAAGTGAAAACTGAATTTTTTTCGTATGACTTTTTTTCCCCCCTATTCCAAAAGGTTATGTAAAATGTAAAAAAAGGTATAAAATAAAAAGAAAACCCCATCCAGATTAGATTGTATTGGTGTTTTAGTTAAAGACATCCAACTATCTTTATTAAGTGATTTCAGAGTCATGTGAATGATAGCTTTATTTCAAATATTTATTGCAAAATAACTTTTTTAAGAAATAAAGAAAAAACAAACTACAAAAGAATTTTTAAAAAATTACTAATTCACACGAATGATATACAACCAAAACATACATATGAATGTGAAAATTAAAACTAATTAAATTTATTTAGAGAAAGATAATTTTTTATACTTGTGATCCAACGGATTCAAGAACAAGCTGTCGAGCAAGAAACATTGGTGGCATGTAGCATTCAACGGGTAGCCAAATTTAATTTAAAACATCATTATCCTTGATGAAGGCTTATTACATCTGAGGAATCAGAATTCACAAAGATCACTACTGACCTAACATGAACCCCACCACCATCACCACTTCTCCATTAAATACCCACAAAAAATTAACTTTTGTTACAATGGGGTTCGAAATTTGAAATGCAAAATTTCTTGGTCCAAACATTAATAACACTCTTATATCTTCATCGAATTTTAAAGTGTCACCTAACCGATTTGAAGATGGTCGTTTTTAGTTTGCATATTGTTTCCATTCTTTTAAATAGTAAAAAAAAAGAAAACGGTATAAGTTTTTTTTTTTTATAATTCAGTCAGTTTTAAGATATAGGTATAAAGTTTTTTTATTCAAAATATTATTGTTTCAAGAAAAGAAAAAATCAACCATTTGTCAACTTTTTGAGAAAATCTGTATAAATGTATAAAATATGACGCCGAAAGCATAGAAATAGATATTCTTTTTTAAAAAAAACTAACTTTTATACTACTTTTGATTATAATTTTTATAAAGTTATCTAGATTTGTCATTGTTAATTGCCATATACTTAGAGAAGTTCCTCTTCTATTTGCATTCCTTACTTCGAAGAATATATATTAAAGATTATTCCAAAAAATTGCTGCCAAGAGAATACTACTTTGCTTATCTATGATGTCAAATTGCCAGTGGGCCTAAATATGCTCTTTTATAAGTTTTAATTAATGACCAAGAACATATTATTTGTTGTTTAAAATCACTAATGATTTATAAGTAACTAAAATAATTTCTTGCTTAAAATAACAGAGGAGCTAGAACGCAACTTTATAATTTAAAACAAAGGCACGATAGTAACAGTGTATTTCAATAACAACTAATAGAAACTAAAATTATTTCAATCTTTTTCAATTTCAGAGTTAGGAAAACAGCATGCATGTGTAGTATTTCAGGGAATATTTTCTAATAATTATATTAACATATTAATTATATGAACTTCTTGCTTATACCATGCTATGGCACTCACAATCAAACAAACCATTTTATAATTAAAGATAAGAATTAATGTCTTATATATCATCTATTTTAGTTTTATTCATTAAACACTTTCTAAATGAATCTACAATTCAATTAAACGACTAATCATGCAATAATATATCCCAAAAATAGTTGATAGAAGCTTTTAATAACTTCATCAACTAAGCATTATTCATTCAGTTCAAATAAAATTTATATTACTTACAATTAAAGCTATTTATTGTAGCTTGAAACTCTTTAATAATACTGCTAAATATGTCACAACAGAAAATATCATTAACCATGTCATGATGCATTGTACAAACGATTAAGTATCAAAAATAATCCTCTAATTAGAATAATGGATCGAATCCCATCATGATCTAATTATTTTATCATTAACAGAATTGTGATTTGCATGAAACTGGGTGAGAAGGGATTTCAGTTGATTGACATTTTCTTACCATATTTTTCTTTAAAGAAGTCATTAATCTAATTTATAGAGTAACTCTAATTTCTCAACTTCCAATTTATTATAGTGAAATTATAATTTATTGAGACAAATAGTTGGTTAGATATTATTTTCGGGAATTTATAAAGGAAATTTGAAACTGTTTTAATATTTACAAACACCACCCACCCACTTTCAAAGCGTACTTCCTGAAGAAGATACCTTAGAGCTATTTCCACCAAGTATCAGACGTCTGTATTGTTTATTTTCATACATATGTCGGGAAACAGCCTGCTTTATGAACAAGTGTCTGATAGCCATCTGTATGAGAGTTTAGCATAACTATTCCGTTACAAATACTACTTTGAAATCTCGTTATCAATCACTAAAATATTTGAATAAGTTAACATCTGAAAGGTTCGGAAGCATACGAAACTGCATTTTAAATCTTTTTTTTTTAAAGGAAATTAAATTATTAACTGAAGTTCATAAAATCAGTTTCTCTTCTTGATTGAAATAAATAAAAATGTTAAAAACACATGAAAGTTATTCCATTAATTTTATAGTTTTTTAAAGCTTAAATATTAAGAATAAAAAACGTTTTTAATGCAATAAAAAGTATCACAACTTTTTAAATAAATATTTTAGCAAACCTTTTTTATCTTATGTTTTAAAATCCTTACTATCGCGATTTATTTCAGAGGTGATATAAAAAAATTATTCAAATAACACAAAATAATATAAAGTAGAACTAAAATTATTTCGAAAACAAATACGTAAATTTAATTTCCTATACACATTTTCTTCAATACCCTCTATTATCGTAAATTATGATGAGCGACGATTAAAAATAAACTGAGTTAACTGCGACATAGAGTAAAGAAAGTAAATTACAAAGAAAAAAAAATTCTCAAATAATGGGAGCATTAAAATTTTAAAATGGGATAAAAGCTACCAAAAAAATTTCAGAATTGAATTCAAAGCTTCGAAATTGAAGTATACGGCGTTGAGTAATCACATTGCAGAATAATAATTTGACGTGCAATTAAAAAAAATGAACGAGTAACTATACCCCCAAAATTATACTCAAGCTTATGAAAATAGGATAAGTAAATTGATCCGAAAGCTCTGGATTAAACTATTGTTAGTAGTTCCCGAAATGCACTAAAAAATAAATTAATATCTAGTGCCCAGTCCAGGCACGAGTGGACTAAATTAGCAATACAACTGAAGTGGGTAATCTGTACGATCCCTTCGCTCTATTCACAACTTAAAAAAAAAATAACTGATTTACATTCTCTCAAAATCAAATAAATAAAATTAAACTTCATTGGATGATTATGTTTTCTCGATACAATTAGTTGTTACCTAGTTAAAGTACTGACAGAAAATACTCACTGGGGATTCTTCTTGATACAATAATGCAATGATGAATAATGTCTTTAGGAAAATTTCAGCTTTATATAACAAATAAAGCTGAAACACAACAAATAAAGCTAAAGCAAATGGAGAAAAGCATTCTCTTGTTAAAGAATCAAACAGAAATATATCTTGCATAATGTCTCACAACTGTGTCAATATGTTACCAAATTTAGGACAGTCCTTACTTTGTTTTTTGTACTTTTCAGATAGAACATGGGCAGCAATTTTAGTAACTTGGATGAAAATTACTGTTAAATTTGTCTTTTAAAAATCAACCAAATAGCAATATTCACAAAAAAATCACATAATAAATGTGATTATATATTTCAATAAATGTAATTATATGTTTCATTTCCTTGACGTGGAAAAAATTATGAAAGGTAAAATGAATTCACTAGGAAAATGAATATAGTTTGCTGATAACTTATAATTGCATTAAGAACTGTGTTATTTTATAAAAAAAAATATTAATTTCTTTTTCTAAATTAAGCAAAACTTTCCAACGAAAATTTAAAAGTTAAATAATTAAACCAAAGCAAAACAAATAAATAAATATTTGATTTCTAAAGAATTCAAGTTCTCATATTATTCAAATTTTACTAACATTAAAACTTCCATTAGAGTTTTTTTCAAATTTATACGGTATATCAATTATTAAAACATTAAAGGCTGTAAGGATAGATAGGATGATGCAAATATTTAATATCGGTTCCAGGACAAGCAATAAATACATCTATACTGAAAAATAATTCATTAAAACTTATGTTCTAAACATTTTTTTTCTAAAAATAGATTCACATTAAAAGAAAAATACAGAAAAAATGCTTACTTTCTTATTTGTAATATATTGCTCAACGCATAATTCATTTATTTATTTTAGAAATGAAAAAAATTTAAACTGTACTTCCGTTTAAATTAAACTCACATATAATAAATAATTTTATATCCCTATTAATAAACATTTTTTTAACGAAGAAAGAAACCTGCTTATTTTATGAAGAGTAGTATTACAAATAAAATATAATTGGTTGCTTCACCTGTAAGTGTAATGAAGTATAGTATAAAATTCAAATATTTAAGAACAGGAATGCTGAAGCATTGCATAATATAAAATAATGATTAACACTTTTATTATTAAATCGGTTTTTTAAAAAAAATATAAAAACGAAGCTCAGGAAATATGCCTCTTATTATTTTTCTGTCTAAACAATGAATGAAAAACATGTTTGCAAATTAAAACTTTTTTTACAGAACCAAGAAGTCCGAAAATTAAAATGAAATCAAGACAAAATAGCCATTACATATGAAAGACTGGGAAGAGTGAAAGAAGTAAATTCTGCAAAAATCTCATTTATTGTATATTACTTAGAATCTTTTATACAGAGAGAGTCCTTATAAGGTAAGCATATGGAGAATACTTACATAAATATTTTGATAACATGTGTTTTTATTTTTATTTACATCATTGCTATCGTTCAAAATTAGCAGCTTGGCGTAATCTCCTTCCCCCTTAAGATTCAATAAAGGAAAAAAAGTTTGTTTGTTTAAAAAGTTTGTTTATTAAGATATAATAATCCTGCTTTTTAAGGAAATCTCAAAAGCACAAATGTGGGAAAAAAATCTAAAAGCAATCCTGTAGACGATAAAGAACACAAAAAAGAAAACTTTAGTTTATCGATCAGCTTTCATCAACCGTATAAGGCAATCTGAAAGAACCAGGATAACCAGCTGAAACTAAAAGCGACTATATTCATTTAAAAATATACAATCACATACGCCACTGAGGCACATAATTTATTTATAAAGTGGATAACAATTATCCTTCTTTCAGATTATTATTGTTGGAAAAAATCATTTTCATCTAATTTTATAATATACCACTGTTTCTAAGAAATGGAGAAAAAACTTTAAAATTTGCTACATCAATTTATTTCTAATAATTGATTATATCATATCATAT